>JARYHS010011408.1:23923329-24523329 GCA_031002005.1 Vandiemenella viatica
CAAAGACTTTATTAGTTAAATCAACTTTGCATCTTATGGTGCAGTCACCAGCTTCCATCAACTGCTGTAATTTCCGTTTCATATTGAGTAGTTGACCCACGTCTTATCCATACTAACAAATCGGCACACAAAAGTGATAGAACTCTTTTTAAAATGGTCCAAGCATTGTTGAAGAATTCATTTTTGTATTTGATTTTGGTCAGTATTTAATACATTTGGCACCTATCATGCACAAAATTTTCTTGATGTAAAATGTACTGTACCCTTTCTTCTGATATACCAAGTCTCAGACACATCACACATTTAATTTAATTGCAATGGAGCACAGGCTCTGGTGGCAATTTTCCTACACCCCCATCTTCCCCCTATCCTGCACCCACCTACATTTACCCTCTACAAATTTGACCTTTAAATTCTTTCGTTTTCGGTAAATTATTCATCATTTCTCTTGGAAACTCATTCCAATCCCTGACACCCTTACCTAGAAAAGAGAATCTTCCCACACCCTTGTGCCTGAAATAGAGTGCCAGCTTGTGGTCTTGGTCATCTTTTCCCTACCATGCACTACTTTTCATACCTACTCCAATATTTTTCCATTCCTCATCGCCAGTATACGCCCCGTACACTCCCCCTGTCTTGCAATGAATCCCATTCCAGCTCCTTTATCATATCCATCACTGATTGCATTCTGTGATAATTTCCAGAAACAAACCTAGCAGCCCTTTTTGGCACCCTCTCCAATTCCTTGTCGATTGTCCAATACCATACTGTGCATCTTCTCAATGCTGTTTTTTTAAACTGCCTTTTATGTTACCAGGGAAAATTCAGGTAGATCGAAGTATAGCACAATGCGATCATAATAATTTTATGCTATAGAGTAACATTTCAGTTGAGTGCTGACTGCCCCACTGATTGTGTTATTTTTAAAGCCACTATCACACCACAATAACATAATACGGTGTGGAACAACTGCTGTTTCTCTTATAAACCTTGTTAAGTCTAGTCTATACAAAATGGTTCTTCATTATCTTGAAGTTCGGATTTTCACAGAAATGCCTCAAATTCTTCTTAAATGATGCTATGATAAGAGTTTGTGTTTAACCTTTCTAATGCTAAAACAATATTTTTTAACTTCTTTGATGTTTTTATTGTATTTGCCAAATATCATTTGTAATCAGTCCAGTCTTTCTGCATCTAATCTGTTCTGATTTTTGAAGTTAAACTTCCGGTGGTTTGAGATCGAGGCTTTCACGGCGTATCGATGAGATGTAGTCTTCACGGGTTTTCCACCATATGTTGTTGAAATGCAACAACGAGCTTTCGGCGGCTGACTCTGCTGCCATCTTCAGGTTGGATGTTGTGCAGGGAGAACCAGAGCTGCAGTGGTGATGTCTCACCTCCGCGCGCCCTTATAAGGCCTGACCTCTCCCCTCTACTCGCAAGATACGAGACTACCTCCGGCCCGTGAAGGATGACTTGGGATTGATGACTTCAGGGGTTTACAGGATACCATGTCAGTGTGGCAAGAATTATATTGGTCAGACGATCCGGACCATCAAGGCTCGGGTGGCCGAACATGAACGCAACATCCGCATGTTCCAAATAGATAAATCTGCAGTCACCCAGCATGTTATTGAAAACGGCCACAAAATGGACTTCGGTAATGTAAAGGTACTGGCCAATGTTTTTTCTACTGGGTGTCAGTCATCAAAGAAGCAATAGAAATACGGCTGGATAACAACACAGTCAACAGAGATATGGGTCTTTGGCTCAGTGACGCGTGGAAGCCGGCTCTGTCCCTTCTGAAACATTCACCCTGCAATCAGAGAGGTAGTGAGGCGTCGCCGGAAAATGTTTCCGGCGTGCTGGGGTTGGCTACGACAGCCGCTCCGCCAGCCAATCAACGACGAGTGCAAGACGGCTGTCGCGGGACGGAGTGAGTGGAGGGGAGAGGTCAGGCCTTATAAGGACACACGGAGGCCAGACATCGCCAGTGCAGCTCTGGTTCTTCCTGCACAATATCCAACCTGAAGATGGCGGCAGAGTCAGCCGCCGAAAGCTCGTTGTTGCGTTTCAACAACATACGGCGGAAAACCCGTGAAGACTACATCTTTCCAGTGGTTTGTTCAACATTATTTAATTTGAAATATTATTTTTCACTTAATTTTTTTTTTTGGTAATTAGCTTCTTCAATTATCTTGGGACATGAAACAGTGCAGCGTATACAATTGAACATGCAGTTGAGTAATGCACTACTGCTTCACATTTAACTTCTTGATAAATTGAGGAGTAGATTTAAATAGCTTGAAACATTTTTCCATGTGCAGTTTAGAGATATAATATAAGTGTCATAACTTCTTAGTGAAGTGGGAGGATGAATGAACAAAATAAGACTTAATCGGAGATCATGATTTCATATTCAGATATGGGAATAACTTGTTCATAACAGGCGGGGATTTAAATCTACCATGTTTTAAATGGAATGGATGGGGCAGAGATTAGCAAACATATTAAATAAGGGAAGCAGGGTTTACACAACTGGCAGAACAAAATACAAGGGGATTCTATTGTGAATGTTTTCTTAAAGCCTGTTGAAAATTATGTAGTGTCTCTTGTGACTTAGGGAATAGGTGATTATGAGACAGTTGTGATGGACATCAGAAGTTTCAGGAAATCGGTAGCCAAAGAAGAGGGAGGTTATGGCAAGAATTTCAGAAATGAGGAATCTTAGGAGAGAGGTTCATTTTGTGTGAAAGGCACTAGTACATTGGAAAATTAGCAGAAACACTTCAAAGAAAGTGGAAGTGGAAAAAAAATTACTGTCCCAAAACAAAAAGTTAGCAGGAGCAAAGAATCTGCTTACTACATGTGAGGAGGTTGGTGAGAAGGGAGCATAATAGATTAAAGAAGAAACGAGGTAAAAGAGTATGTATGCAACAACAGGGAATTAATCACAACAAAGAGAGAAGGTATGAAAAATATCACAGCTGGGAAGGTAACACTCAATGATGCAACAAGAAATTTGTATAGCTGTGTTAGAAACGTTAGAAGAAAGTTATTCAGACATTAAGATGGAAAAGAAGTTACAGAAAAATATAACACTGGTTGAGATACTGTTTTGGTGATTTACAGATTATCACACAGGAACAAATGGGTAATTAGCTGAAGAGAATCATTAGCAGTGGCAGATTCAGGATTTTCGTTTGAGGGTGGGGGGAGGGGGGCTTTGACTTGTGCGAGACAAGGGTAGCCTTTATAGGAGAGGGGGGCCGATGACAGAAAATCTCATGTCAACATTGCTGCCCTTATAAGAATAGTAGAGCAATAAAAAAAAGGTCCTCAAAATATCGTAGGGAGTGATGCTTTTTTTTTGGGGGGGGGGTGGCTTGAGCCCTTAGCTCTCCCCCCTGCCTGTTAGTAAAAATTGCACGTACTAGGAAATTAGGAATAGTCTCAGGGTTTTATGAGAGCTACATAGTTTAAAAAATGTAAAGCACTTGATATAAGTAATATTACCACAAATGTGTTGAAGATAGGTGGCAAAGACATTGTACCAAACCTGAAAGTATTATTTGCTTTTAAATCTGGAAAATTTCTGTATTCCAGAGTACTGGAAATGTAAAGCAGTGCAAATGCATAAGGGCAGGGGAAACAAATAGGTTCATTGGTGGGCTGGTTGATGGAAAGTTTTGTAGCCAGTTATAGGGATATAGAAAAGGTTATTCAGACAAATTTCTGTTAGTAGGTTATTTCAGATGGAATAGTCAAGGGAGGACAAGTAAATATTGTGGCACTGGTTCTATCTAACGCATTTTACAGAGTTAGTCTAGAATGGTTGTAATAAGGTGAAAACGATTGGAATAAGCCAAGATGAAACTTTCTTGGTGAAGGAAGCAAAGAGTCAGTGTTGGTAATGCAATATCAATTGAGATTTATGTGAGAATAGGTGGTCCATAGTGTAGTATGTTGGCCAATGAATGATTCTGTTGTTGATCTAAACTCTTAGGTTAGCCTGGTTTCTGATGACATAATAGCAGGATTACACTGAGAGAGGACTGTGGGCAAATACAAAGGGGTTTAGACAAGATACCAATTTGATTGGATAGGCATAGAGTGAAGAGAAATGCCAAGAAGAATTAACTTATCAAGTAGACAGATATAAAGTTATAGGTTTTGTATGTTTTAGTGGAAAGTGAATTGGCTGTAGAAGAATAAAAAAGGTAAATACCTGAGAATATCAATTGACAATAAATAAACTGGACAGGTAACACTGAGGGGGTTGTAAATAAAGGGTTCAAAGTATTGCATCTTTTGGGGAGGATGTACCAAGGAAGTAAGAGATTGGTTACAAAATTTTGTTATACCATGTTCCCCTGACCTTGCTACTCACTTCGCCACCCCCCCTCCCCCTCCCTTCCTAATTTTCCGAGTTGTGGGATGTGTCCAGGTAAGCAAGTGGCAAATTTCCTCTTCGCATGTAGGGGTAAGGGCAGTGGAGTAGAGTAAAGCAGACTGACCTTGAGCCGTCTATGTTAACAGAACAGCTAAGGGCTCGTGAGTCTGTTGGACCCACGTTGTAGGTACCAAATACTAGAGTTTGAGGGTGAAAAGATGTATTGGGGAGTCATTGCAGGATAAAGGTTAGTAAAGAGAATCGTGAGCAGGTACTAGGCATATACCAGTGAAGAGGTCTGGGTAAATATTGGTTGAAGATTTAGAGACAGCATGTGGAAGGGAAGAGAGGACCATTGATATCAATTGAAAATTTATTGTAGACTTAAGAGGGTAAGAAAGTTTATGTTTGTTGATAGGGTAGTGAAGGAATAGAACAAATTACCTAAATAGTTAATGAACACTAACTCAAAGTGTTAAGCTAAAAACTGAAATTAGGTATGCAAAGAAATTCCCACCTGGGCATTAGCTCCATTCTTCCACTGAAATGCAAATAAGGAGTACAATCCATTTCCAGCTAATAACTATTATTAAAAGTTGCCATTCTCAGCTGAACATTACATATTCAATTAAATACACAACACAAATTTTTGTTATATACAAATTTATTCTTTAACAAGCAATACAGCACCAATCTTAATTATTTGAAATTAAATTCAAAGCAGGTCAGAGTTGGAAAGATGATTTTACACACTTGAAGAAATAGTAAGTTTGTTTACTTCATACAGTCACATCAGTCTTATATCATCTGATACCCGTGTATCGGTATAAACTTTGCAAGTAACAAGCTAGCATTAAAACATCCGATGTGAGAAAATTTAATAGCAATTGCCTAATTTACCACACTCCATGCATTCTATTTTTCAAAAGAATGAAACATAAGCAAGCACACACTGCAAATGATTAAAATATTTTTCTGTTTGAACTACACAGGAAAAAGATTCCTAATGCCCATCAGTCAGGTTTAATGTATTACTAATTTAAATTATTTTCAAAGCTCTCATAGCCCACAACAAAGTTCTCAGTGCTTACTTACTACACCAATGTTGATAAATATTTTTATACTACATTAAAATTAAGAAATTCTTATGCAACTTATTAATACTTTCAAACTGAAAAACATGCATATCGTGTTTTTCAGTTTAACATGGAAATTTCCTACATTTTCAGGAAGAATATGTGTCACAAGCTGTTCGTATACAAAACATCTTTTGTAACTGAGGATGAAATTAAATCTTGATATTATCGAGAACAGTTGTTGTTATACAGTGATCTACAGACCTCCAGGAATGATTCATAAATTTGGAGGACATTTTCATTCTTATCATATAGAAGTCTTCAAAATATCTCACAGTTCAAAAATCTAAGCATGTACAGACAAAATGGATATATATATATATATATATATATATATATATATATATATATATAACTAAGGAAGGATAGGGAAATATGACCCAACACTTACCAGAGATGAAGGCGGCTGGGACGACGAACAAAAAACAAACACAAGAGAAGCGCAATATTACGGCCTACAGCAGCCTTAAACGTGCAGAAGGTGAAGCACCAGGCGGCATCACATGTGTACACATAGACGGCCGACTGGTGAATGGCGTGTCAGGCGCAGATGGTTGTTTAGGTGGAAAAGGGGGGGGGAGAGTAAGCTCAAATATTGGATCGATACTGATGGCGATATGTTATTATTGAAAGAGGTGAATAATAACTGGGTGGGGATATATATATAACTACAAGTGAAAAGTAAAATAAATGTAAATAGCATGGATAATAGTAAATACAGAAATACAAAAAATGTAAATGGTATAGATAATAAGTGCTGGGTCTGGTGGGCAGAGTTTATTGGAGATTGAGGCCAGGAGGATGTCTGGTGTCAAGGATATTCTGGTAGGCTAGTTCCCATCTATGAAGTTCAGAGGGGGTCGTGTTGTTAGGGAAAACTCTGATTGCCCTAACTGAAAAACAGATGTTCAAATTATTGAATTTGTGGGAACTGGCATGTTTTGCAACTGGATGGGCCTCATTGTTAGTATAAACTGTCTGCCTGTGGCCATTCATTCTGATAGCTAGGGGATTGGTTGTGAGGCCTATATATGAACTGGAGCAATGGAGGCATGTCAGTTGGTAGATGAGGTGTGTTGTCATGCAAATAGCATGACCAATGATAGGGAATGTTTCACCTGTGGTAGGATTGGAGTAAATGGTAGTGGCTGGGTGCATGCTGCACGTTTTACAACGGGGTCTATTACACAGGAATGAACCCTGTGGCAGTCTGGGGAAATTACTTGGCGAGTACTTGTGAACCAAGGTATTTCTTAAATTTGGTGGTCTGCTAAAACATGTGCGAGGGGCAGTGGGTAGAATTTTATGGAGGAAGGAATGTAGGAAATCATGTCCACGGCGAAGGATTAGGTTAATGGACTCGAGACCATGAAAGAACTGAGTGATGAAGGGTTAGTATCAAGGGGTACTGACTTGGAGTGGCTATGTAAAGTAAGGGCTATGGCACGGGAGATTTGTTTGTGTACTAAGTCAGGAGGGTAGCTACGGGAGATGAGAGCTCCAGACAGGTTTTCTGTGTATTGGGAAAGAGATTGTTCATCAGAGCAGATTCGCCTGCCACGGAGGGCCAGACTGTAAGGAAGGGAACGTTTGATGTGCAAGGGATGACAACTGTTGAAATGAAGATATTGCTGCAGATTAGTCGGTTTGATATGAACAGAGGTATGTAGGCGCCTGTTATGCAAGGAAACGTCAACATCAAGAAAGGTAACATGATTATGGGAGTACGTCCAAGTAAAGCTGATGGAGTGGTTGTTTAGGGAGTTGAGGAAGTCTATTAGATGATGCTCATCGTGGGTCCAGATCGTAAAGATGTCATCTATGTATCTGAAGCACACAAGAGGTTTAATGGGAAGATTGTTGAGGAATCGTTGTTCCAGACGCCCCAAGAAAAGGTTTGCATAGGATGGTGCCATGCGGGTGCCCATTGCAGTACCACGTATCTGGTGGTAAATTTGTGAGTTAAAGGAAAAGTAGTTGTTAGACAGGATGAGGTTAGCCCAGGAAATGAGGAAGGATGTCTTAGGGAGGCTGTCGGGAGGTCGCATTTCCAGGAAGTGTTCCATGGCGCTGAGGCCCTGTCTGTGAGGGATGTTGGTGTAAAGGGAAGAGACATCTATGGAGACAAGGAAGGAGTCAGGTGGTAGAGGAGTGGGGACTGTGGAAAGTCGTTCAAGGAAGTGTGGGGTGTCTTTAATGAATGAAGGGAGGTCCTGTGCAAAAGGCTCGATGTGCTGATCCACAAAAGCTGAAATCCGTTCTGTAGGAGACCCATAAGCCACAACTATAGGTCTCCCCGGATTTCCAGTTTTGTGGATCTTGGGAAAAAGGTAAAAGGTGGGTGTACGGGGGTTCTGCGGGCTAAGGAGGGACAAAGAGTTGGGGGAGAGTCCTTGTAAGGGGCCTTGGAGGTCAAGGAGAGAGCGTACTTCTTGGCATATTGAGGTTGTAGGATCTGTAGGGTGTGGAAGGTAAGGTATGTGTTGGTGTCAGAGAGCTGTCTCAAAGCTTCGGCCTCATAGTCACAGCGGTCCATGACTGCGGTTGTTGAGCTGACAACACACCTCATATACCAACTGATATGCATCAATTTCTCCAGTTCATATATAGGCCTCACAACCAATCCCCTAGTTATCAGAATGAATGGCCACAGGCAGACAGTTTATACTAACAATGAGGCCCATCCAGTTGCAAAACATACCAGTTCCCACAAATTCAATAATTTGAACATCTGTTTTTCAGTTAGGGCAATCAGAGTTTTCCCTAACATGACCCCCTCTGAACTTCGTAGATGGGAACTAGCCTACCAGAATATCCTTGACACCAGACATCCTCCTGGCCTCAATCTCCAATAAACTCTGCCCACCAGACCCAGCACTTATTATCTATACCATTTACATTTTTTGTATTTCTGTATTTACTATTATCCATGCTATTTACATTTATTTTACTTTTCACTTATAGTTATATATATATACCCACCCAGTTATTATTCACCTCTTTCAATAATAACATATCGCCATCAGTATCGATTATCGATCCAATATTTGAGCTTACTCTCCCCACCCCCCTTTTCCACCTAAACAACCATCTGCACCTGACACGCCATTCACCAGTCGGCCGTCTATGTGTACACATGTGACGCCTGGTGCTTCACCTTCTGCACGTTTAAGGCTGCTGTAGGCCGAAATATTGCGCTTCTCTTGTGTTTGTTTTTTGTTCATCGTTCCAGCCGCCTTCATCTGTGGTAAGTGTTGGGTCATATTTCCCTATCCTTCCTTAGTTTTATTGCCTTAAAGCTTTTTCCTGCTCATTGTTATTATATATATATATATATATACTTTAATCCCCTTCAGCCTTGAGATTTTTAATGTCTTTGCCCATTAGTTTTACTGGAAGCTTGTTGGAGATACATCAGCCACATAGTTATATGGATTAAGTCCTGGTTGAAGTTCTAGGTTTTTCCTGGGGGTATAGTGTACCATAGAGATAAAGGAGGAAACTAATGGTGATGTATTTATGCTCGTTAATGAAGGATGCCATACGTCATATGTATTCAAAAATGAATTCCTTAAGGTGAAACTTTGGTGGGGTGGGGGGGGGGGGGGGATGACAGAAGCGAAAAGATATAATTAAAGTGTGAGAATAAATGAACAATATGAGACCATGGGGAAGAAGATATTTTATGTTTAGAGGTGGGAATAAAGTGGTCATAATAGGTAAGGATCTCAATGCACCAAATAATAACTAGAAGGGGAATGGAATTAGTAACAACAGGGAGCAGAGATTTGAATGCTCTTTAAGGGGGTCAAAACATAAGGAGACACAAAATGCTAGATGTTTTCTTAATAAAAGCACAAGTGATCATGAGACAATTGTGATGGACATAAGACAACTTAGGAAATCCCTAACCAACAAAGGTGAGGTTATACGAGGGTAGGTCCAAAAGTTCCTGACCTAAGTAGAAAGGGACATTCAAATAAATGAAATATGTATATTTACATGGAAAAGAAAGGGGAAATACACCCAACACTCACCAAAGTTAAAGGGATGATGGCAGCAGCAACAAAAAAAAAAAAAAAAAACATCCCAACCCGCCACATGAATGGGCTGGGATGTGACCACATCTTTCCCCCTGCCATATGCCTCACCTCACATGATTGACTCGTGTTGAAATATTGTTTTTTTCTTTGTGTTGCTGCTGCCCTCGTCCCTTTAACTTTGGTGAGTGTTGGGTGTATTTTCCCTTTATTTTCCATGTAAATATTGCCTAGCGGCAATTCTTTCCTTTCAATTGTTAACGAAATATGTATATTACTTTTCAGTATAATTCCCTTTATTGTAATACATTTTTCATAATGTGGAATTAACATATTTATTCTTATCTTTGCTGTAAAAATGTTTAATTACAGCTGCCTGGATGTCTTCATCGTTGGAAAACTTGCGTCCACGAAGGTTAGACTTCAGTTTAAAAAACAAGAAATAGTCACTCGGGGTCAAATCCGAACTGTACAGTGGATGAGGGAGTTCAGAGAATCCGCATTCTTTAATAATGGCTTTCACATGCTTGGCAGTGTGGACAGGTGCATTGTCATGCAGGAGCCTCACGCCTCTTGAAAGTTTACCGCACCTTTTCTCTTTTATGGCGTCTCGGAGTTTCATGATCAAGTTGCCATACTGAAGTATTTCTTTCCTTGAAATCAAGCAATAAAATTCCTTCATTATCCCAAAAAATAGTTCCAATGTCTTCTTCGTCGGCTGGCACACTTTCGCCTTTCTTGGCGGAGATTCCACCACCTGGCGCCATCCTATTGATTCTCTTTTCCACAAAGGATCGAAGTACAGGACCATGGTATCATCACCAGTGACAATGGAATTCCGAAATGAATATTTCTCCTCTTCCCACATCTTCAAAATCTCTTGAGCACAGTTCACTCGTTCTGCTTTCTGCACTGCAGACAGAATTTTAGGAATCTAATATGCACTGATCTTGTTCATACCCAAATGTTCATGGATAATTCAAAGGACAGTGGTTTTCGACAAGCCCAGTCTTGCTGCAATTTCTTTGTCCTTCAGTCTTCCAGCAGTTCCTCCTGCACACTTGCGATATTTCATCAGTGAATACTGTTGCTGGGCATCCAGAGTGTGGGTCATCTTGCAGGTTTATTTTGCCAAATTTAAAAAATTTGTCCCAGAGTTTCACTGCAGAATACGAAGGTGAGGCATCTCCGTACATATTTTGCAGGCGTACATGGATATCAGACGGCGTACAGCCTTATTTTATCAAAAACTTTATCAACACCCGATACTCCAGACTTGACATGGTGCATACAGGAACTTGCAGAGAAGAATGCAAATATGGGCGCTAGTGTCTCAAAACTTCACCTTCGAACCGCGGCAATTCAAACTTTTGTACCCATCCCCTAAGTAGGTCAGGCTGGGAACTATTGGACCTACCCTCGTAAGTGTAGTTATACAGGGCGTTCGCCGGGAAACGCAACCCACTGTTAGCGCTACAAGGAAGAAACTGCTCCCGGCGAGCGAGCGCTCAGTTTCTGGCATTGTTCGACCGTCGGCCGCGGACTATTTCATAATCATTACGCTTCATAAACTTGTGTGCTAAGCATTTAAATGTGACGTAATTCATTAGCTTACCTTATAAAAGATGCTGGAAGTGTTGACCCTCTTGTGTAATGCACATTTCACATCTTCTGAACATATTTCGAGACACACGCTGCCCTAACTTAATGATTTTTTGGGTGACTGTTCTAGTCGAAAAGCGATGTCGTTAATTTTCTCCTCTGTGAGAATACGGTTGACCGACAGTCTCTTTTTGTTAAAAAATGAACCCGTTTCTCTTACTTTTTTAACCAGACGCAGAATTGTTGATTTAGCTGGCAGTAAAGCGCCAGGAAATTCGCGACGAAATTTACTGCGACACTTTTTAAACGACTTCTTCTTCACATATGTATCGTAGAGAAATATTCTTTGTTGCAAACTGTAACGTACCATAATTTTACTCACACTCAAACACGGTACAGATTAATAAGAGTATGAAGCCCCAAACCAGCCAAACCGCAAAGAAACGTTTATTCACAACACTGATTAATAAGAGACTGAAGTCACAAACTATCTACAATGCAAAGAAACCGTTCTTAACAATGTAAGGGTCACTGCAATGCACTGTTGGGGCAGCGGAGGTGTTAAACAGTGCGGTGATTCACGGTGCCGGTTGGCGGAAACTGCTGGCTCCACTGACCGAGCAAGTTGCCGACGGCAACAGACTGGGAGGGTAGCGTTTTCCGGCGAACGCCCTGTATAAAAGCAAGGGTTTCAGAACTGTGAAGTTACTTTTGGGACAGGTTCTATGTGTGAATAAAAGGCACTGGTAAAGTAGAAAGTAAGTGAAAACATCTCAAAGAAATATTAACAACAAGCGAAGGAATATTTTTCCCAAAGAAGAGTGAGAAGGAGCACAGAACCTCCATCCTACAGTAACGATGTGAGGAGGTTGTATGAATAGAACATTATAGATTAAAGAAGCAGTAAGTAATAAAAAATGTATGAAACTACTAAATGGGGAATTAATAGCAGCAAAAAGAACTGAAAATTAATTTATGAAAAATATCACTACTGTGCAGGGAGCACTGAATGATACAAATTTGTAAACCCATGATGGAAGGTAGGTAAAAACAACATTATTATGGAAAAGGGTGGAAAAGAAGTCACAGGGGATATGAAAATGACAAATAGTGAGCAACTGGTTTGTTGAGTTATGAATTGTCATACAGGAACAGATGCAGAATTAACAAAGGAGAATATTTCAACATTAATGAAAATGAGCATACTGGGAAATCAGAAAACAGATTCACAGGATATTACAAGGGAGCTGAGTACCTCAAAAAATGTGTATAGTAAAATAAACATATATATGGTAAAGGGAGGTGACAAACTTTGTACCACACCTGCAAGTGTTGTTCAGGTTGAATCGAGTGGCTAATTGCACTCCAGAGCATAGAAAAGTACCATATTAACAATTCATAAGGGAAAGTTGAGAGCTATAAACCCACTAGTTTGAAATTAGTGGTGTTCAAGATGATGGGAGTATTGTGTAGCCAGCTGTGAGGAAAACTTGTTTGCAGCATAGATTTAGAAGTGGTGATTCACGTTAATCTCGGTAGGTTACGCACAAAATATTACAGATAAAATGGGCAAGGAGACCAAGTAAATATGTATGGTACTGGATCTTTCTAATGCATTTGACAGACTTGGCAACAGAATGGTTGTGAATAAGGTTAAACCTATTGTGAAAAATGAAGATTATATTTTGCTGGATGGAGAAATTCTTAAGAGGTGGGAAGCTAAGAGTCAAAGTGGGTAATGCATTATCAAGTGAGATGCGAGAGAGAATAGGTGTTTGCAGATGATGTAATTCTATATAATAGGTTTACAATAAGAAAGGATTTTGAACAAATATGAAGGGGTGTGTAAGCATGGAACAAAGATAAATGTCAAGGAGAGTCAGTTTATTAGGTATGAAGATAGAGAAATAAATGTTTTGTTGAATTATTATTCAGTGGAAAGGGAATTGCTTTTTGAAGAAATAAAATGCATATACTTTGGTAAATCTGTTGACAGAAAGCTAAATTAGGAACGTTGTTGGGAAAGGGTTCAGAGTATTGCCAGTGTCAGAGAGAATAATGAAGGAAGTAAGAGAGATATGTTCAAAACTTTGTCAGATGCTTGCTATAGCAGTAGTTCCCAATTAGTAGCAAGTGTACCCTCCAGGAATACACGAGGTTGCTTCAAGGGGTACACGTGATAATCTCTTGGCTACGGTAATTAAGATAATTGAAAAAATACACAATTATGAACATAATTACCATCGCCAAAGTATATTTTAAGACAGTCAAACTGTGTGTGAATTATATAACTGTAATAAATCTCGAAAAATTAGTTTCATTTTTCATTTCATCTTTTAGGGGTACGCAAGGTTAAGATCTTCCTTGAAGTGGTATTAGAGTACAGAGTTACGTATGGAAGGCACATTATAGGTATCACATACAGGAATTGCAAGGGGTGAAAAGTAGAGCAGCTAGAGTTATCTAAGTAAATTATAAAAGAATTCATTTAGTAAGTCAAGTGGTAAAGAAATGGGTATGGAATCATTGCAGCATAGAAGGTGGGTGAAGAGTTGTGTATATGTGACAAGACCTGGATAAATATTGATGGAAGATTTAGAAACAGCATGTGGAAGGGAAGGCAGGAACAAAATGATAAATTAGCAATTGATTTTAGGCACAAGGATGTACCAATGTTTTCATTTATAGGTAGTGAAATGGTGAAGAGTGTGAAAGATTTTAAGGTACAAATATGTGTGTACGTAAATTCCCACCAGGCCACAAGCGCCACTGCAGTTAATAATAAAAATAAGAGCTACAAGATATTTCCCCCCACAACGTGGGAACTATTACGATATAGTGTTGCCAGAGTCTCGAGTGTGTTCTTGAAAAAATTCATTTGTAAAAAAATAAAAATAAAACAGAAAAAATAAAAACAACTTTTCATGACTTGTCTGTCATTGAAGGTACAGTCTGAATGAACTTCTACTGATTAAAATTTTCTAAATCTCTGCAGCAATGAAGTAGAAAGTAATGCCTTGAGGTGACATTAACATGGGAAGAAAAGATAAAATAATGCATCACTCACCAAAGTTTGGAGAAAGGAGGGAAACAATGCCACAAAATAAACAGGCACCAGCAGTCAATACACTGCGAGTGCCTGCAACTCAATCACGTTTCTAATTTCATGAGAAACGGCATAAGCTGATGTTTTACTGCTGGCGTACTCCCCTTATTGAGTGATTTTATCTTTCTTTCCATATTAATTTCTTCTTCTGCAGTAAGTTGTTTGGGTCATCACCTAGTTATCCTAGAAATTTTTATCAGCTGTAAAGAGATTACTCAAATTTTGAAAATGATGCATGGTGTTCACAGGATTGTGGTCAAATGTATCTAGCAAATGCTTGAACCCTGCTCGTTACTTCTCCTTTGCAAAACAAAACAGAGCCTGGTGGAAAAGTGGTAATGCCCAGCACTGGCATTTTGAGGAATTTGGGTTTATATCTCGGTTCAGTGACAAAGATATAATTTTTCTACGATTCCCCAAATTTGATCCCAGTAAGTGCTGGGACGGTTGGTTTAAATGGCTATAACTGAATACTTTCCCACCTGCAACGGCCTATTCGTCTGTGGTACAACATATGGTAGGTAAAAGCAAAACAAGTGTACTCAAACTTGTTACCATTAATTAATTGGTATGCACTGTCTTTTAATTTGGAGAATATATGCACTTCATTATAGCTCTTATTTTTAAAGAAAAAGACTGAGGAAATAATGCATTTCAATCCCCCAAATAAAAGTTCTAATCAATGGAACATTAGATAAGAGTCTGAAAAATACTTGAAATCAGGACTCAAAAAAAGGTTCCTCCAACTTTACTTCTCTAATTTTCCTGTCGTATAAGGATCTTTATTGACAGTTTACAACCTTCTAAGGTGAGGACAGTTATATTCCAACAGTTTCCAAAAGTTTAAAAGTTATTTCTGACAACACAGTATCAAGCACATGATTGTCTGACTCTGCTGTACATAGAGCAGCTAATAGTTTTCTTAAGCGCTTGAAAAAAAATCGCAGATAAAATGAGGATATCTTCCAGAGCAGTTATTTAATTGGGATTTTTGAAAGAAAAAGGGTTTAATGGTGCCAAAGACAGTTTTGTGCTAACTTAAATGGTTAGTCTTTGCTTGTTTATAGACAACTGGATTAATGTGTATTAAAAAGAATTACAAAAACCATCTACCTGTGTTTTGGAGTACCCATAACAAAAGTTCTGTTGCTGACCGACAGTGCACCCTGCCATCTAGTCTTCGAAACTATATCACCTAAATGCTGAAGTTAAAGTTTTTAGCCATGCCTTCAATTTCTAATCAATCTCACTTCTACAGCCATTAGATCAAGGAGCTTCACAAACAAACCTGAATAAAGAGACCATTACAGGATAAAAGGGAAACTGTATGCCAGTTTTGTTTAAAGAAAATGAGAAGAAATTCATGAAGTTTCAAGCAGTTTTGAAATATAAAGCAAGTTAATTCCTCATGTTAGTGAAATCTTGAATAATTTATCTACAAAAAAATTTATTTCCTTAACTTCTTCTCTTCATTCAGATCATACCGATCTAATATTTTCGAAAAATTAAATATTCAAACAATTAACTGCAGTACGCACCAATTAACTATTCAAAAAGATCAAAACTTGAGAAACAGCTGAACCCTCAAATTTCTTTATTTAAAGAATGCTTAAATGAGAATAAACACAATATATAGGGAAAATCTAGTCATTTACATCAAGAATAACAAATTTGATGCTACAAAAAGCTTCCGAGCTAAACGAGCAAAGAATAAGAAGAGTTAACAAATAATTTTTAGGATGTTCTCTGGAACAGAAAATAAAAATTTCCAGATCACTCAGAGATGATTTTCTCCAATTCCGAAAGTATGGACATATTGTTAGCTTATAATTATATGATAACATAATTGTCTGCTCTATTCAATTTTCAAAATAAGGAACTGTTTTGAAAATGTTAAACATAATTCAAAATCTGACTAATAAAAATGTGAAAAAGAACTGCATCTCCATTCCTTTTAGTTCTTTTAAACATTAAATACAATTTCCTTTCAAGCTGTTAATATCCTCCGTGTGCAACTAAAAAATTATACTTTACGCAATTTAGATTCTGAGAGTCAGCAGCAATAATATATATTAAGATTGCATCAATAGTGAAGAAAAGATTAAGAACCACTGATCTAGGTCAACTGATGTTCACAACTTTAAATTTTAACAAACACTAATGTTGGTATGAATATTTATCATCCTAGTATAGAAACAGTATTAATAATGCATCAGTCTCCAATTTTAAATGCAACCACCATCTCATTTCATATATATTCCCAAGCATCAGAAACACTAACTACTTCTGAACTTGCCAACATATTGCTGACATGTATAAACTGCTGCATATCTGTTTAAGCCACTTAACCAGAAATAAATAAAGGCTATAAAAATTAATATATTTTACTAACAGGATTTGATTTTTAAAGATTATTTGCAATATTCATGTTAATCTTGTTGCTGGGAGTATCAGAACATGAAGTTAATAAGGTTAAGCACCAGAGTTTTAACCTAAAAATCCTTCACAGTATATAGACTACTCTTTCCGTAACCTCTGTAACAGTATTTAAAACCAAATGGTTTTATGCTGATGTGGTAATGAATGTAAAAAAAACCAACAATGAACTCAAAATCTCTACATGTTACAAGCTTATCACTCACTGTAGAATTCAAAATATTATATAGAACATCAATAGTTAAAAAGGCCGGAGTGAAGACGGCAGAAACAATTGGGACATTACAATAAATGCAGCAATTATGTTTTATTTAACAGCATTTCTTTTACTATGGTAAAAAAAAAATATAGTGTCAGCTGAGAAACTTTTATAATTAAGCTCATTTTGAAATCTTTATACAGCCTTAGGATCTGAGGACACTATCAAATTACAAATATTCGCTCATTTCATTACACTAAAAATTAAAAGAAGTGTTATGTCATTAATTTCTAAAATTAATGTTGAATTAGTTTTAAAAAAAAAAAAAGGATAAATACTGCCATGCCTGCACTGCAATCTAACATATAAGCTGTAACATATTAGCATCTTTTATCTACATCACTTACTCGTTAAAAAAAAAAGTCAATTTACAAAGTAAATTTTTCTCGTGGCAATTTCGTGTATTAATAAAGACTGATCAATCTCATTGGACTAATATAGTTTACATTTATTAACAGGAACTTTTTTGCATATTATACGTAAATTGCTGCAATATAAGTACCTTATTTAAATTTAACTGATGAACACCATGCTCTAAACCTAGCTGCACTATGCAAACTGAAAAATAAGTTTTAATATTATTCAGATAAAAAAAAGACACAAACAAAGGAAACTACAACTGCAACTGGAAACAAATAACAATAAGGCAATTAGCTAACACAAAATCAGAACTATTTCAAGAAAAGGGCAGTATGCAGATATGGTACATAGCACTAAAGAAAAAAAACCTAATGTACTGAAAATCAATTTATTAAAATCAGTCCATCAATAAATAAATAAATATACAATTATAGTTCATGCTATAACCTCAGGTTCTAAACTTCAGTATTTACAGCCAAAAAAAAAAAAAAAACTCTTTTAAAAAGAAATCAGGTACCATGCATTGGATGCATTAAAATATTTAAGATTCTAGTAAAAAAGAGTTTTATCATCTGGTTCCACAACCAAAATATTTTTATGCAATTTCCAGGTATTCTGTGAACAAAGGAAACCTGAAATATTCTGACACTCACAGCAAGCAAATATGTATTTATAACCTCATTCAGGTAACATTTTTTCAGAGGAAATTTAAAAAAATAATTTAACTTTCATTAAATTAGGTTCCTGCGCTGACTAATATATACAAAGATGAAATATTAGATGGCAGGTATGACAATGTCGAAGTTACATCTGGGATATTCCATTTCAATAAACAGTGCAATGAAAGTTGCACTTAGTCATAAAACATATAAAACAATAAAAAAATTAACCAAAAATTGATACAATAGAAATTTCCAATCAATCTTGTACAATTATTCAAAAGGATCTAAAAATAGTCACCGGTATTAGTACAAAATGGCTCATTTGCACGTCAAGAAAGTGTATTTATCACCTTGTCTTTTTTTATGTACTGAAAATATCACCTAATATAGATGTCTATTGATGCCTGTGGCACTCGCAGGCTAGTAATCAATTATTATTGTCATTTATACAAAGGGAATTCAGTATGTCGTCATATTCACGGATGCTTGATTCAAATGCTTCAAGTGTCTTAGATATGTCATTTACTTGCTCTGCCAACGTTGGTTGCTCCAAGAAGGTTTTTAGCTGTGGGGCACTCTGACATTCACGATAAAATGCGCCAAGATCACTGTTGGCATTGCTTCCAGCAAATGGTGTTTTCTGAAAATCAATAACAAAAGTAATATTTTACATACTGATAACTTTTCCATTAAAAAGAAAATTGAAATAAAAAAACAATAGTCACAGTTAGTTGTAATTTAAAATGGTATAAATCAATTTCAAAACTAAATTTCACTTTTCACAAACCAAATAACATTAAACTAGTACGTTCCAGTCTTATTGTATGACAGATCCATGGATCCTTCACAGGCAAGATATGTAAGCAACTTCACTAACACCATCACCAGTGAAAGCTTTCCAATCATGGGACATGGAACCTGCAAAACCTCCCATCTCATACCATTTCACTCGTTTGCTACATACGCCTTACTTAAAGTCAACTTACAATAATAACAGCCACCGACATATGGTAGTCACCAATATCCAGACCACCAATTATCTAGCTGCTCATGCATGCTAGCTCAAATGATACAAATAATTTCCCCTCCTGTTTCACCATAAGCACCCAGACTGGCAAAAGCTCATCTAAACTAAGAAGGTGGGAAGGAACTGGACATCAGGCAATCACCAGATCTACACTTAAGATAATACCCAATGATCCTTTAAATTTTCCTCCTTTCCCAACTCTTGTCTTTAATTTCCATCCCCTACCATATCCACCTTATGTGTACTACCAGAGATAGGTGAGTGAGTAGTACCATATTTTTCTGTATTGCTGTTTTTATATGTGCAATGATAATTGCAGTCAACTGTTTTTTCCTACCTGTGAATTGTTTTATGAATTATTTAATAATTTTGCAGATATTGGGTATATTCTCTTCATGTTGTAACCTCCACTTCTTGTCCTTTATCTCTTTTTTTGAACATGACCCATTTCACTCCCTCTGTTCAACTACCATAGATCTCTACAACTGGCCCATAAAACAAATCGTGTGTCCACCATATTCTACTGCCAAGGAAGGATAATATCCCGATAATTAAATTTTTTCATGGGTCAACACAATCAAACATAGTGAGCAGTGGTTTATTTCGCTATCTCAATTTTCAGTTTGCTAGCCAGCTTCTTTTGTTCTGTTCCAATATATATTTGGATAGGAGAATAATCAATGCTTGCCACAGTTGTAGGCAGGACAGTATCAAAACATGGACAGACAAGTACACACATTAAGTGTGGAATTTTCACATTTATGTCCCTTCATTAAAGGCATGATGATGCTAGCATAACATTTTTATTATCTGGACCCTTGGCCATGCCACCTTTTCAGCTTCCTAAGAGACCCAATACCTTTAACACTAAAGCCAAGGCATTTCCAGAAGTCGTATATACAGCAGGCCATAACATGGTATTCCAACATCATCTTCCAAGCTGTGATAACTCTCAGCTACACACCTATTTAGCATACAAACACCTGTCACGTCACACATCACACCCTGCACAGCCTATCAAACACTCCAAACACTCAAAAACTAACCACAGTTCAATTCTGGTCACTCAGCACTCTCCAGGACTTGAATACATCAACCAAATCTTTTGGCGAGGTTACGATTTCCTTTGAATTTGCCCAGAAATGAGATCCCTCCATCCCAAAATCAGGCCCGTCTTTCCCAGGAAAGCTACAGCAGATCCTCTAACTTCAACCAGCTCCTAGTCCACATACACTACTAGAAAGCCCCAAGTCTATTTCCCATGCAATAGATCCCACCGCAAAATATGCACCATTCATCGTGTTGCTGCCGACTTTACCAGCCCACTCTTCAGGGTAAGCTTCCGCATCACAGGACATGTCACTTGTAAAACCTTCCATGCAAATACCAGTTAACTCGCAACTATTGTCCGGCATCATACATCCACTGTCGTGAATGGCCACAGACAAACAGCATTCACCCAGAATCCTGACCAACCCTCATCTTTTCATGCCACCAATATAATCCCAACAATTTAATTCCCACTTCACCTTTTTTATGATTAGAATCCTCCCAAACAGCAACAGCTCTTCTAATCTCAGACAGTGAGGACTGGTTTACCAGTACAAAATGGATAGCAAACACCCTGTGGTAAACTCATGGTTTACCATAAAAGCAGGTTACGACAGGAGAAGCAATAAT
This sequence comes from Vandiemenella viatica, assembly GCA_031002005.1. Taxonomy (NCBI): domain Eukaryota; kingdom Metazoa; phylum Arthropoda; class Insecta; order Orthoptera; family Morabidae; genus Vandiemenella; species Vandiemenella viatica. The sequence continues at coordinate 23,944,031 of JARYHS010011408.1, forward strand.
TTCGAAGTCAGAAATGCGCGAAGACTAGATGACATTGCATGCTTTAGGCAGCCAAGCACTGGCCGTCAGTAAGCTGAATGGTGAGGACCCAAGGGACAGGAATAGAGCAACTCATGGGCTTACTGGAGGTGACCATAGTAGCAGACGAGTCCATTAACTTAATCCTTCATCAAGTCCAAGAGGGAGCTGGGTGATGAAAACAGGTCTGTGGTTAGATTTAAGATGAAAAATACTGGAAAAGTTGTTCAAAGAGTAGATTGTAGCACGAAAATTTGTTTTTGTACTAGATCAAGAGGGTAGTGATGGAAAATAAAAGCTTGTGTTATGGGTGTACCTGGAAAGAGACTCTTCAGCCTCGCATAACCAGGCTGTAAAGAAGGGAATATTTGACCCGAAGGGATGACAACTATTTAATTGTTACCACAGATTATAAGCACTTAACCGAAGCACATGTAAGAATGTCTGAAGTTTAATGCACGTTTTTAACTTGAACTGAAATGTAACTGAGTGAATTCCTCACCGATTTCTTTTGAAAATTGTACAGAAATTAAGTATAACTTCATGAAAATTTATAATTAAATGGGTAGCAGCCTGGTTGCTCTGTGGCAAGGCACCTGACTCAAAAGGTGGAGGTTAATGTTTCAGTTCCCAGTACAGAATGGAAATTTTACAGGTGCTCACCCATGTAGTTAACTCTGGCATAGCTTACTTTGTGTTTGTGAAGGATTCTATGGTCGTCCTGTGACAGGGCAATGGTGGCAGTTTAAATGCTGCATAAAACTTCCAATTATTATTATTATTATTTTAAAAAAGCTGCAATGTTACAAATTGAAGTAAGTAGTGCTTCATCCCACGTAGTTATTAATTTATCCTAATATGTTTTTACAATTACCAAGTCCACCATAATAAAATCCTCATTGACAGAACAGCTTGATCTCCTAGAGTCTGTTGTAGATTGACAATGAGGTGTAATATTTCCATTCCCTTCATCATCTGCCTCCTTATCTTGTAGGGTCTGCATTTCTTGCTGCTGCTGCTGCACAGGAGACTGTGAAGGAGACTGCTGCTTCGGAGTTAAGAGACTGCTAAACGGAACATTCGGGATAATCAGCTCTTGTTCAATTGGCTGAGAAGGCTGCCTACTGCTATCAGCAAATGCTCCAACCTTCATTGTTTCACTGAGGGAGGCATTGTTGTCTTCACTGCAAAACAGAAAGCAATATTATTATTCCTCTGAATGCAAAATGTGGAGGGCAAAAAATATTTATTTATTATAGAATTATTTAGCAGCAGCTTTTTTAATACTTTTAAGTTTAGGCAAAAACAATGGTGCTGCTAATGTCTGGAATAGTAACATGGCTCACTATTTTGTATTATGACCAATCAGAAATGTTGGTAACACTCAGAATGGTTCAAATGAATGAAGGGGTGTAAAAATCTTTAATCAGCTGAGGATAAGCTAGAAGAAACTTCTGCCTCTCCTCAGTTGTGTTTACTGTAGGCTGGTATTTTTTGAGAAAGCAAATTTGATTTTTTCTTTTCTGAATGTTCATACATATTGGTTTATGCTGATTACTAACAGGTGTCTTCAAATTCCTGCATAATCTACAGGGTAAAAATCAAAGAAACTCCATGATGATATGCTTTTATGAATTTTAATCTTATGGATTAAGTATAGAGAGATAAACGTTGTTTTGTGAAAGGAGACTATGTGAATGATGTGTAATAGAATCAAACACAGTATGAAGTTTGAAATATTAATTGAAAACTTGTAATCATAAACATTGATATAAGTCATGGTGTGTTGAGGATGATTTTCAACTATTTGGAGTGTTCTATGTTGTCCATTTCATTTTAAAATGCTTTAAAATGGCTTTAATTTTCATTTTAAAGTGTTTCCTAATTATTGTGAGTGATTTTGATTGTCAAAGTAATCGTTAGCACTAGAGAACCATAGTCCTGCACCTTTATTCCTTTTCTTGATGTTCCTCTGGCACTTATTTAAGCTCATGCCAAGGGCAAGCCGAAACAGTCAGAAGCTTTTGAAAATCGTTTTCGAGCCATCAAGCCATTTTGTCTGTTGAAGTATAATCACTGGAGATTTTTTTGTATTGTGCTTTAGTGTCTTTGGAAAAGTCTAGGGCCTTATCCGCATGTAATGTTGGTATGGAGATTTCACCAAACTAAAAACAGCTAGATAAAAAGTGTGTCGTTGGTTTTGTTATTTAATTGAATTTGTAAGTCAATTCAGAAGTTGTATTAATAATCATCCTTTGATGAAAGGTTAAGAAAATCACCTGGTGATCATGTGAAAGTAACCTGTTAATTGAAGAACTAATTAAGTTGTAATCAGCCTCATCTGAAAGGACTATCCAGCGAAATTCTTATCAACATGAAGGCCGTGTACGACTTGGATACCAAGTAGAAATAGCAATTCCAAACTGGTCACATGAAAAATTTCAAGGGTGCTGGGTACACAAGCTAATACTGGAAGACAGCAGGATAGCCACTAAAAGCCTCATGCCTGTAATAAAATGCCAGTTGTGTAATGTCATCAACAACCGGTGCAGAATCCCAAGAGATCTTATGCCACTTTAAAATGGATTAAAATAATTTTTAATGCATCTGATTAAAACCCAACATGTTTTCAATTTTTTGGGAGGTGTCAATGAATGAAAAGAACTAATTCTGTCGAGGTAGCTTGGAGATTGGTTGTTTCAGTTGTTTCCCATATGTTGATTGAACAAATTTTTACACCTCCTTGTAGTTTCATATCTTGTAATTATTGTAACAGAACAGCTTTCTATATATGTGTGAAAGCCAATACCGGTATCACATTGTAGAGGAAAGCAGGTTAATAAATGTAAACAGTCAGGAATAAACAAAGTTTAGATAGTACAGCATTAAATATAAGAGTAAAAGAGGAGAACCGAAAGAATTGACAATTTTTAACAGGTAAGTAAAGAATTTGTAAAATATTGGTGATTTTTCGTACTAACAGTATAGTACAATGCATAATTTTCTAAATACAATACAGAGCAAAGGAAAATAACATTTAAATAAAATGAGAAAGTTCTGAAGTAACAACGAGTATAAAAGATTATCAGGGAAATAAAGGACTTTAGATGAAAGTACCGTGTAAGGAAAATGGTCCTTCCATTGTGAACAAATACATTTAACAGCAAAATAAACTGTTAAATTGGCTGTAAATCAAGGAAAGAGTTATAAATTTGAGTCCAAAATACTAAATCATTTTTAAGAGATAAATATAGATCTGGGAATTAAGTGGTTCCATAGTAGACTTTTGTTAATTGTCAACACTTAAATCGCAAAATAAATAAGGAAGAAAGGTTGTAATCCACAATCTGGAAACAAAATAATTATGAACAAAGACCCACGATTTACAAAGAAACTCGAAAATGAAATTTGGACATGTGACAACTTTAGGGCTCGATTAGTGCAAAAGTATGGAAGTAAGAAAATGTTTCTGAAATTCATGTTTACTGACTGGTAAATTTTCAAAGCAAGTGAACAAAGTTTAATTTTTCAAACATGTTTCAGTGTTGTCATAGCAACAAGAGGACACGGGTGAAAAAATACAGGGGAAAAATTAAACACCCCTTTGAAGATATATGTGAGTGTAAGCTTTCCCGGCGAATAAATGACAACACATCTTCTCGGGTTTGGCAGCCGGATTTAATTAAAAAGGGACAAGCTTTCGGCAACTAGTTCAGCAGCCATCTTCAGGTCAATTATGTATTCGTAATGGCAATATCACCGGTACATAATTGACCTGAAGATGGCTGCTGAACTAGTTGCCGAAAGCTTGTCGCTTTTTAATAAAATTCGGCTGCAAACCGGAGAAGATTTGTTGTCAATATAAACAAATGTCAATTATTATGCCCAAGTAAATTAGCAGTCTGCAGAATAATTTTTTAAATTTTGCTGGTCCTCGGATTGAAAAATACCGCCTTATCTTATTTAATGAACTGAACTAATTCCTTGTTATCCGCAAAATTAAGTTTACTTTTTTAAAACTTCAGAGTTGCCAATATCTCCAGTTTACCTTCCGTTATCTAGAATTCCTGCAGCACTATTGTTAATTTTTTCATTACATAGAGAATTTTCTTCACCTTTGCTGATAACGGCCATGGCGCGGACTTAGATCCGAATGAAAGTGGTCACTCTTCAACATTATGGAACTGTCTTTTCCAGTATGCTGGGGTGAAATGGTCATTTTTGTTCTGTAGGCAACAGTCAGATGTATTGTTCCCACAGGGGTGCATAGCTGTCCAACTCTCACTTTATTGTAACCTTCACCTGGAGAGAAAGAGCTGTTATAACACCAAAACATAAAAACGCAAAACAAATCGGTTTCTACAACATGTGCAGTACAGTGTCAATGCAAATTGGTAATGGTAGACAAAGGTATTAACTGATAATTCAAATTGTGGACCCATGAATCCAATTGCAATTAACAAACTTTGAAGAAAACATGAAAGAATACTATACTCAAAATAAACAGTAATTTGTTCTGCAACACACCATTACACAAGGCAGCAATGGCCATTATACAAGTGCATGAACTGAACTAAATGCTGAGAGATACAATTGCAAAGGTACTGGCCAATCTCCCTTCACACAAACATTAAAACACAATAAAATAAATTGCTGTTTTGCTTAACAAAGAACGAGTAGATAATGAAAGAGATTTGCTGTTAAAGGATTTTCTTAATTAAAATATACTGCAGAAGAATTAAAAAATTTGCAACATTCTTCATTTTATATACAAGCAATAAACCGCTGTTATAAACAAAACGGTAAAACTGATAACATAAATATTGGCTATTCATAGAGCCATTTCTCTACTAATGCAAGTTTCACCAACTGTTACACTCCTTCCTAAACACACTTTTAATTTTATTTTTTGGAGGAGGATATGGTAAAAAGAATACCCATATGGTTAACTTTTAAGAGTTATTCAGTCACCAAGTTACAGAGCTTTGACTATCACATAATGCACTTCTGTCATGGACACCACAACCTAACCTGTTAATTCTACTGGGTGAAATAGATCCACTGTTAGGTGGAATTCAAACCACAAAATATCTTAGCATTCTGCACAAGAACAAAGATTAGCTTTGCCAAAAGTGAATCTCAAAGTGTCAATAAAAATTATGCCATAGACAAGGATTTGAACACATTAACCAACTGAGCCACCCTCAGATCACTCTGGTGATGTAAGTAAGGAAACTTTACAGCTCTCCAACAAGAAAGTCATTAGATCTGATTATTAATCACTACACCTTATGCAGCAGCAGCTAGTATGAGGCAAAAGTTACCTTTATTCAACACCCTATCTTTCACCTTGCTTTCCCAATAGCCTTTCAAATCAGACTAAAAGAGGGATGCAGCACCACAGCTGAATTATTAGCGATCAGTCCACTGACCAGTAAAGATGGGTCACATGTGAAGAAACTAGAACTAGCTATTGAAATATCATGTTTTCTACAGCACAATTTGCTAACACACCAGTGAAAATTGCATTGCAAACTATATGCCAGATAAGTCTCTTTACTAACATTAAACCAATTTGTGCTGAAAACAAAATGCTTCATAGAAGAAAAGGTGACTGTAAAATAAGAACAAGGTAAGAAGGACTTGTGCTATTCGCTTGAAATTTGTGACACACGTTCCTGTGGTCATACTTTTTGACAAAAAGTATACGTGAAAGTGAAATAAAACATACCTTAGACATGGTGCCTCACGAAAGTTACGAAACGATGCATTTCAATCGTAAAAAACCCACCATTTGAACAAAAATTGTTCTTGCCAAAGATAGTACCTGCAATCTACAGCAACGAATCTAAAACTAATTCCTCGTATCTAATACTGTTGTAACAAGTGTCACTCTGGTTCAGGTTGCATTACAACCTAACCACCATGCCAGTATATTGTCAAAAATCAAGCGACCTTAATTTATTAATGAAAACTAAATTCCTTGCTTCTTTGCTGTAAAAATTTATGTAATTCTTCAATCTGGTCCAACTGGTCTTTTATCACAAAAACGTGACAGTGATTTACATTCATTACAATAGAGAGTAGATACTATCTTTGGCGTGAACAACTTTAATGGAAATGGCGGTTTCTACTATTTAAGTTGCATCGTTTCGCAAATTCGTGTGGCACCACACCTATTGAACGTTTCATTTCGCTTTCGTGTACACTTTTTCTCAAAAGGTTTGACCTGAGGGATGTGTGTGACAAGTTTCAAACGAACAGTAGAATTTCTTCTTACCTCATTCTTATTTTACTATTGCCGAAGAAAAAAAAATTGTGAGTGTAAATGAATAAAGTCCACGAGTATGTTAACCAATGTGACAGGGACTTCATACCACATCAGCTGCATGTCTATAACTATCAACTTGGGCGTAATGAATGAACACCAAGCCCCCAATATTAATAATAAAATCGTGTTATTTGTATTTTCTAAGACCCTTTATACAAATTTAAAAGTAAATTGCTGAAAAAATTGTACAAATATGTTTATCAGTATTGGTTCTCTTTAGTTAAGAAAAAATTGTTTAACGCGTGTTCTGAAAAAAGTTCCTTTTTTTAGATAAATAAACCTTGTTGATTAGATTTTAAAGTTTGTCTGTGATTAGCTATTCATCCAGTCTTTTTTTCCAGATCTTGGTAGCTAAACTACATAGGTAGGATGACCATATTAAGAACTTTTCAAAATACACAAATAAATAAAAATGTTTATAACCAACATTAATGGCATTTTTAACACCAATCCAATGACACCACTCAAATTCTTTTTCTCATGTGATATGTGAGAAAATGAAACACTAGTACACTAGTCCCTGCAAAAACAGGTATCTGATTAACAGTCGGCAATAGCGTAATCACTGGGACTCATCAAGGAATTGTCATTTTGGTCTGAAAACTGTTGCACATGTTCGTTTGGTGATACTATTAAATATATGTTGCTCATAGAGGTGTAAAATGTATAGATACCTCACAAACTTCACTTGAAAAGTGTCATAACGCTTTAACGCGAGCGACTGGGAGAAGCCTTATAGCAAAGTATAATGACCATGCACACGTTCTTTGAATGATATTATTTGTGAAAATGTTGTTATAAAAGTATAAATATGGAAAAGATTACACACGAAAAAAAAAAAACTTTGAACCATAAGCGAACATTGGTTGCCCCATTTACATACACACACACACACACACGCGACGTCCAACGATAACTCATACATTGTCAAGAAACATATCCACAAGTTATTTCCCAGATGTTAATAGTCTATGGCATTTATCAAAGTAGCTTGTGGCAATATTAACGTAGCTTATGTTTAGGTACAAAGTGCGGCGATATGCTTGTTCCAGCATTAGGTCGAAGGAATTTATTTTTTATAGTTGAAATGCAGCCTGTACGAAAATGGCATTTGGTTGTTGTTGTTAAAGCATAATTCGCCAGAAATTTGGATTTATTAAACATTTATCATGGTTTTCAAGCAGAATCATTAGCGGCGCCTGTGGATAGGTTGGAATGCCGCCTGGACCAAAGTGGACATAGATGCTTCCTTTTGTAGCTTAATGGACTATAAATTTTGTTTTTATAATAAAGTTGGTTTGGTTTTCATCGTTGTTGGTTGGTTGCTGATGCATTTTGTTGCACGTAATATTATTATCGCTGGAAGTCGCATATGATAACAAATGGTGTCCTCTCATCGCTTGGTGTGGACTGTAACAACAGTTTTTTTTTATTTTAATTTTGCGTGAATTTTGTGCGTTATACACTATCTTCATGGGTGTAATAGAAACAAAAGTTAATAAATAATATAGTTGAAGGAACGATAGCATTATCGCTATACACAGCAATATGCTTTCTCCCAGACGCTCGCGGTATAGCGTTACGGCACTTTTTGAGTGAAGTTTGTGAGGTATCTATACATTTTACACCTCTAAGAGCAACATATATTAAATAGTATCACCAAACGAACATGTGCAACAGTTTTAAGATGAAAACTACTACTTCTTGACGAGTCCCAGTGATTGCGCTATTACCTTTGGATTAACTGCTGCAGTATTAATTGCCCACTCTCATTTATGGAAAAGTCACCACAAGTAAAATTAAAAATGTGAGATGTGGTGCAAATGTGGGTCCCAGTGATTGCGTTATTACCAATCCAAATTTCAACAAGTCAGTATTATTTTTGAGTAGATGGAGAAAGTCATGCAGTCCCAGCAACACACATCTATGGTTACAATGAAATTGCTATCTCCAGTTAATCCACAATTTCACTATATGCTAAAATTATTGCTATTGTACAATGTATTCTTGGTGAATTTAACATTACATCTCTTTACTATTTTTCAAATCAATGTAATTACACAACATTGAAAATCAAAGAGTAGATTAAATCTACTAAGCAGACGGTTAACTTACCTAGGTTATGGAGCTGTGGCTCTCCCATATAAATTCTATAGCAAATTACGTATGAATCTGGACCTTGCCGCCGGGATATTTTATATGCCGGTGTAATTCTTGTAACCGAAACCAGAGATTTAAGTAAAATGCCCATTCTATTATACACAGTATAAGTTACCCTGACCGATGGATCACATTGTTCTGGTAAAACACCCAAACACCAAGTTTCCAACATCATGGTATCACCATCCACTGTCTTTAAAGATATTTCAACACACAGGGACATTCTACCTGTGTCAGTCTCTCCACACATTGCTTTCTTCGCTTCTGCAAGTACCTCAGGAAGATCATCAACAGCAAGGTTGAACTGGAAAAATATGATCAATAGTTAAATTAACAAATAAAATACCACTGAAGTTATTAAATCAGGGCCCTGATACTATGTAGCAAACGATACAAACCCTTACCCAATCCGTTCCTTTCGCATGGGGCTTGCACTTCGTATGAACTTTTTCACCCAGTCTAGACTGAATTATTATCTGGGCTGCTTTTAACACCAGAAACTTTGTGAATTTATCGAGTTCTCTTTTATCTTGAATACTTAATTTCACAGAAGCCATAATTAGTTGAACCTTAAATTCTTCTATTAAAATAAAACTGATATTTTAAAATGAAGGCACGTAACATGATCCCAACATGGTCATCGAAGAAAGTTTTCTAAGCTGCACATCAAAACTTCACGGTTCAGATCGATTAATTTTTGTTTGACCTACACCCGGTCAAACTTGTCTAACGATAATTTTTGTTGACCCGGCTGCAGAGACAGAGTTTCAACATGTTTTATCTTTACAATGGCGTGTTCTGATAACTTGAACCACTCCCACCACTCAGATTCCATCACTTAAAAAATACCAAAAAATTATCAGCAGCATTTCGTGCGCAGGATTAAAAGTACTTGTTCGGCGGAAATGCACAAATATGTGATAAAACAAAATTAATCCGCGCTCATTAATGTACTTTAATAAGTAAACCACTAGCCGAACTTCTGACGTGCGCCGACGTGTTACAGAATCGACCTTCACTTGTTCCGGAAGTTTTCTGGTAGGGGAAAGTGGCGCCAAGTAGGCGTTGCGACGAGATAGACTGTGGCATGCTGTTATTGGCCAAATAATACATAGCTTGTGGGTTGGTCAATGACGAGGCTGTTTTTTAAAATAACAATGTCATATGATGTGTGGGAAGGTCAGTACGCTGTCCTTGACGAAGGAGCAAATACAAGTTGTGGCTGTTACTTCTTAGTAAGGCATCCGAAACTACTTTTTCCATTCCAATATCGCTTGACTCACTTGTCAGTTTGAAGCTTAATACTGGTCAAGGTTAATGGTTGTTTATTTTTTTCTATTACTGCTAATCAGCACAGAAGCGACATATCGCGATCAACTTGTAAATAGGTTACCTAGTAACAAAATTTACTACACTAAAATTTTTTAAAACTGATACTACAGGAAGTTGAAGGCTTAGTAAAAAGGAAACATAATAAAGATGCAGCAAGGTATTAGAGTGTGTATGAAACATGGAGGAAGGAATATTCCTTCCTCCATGGTATGAAACAACCAATCAGGGAATTAATAACAGCAGAGATGCTGAGACCAAATTCAAGGAAAATACTATGGCTGGGTAAGGAATGCTGAATGATAAAAATAGAAATTTCTAGAGATATATTAAGAAAATAAGAGTGAAGGAAGTTTTTTAGACAAGTATTATTATTTAATTGCAATGGAGCACAGACTCCGGTGGCAATTTCCCTACACACCCATCTTCCCCCTATCCTGCACCTACCAACATTTGCCCTCTACAAATTTTATCTTTAAATTCATTCAAAGTTTTCGGTAAATTATTCATCATTTCTCTTTGTAACTCATTCCAATCCCTGACACCCTTACCTAAAAAAGAGAATCTTCCCACACCCTTGTGCCTGAAATCGAGTGCCAGCTTGTGGTCATGGTCATCTTTTCCCTTCCATGGCCGACCTTTTTTTTTTGCTTTGTGTTGCTGCTAAGGTCCCCCTGAGCTGAGGATGGGGTCCTTGAGTTGTGCTTAGTTGCCCGCTGAACAGCGCTTGAAGGCCCCCAGAGGTGCGCTTTGGGGCCCCCAGAGGTGCGCATTGGGGCCCCCAGAGGTATGCTTGGGGGCCCCCTGAGCGTAGGGGCCCCGGTACACTACACCGCCTAGCCCCATAGTAGCTACGCCCCTGGCCCTGTACACTCCCATGACCCTCCTCATCCTCCTCCTGTCTTGCAATTAATCCCATTCCAACTCCTTTATCATATCTGTCACTGATTGCATTCTGCGATAATTTCCAGAAACAAATCTAGCAACCCGGACAGAGGTCTAATAGCAGGGTAAATGTGGAAGACTACTCTTCTATAATAGTACGAACTAATTAAAAATGATGTTTCAAATACTCACTATTTAATATCACTTTAAGAAACTGCAGACACTATCGTAGCTGCTTGCATGAAGGTATCGTCAAGTGTGGATGTGCAAAAACTTGCCCAACAAAACCACCTTTCTGTTGTTATTGTCAAATTAATGAGAATACCTGGTTAGTATAGCTGTGAAATTATTGTATTGCTAAACGTTCTTAATACGTGTGCAAATTAAATTAAATGCATATGGTGATATTGACTGGGCAATCCAAAGAGTCTGGGTGCCAAATGAAGATTTCTCGAATTGCAGCGCATGTGTACTAATGTCGCGGCTTCATTTGCCTAAGGCGGCAATCCCATCAGATATAGGTTACCTGCAGTTTAACCAAGGGGATGCGGAAATTGGATGAAAATGAGCCACATCTGTCATAAGACGGTTAAGCCACTTTTCTGTTCCTACTGTCAAAGTAATGAGAATACTAAGACATAGATATAAAATTATTGTATTGTCATCGGTACTTAATACGTGTACAAAATTTCACACAAATCGGATTTTTTGAAGTGGGAGAAAATAAAAATGAAATTTTTCATGAAATTCAACCACTTTTAAGTTGTTACTGTCAACGTAGCGAGAGTGAAATTATTGTATTTTCATCGGTTCTTAATAAGTGTGCAAAATTTCAAACGAACACTGAAATGAAAGATTCCATTGCACGCAACCATTTTTCTATTGTTACTGTCAATGTAACAAGAATAGCAGGAGGTTGCTATGAGATTATTGTATTGTCACCGGTTCTTAATACGTGCGCAAAATGTTTCTATTATTACTGTCAAAGTATTGAGAATATCAGGGTGCATGGTACATTTGGATTGAAGGAGGTGACTTCTATACCGAATTCTAACTATAATGACGTCAGAGCCGACTTCTATCGCCACTGATTGAGTGGTGGGCGTAACCTATCTTTCGGCGCGCGTTACAACTTTGTCGCCTGTTTATCAGGTTATTGTATTGTAATCGTTTCTCAATACATTAGCAAAATTTCAAATAGTTCGGACATCTCGAACTGGGTTAAAATTCAACTGCAAAATTCTATCCCATTCAACCATTTTTCTATTGTTACGGTCAAAGTAATGAGAATAACAGTACATCGCTATGAAATTATTGTCACCAGTTCTTAATACGTGAGCGAAATTACAAACAGATCGGAAACCTGGAAGTGGGTGAAAATTGAGTTGAAAGGTTCCATTACATTCAGCGTGTAAAAAGGGCGCTTATGGACAACAACCAATATGCAGTGTGCACGAAGACAAAACAAAATGTTTGGAGCATTACCGTTCTTCGATGGTTGGTTCCACACTGCAGCAGGAACCACCAACATCTCCATTCACAAAACACTGGTACCCCCCACCCCCCGGAGTACAAAAAGCACTTTTACTGAACACGTTGCGTACCGCTTTGTCTGGACATATCCTCGCAAACAGAGACACTCGCAAATCCGGCCAGTCTGCCCGTTGTCTCCCCTCTCACCTGTGTTGCCACTCATCTGCAGAAGCGCACCGCCTTCTTCTCTCAAGCCATTCCGCGTCGTGAATACACAAAAGGAAATTGTAGCAACCATTTAATTATTTTGAAATATTAAATTATTTTTAAATGGCTATTCAACTCCTAACAAAAGTGTACACAAACTTTCATTCAAAAATATGTAGTACACGCCACTATACGAGTGTACTACAGTTCGATAGAAAAATTCTTGAATGGTGGAAAACAAAAAGTGAGGGTAGGAAATGCGTTATCAAAACAGCTGAAAGTGCAAGTGGGAGTGTCACAGGGTTGCATAGTGGAACCATTGCTGCTCATTATTTTAGTGAATAATTGTGTTGATTGTTTACTATCAGAAGTTGGTTGTTTGCAAATGATATAATGCTATATAGTTGGATCAAAACTGTAGAAGACTGTAAGCAGCTGCAGAATGCTCTAGATAAGATATCTAGCTGCGAAGGTCAACATGAGATGAAGCTAAATGCAATGAAGAGTCAGCTTAGTAGGTAAACAGATAAAAAAAACTAAAAATTGATTATGATTATATATTGGGAAAGAATAGCTTGTTAAATATGTAAATACTTTGGCATACCATTTAATAACAAGGCACATTGGACAGGTAGGCGGAAAAGGATTAAAAACCTTCGCTTGTTGGAGAACACAGTTAAACTTTGATCAAACCGTTGCTTGAATATGGTAGTTTAGTGTGGGTCCAACAGTTATCAAATACAGCAGTTGGAGGGGGTGCAACGAAAGGCTGCTAGATTTGTCTCTGAAAATTACCGCAGAATACAATCAGTAACTGATGTTATAAAGGATCTGCAATAGGATTCATTGGAAGACAGATAAATGGCGAAGCGAGTCATGGCTGTGTACAACGCGCATATTCGTGATGAGGCATTGAAAGATATTAGTGGAGTAATAGGCTATTTGACTATTTTTACAAAATGGTTTTAAATAATTTATTGATACACATTATTTACCGGGTACTTTTTATTTTTTGATGAAAGTGCTTATTTTAAGAAAAATTCAACGTTAAAATTTGGAGTATTTGAAAGCCCGCCAAAGCGCTGCTTTGCTGCCTGGCGCGAGCCAACAACATTCGTACGTCACGTGCCAGCAAGCCCTCACTCTACATAAGTAATGTCTGGTTTGTTACTCTGAATTTGTGTATAAATGATTGGAAATATGGTTTATAAATAGTGTGTAATACATCAATCTACTACCAGAACAATAAAAACTCTCCAAATAAACGTAAGTGTTCCCGCATTAGATGAAATAGGGAAAAAAAATCGCTGCAACTTCCTCGTAGAAACCCAGATGACATTGCCACTAAGTCGCAAATCATTTACTGTAAATATCATTTGCACCATAATTTCTTTGAGATAATGTAGCACGCTGTTTAAGGCGAGTATCAGTAAGGTAAGGGTTCTTAGGTTCAATCCTAGCTTTGGAATATGTTTTGTTATATATGGGCGTTTCCTTTAGATACTAGTTGTTATAGGTAGCGCCGTATATTCTTTTTCTAAAATCCACCAAAACATTAATTTCTTCCGAATGTTTCACAAATTTTTGGATGGCAACTGTATTATAAACATTTGAAACATAACCAGAAAAGACTTCAAATCTGAAACTGGACCTTACTTGCACACCGATAAAAATGTCAAAAAAACTGAAAATTCCTTGCGCATTAAAAGTTAATACCGCATAAATAGACGCATTTATGTCAAAAATGCAACATGCAGTTGTATCATCACGTAAAAATTCCAACAAAAGGTATTCAATGCGTTCCGGAACTGATGCGAGATTAGCGTGAAATGTTATTGTTAAAATAAATTCTACTATTCATCGCCGAGCACTTGGTGTTTTTGCTATGATAATGTATCTCTGGTATGTTTCAAAATTAAAAGCGGAAGGTTATCTTTTTATAAAAGTTTACTTGTGCAGCAGAAATTTATGTTTCAAACGTTTGCATTACGTTTTATGACTTCTTAGATTAAAAACATGATTCTGTAAAACAACTAACAGAAATAAAAAAATGTACACACGAAATTTTTGTTATCCTAATCAAGGTTCGAACATAGGATCTTCAAATTCCTATTGCACTCTTTAACCATGCAGCTGCCTGGACACCATGGCATCGTTACATATGTTCTCATTAATAGGGAACATTTAAACATAACAGTTTCTACGTGCGGTGAAGTGAACGCGGTCGGTGAGTAAATAAACAATAAACTCAGTTTCTTTGGAAAAATTATCATTTATCTATAATTATTTATATGCAGTTAAGAAAAATCGTCTACATCCAGTTATTTAACTGTTGTGCCTATCTTATGCTACACTTGCATTTTTCTCGTAAATATCTCCTAAAACAACTAACTTAACATAAAATTTTAGTCATTCTTATGAAGGATTTCTGTTAAATATAAATGAATCTCGAGCTGAAGTTATTACATTTTCAAGTTCCCTAGAACAGAAGCCAGGGGTTGTTTCTACAGCTAACCAGACAAATAATTTCGGCATTTTCCGCTGTAGGCCTCTACAAATTGTTCTTCATTTTATATTTAACACAAAATCTAATTAGTAACGAGAGATAACAAGCAAAAAATAATAAAAAATAGTTGAAAACATGGATAATAAAAACGCTCCATACGCAGCCGCAGTGCCTACAGGCAGGTGACGTCACTAAAGCGATCGCCAATCCCAGAGCGTTTTCTGTAACGTGACAAAATGCAAGAAAAATCTGATTTTTATTTCGCTGTTTTTTTTTATTAAAAGCAATCCACCTTTATTTTCAAATTTAACAAAAATAGCTTCCTTAAGCATTAATCTACGCGAATGACTACAATTTGTAATATATTTTTAATACTATCAAATAGTCTATTAGAAGAAGTGCATGATCACAAACCTGCTCTCGATTGCACGCATAAGATGTGGAAAGATTTTCTTTCGTAAGTAAGGAGGTTAGGGATTGGACTAAAATAACTAGAGAAACGCTAAAAGAATTTAAAGTTGAAATTAGTAGAGGGAAAAGTAAGTGAGATAAGAAAAACAGTAAAAGTGGGTGTGTAGGGAAATGGCCACCGGAACAAGCTCTCCGATGCAGTTGAATTAAAGTAAATATGTTGGTTAGATCATACATTTCAAAGCAAAATTACTTGGAAATATAAGCGACGTCAGATGTGATTAGCAATAAGGGGATCGTAAGAGGTTTAATTAAAGTCATAAAAGAATACTAAATACTTTCGCAAATTAATGCTTGTATTGAGATATTAGCATAAAAAGATTCCTCAAACTAGTAAACCAGAATGACACTTAACAGAAAGTTTCACTCCATATTTGCTGACCTTTGTCGTTCCTACTATCCCACGATATGTGTTCCTACATATCACACGTTGTGAAGTATCACTATGCAACACTTTAGTCAAACAGTACTCAACGTAATAGATTAGTTTCGCATTATGGGGTGCTCTAAACACAATGTAGGTCTGCGACGCACTAACTTTTAAAACAATATCCACTGCAATGGCTAGCATCTAACCACGGATTATATTGTTCCAGATTTTATTTACAAAAATTTCAGAAACTGGTAGCCACTTCTAATGTGTCTTATAACCAAACTGAAGTTATCATCAGAAAGAATTACTCCCGAGCGATCAGTAGCTAGGCGAATATAAAGAAGAGTCAGCTTAGTAAGTACACAGATAAAAAAATAAAGGTTGATTATGATTATAAGGTGGGGAAGGCATTGCTTGTTGAAGACTTTAAATATAAATTCCTTGGCATAGCATATGATAATAAACTTACCTGGGCATGAAATATTGGACAGGTACTAGAAAAAGTTTTCGAAATCCTTAACTTGTCGGAGAAAGTGATGAAGGGATGTACCAGGGAAGTGAAGGAATCGGGTTACAAAACTTTAGTCAGACCATTACTTGAATATGGTAGTGTGGTACGGGAGCCACATTTTTGGTATCAAATACAGGTATTGGGAAGAAGTGCAAAGAGGGGCTGATAGGTTTGTCTCTGGAAATTAGCGCAGAACACTATCAGTAACCGATATGACAAATGAGCTGAAATGAGATTCACTGGAAAACATCAAGGCGTGTACTGGTGATGAGACGTGGAAATGTATTGATTTAGAATTAGGAGTAATATATGGAAAGAAAAAGATGCCAATGACCACGAGCTGTCACTCGATTTCAGTCACAAGGGTGTGGGAAGATTCTATTTCTTAGGTAAGGGTGTCAGGGATTGGAATAAGTTACAAAGAGAAATGATTAATAACTTACCAAAAACGCTGAAAGAATTTAAAGCTGAAATTTGTAGAGGGTTAAAGTAAGCGTGTACAAAAAAGGGGAAGAATGGTTGCGTAGGAAAATTTCCTCCGGTGCGAGTGCTCCATTGCATCTAAATTAAATTAAATCAAATTATAATACAAAGTTTTAGAAGAAGTATGGCGAGGTGGTAGTGAAATGCGGATTATAACGCTTGGAGAACAGCACTCCTCTCTGTGATTACCAATCCCAAAGGTCAAATCTGTATTGATTAACGGAGTGACTGTGAAGTCAGAAGCAGTCGATTTGTGGGAACCGTACCGTGGCATTTATTATACAACGAAACGTCCTGTTTCGCGCCAATCAATACAAATGAAAGCCTAAGGATGGTTATGAATGTCACTGTGTCATCGAGACCGTAACGCTTACGTCACGCTACCGGCCTGCGTTGCCGAACTAACAATTGTCACAAAATGTAGCTACCAAAATTGAGGCTATACGCGTTACTTAATAGCAAATTCATTTAGGCAAGCAATCTCGAAGAAATGATTACCAGAACATTGAAATAGAAGTTGTTATTTCGTTTAAATCAATGTATTACTTATTAATTGCTTTTTGTTTATTTATACTCGTTCGTTTTATATATTTTCGATAATCTCTGATCGTAGATATTTTAAGCTAAGAAATATGGGATAATGTTTATTTCGCGATGTAGTGAACGGTATTGATGCGCGTGCGATGAGAGCTTTCATTTTAGATAAGAAATATTAGTATTCGTCTTTACAGCAGAATGAAAGAATTACGTAAGTTGTTAACAATAATTTAAGTTGCTGTAATATTACTGAAATTATACTTCTTTTTAACGAAATAGGTTCCACATTGATCGCGATCTACGCGGTCAAGAAGTAAAATGAAACTAATGCTACGTGGAATAACATATGTTGCTAAGATTTTCTATTTAGTTAGGGGGCGTCCATTAATCACATAAGGTGAAATAGGGGGGAGGCGCTCCAGCGAAATCTCACCAAGGGGAGGGGGGTCAACGGAAATCTCACGTGACGTAGAGGTAAAAAAAGAAAAGAAAAGATTCTATAAACGACGCGGAAACACTAACAGGTACCAATAGCTGAATCCTCATTAGTTAGACTGAATTTGTCGTCACTCATCTCATACCATGATAGGGTACTGTGCCTAGCCCCGTAGCCAATCAGCAATGCAATACTTAGTTATCCGCCAATTATGTAAGTGCATCGCTATTACTCTTCATCCAATCAATATTGATGCTCAACCCAGTTTACGTGTGCAAGTGTATTTTCATCTCCGCCCAGTGATAAATAAATAAGCAGTCTATTCTATGTGATGTTATTATTAATTAAGATAAACTAATGAAATATGAAAGTTATATGCTAATATTCTCAATATCAATGTTTTCAATGACTATATGCAGCATTCAAATTCTAATAGTTGATCCAATTACTACCTAGCACTGAATACACATACTGGTATCTCATGAAATCAGGTGGAAAGCATGACGAAGTCAAGTTTCCTTCTCACTCCCCAATCTGGTACTGTTGCAAATCTGCATCCACTCGTCACCACGCGACAGTAATACGCAAACAGTTAGAAAAAAAATTCTAAGTATACGATTTTGGCTTCGGTTTAAGCGGGAGTTCTGATCGACGACATAATTTACCACTGTGTGTAGATTCGTTGATATCCGTCCTCTATTTTCTGCGTGATGTGCGAACATGCGGAAAGAAAACACTCTAAATTTTACGGTTTTGGCATTTCTGTCATCATTAGTGCCCATTGAAATTACTCATTCTGAAATAAATTTAATGCACACCTTTTCTATAATTTTTTATGTACTAACCTCAAAGCCCGTCAAAAATGACAGGGGCAGCAGATCTTCATACCTGAACGAAGAGATTTTTTTCCGGCCAAATTCCACTTTTCTTCTCTAAACCAGTTTTTTTTTATCTTCCTTCTGAATTGTTCCTTCACTATATTAATTTTCTTTTGTTTCATTTCGGCCTTTAAAAGTTTAATTTTTCAGCTTGCTTCTTAATACAGCCTGCTTTCCTATTCTGTTTTTATACATAAACGATGAAACATTGAAGCGTACAAATTGTACTCCCCTTTTTATTATTAAATTACTTTTTCTTTTAATTAATTGATCAACAATGAATGTTATTATTATATGACATTAATGAAAAGAGGAACTGGAATCGTGCTGTACAGGTCGGCAACACCGTTTCACATACAACTAATATTGATATTCCTTTACAAATACAATTCATCAATACGCGTATTAATCCGCAGGTGTTGTTAAGTGTCCTTCCACTAAGCACAATGGGTCAATGAGAATCTCTAGGGTGCAGGTTTGGTCATCAATACGACACTTCGGGGGTTTTACTAAGATCACTCTGTGGTTACCATATTTCGAAGGTGCCGGGTCGGCTTCCAGCGGTCTTCCATCTGCGACGACCTATCTGTACGTTCGCCGGTTGCCTCATCCGCTCCGCAGGCGACATGCGACAAAGAACACCACAGCAGCGCGTGCTAACCTTAGCCGCTCACATCAGAGTCACTCATCTCTCGGCTGCCACGCACGCAACCACACTGCCCGCAGCCAACTGTCCTCTCAACACACACACCTAACGCATTCGCTACCTGCTCAAGACCGCATTCCAGAGCAGTCCTGTCACCCTTTGTCTCACTTGTCCATCTGCCTGAGCCGATAGCCCAGTATACTACGAATACACCATGTACTGTAGCGATACACTGCAACATCCAAAAAAACGAGTCCCCTGCAGCCTTATATTAGTTGAAGAATGATCACCGTGGTCACAAATGACCATGAAATTTTAATGGATTAAATTAAATATGAGAGCAAAATAACACGTGAACTAATTATGCACAACTCATATTACTTCCCATGCGCACAGTTTGAAAGTTTACAAGGAACTGAACAGGAATCAGTAACCCAGAAACAGGGACAATCTACAAGTGTTGGGAGAGTCAAGTTTCGAATGGGAAGCAAATATGCCACTCCACGACACCCGAAATTCAATATTCATTGTCACAGACGTTGTTAAGATACAATTCATTTTCGCAGTTATGCGTCCCAGACGAATTTGCGACAGTGAGTCGCGGCAAAGAATCCCAGTATGTACTAGGCTTGAAAAAACATGGCCATGTGACGACTTGCTTTAAAGTAGCCAGTATGTTATTACATCTTTATATGCAAAAATTCAGACTCCGTTTGTTTGTGCTCGCAAAACTCGAAAAGCAGTCGGTAGATTGACTTGAAATTTTTGGAGAAATGGCGGCACGAAGAAGGTTTTAAAACAAGAAAATCCAAAACCACTCTTCTCCCCCTTTTCACCCCTTAATTCCTACACAAACCTACATATTTTACCCGATTTCTATGGAACTTTGCACTCATATACTTTAAAATAAAAATACTGTCTACATTTGGTCTTCAGAAATCCAACCCCTCTCTCTCTTTCCTCCCCCCTTAATTTTTGTCAATATTCTTTATACAAAGCTACAGTTTCTATACTATTTTGAAGAAACTTTGCACATATATACTCTAAAGCAAACAGAAAAGTACTGTATACATTTGGTTTTCAGAATCCCAATCTTTCTCCCCCTTTCCATCCTCTTAATTTTTGTCAATGTTGTTTGTACATACCCATAGTTTTTATCCGATATTGATGGAACTTTGCATACATATACTTTAAAACAAACAGAAAAATACTGTCTACATTTGATTTTCAGAAACACAACCCCTCTTCCTCTTTCCACCCCCCCCCCCTTAATTTTTGTCAATGTTCTTTATTCAAAGCTACAGTATCTATCCAGTTTTCAAGGAACTTTACACATGTCTACCTTAAAACAAGCAGAAAAATGCTGTCATATTTGGTTCAGAAAAACTCAACCCTTCTCCCCCTTTCCACCCATTAATTTTTGTCAATGTTCATTATACATACCCACAGTTCTTATCCATATCGATGGAACTTTGCACAACAAACAGAAAATTACTGTATACATATGGTTTTCAGAAACCCAACCACTCTCCTTCTTTCCGCCCCCTTAATTTTTGTAGATGTTCTTTATACAAAGCTACAGTTTCTATTAGATATTAAGGAACTTTGCAAATGTATGCTTCAAAACAAGCGGAAAAATACGATATATATTGTGGTTTACAGAAAACCTCTCCCTCTTGCCATTTTTGTCAGTGTTCTTTATACAAAGCTATAATCTCTATCCGATATCTATGGAACTTTACACACGTATACTTTAAAACAAACAGAAAATACTGCCTACATTTGGTTTGCAAATGTCCAACCCCTCTCCCCCTTTCCCACAACCCTTTTGTTACCAAGGTTATTTATAGAAGACCACAATTTTTATCAGCTTTCGATGGAACACTGCAACCGAATACTTTAAAAGAAAGAGAAAAATATTGTCTACATTTCGATTAAAAAAAAAAAAAAAACAATCCCTCACCCTCCTTACCTAGCTTTAAAATAAAAAAATTACATATTTTTTCTTCTTTTCCTTTCATTCCACAGCATAGCCGCAACAATACAAAGCAGGGTATTAAATTGAATTATGTGTTTCCTCAGTGAATCTTTGTTAGGTATAATACTTTTATTTACTTCGCTATTTATTTCGTAACATACTGAGCCACAGCGAAAAGTGGCATGTTTTAGTTAGTATAATATGAAGGGTAATACACAAGCAAAACGTGCATTTTAAATCAAATAATTTGACAAATGGGTTTTTAAGGTTGTTGAATATGCGTTTAAGCATAGGGTCTATATCTTTTATGCTCGGATTTATTTTTGCAACTAAAAAAAAAATCAAGAGCGGTTTAATTCCCAAAAGATATAATCAATGATTGATAACTGCTGAGTCACCAGGCCAGGAAGAAAAAATGCCAAATCGTTCCACTGGGATGAATATTTGTTTTTGTTGTCAATACAATCAATGAGCGTTTCCTTTAGATTTATCGCTATGTTGTGTTAGCAGTTGCTAGGCACTAGGCAGCAATCACGTTTTACACGCTGCGCAAAAGAAAACGTAATCACCTTCATGGTCTAATAAAATATTAAGACTAGTTTCTAAAACCAAATAGCTGAGAAAATACCACTCACAGCTACAGTTGCAAACTGAACTTCGCTGTTTAACATCAGTTTGTTTCAGCGTACAATATTTTGATTTTAAGACGCTGTGAAGTAATGGAATGTAAAAACTACATAGAGCGTAAAGTGTTAGGTAAATTTCTCTATGTTTCTCACTTGCTCTGTCTCAGTCCTATAGAGTATAGCAAGAGAGACAGAAGATATCACGTAACTCTTTTATCTAGAGGACGATGCTTGCTGGTTTTGATAGTGGAAGTGACATTTCTCTGTATAGTTACGTTTGTAGTCAACCATCATAAGCCTTTCCATTTTCAGGGATTAGCCTCATTCGCTGAGAATATTAACACCTATATTGTTCTTTTGGTCCCAATAATATGGCAAATGGAATGTCTCACGGTAGGAGAGACTTACATTAACCACCTAGTGCAGACACTGAATGCAGCAGAGGAAACACTACTAAGATCAAACAACAGTAAATATATGGTACTGAATTTAGCTTTCAAGATCTCAATCGTTACGGTGTCATGCATTTTGTTTGCTTCTATCTTTTTCAGTTTGTCTTGGGTAAATTCATCTTTCGATAACATTCTTTTACTTTGTCATGCAGCTTTAAATTGCGTTAGATATTTCAGAGTATTAGAATTCGCTTCTCACAATGTGTTTTTAAGAGAGTGTTTCCAGAAGCTAAACAAACATTTCCTCTCGCTTTTCGGTTTCACTAGTGAAGAAGAGATGCTAATCAATTTGATGAGACCTTCAAAGCCTCCAGCAAGCGACCATAGAAGACGGTTGTTTGCACGAACCAAAACGAGAGTTGAATGTGTTGAAAATGAATCAGAAGTGTCTAGCCTTGGTACCGAAGAGCACAATCGTGAAATGAGCAGTCCACGAAACGTCACTGTGGAGGGCGTGGTTAATATCATCTACTTCCACTCACTTCTTTGTGACTTTGGCCTCGCTTACAATGGTCGGTATGCATGGCTGATGCTAGTCGAGATCTCAGCTAACTTTATTTCGACTCTCGAGTGCTGTTAGTTGGTGATCACAAGCCTTGTTTCTGAAAGTTTAACTATGAAGTCGATTTGGAAAGTGCACGTCACGTACGCACTGTGGATTGTGCTGAACCTGAGCAGGGTGGTTACCGCAGTCTGGTGGTGCGAGGTGGCAGCCGCTGAAAGTCGTAAGACCAGCTGGTTAGCTGCCCGGCTGCACCTGCTCGTGTCCAGGCAACGTGGAGAACAGCTGGGAGGAGTAGCGCAGCAGCTGCAACTTATATCTCAGCAGCTGCAGCAATCAAACAACAGGCTGAGGTTCACAGCGGGCGGCTCCTTCCCACTAGATGCCTCACTACTCTACTACCTCGCCGGTGCTCTGGTTACATACTCAACTATCCTGGTGCAGTTTGGATTTTAACTGGTAGTGGATATGATAATTCTTTTCCGAAGTTACAAAAATGTATCTTTATTGTCACTTTTATATGATTTTATTAATAACGTCTAACTATAGCATATTGTATTTAACAGTCTGTTAGAAGGTACTGAAATAAAATGGATTTATGGTTCCATTAGTTCATTCTTTGTGAATCTTTTTACTCGCAGAACATTTTGCTGTACCGAAATGGCTGTTAATTGATTCTAGATGTCTTGTGTAGTGTAATCGTCATTTCTACATCTTTATTTACCGTCTGATAGAAAAAACTATACTAAATAATTAAAAAAATAATTACTAAGTTATAGTATTTTCCTGTGAACAGCTATTCGAATATATATTTATATTTTTGTGTGTGTGTGTTTGCTTTTATAGCTTCGAGAAAATATTTAGAAAAAAAATCCATGCGACTATACGATCATTTTTAAAAAATACAGGAATGTGATGCGGTGACTATATCAATTTTACATTGGACATCCATAATCCATATTTAAATAAATTATTTGTAATGCAGAACCAATGAATTAGATATAGAATTTGCATATTAATTTCTTTTAAACAAACATTTAAAGAGATAGTTCTTAAATATCAAAAGATATCGATTAACTGGAGTAACTAATTATATCTAACGATAATATTTGTGTAGTATATTCAAATTTATGTAAGAGCTAACTACATAACGCATACACGAATCAATTTTGTTTCACACTAAACTAATATTTTGTGTCGCTGGTAGTATTAATAACTGTTTATTGCAAGTATATTTGTGATCGCAAGTTTCTAATAAACTCAGGAGCTAGCGGTGATACAAAATAATATATATATAAGGCAATGTTCATATGTGTGTCCTCTAAAGACTAAAAAACTGCTTAGTGATTTACGGGAGGTTTCTTGCTGTATTAATTGCCTAGGTGGATATAAATATTTATGGTTAGTATTTATAAATTAATTATTAACATTACTAAATAGGGATTTTAATTTTGGTTTTCTGAAGGATTGAAAATATGGATTCTTTCAAGAATCTCGACGTTATTTGGAATACAGGAAAACTGTCACAATGTGAAATTTATTTTGTTATCATTGGCGATTAAAAGTCTGAGCGAATATACCGTTAACATTAACACAAATTGGCAAAATCATAAAAGCAACGCTCAGAGGTACAATTAGCCGTCATGAGCAAGCAAACAATTGTTTATTTACTTTTAAGTCCATCTCAGAATTAATATGCAAGAAAGAATGATATTTGGAAACAATGCACAATACAAGTTATGATGACCTTAGACATGGCTATCTTAATACTGTGACTTTACATTTCAATAAATCAGGGCGCCACGAATGAACAATATGCCATTGAAAATAACTAGTTCTGGAAAATTACGCCGCTAGCTCAGGGGGTTTTCAGTTACAAAGTTAGAACATGGATCTATCCTCTCTAAGACGCTTAAGGGTTCTGTTTCACGGAATGCACAATCAGATGGCTTGGTCGTAATAATTTACGATTGTAGTTCTGCGACTGATGTCTGCGGTGATCGAAGACAGCCCACGGTGCGGGACCTCTGTCTTACAAGGCGGCTATAGGCACGTCCGATCTGGTAATGCGCATCATCGCATTACTGGCTGTGTCGCCGTGCGAAAACTGCTCCAGCAAGCCGGCAGCGTCAGTTTTCCGACACCAGGAGTCGGACTGCAGCAGTTAGCGAGAAAATCCAACTTTCGGAATCCGCCACAGACTAGAATACAATGAAGCTCGTCGCTCTTCTATCTGCGAGGAAACCTCTGGCTCCGCCCCTTGTAGTCTCGAAGATCACATTTAACACAAAATTCCCAGGATTATAAGTTATGTGCTCATTTGGATTGGATCTTGAGGTTGGTCACCTAATGTCACGTGATACCCGCGATATCTTATTCGCTCCCCGTGTATCAGAGATGACGGCAATATTCGGTTAAGTTCGGGGACGACCCTGTGCTCGGGCGGCAGGCATTCCCCGCCAGGTGAGCGACCTCGTTGACCGCCCACCCTCAGGGAGCAGAATATGGTGTCCGGCAAAACCCTTTATCCACGACATCCTGTCACCGTGGCTCGGGAAGGTCACTGTTAGCTTCAAGTCTACACAGCTCAATAATTCTTTACCACTCGTTGCAACAAGATACACTGAATGTTCACCATTGCATTACAGTCCTCACATGGAATCTTGTGTACTTTAAGAAATTACTAAAAAAACTATCTAGGTGGTCGCCCAAGATTTATGAAAATTAATTTATAATTATGATTTACATAATAAAAAAATGCGCCTTATAATGTTGCGAACAGCGTTACATTATATTGCAAACTGGAGAAGGTTTAAAGCTATTGAAATCCTCGATCTGATCCAAAGAAACCATCAGCCACTCACAAGAAGAATTTGCCGGCCTAGTGGCACAGGAAAAACCTTTCTTATTTAAATGGCAACCAAACATGCACAATATTGTATAATGTCGTATTGGCAATCACATCAACTGGAATTACGCCAACTCTTTTGGAACGTTGTCGAACTGCAAATTTAGAACTTTAATTGCCATCTACTATATAATTTCCTAAGCTCTCTCACTCACTCACTACAACAGCTATTGGCTGGAGAACGGTGTCTCGTGTTAGCCTACACTCCCAAATCAACAGCCACCAGAGATACCATTAGAAGAAATTCGAGGTTATGTCTACAATTTAATAGCTAAGCAACTGGTGCCAAATTAATTGCCATAATACATTCACTATGTTTTCTTTTCGTAGCATTTCATAGTTTTTTTTTTTAAAAAAAAAATCGATAAACTTTATAGCTGAAGAAACGTGGAACTTCTTTTCAGTAACATGTCGCTAATGAAAGTAACATAAAAAACTTAAATTACTCATGGTATCTGCTGTAACTACGAATACCAATTCTTATTCCGGCATAGGCTAAATTTCAATTTAATTAAAACTTTGGATAATGTTGTTGCTCAACCAAAGTGTATACATTACGATTTATTTGCTTCTTACGTATTTTACTGACCCCCTTCATTAATGGTCTTTGTTCATGTTCACTGTACGTGAGTTGTTATGTTGTTTAAAGAGGACATCAGACCAAATATGCTACCGAATCGAGTATTCTGGAAATTCATTTCTTTGGAGTTGTTCAACTGCATAATAATCTGGAATCTATATTAAGTTCTCTGGCCATTAGACACTATGACGAAAGATTACATTCTGAATGCCCATCCTCAACAAAATATATATATACAGGGTGTTACAAAAAGGTACGGCCAAACTTTCAGGAAACATTCCTCACACACAAACAAAGAAAATATGTTATGTGGACATGTGTCCGGAAACGCTTACTTTCCATGTTAGAGCTCATTTTATTACTTCTCTTCAAATCACATTAAACATGGAATGGAAACACACAGCAACAGAACGTACCAGCATGACTTCAAACACTTTGTTACAGGAAATTTTCAAAATGTCCTCCGTTATTGAGGATACATGCATCCACCCTCCGTCGCATGGAATCCCTGATGCAGCCCTGGAGAATGGCATATTGTATCACAGCCGTCCACAATACGAGCACGAAGAGTCTCTACATTTGGTACCGGGGTTGCGTAGACAAGGGCTTTGAAATGCCCCCATAAATGGATGTCAAGAGGGTTGAGGTCAGGAGAGCGTGGGGGCCATGGAATTGGTCCGCCTCTACCAATCCATCGGCCACTGAATCTGTTGTTGAGAAGCGTACGAACACGTCGACTGAAATGTGCAGGAGCTCCATCGTGTATGAACCACATGTTGTGTCGTACTTGTAAAGGCACATCTTCTAGCAGCACAGGTAGAGTATCCCGTATGAAATCATGATAACGTGCTCCATTGAGCGTAGGTGGAAGAACGAAACTAAAATGAGCTCTAACATGGAAAGTAAGCGTTTCCGGATACATGTCCACATAACATATTTTCTTTGTTTGTGTGTGAGGAATGTTTCCTGAATGTTTGCTAAAACGCAAGCCATTATGCTTACGCGCAGATGCGATCCAGCGCTACCGGTGACACCACATCCTCTACTACACCTCAATGGCAAGGACATCCCCTGGTCTACAACTGTTCACTATCTAGGGGTCACACTGGATAGGAGATTAACGTGGCACGCCCACATAGAGGAAGTCAGATGCCGAGCGAGTGCGAGATTACAGCAACTCTACCCACTCATCAATTTTAATAGCCGACTACCTCCAACTATTGGAATCAAAATTTATACAACCCTTATCCGTCCAATTATGGAATATGCATGCCCTGTATGGGCATACGCCGCAAATCATCAAATACAAAAGCTACAAGTCATCCAAAATCGGGCATTGAAGAGAGCCCTACACTTGCCACGTCATTTCCCGACCGATGCCATACACGAGGCTACTGCACTGCCTATGCTCTTGGATAGATTCAGGCTGTTGGCAAAATCTTTCTACAAAAGCTCCCAGAAGTCAAAAAATCTAATAGTCACAAACTTCGGCCAGTACGACATTTCAGCTGACCGACATAAAAGGCCATTGAGTTTAATAAATTAATGCACCAAAATAAAGACCAACCAACTCAGAAGAATTGACCTACCTTATTAATTGGAGAAAATATCCTAGGATAATAACTCCCAAAAACACTGCCAATTGAAGAAATGGCAGAGATTGGTGGCTGTGTGTGTGTGGTTGCTGAGAAGTCCATGTTCTGCATCTTCCCCGCCAGTAGGTCGAGGTTGACGTTGTCTTAGGCGCTGTTGATGTCTGTGTAGAGGGCCATGAGATATCGGTTTGGCACTTTGGCTGGATTGGATGTCTGTGATAAGTCTTACTAGGTGATCGTTTGTTACTCTTACGCGTCAACGCCCACTGGTGATCTGGTAGAATGTCATTGTGTTCGACAAACCACTCAATCCTAATCTTTACCATCCGGTCCAGTTGTTTATATGAGCATGACAATAGTACAATTGGTCTGTAAACTGTGGTTGTTGACGGGTTTTTCCGTGGCTTCAGGATCGAGATTATTCTTGAAGTTTTTAATCCTGCGATGTGTTGTCTTTTATTCCAGACGTTGTTTAGGACTTTTAGGAGTATTTTTTTTCCATCATGGTAGGTTTTCGATCATTCTGTAGTGGACGTTGTCCGTACCTGGTGCCGTATTGTTGGATTTCTTAGACGCTTTTTCAAATTCCTCCATGTTGAAAGGTCTTGACATGGGGTCGCTGGCTTCGTCCTCAGGTGAGGAGTTTTTTAAAAAAAAAAAAAAAAAAAATATGGCCTTCGGTCTTTTCGACCATTTAGCCAGCTTCAATTTGTTTACGTTGAAACTGCTGTATCAGAAATTCAGTATAATATTGTGGACACTACAGTGAGGACAACACAAGACGAACACAACTCTTATTAAAACCACCTATACCCGAGGCCGGACTCGAACCGGCGGCCCTTGCAATGTGAGGCCAGCGCGCTAGCCACTACACTGCCAGGACCGGCATAGGTGAGGAGTTGTGGATTGGATTAGCGGAGGGGGGCTCTAATGCTGTTAGTATTTGTTCCAGCATTTCCGTGGTTATGTTCGACGTCGAGTGCACTGTGTCAATTGACCGTTTGTAGTTTTTCACTTTCGCCCACATGGTGGTGATAATTGGGGTGTTCCTGTTGATTGATGCGCAGAAATGTTTGCAACCTTCTCTCTTCATCTGTTTCAATGTTCTTTTTGTATGGGCTTGTACTGTTTTTACTTCTACGAAATTTTCCATATTGTTTCATATGCGATATTTTTGGAGCGCTTCTTTTCTCTCTCGAATAGACTTCTAGCATTCCTCGCCCCAACCTGGTGGGTGATTCCTAGCAGTGTTCATTTTTTTATTTGTTTTGAGGTATGCCTTGTTTGGCCGCATGGTTTATAATCCGAGTCAGGCTATTACAATCTTCCTTCGTCTCACCACTATCGTTTAGGTTGTTTAACCGTATCTCGGCTCTATTTGTGTATATATTCCAGTTTGCCTTCCTGATATTGAATTTGCAACCTGATGTTGCCTGAGGTTATTTGCTGGGTTGATTTAGTCTCTTAATGATCAAAATCAGGTAGTGATCCGATCCCAGAGGCTCGCGGATCACTCTGTGGTTTAGTAACACTGCAATGTTCGAGGAGGCCAGTGCAATGTCCACTACTAATTTTCGTTCAGTCGGGTTCAAATTCTTGTGGCTGTACCATCATTGAGTATAACTAGATTTTCTTCTGTTATATCTAGGCTGATTCGGCCAAGATGGTTTGTTTTCTCGCTCCCCCAAGCACTGTTGTGCTCATTCAGGTCTCCAGTGATAATATATGGGTTAGTTAATTGTTGTAGTAACCTTAATATTTGAGGTTTTGTTAGGGCCGTGTTTGTCGGCCAATATGCCGTCGCTTATTGTCAGCCAAGTATTGTTAACTCTTAGAGATGGTGCAGGCTTCGATCCGTAGCCCTGTGGTACCTAGTTGCACTGTGTTATGCGTCGTTCCCTGTCTATCTTAGATAGCAGTTCCCCCGTAGCCGTCCTCACAATCACAACAAACAACACTGCAGTTTTTAATTCTAATGCTGTTTGTTTGTTTGAGCCATGTTTCGGCAACTGTAGGTAGCAATGTCTACGTCGTGAACTCTTAGTGCCTGCTCGAGACTTTCCTTAGATCTTAGTGAACGGGCGTTTCACTGTAGAATTGTAATCTGTCATCCTTGGGCCATAAATTTACAGGAATAGGTTTAGTTCCAACCAAGAGTTTCTCTGTTTGGTCATGCCGACCTCCAATTCCATTGCAGTATTTTTATTTTATGGGAGATTGGGGTGTTACATAAGGTGTTTTCCATTGTTGGAGGATTTAAACTCCGGTGGTAGTTAATAGTTCCTGCAATTTAGTACCAATGAGGGTCGGATCGATCATGCCACTAGTTTTAATTTCTTCTAAAATAGAAATAATGAAGATCAATAGCTTTTCAACTAGTGGGGAGGATTTGGAGGATGGGATAGTTTCTGTACACTCTTGGCTGTAGATTGACTCTAATGGTGTTTGTTGACTTGGTTCCTGATTGTTATTTATTATTGTATTTAAAGGACCGTCACTTCTCCAAAATAAATGTCTGGGAATTTTTATTCTATTTCTCGCTGTTCAAGCTTGTGTAGGATTATTTTTTGTACGACTGTTCAGAGTTGTGTGGTGCAAACGATATTGGTTTCTGGCTTGAGGTATTTGATAGTTGTTCTCTTCATGAGCTGCAGTGGAAAAGGGTGGGGGGGGGGAAGTTTGTGGAACTACTTGTTTCGCAACTAGAGGAATTTCCTGATGTGGTTGATGGGTCATGTGTCCAAACTGAGAACGTTCGCATTTTTGGATGGGAGTCAGTACTGAGGACTATTGACTAATAGGTTTTGTTTTCTTGCAGCACGCTGTTTATATTCAGGACAAGAGTGGTCAGTGGATAAATGATTTCCTTGGCAGTAGATACGACATAGCTGATTTTCTGAGGTGCAGTCTTTGAAATTGTGGGTTCCTGCACATCTGCTGCAGCGAGGTTGACTCTTACATTGTGATTGGAGTGATTAAATCTAAGACAATGGTAACATTGTAAAACGGGAGGAACATAGGGTTGTACTGCTCATCGCATGCCATACAGGTATAAAAACTGTGGGAGTAGTTGAGACTAGAAAGTTTAAACACAGATCAATAAGGGGCGGTTCTGTGTACCTTATCAGATAGAACTTTTTTGTGAATCATCTGACTTTCAGTATGGGGAAGGGCGAGACTATTTCACTTATTATTTCGTCTGCTGACAGTGAGGTATCAATATTTCGAATTACTCCCTGCTTTCTAGTCCTATAGAAGGGGATATATGCCTCTAGGTAATTGTCTTTAAGAGATTTCATTTCAACCAAGGAATTTGCTGCGGTAGCGGATTTAGTGTCGATTTTGATTCTATTGCGCCTTGCAGTAGTTCCGACCTTACATTATAATTACGTTGGAAAAGTATCCTGACATAGGATGGCGTCTACCTACATTGTTTTTGTGCTTTTAGCTATCGCGTAGAAGGGACCGTTACCTGTTGATGGATATCTATTGTCCTGACTATTTTGATTTACAAGGTTGTCGGGCTTGTCATGATTACTGAATAAGACTTTAAGTGACTGAGAGATTGGTACTGGGTCTAGATTTATTGTGTTAGAGTTTACACGTTCATTGATTAACAAATCTTTTAAATTACTGGATTCTGAAACTTTTGCATTACATCTACGTTATGCAAATACTTGCAAAATTGCTTCACTCGTTTACTTACCGGTGACAACTGTTTTGTCTTTTGAGATGACCGTGATCGATAACAGTATCGCGATCGCAGTTTTATGTTCTGTCGGGACTGCTCGGGACTCCAAACTGGCCTCACTGCAACTCTTCCATGTCCGTATGTTTGAGTCGATCAGCATAAGTCAATTCTTGCCTGTTCTGCGTCTGATGAATGCCAGTGTACGTTTCAATGTCCTGAAAATTAGGTGAGGACTGCAGGTCTTCATTGTCAAAAGCTTCGTCAATGGCTGCATTTTCGTAGTATGTGCGCAGCGCTACACTTACTGCCTGGATGACTAATGACATCGCTCCATCGTTATCTGCCATAGTGTTCCAAGGCTATGTCTCTGGAACCCTATGGAGGTAACTCCGTATATTAACTATAGTAACCAGCTGATAAAAACACTGCAGCATAAAAACATACCCCGATACACAACGACTGTTCAGCCTCTCTGTAATCGCTCTCGTCGTCTATGCGAAATCTCCAATTATATAAAAACATATTTTAAATCACAAGCGCAATGAACACCAGTTGCTACCGTAAACAACCCAAAAAGTATTTTCGTTGTGTTTTTAGTAATTTTTCATGTGAATAAACCTCTACAATCTCCCCGTGTTATATAATCTACATGAGATTGTTATTTCCATTTAATGTCGACCCCACTTCCAAGTTTGCGTTAAACGCAATTGTATTCTCATATCGGCGTCATAATAGGAATAATTCTAGTGAAAATAGTTTATTCATTTTACTTCGAAACAGTTCCTGGCTCCCGACACTTTCTTATGAATGCAAGATGTATGCAGATAATCACAGACCGCACCAATCAAAGGTACAAGGACTAATCATTAATTTATATAATTAATTAAACAAAGGGAGAATATGAAGCAACTGGTTTGATGATATCATAAGGATTTGTCATGCGGGGATTGTAAAGGTAATACCAGAGCAGGTATTTTCCTCATGAGTAGAAATGGGCAGATTGAGGATTCGCCGATTCGTTATTCAGGTTGCCTTCTGACATCAAGTGTAAGGAATAATAGTTATGTTTATCCATAAAATGATGTTAATTTACAACGGAAAGAAAGTAGACACAGTTCAACGAATATCTTTCCTTTAAGCAGGCGAGAATTTAAACCAACATCCGTTATACACATCTGAGTAGCTAACTTTGTTAAAAACGATCCAGGGTGAAATAAGAAAACTCGACCAATGATCGGAAAGTTCTTGTCCGAAGAGCGCAAGTCCGTACATTCTATTTTCTTAACACAATAAAGAATTGTTCTTGTATTATCCATTCAACCATTTAATATTGGTTACGCCCATTAACACATTTTAAAAAAAGCTGTTATAATGAAGCAAGATAGTTACTAGCTATACCCCAATCTAACTTGCTTATACTACGATTGATGGCGATGCAGTCGGGTCACGTGATCCCATGAATAGTCAGCTAGCGTCCCGCTGGAATGCAAAACCCTTCTACATAAATATCATTATAGAATTTTCTCCATTAGCACTAAATACATAAGTAATCGATAAAATTGGTTTGAGATAAATCAGTCTGGCGAAAAATCCATGAGTTTCTGGTCAGAGACGAGCCAATGTGTCACTAAGGTTATGATCGCAATCTAAACATGACAATGAGATGAAACATTTAAGAAGAGAAATTGCAGGGCTGCTCTCAGTATAGTTCATTTGACATTAGGATTTCCCTGCATTCTGCACCAATTGTGGTCGCAAGGTATTTGCTTTTTTTTGTTTTACTGTTTTGGATGAGAATAAATAAATGGTCCAAGACACAAAAGCGAAAATTTAGCAGAACAGTGCTATTGATTAATTTATGACAAAACAGAGTTTGTAGAATATAACTCATGACATGCACATAAATCATGGGATATTGATGTTTTGGAAGAATCTGGCTAATGTGAACGACATTTTAAATCTTTTTCACGTTTTCAGGATTGTAAAAGAGAAGAAAGTTTTGAATCAAAGATTTGCCATGAATTAAATTTGAATAACAAAATGAGATTACATCAGCTTACTAAACAATCGCAGTTGTTATTCTCAAAGGCTTCGCAAAAAGTGACATTAATATGTTATGGGAGGAAAAAACCATTAATTGTGAGTAATGCAGCCTGTAAACGTACTAATTTAGTTGACAAATTTGTTGGTCAAACAATACCACAAACGCTCAAACTAAAGATCAAATAAATTGGTCAAACTGCCTGTAGTTTAGATTATTCCTATCGGGACAGTCACAAATATAAAGCATTTTTGGCATTGACTCAACCACTGTACATTAAGGGGAGGAGGGGGGGAGCATAGATGATGGGCTAGAGAATGGTGGAAAGTAAGAGAAAAATATACGGACAAAAATTTATTACGGGAAGTATTACGAACAGAAATAGATGATTACACTAACTTTTTGCGCATGGATCATTAAACTTTTGAAGAATTACTACCATTGCGAGGTTCTCGCATTGAAAAAAATTCGCCGTTTTGAATTACGCGATACATTGTTATTTGTTGGTTGATCGCATTGCTGTGTATCAGCTTGGCACCCACAAGGTTTCCGATTGGTGCTCAGTCTGAACTTCTCTTATTGCTGCCTCATTGCGTGTCTAACTAGTAACTACTGCGCAACGTGTGCTAATTGTTGTTCTATCAGATCGGATAAAGTTATGCAGCAACTGTGAGACGTCATCGCGCGTCTAGGGCGTAATGAAGCACCGAATGAATCAACGGTTCGCAGACTTTTGTCAAAGTTCAATGAAACTGGTTCAACAGTGAGTGTTAAACGATCTGGACGTCCTCGCCCTGGCCACTCTGTGCAAAACATTGAGATGGTTCGTGCAAGTGACGCTGTTAGTCCAGTGAAGTCGGATCGTCACCGTTCCCAAGAATTGGGCATAGGATATTCTTTAGTTCAGCGATATGATCTCAATTACCACTCTTAAAATTCGTTCTCACGGCGCGTGCTAGGAAGGCCGCGCCTTTCATCTTCTACCGCCTGGCGGTGGGTCGAGGCGCGCAGTATCTGCTAGCTTATGCGGCAAAGATGATAGGCGTCCCCTAACAAGAGTCTAAGGACGCACCTTGGGAACCCACCTTTACAGAATTCAGATAACGCAGAACCTGAAAATGGTAGATCACGAGAAGAGGCTGCAATTTGTTTCTGAGAAGATGACAGGAGGACTACGCCTTTGCGAAGAAAATCATCTTTATCGATATGGCACATTTTCCTTAAACGGATGTGTGAACAAACATAACTTCCCTATCTGGGCCGTCCTCGGTAGCGTAGGGGCTAGAGTGCTAGCTCCGCGTGCCGAAGGCAGCCGGTTCGAATCCGGCTGCAGGCATGGATGTTAAGTGTTGTGTGTCTGTGTGAATGTCCTGTCCGTCCTGTGGCGTCCATACATTGGAGAAATACAATAAGTACTGGATGACGACTTACACACTTAAAGCAATTACAATTACATTGAGCTGGCTGTATGGCTTCCGTTGCCAAATGCCATTAAAAAAAAAAAAAAATCCCTATCTGGATGTAAGAAAATACTTGCATGTTTCAACGATGGGATATTTATTTACTGCGAGTGACGATTTGGTCAACATCATCCTTTATTTTTTGACAGGACAAGCTGTGACAATTAATAGTAATCAATAACGTGCAATGATGAGATTGTTTGGGCCCTCATTTCAGTGGAATGGGCATTTAAGAATTGTGGTTTTTAGCAGGATGGTGCCGCCTGTCAATGTCCCGCACAACGTTTGATTTGCTCCACGAGCGGTTTCCGGATTGCCTCATCTGGCATAAGGGCGACCAGCAAAGGCCACGAAGGTAATCTTACTTAATCCCTTACGATTTTTTTATTTTGGGTTATCTGAGTTCATTGTTATATGTCAATAAACGCCCAAACATCCGCGTGTAAATTCGACGCGTTGTTGGCGACATACAAGAAGAGTCTTGTGAGGCATTCATTACGATTTTCACAGATAGAGTACGTGGATGCCAGCGCAGTGCATATCTGACATACCTAAAATTTGGAAAGTTTAGGGAATATGTTTATGTATTTCGTTTATCTGTTTTTTGAAAAAAATAAAGTTCATAATCTGATATTAAAAAACAGATTATGAAATCTCGAACATAACCATATGGTTATGTTCGAGATTTCATTTTCGCCAGTTTTTCAAACTAGACAAATCGTTAAAATTTTTTGGAAAGCTTACTTCACGCTCTCGCCAGAGACATTAGCTGCGCAGCATAACATAAATTTGCAATGACTAGAGATTTTATTCTCATACAAACTACCCATTTAACTGTCGGAAGTACTTCTAGCAGGATTTGTGTGAGTTTGGGGAGGAGGGGGGGGGGGGAAGGGGTAGCCTAATCTCAGTCCGCAGCCACTGCTACTCGGTCAACGCCTGTTCTTATGGGACCATTAGTAATGTGTGCTCGATATCATGCGGATGGCTTGGTAGTGTGACGTAAACTCTCGCATGAATCTGAACTGTCTTCCTACTCAGCTAATAAACATTAGTTTCTCGGAATATTACTGTCAAACTTAAGAGTGGAAATTATAATTATTATAATGCACAAGCAGGTGTGGCCCTACCAGATAGTTACTAAAAGTGTGACATGTAAGTTTAAGAGTGCGCGTCGTGGTGTTCCACATGACAGATCTTCAGTTGTCAGCGGCTGAGAATATTAGATGGAATGATATGAGTATTCTAAACCAGAGAACATGAAGTATCTGCTGATGTCAGCGAATTGTAGTTTTTATTATTATTAATGGTTTCCGGTCGATAGACCATTTCACTAGATCTTATACATATAGCATTTTACACATCACATTTCTCATATAACATTTCACACATAACATTTTACGGATCACATTTTACATGAAGCATTTAATATACAGTTACGTGTTTTTACCGTTCTTCTCTAGTACGGCCAAAGAGTCTGCCAAACATTCATTGTCAGCGGTATTCACTGACGCTAAGAGCGCTCTCCACAAATTACAGAACCCAGTATGGAGTAACAAAATGCACCAATACCTTTATGAAATAATCTGAGTCAGAAGCTTCTTCAGATAGCATGCAAGTACACTTTCTCTGGATCAAAGGTCGTATAGGAATACCGCACAATGAAGTCGTCGACCAGTTGAGGAAACAGAGCATTAACAAAGGGCACTTTGCAGGCGTTCAGTTACCTTGGAGGAATTTTATCCCACTAGTCACAAGGAGGCACACCTTAAGTGGAATGAAGATTGGTCCCGGACGTATCTAC
Organism: Vandiemenella viatica; assembly: GCA_031002005.1. Lineage (NCBI taxonomy): Eukaryota > Metazoa > Arthropoda > Insecta > Orthoptera > Morabidae > Vandiemenella > Vandiemenella viatica. The sequence goes on from JARYHS010011408.1 coordinate 23,980,912, forward strand.
TCAAAGGAAAACACTATGCAGCAATACAACCAACAATACCAAAGACACCGTGGTTTACAGAACACCATATAGAGCAAGAAGACACATAACAACCAATATTAGGATGAGACTAGGACACGGTTGCTATCCACACCATTGATGCCGCCTCCTTATACTAGAATCACCGATTTGCACCTTCGCTCAAGAGATCTTCGGCCTCAATCACATCATGATCTCCTGTTCGCAGTACCAACTACAACGTAAGCGATTCTACAGGCGCCTGATCCCTGTCATATTTATCGGGTAGTTATGTAAATAATTTTGCTCGTAGTGGCGTATGTGATTATAAAATAAGTACCTAAATTATAACGTTCTAATTTTATAAGTTACTAAATAACCGTTATTAAAAACCTATCTCCTATGTTTACAATATAATAAAAACAAAGATTTTTTACTCGATCGCTTTATTGATGAAATAAATGAACTATGATATTAATTACAATTAATCCATACTAGACAATCCGTGCGAAAATTTCGCGAATAATATGCGATGAAAAGTGAGGTTGAATGCTTGTAATATAATGAAAAGTAGAACCGTACTTTTGTAGGAAATATTTATTTTTGGTGTAATAGGTACGCATCAAAATACTTACAACATATTACGAAACAATTAGGAAAATTTAAAACACTCTGTATTTACTGTCACTGACCTTAACAGAATACAACCAACCTGAACAAAATACACACAAAATATCAACATCTCTGTGATATTTGTTGCTGTGCGAATAAAATGTTTACATTGGAATTGTATATCAAAATGAAAGTGTTTCCGTAAAAGAAAAAAAATATCCGAAAAGTTACTTATTGAATAAAAAAAGTTTATTGACATCTCTGTGATATCTGCTGCTGCAATCTAAGAACTTGGCTCTGAACTGTCTCATACGCGCTATCACTTTAAGCACCAAATTCTGAAAAATTCTTTCTTAATTTTAACTAACTGGAGACCTTAACCTTTAAAACGATTTGATATTCATAGATTTCGGCCAGGTATCGAAGGAGATCAATTCCTCCTAATTAAAATAAATCATGTTGTGGAAATAATAATGATGCTTTTGCCTTTTAAGGGTCAAAATCCAAAATCTTCCTTTCATAAAATATGGTGTGACCAAAGCAGCCACCTTGGTCTTTAAAGTGATACCTAATTTATCGATTTCGGTTAGTTATCGAGCGAGGTAAAAAAAAAAAAAAGTTTTTGAAATTATAATATTTTTGCTCCTCAAGGGTAGAATTTGGAGAAAGTTTTTTCTTAAAATTTGATGTGACCAAAGCGGATAATTTAATAATTAAAACGATACCTCATTTATTAATTTCGGTTAGGTATCAAGGGAAATAAATAACTCGTTACAGAAAAATGCGTTGTAGAAATTTTAATACTTTTGCCCTCTAAGGGTAGAATTTTGAAAAATTTCTTTCTTAAAATGTGGTGTAACGGAACCGAAAACCTTACGAAGACCTCAATCTTTAAAATGATATCTCGTTTATCAATTTTAATTAATTATCAAGGGAGATAAATGACTAGAGACACAAAAAACGCATTTCAGAAATACTGGTATTTATGCCCTTTATGAGTTCAAGTCAGAAAAATTAATTTCTTAAAATATGATGTGACCACAGCGGAAACCTAAATTTTTAGAACGATACCACATTTATCTATTTCGGTTCTATTTATATTTTTTCCGATTAAGGGTTTAAATTCCAAACACATTCTTTCTTAATTATGATGTCACAAAAGCTGAGTCATTACTCTTTATACTCCGGCTTCATTTATCGATTTTGGTTAGATATCCAGGGAGATAAATGGCTCGAAACTCAAAAAAATTGAAATATTGACATTTTTGCCCTTTATGGGTCGAATGTCGAAAAACTCCTTTCTTAAAATATAAGTACCTGGGTGACCGATCTTCGCTCGGCATCTTTCGATTTCTATTTAATATCCAAGATTTCGAGTAAAGTTTGATTAAAGTCAAAGGCTTGAAGACTTCCTAGGCGTTTTGAGGTGCACAGTTAACCAAAGAGAAACTTCACTAACATCATTAGGCTTACTGGTACCTGAACCTTCTACGTAATGAGGTTAGAGCCGTTTTCGAGAAACCAAATACAAAAATTGCAACATTTTTTTTTTTTTTTTTTTTTTAAATCGTGTTAAAAACTTGAATAGAAAAACGTTATCTACATATGAAATTTCATCCAAATCGTTAGATCCATTTGCGAGACCGCCTCATAAATTGCTTTCAAAGAAAAATGCTATTATTATGTTAAACAGAAATCTTAATGCCAGTCAGGGATTGATTAACGTTGCGAGATTTGAGTTAATTCAGGGCATTCTACGAAAACCCTTGATGATGGATTCTTATGTACCTCGACGAGAAAAATTTAAAGTACAAAATATTTTTAAATTTATATATCTCGCTTAGTTCTCGAGATATCATATCGCAAAATTGACGTGGTTGGTTGAAATGCGACCTGGACCAGAAGATAAATTTCGTCACAGCCAAGTTTGATGATGAATTCGTATGAAACACGTCGAGAAAAATCGAAAATAAAGAATTTATTTTTTGATACCTCAAGTGAAGAGGTTAGGATTAGATCCGACCTGGACCAGAAAAAGAATCCACCGATACGGTGGAAATGTACTTTTCATGTTTTATTTTGTTCCAAATGGTTGTTGTTAGGTTGAAATACAGCATGGACCAGAAGAAACGTCGCCAAAAGCACAAGGTTCTATACCTATAACTGATTTTTGACATGCTATATCTCGTAAACCAAGCGAGATATCAAGAACATTTATTCTTTATTTTCGATATGTTTCGTCGCGTTCTATAAGAATTCATCATCAGATTGTGACGTCACGGTAATGATAGAACATCATCAGTGCTAAATCAATTCACTCCGCTAAAACTATGCTCATACCTCGCGTGGTAGTATTTAATGACAAACTAACAACCACTTTTTACGGTCAAAAAGTAAACGGTGATTAGTTTATAACTGGTACCGGTAATATTATTTTCAAAGAAGTTTATCACCTCTGACAAAACCAATCATAAATTTTTAATTATCTTCCTTTTTAAATGTTTTACAATTAAACTTGCAATGTTACTATTTCCACGTCTCAGCCAGTATACAAGAACTGTTCGTTTAAATATTCTTTGAAATCAGAGAGAATCTATTTGTAGGCTTTCTGGTACCTGAATTGTCTACGAGATGGCGCTAGTGCCGTTTTCGAGATATCAAGTGAAAAAATTGTTTGTATTTTGCAAACTCGCTTTTTTGTACGGAAGACAACTATTTAGGTAATCTTAAAAGTCAAAACATTATCTAAATATCAAATTTCATCCAAATCGTTATAGCCGTTTCCGAGATCCGAAATATATATATATATACAAGAATTGCTCGTTTAAAGATATAAGATTCCCTATCTGGGCCGGCCTCGGTAGCGTAGGGGCTAGAGTGCTAGCTCCGCGTGCCGAAGGCAGCCGGTTCGAATCCGGCTGCAGGCATGGATGTTAAGTGTTGTGTGTCTGTGTGAATGTCCTGTCCGTCCTGTGGCGTCCATACATTGGAGAAATACAATAAGTACTGGATGACGACTTACACACTTATTACAATTACAATTACATTGAGCTGGCTGTATGGCTTCCGTTGCCAAATGCCATTAAAAAAAAAAAAAAATATCCCTATCTGGATGTAAGAAAATACTTGCATGTTTCAACGATGGGATATTTATTTACTGCGAGTGACGATTTGGTCAACATCATCCTTTATTTTTTGACAGGACAAGCTGTGACAATTAATAGTAATCAATAACGTGCAATGATGAGATTGTTTGGGCCCTCATTTCAGTGGAATGGGCATTTAAGAATTGTGGTTTTTAGCAGGATGGTGCCGCCTGTCAATGTCCCGCACAACGTTTGATTTGCTCCACGAGCGGTTTCCGGATTGCCTCATCTGGCATAAGGGCGACCAGCAAAGGCCACGAAGGTAATCTTACTTAATCCCTTACGATTTTTTTTATTTTGGGTTATCTGAGTTCATTGTTATATGTCAATAAACGCCCAAACATCCGCGTGTAAATTCGACGCGTTGTTGGCGACATACAAGAAGAGTCTTGTGAGGCATTCATTACGATTTTCACAGATAGAGTACGTGGATGCCAGCGCAGTGCATATCTGACATACCTAAAATTTGGAAAGTTTAGGGAATATGTTTATGTATTTCGTTACTGTTTTTTGAAAAAAATAAAGTTCATAATCTGATATTAAAAAACAGGCGCCCCTCCATATGGTTATGTTCGAGATTTCATTTTCGCCAGTTTTTCAAACTAGACAAATCGTTAAAATTTTTTGGAAAGCTTACTTCACGCTCTCGCCAGAGACATTAGCTGCGCAGCATAACATAAATTTGCAATGACTAGAGATTTTATTCTCATACAAACTACCCATTTAACTGTCGGAAGTACTTCTAGCAGGATTTGTGTGAGTTTGGGGAGGAGGGGGGGGGAAGGGGTAGCCTAATCTCAGTCCGCAGCCACTGCTACTCGGTCAACGCCTGTTCTTATGGGACACATTAGTAATGTGTGCTCGATATCATGCGGATGGCTTGGTAGTAGTGACGTAAACTCTCGCATGAATCTGAACTGTCTTCCTACTCAGCTAATAAACATTAGTTTCTCGGAATATTACTGTCAAACTTAAGAGTGGAAATTATAATTATTATAATGCACAAGCAGGTGTGGCCCTACCAGATAGTTACTAAAAGTGTGACATGTAAGTTTAAGAGTGCGCGTCGTGGTGTTCCACATGACAGATCTTCAGTTGTCAGCGGCTGAGAATATTAGATGGAATGATATGAGTATTCTAAACCAAGAGAACATGAAGTATCTGCTGATGTCAGCGAATTGTAGTTTTTTATTATTAATGGTTTCCGGTCGATAGACCATTTCACTAGATCTTATACATATAGCATTTTACACATCACATTTCTCATATAACATTTCACACATAACATTTTACGGATCACATTTTACATGAGAAGCATTTAATATACAGTTACGTGTTTTACCGTTCTTCTCTAGTACGGCCAAAGAGTCTGCCAAACATTCATTGTCAGCGGTATTCACTGACGCTAAGAGCGCTCTCCACAAATTACAGAACCCAGTATGGAGTAACAAAATGCACCCAATACCTTTATGAAATAATCTGAGTCAGAAGCTTCTTCAGATAGCATGCAAGTACACTTTCTCTGGATCAAAGGTCGTATAGGAATACCGCACAATGAAGTCGTCGACCAGTTGAGGAAACAGAGCATAACAAAGGGCACTTTGCAGGCGTTCAGTACCTTGGAGGAATTTTATCCCACTAGTCACAAGGAGGCACACCTTAAGTGGAATGAAGATTGGTCCCGGACGTATCTACTCAAAGGAAACACTATGCAGCAATACAACACAACAATACCAAAGACACCGTGGTTTACAGAACACATATAGAGCAAGAGACACATAACAACCAATATTAGGATGAGACTAGGACACGGTTGCTATCCACACCATTGATGCCGCCTCCTTATACTAGAATCACCGATTTGCACCTTCGCTCAAGAGATCTTCGGCCTCAATCACATCATGATCTCCTGTTCGCAGTACCAACTACAACGTAAGCGATTCTACAGGCGCCTGATCCCTGTCATATTTATCGGGTAGTTATGTAAATAATTTTGCTCGTAGTGGCGTATGTGATTATAAAATAAGTACCTAAATTAATAACGTTCTAATTTTATAAGTTACTAAATAACCGTTATTAAAAAACCTATCCCTATGTTTACAATATAATAAAAACAAAGATTTTTTACTCGATCGCTTTATTGATGAAATAAATGAACTATGATATTAATTACAATTAATCCATACTAACAATCCGTGCGAAAATTTCGCGAATAATATGCGATGAAAAGTGAGGTTGAATGCTTGTAATATAATGAAAAGTAGAACCGTACTTTTGTAGGAAATATTATTTTTGGTGTAATAGGTACGCATCAAAATACTTACAACATATTACGAAACAATAGGAAAATTTAAAAACACTCTGTATTTACTGTCACTGACCTTAACAGAATACAACCAACCTGAACAAAATACACACAAAATATCAACATCTCTGTGATATTGTTGCTGTGCGAATAAAATGTTTACATTGGAATTGTATATCAAAATGAAAGTGTTTCCGTAAAAGAAAAAAAATATCCGAAAAGTTACTTATTGAATAAAAAAAGTTTATTGACATCTCTGTGATATCTGCTGCTGCAATCTAAGAACTTGGCTCTGAACTGTCTCACGCGCTATCACTTTAAGCACCAAATTCTGAAAAATCTTTCTTAATTTAAACTAACTGGAGACCTAACCTTTAAAACGATTTGATATTCATAGATTTCGGCCAGTATCGAAGGAGATCAATTTCCTAATTAAAATAAATCATGTTGTGGAAATAATAATGATGCTTTTGCCTTTAAGGGTCAAAATCCAAAATCTTCCTTTCATAAAATATGGTGTGACCAAAGCAGCCACCTTGGTCTTTAAAGTGATACCTAATTTATCGATTTCGGTTAGTTATCGAGCGAGGTAAAAAAAAAAAAAGTTTTAGAAATTATAATATTTTGCTCCTCAAGGGTAGAATTTGGAGAAAGTTTTTTCTTAAAATTTGATGTGACCAAAGCGGATAATTTAATAATTAAAACGATACCTCATTTATTAATTTCGGTTAGGTATCAAGGGAAATAAATAACTCGTTACAGAAAAATGCGTTGTAGAAATTTTAATACTTTTGCCCTCTAAGGGTAGAATTTTGAAAAATTTCTTTCTAAAATGTGGTGTAACGGAACCGAAAACCTTACGAAGACCTCAATCTTTAAAATGATATCTCGTTTATCAATTTTAATAATTATCAAGGGAGATAAATGACTAGAGACACAAAAAACGCATTTCAGAAATACTGGTATTTATGCCCTTTATGAGTTCAAGTCAGAAAAATTAATTTCTTAAAATATGATGTGACCACAGCGGAACCTAAATTTTTAGAACGATACCACATTTATCTATTTCGGTTCTATTATATTTTTTCCGATTAAGGGTTTAAATTCCAAACACATTCTTTCTTAATTATGATGTCACAAAAGCTGAGTCATTACTCTTTATACTCCGGCTTCATTTATCGATTTTGGTTAGATATCCAGGGAGATAAATGGCTCGAAACTCAAAAAAATTGAAATATTGACATTTTTGCCCTTTATGGGTCGAATGTCGAAAAACTCCTTTCTTAAAATATAAGTACCTGGGTGACCGATCTTCGCTCGGCATCTTTCGATTTCTATTTAATATCCAAGATTTCGAGTAAAGTTTGATTAAAGTAAAAGGCTTGAAGACTTCCTAGGCGTTTTTGAGGTGCCAGTTAACCAAAGAGAAACTTCACTAACATCATTAGGCTTACTGGTACCTGAACCTTCTACGTAATGAGGTTAGAGCCGTTTTCGAGAAACCAAATACAAAAATTGCAACTTTTTTTTTTTTTTAATCGTGTTAAAAACTTGAATAGCAAAACGTTATCTACATATGAAATTTCATCCAAATCGTTAGATCCATTTGCGAGACCGCCTCATAAATTGCTTTCAAAGAAAAATGCTATTATTATGTTAAACAGAAATCTTAATGCCAGTCAGGGATTGATTAACGCTGCGAGATTTGTGTTAATTCAGGGCATTCTACGAAAACCCTTGATGATGGATTCTTATGTACCTCGACGAGAAAAATTTAAAGTACAAAATATTTTTTATATATATATATAAATTTATATATCTCGCTTAGTTCTCGAGATATCATATCGCAAAATTGACGTGGTTGGTTGAAATGCGACCTGGACCAAAAGATAAATTTCACCATAGCCAAGTTTGATGATGAATTCGTATAGAACTTGTGGAGAAAAAACGTAAAGAAAGAATTTATTTTTCTGATATCTCAAGTGAAGAGGTTAGGATTAGATCCGGCCAGGACCAGAAAAAAAAATCCACCAAAACCACTAAGTCTATACGGTGGAATTGTACTTGCAATGTTTTATTTTGTTCCTAATGGTTGTTGTTAGGTTGAAATACGGCCTGGACCAGAAGAAACGTCACCGAAAGCTCAAGGAACTATACCTGTAACTGATTTTTGACATGCTATATCTCAAAAACCAAGCGAGATGTCAAGAACATTTATTCTTTATTTTTGATATTTTTCGTCGAGTTCTATAAGAATTCATCATCAGATTGTGACGTCACGGTAATGATAGAACATCATCAGTGCTAAATTCATTCACTCCGATAAAACAATGCTAATACCTCGCGTGGTAGAATTTAATGACAAACAACCACTTTTTACGGTCAAAAAGTAAACGGTGATTAGTTTATAACTGGTACCGGTAATATTATTTCAAAGAAGTTTATCACCTCTGACAAAACCAATCATAAATTTTTAATTATCTTCCTTTTTAAATGTTTTACAATTAAACTTGCAATGTTACTATTTCCACGTCTCAGCCAGTATACAAGAACTGTTCGTTAAATATTCTTTGAAATCAGAGAGAATCTATTTGTAGGCTTTCTGGTACCTGAATTGTCTACGAGATGGCGCTAGTGCCGTTTTCGAGATATCAAGTGAAAAAATTGTTTGTATTTTGCAAACTCGCTTTTTTGTACGGAAGACAACTATTTAGGTAATCTTAAAAGTTCAAAACATTATCTAAATATCAAATTTCATCCAAATCGTTATAGCCGTTTCCGAGATCCGAAATATATATATATATACAAGAATTGCTCGTTTAAAGATATAAGATTCCCTATCTGGGCCGGCCTCGGTAGCGTAGGGGCTAGAGTGCTAGCTCCGCGTGCCGAAGGCAGCCGGTTCGAATCCGGCTGGCAGGCATGGATGTTAAGTGTTGTGTGTCTGTGTGAATGTCCTGTCCGTCCTGTGGCGTCCATACATTGGAGAAATACAATAAGTACTGGATGACGACTTACACACTTAAGCAATTACAATTACATTGAGCTGGCTGTATGGCTTCCGTTGCCAAATGCCATTAAAAAAAAAAAAAATCCCTATCTGGATGTAAGAAAATACTTGCATGTTTCAACGATGGGGATATTTATTTACTGCGAGTGACGATTTGGTCAACATCATCCTTTATTTTTTTGACAGGACAAGCTGTGACAATTAATAGTAATCAATAACGTGCAATGATGAGATTGTTTGGGCCCTCATTTCAGTGGAATGGGCATTTAAGAATTGTGGTTTTTAGCAGGATGGTGCCGCCTGTCCACATGTCCCGCACAACGTTTGATTTGCTCCACGAGCGGTTTCCGGATTGCCTCATCTGGCATAAGGGCGACCAGCAAAGGCCACGAAGGTAATCTTACTTAATCCCTTACGATTTTTTTATTTTGGGTTATCTGAGTTCATTGTTATATGTCAATAAACGCCCCAAACATCCGCGTGTAAATTCGACGCGTTGTTGGCGACATACCAAGAAGAGTCTTGTGAGGCATTCATTACGATTTTCACAGATAGAGTACGTGGATGCCAGCGCAGTGCATATCTGACATACCTAAAATTTGGAAAGTTTAGGGAATATGTTTATGTATTTCGTTACTGTTTTTTGAAAAAAATAAAGTTCATAATCTGATATTAAAAAACAGGCGCCCTCCATATGGTTATGTTCGAGATTTCATTTTCGCCAGTTTTTCAAACTAGACAAATCGTTAAAATTTTTTGGAAAGCTACTTCACGCTCTCGCCAGAGACATTAGCTGCGCAGCATAACATAAATTTGCAATGACTAGAGATTTTATTCTCATACAAACTACCCATTTAAACTGTCGGAAGTACTTCTAGCAGGATTGTGTGAGTTTGGGGAGGAGGGGGGGGGGGGAAGGGGTAGCCTAATCTCAGTCCGCAGCCACTGCTACTCGGTCAACGCCTGTTCTTATGGGACCATTAGTAATGTGTGCTCGATATCATGCGGATGGCTTGGTAGTGTGACGTAAACTCTCGCATGAATCTGAACTGTCTTCCTACTCAGCTAATAAACATTAGTTTCTCGGAATATTACTGTCAAACTTAAGAGTGGAAATTATAATTATTATAATGCACAAGCAGGTGTGGCCCTACCAGATAGTTACTAAAAGTGTGACATGTAAGTTTAAGAGTGCGCGTCGTGGTGTTCCACATGACAGATCTTCAGTTGTCAGCGGCTGAGAATATTAGATGGAATGATATGAGTATTCTAAACCAGAGAACATGAAGTATCTGCTGATGTCAGCGAATTGTAGTTTTATTATTATTAATGGTTTCCGGTCGATAGACCATTTCACTAGATCTTATACATATAGCATTTTACACATCACATTTCTCATATAACATTTCACACATAACATTTTACGGATCACATTTTACATGAAGCATTTAATATACAGTTACGTGTTTTTACCGTTCTTCTCTAGTACGGCCAAAGAGTCTGCCAAACATTCATTGTCAGCGGTATTCACTGACGCTAAGAGCGCTCTCCACAAATTACAGAACCCAGTATGGAGTAACAAAATGCACCAATACCTTTATGAAATAATCTGAGTCAGAAGCTTCTTCAGATAGCATGCAAGTACACTTTCTCTGGATCAAAGGTCGTATAGGAATACCGCACAATGAAGTCGTCGACCAGTTGAGGAAACAGAGCATTAACAAAGGGCACTTTACAGGCGTTCAGTTACCTTGGAGGAATTTTATCCCACTAGTCACAAGGAGGCACACCTTAAGTGGAATGAAGATTGGTCCCGGACGTATCTACTCAAAGGAAAACACTATGCAGCAATACAACCAACAATACCAAAGACACCGTGGTTTACAGAACACCATATAGAGCAAGAAGACACATAACAACCAATATTAGGATGAGACTAGGACACGGTTGCTATCCACACCATTGATGCCGCCTCCTTATACTAGAATCACCGATTTGCACCTTCGCTCAAGAGATCTTCGGCCTCAATCACATCATGATCTCCTGTTCGCAGTACCAACTACAACGTAAGCGATTCTACAGGCGCCTGATCCCTGTCATATTTATCGGGTAGTTATGTAAATAATTTTGCTCGTAGTGGCGTATGTGATTATAAAATAAGTACCTAAATTATAACGTTCTAATTTTATAAGTTACTAAATAACCGTTATTAAAAACCTATCTCCTATGTTTACAATATAATAAAAACAAAGATTTTTTACTCGATCGCTTTATTGATGAAATAAATGAACTATGATATTAATTACAATTAATCCATACTAGACAATCCGTGAGAAAATTTCGCGAATAATATGCGATGAAAAGTGAGGTTGAATGCTTGTAATATAATGAAAAGTAGAACCGTACTTTTGTAGGAAATATTTATTTTTGGTGTAATAGGTACGCATCAAAATACTTACAACATATTACGAAACAATTAGGAAAATTTAAAACACTCTGTATTTACTGTCACTGACCTTAACAGAATACAACCAACCTGAACAAAATACACACAAAATATCAACATCTCTGTGATATTTGTTGCTGTGCGAATAAAATGTTTACATTGGAATTGTATATCAAAATGAAAGTGTTTCCGTAAAAGAAAAAAAATATCCGAAAAGTTACTTATTGAATAAAAAAAGTTTATTGACATCTCTGTGATATCTGCTGCTGCAATCTAAGAACTTGGCTCTGAACTGTCTCATACGCGCTATCACTTTAAGCACCAAATTCTGAAAAATTCTTTCTTAATTTTAACTAACTGGAGACCTTAACCTTTAAAACGATTTGATATTCATAGATTTCGGCCAGGTATCGAAGGAGATCAATTCCTCCTAATTAAAATAAATCATGTTGTGGAAATAATAATGATGCTTTTGCCTTTTAAGGGTCAAAATCCAAAATCTTCCTTTCATAAAATATGGTGTGACCAAAGCAGCCACCTTGGTCTTTAAAGTGATACCTAATTTATCGATTTCGGTTAGTTATCGAGCGAGGTAAAAAAAAAAAAAAGTTTTAGAAATTATAATATTTTTGCTCCTCAAGGGTAGAATTTGGAGAAAGTTTTTTCTTAAAATTTGATGTGACCAAAGCGGATAATTTAATAATTAAAACGATACCTCATTTATTAATTTCGGTTAGGTATCAAGGGAAATAAATAACTCGTTACAGAAAAAATGCGTTGTAGAAATTTTAATACTTTTGCCCTCTAAGGGTAGAATTTTGAAAAATTTCTTTCTTAAAATGTGGTGTAACGGAACCGAAAACCTTACGAAGACCTCAATCTTTAAAATGATATCTCGTTTATCAATTTTAATTAATTATCAAGGGAGATAAATGACTAGAGACACAAAAAACGCATTTCAGAAATACTGGTATTTATGCCCTTTATGAGTTCAAGTCAGAAAAATTAATTTCTTAAAATATGATGTGACCACAGCGGAAACCTAAATTTTTAGAACGATACCACATTTATCTATTTCGGTTCTATTTATATTTTTTCCGATTAAGGGTTTAAATTCCAAACACATTCTTTCTTAATTATGATGTCACAAAAGCTGAGTCATTACTCTTTATACTCCGGCTTCATTTATCGATTTTGGTTAGATATCCAGGGAGATAAATGGCTCGAAACTCAAAAAAATTGAAATATTGACATTTTTGCCCTTTATGGGTCGAATGTCGAAAAACTCCTTTCTTAAAATATAAGTACCTGGGTGACCGATCTTCGCTCGGCATCTTTCGATTTCTATTTAATATCCAAGATTTCGAGTAAAGTTTGATTAAAGTCAAAGGCTTGAAGACTTCCTAGGCGTTTTGAGGTGCACAGTTAACCAAAGAGAAACTTCACTAACATCATTAGGCTTACTGGTACCTGAACCTTCTACGTAATGAGGTTAGAGCCGTTTTCGAGAAACCAAATACAAAAATTGCAACATTTTTTTTTTTTTTTTTTTTTTTTTAAATCGTGTTAAAAACTTGAATAGAAAAACGTTATCTACATATGAAATTTCATCCAAATCGTTAGATCCATTTGCGAGACCGCCTCATAAATTGCTTTCAAAGAAAAATGCTATTATTATGTTAAACAGAAATCTTAATGCCAGTCAGGGATTGATTAACGCTTGCGAGATTTGAGTTAATTCAGGGCATTCTACGAAAACCCTTGATGATGGATTCTTATGTACCTCGACGAGAAAAATTTAAAGTACAAAATATTTTTAAATTTATATATCTCGCTTAGTTCTCGAGATATCATATCGCAAAATTGACGTGGTTGGTTGAAATGCGTCCTGGACCAGAAGATAAATTTCGTCACAGCCAAGTTTGATGATGAATTCGTATGAAACACGTCGAGAAAAATCGAAAATAAAGAATTTATTTTTTTGATACCTCAAGTGAAGAGGTTAGGATTAGATCCGACCTGGACCAGAAAAAGAATCCACGAAAAGCACTATGTCGATACGGTGGAAATGTACTTTTCATGTTTTATTTTGTTCCAAATGGTTGTTGTTAGGTTGAAATACAGCATGGACCAGAAGAAACGTCGCCAAAAGCACAAGGTTCTATACCTATAACTGATTTTTGACATGCTATATCTCGTAAACCAAGCGAGATATCAAGAACATTTATTCTTTATTTTCGATATGTTTCGTCGCGTTCTATAAGAATTCATCATCAGATTGTGACGTCACGGTAATGATAGAACATCATCAGTGCTAAATCAATTCACTCCGCTAAAACTATGCTCATACCTCGCGTGGTAGTATTTAATGACAAACTAACAACCACTTTTTACGGTCAAAAAGTAAACGGTGATTAGTTTATAACTGGTACCGGTAATATTATTTTCAAAGAAGTTTATCACCTCTGACAAAACCAATCATAAATTTTTAATTATCTTCCTTTTTAAATGTTTTACAATTAAACTTGCAATGTTACTATTTCCACGTCTCAGCCAGTATACAAGAACTGTTCGTTTAAATATTCTTTGAAATCAGAGAGAATCTATTTGTAGGCTTTCTGGTACCTGAATTGTCTACGAGATGGCGCTAGTGCCGTTTTCGAGATATCAAGTGAAAAAATTGTTTGTATTTTGCAAACTCGCTTTTTTGTACGGAAGACAACTATTTAGGTAATCTTAAAAGTCAAAACATTATCTAAATATCAAATTTCATCCAAATCGTTATAGCCGTTTCCGAGATCCGAAATATATATATATATACAAGAATTGCTCGTTTAAAGATATAAGATTCCCTATCTGGGCCGGCCTCGGTAGCGTAGGGGCTAGAGTGCTAGCTCCGCGTGCCGAAGGCAGCCGGTTCGAATCCGGCTGCAGGCATGGATGTTAAGTGTTGTGTGTCTGTGTGAATGTCCTGTCCGTCCTGTGGCGTCCATACATTGGAGAAATACAATAAGTACTGGATGACGACTTACACACTTAAAGCAATTACAATTACATTGAGCTGGCTGTATGGCTTCCGTTGCCAAATGCCATTAAAAAAAAAAAAAAATCCCTATCTGGATGTAAGAAAATACTTGCATGTTTCAACGATGGGATATTTATTTACTGCGAGTGACGATTTGGTCAACATCATCCTTTATTTTTTTGACAGGACAAGCTGTGACAATTAATAGTAATCAATAACGTGCAATGATGAGATTGTTTGGGCCCTCATTTACAGTGGAATGGGCATTTAAGAATTGTGGTTTTTAGCAGGATGGTGCCGCCTGTCAATGTCCCGCACAACGTTTGATTTGCTCCACGAGCGGTTTCCGGATTGCCTCATCTGGCATAAGGGCGACCAGCAAAGGCCACGAAGGTAATCTTACTTAATCCCTTACGATTTTTTTATTTTGGGTTATCTGAGTTCATTGTTATATGTCAATAAACGCCCAAACATCCGCGTGTAAATTCGACGCGTTGTTGGCGACATACAAGAAGAGTCTTGTGAGGCATTCATTACGATTTTCACAGATAGAGTACGTGGATGCCAGCGCAGTGCATATCTGACATACCTAAAATTTGGAAAGTTTAGGGAATATGTTTATGTATTTCGTTACTGTTTTTTGAAAAAAATAAAGTTCATAATCTGATATTAAAAAACAGGCGCCCTCCATATGGTTATGTTCGAGATTTCATTTTCGCCAGTTTTTCAAACTAGACAAATCGTTAAAATTTTTTGGAAAGCTTACTTCACGCTCTCGCCAGAGACATTAGCTGCGCAGCATAACATAAATTTGCAATGACTAGAGATTTTATTCTCATACAAACTACCCATTTAACTGTCGGAAGTACTTCTAGCAGGATTTGTGTGAGTTTGGGGAGGAGGGGGGGGGGGAAGGGGTAGCCTAATCTCAGTCCGCAGCCACTGCTACTCGGTCAACGCCTGTTCTTATGGGACCATTAGTAATGTGTGCTCGATATCATGCGGATGGCTTGGTAGTGTGACGTAAACTCTCGCATGAATCTGAACTGTCTTCCTACTCAGCTAATAAACATTAGTTTCTCGGAATATTACTGTCAAACTTAAGAGTGGAAATTATAATTATTATAATGCACAAGCAGGTGTGGCCCTACCAGATAGTTACTAAAAGTGTGACATGTAAGTTTAAGAGTGCGCGTCGTGGTGTTCCACATGACAGATCTTCAGTTGTCAGCGGCTGAGAATATTAGATGGAATGATATGAGTATTCTAAACCAGAGAACATGAAGTATCTGCTGATGTCAGCGAATTGTAGTTTTTATTATTATTAATGGTTTCCGGTCGATAGACCATTTCACTAGATCTTATACATATAGCATTTTACACATCACATTTCTCATATAACATTTCACACATAACATTTTACGGATCACATTTTACATGAAGCATTTAATATACAGTTACGTGTTTTTACCGTTCTTCTCTAGTACGGCCAAAGAGTCTGCCAAACATTCATTGTCAGCGGTATTCACTGACGCTAAGAGCGCTCTCCACAAATTACAGAACCCAGTATGGAGTAACAAAATGCACCAATACCTTTATGAAATAATCTGAGTCAGAAGCTTCTTCAGATAGCATGCAAGTACACTTTCTCTGGATCAAAGGTCGTATAGGAATACCGCACAATGAAGTCGTCGACCAGTTGAGGAAACAGAGCATTAACAAAGGGCACTTTACAGGCGTTCAGTTACCTTGGAGGAATTTTATCCCACTAGTCACAAGGAGGCACACCTTAAGTGGAATGAAGATTGGTCCCGGACGTATCTACTCAAAGGAAAACACTATGCAGCAATACAACCAACAATACCAAAGACACCGTGGTTTACAGAACACCATATAGAGCAAGAAGACACATAACAACCAATATTAGGATGAGACTAGGACACGGTTGCTATCCACACCATTGATGCCGCCTCCTTATACTAGAATCACCGATTTGCACCTTCGCTCAAGAGATCTTCGGCCTCAATCACATCATGATCTCCTGTTCGCAGTACCAACTACAACGTAAGCGATTCTACAGGCGCCTGATCCCTGTCATATTTATCGGGTAGTTATGTAAATAATTTTGCTCGTAGTGGCGTATGTGATTATAAAATAAGTACCTAAATTATAACGTTCTAATTTTATAAGTTACTAAATAACCGTTATTAAAAACCTATCTCCTATGTTTACAATATAATAAAAACAAAGATTTTTTACTCGATCGCTTTATTGATGAAATAAATGAACTATGATATTAATTACAATTAATCCATACTAGACAATCCGTGCGAAAATTTCGCGAATAATATGCGATGAAAAGTGAGGTTGAATGCTTGTAATATAATGAAAAGTAGAACCGTACTTTTGTAGGAAATATTTATTTTTGGTGTAATAGGTACGCATCAAAATACTTACAACATATTACGAAACAATTAGGAAAATTTAAAACACTCTGTATTTACTGTCACTGACCTTAACAGAATACAACCAACCTGAACAAAATACACACAAAATATCAACATCTCTGTGATATTTGTTGCTGTGCGAATAAAATGTTTACATTGGAATTGTATATCAAAATGAAAGTGTTTCCGTAAAAGAAAAAAAATATCCGAAAAGTTACTTATTGAATAAAAAAAGTTTATTGACATCTCTGTGATATCTGCTGCTGCAATCTAAGAACTTGGCTCTGAACTGTCTCATACGCGCTATCACTTTAAGCACCAAATTCTGAAAAATTCTTTCTTAATTTTAACTAACTGGAGACCTTAACCTTTAAAACGATTTGATATTCATAGATTTCGGCCAGGTATCGAAGGAGATCAATTCCTCCTAATTAAAATAAATCATGTTGTGGAAATAATAATGATGCTTTTGCCTTTTAAGGGTCAAAATCCAAAATCTTCCTTTCATAAAATATGGTGTGACCAAAGCAGCCACCTTGGTCTTTAAAGTGATACCTAATTTATCGATTTCGGTTAGTTATCGAGCGAGGTAAAAAAAAAAAAAGTTTTAGAAATTATAATATTTTTGCTCCTCAAGGGTAGAATTTGGAGAAAGTTTTTTCTTAAAATTTGATGTGACCAAAGCGGATAATTTAATAATTAAAACGATACCTCATTTATTAATTTCGGTTAGGTATCAAGGGAAATAAATAACTCGTTACAGAAAAATGCGTTGTAGAAATTTTAATACTTTTGCCCTCTAAGGGTAGAATTTTGAAAAATTTCTTTCTTAAAATGTGGTGTAACGGAACCGAAAACCTTACGAAGACCTCAATCTTTAAAATGATATCTCGTTTATCAATTTTAATTAATTATCAAGGGAGATAAATGACTAGAGACACAAAAAACGCATTTCAGAAATACTGGTATTTATGCCCTTTATGAGTTCAAGTCAGAAAAATTAATTTCTTAAAATATGATGTGACCACAGCGGAAACCTAAATTTTTAGAACGATACCACATTTATCTATTTCGGTTCTATTTATATTTTTTCCGATTAAGGGTTTAAATTCCAAACACATTCTTTCTTAATTATGATGTCACAAAAGCTGAGTCATTACTCTTTATACTCCGGCTTCATTTATCGATTTTGGTTAGATATCCAGGGAGATAAATGGCTCGAAACTCAAAAAAATTGAAATATTGACATTTTTGCCCTTTATGGGTCGAATGTCGAAAAACTCCTTTCTTAAAATATAAGTACCTGGGTGACCGATCTTCGCTCGGCATCTTTCGATTTCTATTTAATATCCAAGATTTCGAGTAAAGTTTGATTAAAGTCAAAGGCTTGAAGACTTCCTAGGCGTTTTGAGGTGCACAGTTAACCAAAGAGAAACTTCACTAACATCATTAGGCTTACTGGTACCTGAACCTTCTACGTAATGAGGTTAGAGCCGTTTTCGAGAAACCAAATACAAAAATTGCAACATTTTTTTTTTTTTTTTTTTTTTTTTTTTTTTTAAATCGTGTTAAAAACTTGAATAGAAAAACGTTATCTACATATGAAATTTCATCCAAATCGTTAGATCCATTTGCGAGACCGCCTCATAAATTGCTTTCAAAGAAAAATGCTATTATTATGTTAAACAGAAATCTTAATGCCAGTCAGGGATTGATTAACGCTGCGAGATTTGAGTTAATTCAGGGCATTCTACGAAAACCCTTGATGATGGATTCTTATGTACCTCGACGAGAAAAATTTAAAGTACAAAATATTTTTAAATTTATATATCTCGCTTAGTTCTCGAGATATCATATCGCAAAATTGACGTGGTTGGTTGAATGCGACCTGGACCAGAAGATAAATTTCGTCACAGCCAAGTTTGATGATGAATTCGTATGAAACACGTCGAGAAAAATCGAAAATAAAGAATTTATTTTTTTGATACCTCAAGTGAAGAGGTTAGGATTAGATCCGACCTGGACCAGAAAAAGAATCCACCACGGTGGAAATGTACTTTTCATGTTTTATTTTGTTCCAAATGGTTGTTGTTAGGTTGAAATACAGCATGGACCAGAAGAAACGTCGCCAAAAGCACAAGGTTCTATACCTATAACTGATTTTTGACATGCTATATCTCGTAAACCAAGCGAGATATCAAGAACATTTATTCTTTATTTTCGATATGTTTCGTCGCGTTCTATAAGAATTCATCATCAGATTGTGACGTCACGGTAATGATAGAACATCATCAGTGCTAAATCAATTCACTCCGCTAAAACTATGCTCATACCTCGCGTGGTAGTATTTAATGACAAACTAACAACCACTTTTTACGGTCAAAAAGTAAACGGTGATTAGTTTATAACTGGTACCGGTAATATTATTTTCAAAGAAGTTTATCACCTCTGACAAAACCAATCATAAATTTTTAATTATCTTCCTTTTTAAATGTTTTACAATTAAACTTGCAATGTTACTATTTCCACGTCTCAGCCAGTATACAAGAACTGTTCGTTTAAATATTCTTTGAAATCAGAGAGAATCTATTTGTAGGCTTTCTGGTACCTGAATTGTCTACGAGATGGCGCTAGTGCCGTTTTCGAGATATCAAGTGAAAAAATTGTTTGTATTTTGCAAACTCGCTTTTTTGTACGGAAGACAACTATTTAGGTAATCTTAAAAGTCAAAACATTATCTAAATATCAAATTTCATCCAAATCGTTATAGCCGTTTCCGAGATCCGAAATATATATATATATATTCCGAAAACTTAGTTTCTTAAAATATGATGACCAAAGTGGAGACCATAAGCTTTAAAATGACATCTCATTCATTGATTTCGTTTAAGTATGAAGGAAGATACAGGCTTGTGACAAAAAAATACCTTAAAGGAATAATATATATGATAAGATTTCGCTAAAATAAATTAACAACGATATTAATTACAATTAATACATGTAAGTTTTTGAAATGTCTCCGGTTGCTTACAAGACACATCGCTGGAGTACACTCAGTATCAATAAAAGTGTCTGGTGAGTAAACTGCAACTTTACCACAGCTTTCTGTCAAATTACCATTTTACAATAAAAAATTTACGTCTATAAATCAATCATCAGCTTCCTTTAAGACACCGAAATGAAGATTGGAAGCCTCCAATACGCTGCAAGAAGATAAGAACAAACATATGATAATGTTGAATGCTGAAATAGTTTCAGACCAAAGGCCAAATAAATAAATAATAAATTCGCTAGTTTATACATGTCGTAACACTACCCACATATCAAGATCAATTCGTCCCGGATAGCTGGCGAAGTACGGCCCTAAACTTTACCAGCCAGCCAGTGTGATCAATCTTCTTCGGTCGTGTGGTAACTTCTTGATTATGTACATTATGTGATGAATCCTCTTCATAACACTGTTACGTCCTTCCCATTTTACAGTAAGCTTTGGGGACACCCCGTTTCTTTTCCGTGGGTTGTATCACCTTCAATATAGAGTCATCCGTATTCTCTATTCCTGCAGAATCGATGCACTCCACCGATCCGACCTACTTGTGCTTGAAGCAGTTCATGCACATAAGCCTTCTATGGTGAAACTTACCTGAATATTCCTCGGTAACCATCATACGCACTCGACGTTCTGTTTTCCCCATCCACTTGGCCACATATAGTGTCACCGCGTGCGCGTGAAGTTCCTTCAGGTTGGTCTTCCCGCATTTCAGAACAGCCTGCTAAACATCACATTCACTTATGGCAGCAGAGAAGTTGTCATAAATCAACATGCTTGGTATTTGTAGATCACGTCCGGGGAATGGCAGCATATGGTTTGCTGTTCAGCATCCTCCTCAAGTCCATGGAAAGATTCTTCAGTTCGTTGAATGCGACTCTTCGTATTGCTCATCTCATGGTCCTTTCCAAAGTGATTGTCCAAAACCAGCGTAAGATACTATAATCGTCTGCTTTTTCTTCTGAGATAGAATGAAAATACAAACAGACTTCACTCTCAGATCTAAAACCAGCGCAGTTGTTGGGTTAACCACCGTACTTTGCCGCTGGCTCAAACTGCTTCTTATATGTTGACCATGCTAGTTGGTGATCAAAACCTGGTAGATTCATTTTACCGATCCACCGACCACCAGCCTACTATTCTTTACTGCATTGATTGCTTCAGAACATCAAACTCCTCAGTTATTTCTCTGTATCTCTTTTCTAAGTTGAATGTTTTCTGAACAACTTCATCTCGCAAAGTAGATGTTTGCTCCGTGATTTCTTCTTATACAGCAAATTCAGTTTCCGCGATTTCTTCTTGCAACCGTCGTTCTACATTTTCCATTCCGTGCCTTTCGTCTTCCACTCTAGATTTTATTTCTTGCATGTCAGACTTCTTGGTTATAAGGTACTGCATTACTTGCTTAAGATTTGGTTCGTCAGTTCCATTAGTATCCACTACCTGTCCTCTTAAATACTCAGTCAATCGAACGATTTTGGAACTTCTCCCTCCTCTTTTATTGAAGCTTCCAACCAAGCTATCTTTTCTGATTTACTTCCAGCGACCGATAGCTCCCAGCTCGCAATAAAAGTCCTTATTTCGTCATTGCGTGAATGCTTCATCATCGTTTAGACCGATAGTTTCCAACTAATTCCCGTAAAATCCTTGGTATTCTTCCACATAAACAGGTCCGCTTCTGACACGAATGTTACGTTTTTTTTACCGTTCTTTAATTGTTTAATGCTTCATTTCTACTATTTTACAACTTTCAGATACATACAATACCAACGATACAACAAAACCAACTACACAGATCTTAATACTGCCAAAGAGTCTCTCAAACATTAATTATCAACGATATTCACTCACTAGTTTCTATAAGTCATAACAATATTATCGCCGGTTATTCATATTATTTTCTTTGTCTAGATGTTAATTTGTGTATCGCGTATAAAAGTTTATCAGAGTCTGACGACTGATAATAAGCTGGGAAGCTGGGTTGAAACTGATGTTGGAAGAGATATTTGAAGTAATGACAACTTGGTTAGAAAGATATTGTAACAGGTAAAATATCTAATGCATTTGAAGACGATGTAGTTTAAGTCAGAGACATCTTCTTTGTCTACGCCACACAGTGGGGAATCCAACACTTTTATCCCATAAAAATGGCTAGTAAAAAAACCATGTCCTAATTTCATTCGAGTTAAGGATGTTAGATATTGTGTGATCTTGATACCAGGCGTGTTTTTGAACTGACGGTTGAATAGAGGCGTAGCATGTTCCTTTGTATTGTGATGTTGTTGTCCAGATGTCTTGAGGATGTTGTCTTCACCCGGGGAAGAAAGTCTGTATTAGACAACGGTAAGGCCAGGAGTAGGGTCTAAAAGTCTTCCTCGGATCCGCGTTTAGCCAGGGAGTTGACTAGTGCCTTGTAAATGAGTCCGGAATGTCCTTTCACCAACATTAATCGGATCTCTTGCACTCGTGTTGACACTGTCATCTCAGTGATGTCCATTATGTCTCTATGGCTGCTAAGATTCCATTGTGGATTCTGTAGAGCGCTTCTGGAATCGGTTAGAGTGAGTATTTTCTTGAAATTTTGGACGATTCCGCAAGGATCTCTTCCTTAATGCCTAGGGTTTCGGCCGCGTAAATTGAAGCCTCGACTAGGAGAGAGAAAAGTCCTCCGTAGTAGGTAGTCGGACAGTAGTAAGCGAATTCAGCACTGTGATCTGTCTTCTATCCATCCACGTGTAACTGGATTAAGTCTCACCAAAACACAGATAGGAGAGAAGCATATTTCTTGTTGAGCTGGTTGGGTAGAACGTAGGTATGCAGTGCTGGTGCAGAGTATTCGTATCATTTCGAGAATGCTGATAAAATAGGTCCTTTGATTATGAATGGCGCTATGTATCTGAGTTTAGAATATCTGTATACCAAGAGCGAGCAACGCGGGTGGGCGTTTTTCTCAAACGGTCTTACGTTGTTTCGGTAGCAATGAATGTTGTATGTCTGAGAAGTTTTAGGATGCAGGTGATACTGTAAAATTGTGAAGAATCACTTTATGACTGGTAAAAAAAAAGAAGAGGGAAAACAGAATGATGGATGAAATTATGAATTTTATTGAAAAAGGGCGGCAATGAAAAAAACTGGTTTGAAAAAGTAATACTAGGCAATCGATTCATCTGATTAAAGCTCGTATCAATAAGTAACATAGGATGTCAGAAAGATGCCAAGAGTTCGACGAATTGCAAAAGTAAAATGATACCTTCATCTTACATAAGAAAACCAAAGTTATCACCACAAATTTATGCCTGACACTGCGAAAATTTCCTGAATGAACGAGGTTGCTCGTATAATAGGTACGCAACAAAATACTTACAACACATTCGAAACAATTAATAAAAACTGTTTACCCGAAAACATATGTATGACAAACTTGCACTGTCCTTAACGGAATACATCTAACCTGAGCAAAAAACACACAGCATATCCATATCTCTCCAATATTTGGTGCTGCTATAGTGCTATCTATCGGTAACAGGCCCAATCCTTGTTGACGGCAGTGAAACAGTTTATTAAAATCTCTGTGACATGTGATCTATTGTCCTGCTTTTAACTGTCTCAAGCACGTGACCTTCATAGTTATTAATCTTGACCTTCAAGGGTAAATTCCCACAAATTTCTTTCCTAATTTATGATGTTACCTTATTCTTTAAAATGATATTCTTTTATCGATCTCGGTTAGTTAACAATGCAATCAAATTTGGAAAAATCCCTTTCCTAAAATATAATGTGACCAAAGCGGATAACTAAACTCTGAAATGATATCTCATTTACCGATTTCGGTGAGGTTTGAAGGTAAATAATGACTTGTGACAAAAAAACTTTTAAAAATAATTTATCTATATAAATAAAAATTTCGTTTGTTATCAAACTCAAACCTCCAAAAGTTTTTCACCGATTGCTTTCAAATTTTGAAATCAAGTTGCAGTGAAATTCATGCGTGTTTTATATACCTATGTCGATTATTTGACTAGTATTGATTTATTTTTTAACTTTTTCGTTTGATTTTTTTTCAGTGATTTGGTGCGATTTTTTTTTCTTATTTTCATTTTGATTTAATTATTATTTTTCATCCTTTGTGGTTTTTTTTTTTTTTTTTACTGGAAATCGGGAATAAAAAAAAAGCCGATTGATCTGATATCCGAAATAATTTTACTACAATTTATTAACGTCAAAAGAATTGGTTGAAAAAGTATTTCCCAATAATAGAATCAATTATAAGTATCATTTATTTTTCTAATTCCTTGTTTCCTTGATTTTGCTTTCTTTGTTTCAGTGTTTTTCAGTAATTTGTTTTCATATTTTTATTTTTATTAGACTTTTTTATTATTTTGGTTTCTCACTCTATTCTCCTTCTTTCCAGTGATTTTAGTGGAAAATTATGTGGGGAGGGGAGGTAAAGGGTGGAGGAGTTGGGTTTTTGCAAACCAAATAGAGACTATATTTTCTATTTGTTTTGAACTGTACATGTTCAAAGTTCCATCGAATTCTGATAAACACGTTGGGTTTGTGTAAAGTAAATGTTCAAACATTAAGGGGTGTAAAGGGGAAGAGAGGGTGGGGTTTAAGTTTTTTTGTCAGTGAGTTGTGGGTGCACACACAACAACTCACCAAAGTTTCGTCGTAATTGGATGAATAGTGAAGGAACCTTTCAAAGTTGATGATGTCCTCATTCTTTGCATTCCTATGAACGGTTCAATTTAAGAGATTGCAATTCCCAGTTCGATTGGAGTTTGCAATTACCATCAACAAAGCTCAGGGCAAATCATTTGAATTGTGTGGTGTATTGCTTCTCACATGGACAATTAATTATATCTTGTGTGTTATAGAGTTGGCAAAGCAGACAGTCGGTTCTTCTGCACAGACAATGGAGCAACAACGAAAATTGCATACCCGCCAGCATTGTGAAATTAAACATATTATAAATGTGTGCTTTTTCTTTTCCTTTTAACTAGACTGAGCCACAGCAATTCGTGGCCTGGTACAGCTACTATGATAATAAAAAAAAAGTCACGAAAGTAGCAAAAAAATCACAAACGCTAAAGAAATAGATGAAACTGCTGAAACAATAACTGATTGGGGCACAACTGGGAAGAAGGTGGTTAATGCTGAAAATAACAAAGTCAGTAATAAGGGTCTCACTAATGAACTGTAGAAGTAATAGATTTTGCAACCTTGATATAGATATATGTACCACAAGTAATTTATAGGTTTAGGGTTCTTGTTGAAAGAAGAAGTACTAGACAATGAAGTTTTTCTTGACGATTGCAGAATGTACCACAGAGATAGATGAGCAATTAGAGGAGAGGTTCTAATACTGGTCAACAAAAATTGCCACAGTTCACTGGTGTTCACATATCATGACTTGGGGTAGATTTCTGGGACAGTGAAAAAGAAAAAAATCCTGGTGTTAACTCCTTACTGCAGCAGAAAAATGATTGATGAAGATGAGGCCCTTGGGGAGAAAATAATTCATACTCAGATTTCAGAATAATAAAGCAACTGAAGGAATAAATGATTTTGAAGCAATTGTGAAAGTTTTAGCAAGTGGAAGGATAACATGAGTACAATAGAGTCAACGAGGGAAGATTTCAATATAAATAACATATAAAAAAGGGTGAAAAAATTGATTCCTAAACAGAAAATGAAGCGAAGAATAGAACCTACATACTAGATATAATAGGGAAGTGAGGTGATTAAAGAGGTTGAGAAGAAGAGAACATAACAGAGACAGCAAGGTAGTAGGGAATGTTTGAAAGAACTAAACAAGGAATTAATAATAGCAAAGAAGGTTGCTAAAGAAGGGTTTATAAAGAGTAATAGCGATGCAGGAGGACCACAGACTGATGCATCTAGAAATCTCTCCGGCTATGTTAGATAACTGAGGGGAAGGGAGAGTGCTGAAATGCTTATATATAAGGATGGGGAAGAAGTTACTGAGGATTTGAAAAAGGCTAAGATTTTAAGTAACTGGTTTTGTGAAAGCGTTATGGACAATGATTCAGAAATGGGTCGGTTTAAATCGGAGAACTAGCTTAATCAAAGAATCATAAATGAGCAGACTAAAAAATTTGAAATTCATCCTGATGATATCATGAAGGAATTGACAAATCTGAAAAATAGTAAAGGAGCTAGTGTAGATAATATTACTACAGATCTTTTAAAGATAGCAGGATTTGACATTGTACCTTATCTTGAAATATTATTTTAACTGCTTATCAGACGAATCGAAAAACGCTATAGTATTAGCGGTATAAAAAGGAGGAGTGAAAAATAGAGTCCAAAATTATAGGCCAATCATTTTGACATCAGTGGTAACTAATTAATTGAGAGATCAGAAATATATGTGAGGATTGTAAGTGGTTTTGAAATAGACAAGAAAGCTTTAGTCAAGGATATTCATGCAAATCTCAGATATGCAAGATTTCGGATGAAATAGACAAGGGAGTCCAGGTAGATAGTGTAGCAATAGATAATGCAAAGGCTTTTGACATAATGAGCCTTAATAAGGTAGTAAATAAGGTAAAAACTGTTTGAGTGGATGTTAAAGTGATTTGCTTGGTAGAAGAATTTTTAAAAGGTAGAAAACAGAAAGTAAGGGTAGGAAATGCGGTATTGAAAGAAGTGGAAGTAAAAATGGGAGAGCCTCAGGGTAGCGTATTGGACCCATTGCTATTCATTAGGTTCAAATTAGGTTGTTTAAATATGACAAAGTGCTATATAATAGGATCAAAAATGTAGAGGCTTGTGAACAGCTGCAGAGTAATCCGAGGTACACAAATAAAAAACTAAAGCTTAATCACGATTATAAGGGGAAGAATTGCTTGTTGAAGATTTGAAATATAAATATCTTGTCATAACTTTTGATAACAAGTTCAATTTTGCAGGACACATTGGACAGTTGATAGTAAAAGGTTTCAAAATCGTTCACTTGTTGGAGAGAGTGATGAGGGAATGTACCAGAGAAGTAAAGGAATTGGGTTATAAAATCTTTGTCAAACAATTGCTTCAATATTTTGGTGTTGTATGGGACCCACAATTTGAGTATCAAACACAGAAGTTGGAGGGGATCCAAAGAAGATTTGTCTCTGGAAATTATGGCAGAGCATATTTAGTAATGAATATATATAATGAGCTGGAATGTGATTCATTGGAAGACTGGAGGAGTGTGAATAGAGTCTTAGGAATATAGTAGGCGTATATTGCTGAGCAGGCGTGGGAAGATATTAAAGTAAGAATTAAAAGTCTGGTGCTGGATTTCAGGCACAAGGGTGTGGGAATATTTTATTTCGTAGGTGAGGAAGTCAGGGTTTGGAATAAGTTTACAAGAAAAATTACGAATAATTTACAAAAAACATTGAAAGAATTTATAGTTGAAATTAGTAGAGAAAAAATGTATGTGGGAACGAGAAATTGGAATAAGGGGTGAGTAGGAAATTGCCACCCGAGCGAGCGCTCCTTCACAATTAAATTTACTTGATCGAACAGGAAGGGTAAGCAGTAAAGCTTGGGCTTGACATTCGGGGGGGATATGGTTTTACCGTCATGGTTTAGGTTTTACATTATTTCCAGAAATCTCTAAAGAGGAATGTCGTGTTCGTTTCTTCAAGAATGCCTTCAAGAATTTCTTCCCGTTCCCTGTCTCCAGCACAATCCTGTCTCTAATGCCGTCGACGAGACGTAAACCCATAAGGAAAAGAAAAGTAATGAGCCATGAAGCGAGTGCAAGACATGGAACCTCCTGAACTCAATCATGAGTTCAAAAAGGGGTCTTATATTCAGAGATACATATCCTCAATAAACTCCTGACACGTCTTAAGTGTCTAGGAGATTTAAGATTAAATTCAGGTAAAAATTAAAGACATTTTAATTGAAAACTCCTTCTACTCCATCTAAGAATTTATTTCTAAGGTATATGCAAAGGAATTGCCATTAGTCTGTGTAAAAGTAGATGATGTAATTTATGTATCGTGTATGCTGTGACTGTACATCTTCTGGTGTATTTATCTATTTTCTTATTGAATAGGTTATTTGACAGAATTCAAAATATATTACGAATTGCAGTCATTCGCGTAGATTAATGCTTAAGGAAGCTTTTTTTCTTTAATTTGAAAAGAAAGATGGATTGTTTTTATTTAAAAAAGCGAAATAAAAATCAAATTTTTCTTGCCTCTTGTCACGTGACAGAAAACGCTCTGGGATTGGAGATCGCTTTAGTGACGCCACCTGCCTGTAGGCGCTGCGGTTGCGTATGGAGTGTTTCCCGCTATCCAAGTTTTCAACTATTTGTTGCTGGTTATCTCTTATTACTAATGTGTTTTTCTGTTGAATATAAAATGAAGAACAATTTATTGAAGCCTACAGCGGAAAAATACCGAAAATTATTTGTCGGTCTATCTATGGAAACAACCATTGACTTTTATTCTACCAAGCTTGAGAATGTAATAACTTCAATTCTAGAATCATATATATTTAAACTGGAAGTTAGAGATTAACTGAAATCCTTCATAAGAATGACTAAAAATTTAAATTAAGTTAGTTGTTTTAGGAGATATTTACGAGAAAAATGCGTGTAATAGTATAAGGTAAGCACTGGATGTTGTGGACAATTTTTTTAACTACAGATAAATAATTATAGATAAATTATAATTTCTTTCCAACGACACTGAATTTATCATCATATATATTATTTCTCTAAGGTATTGTTTGTCACAAGCCTGTATCTTCCTTCGTACTTAACCAAAATCAATGAATGAGGTGTCATTTTAAAGCTTATGGTCTTCACTTTGGTCACATCATATTTTAAGAATTGAACTTTTCGGAATTCGATCCTTAAAGGGCAAAAATGTTAATATTTCTAAAATGCTGTTTCCTGTGTTACAAGTCATTTATCTCCCTGGATACCTATCTGAAATCGGTTAAAGAAGTATCATTTTAAAGATTAAGATCTCCGTTTTAGTGACGTCTTATATTACGACAAAAATGTTTCGGAATTCGACCATTAAAGGGAAAAAGTATCAACATTTTTGCAATTCGTTTTTGTGTCACGAGCTATTTATCTCCCTTAACATCTAAGCGATATAGATAAATGAGGTATCATATTAAAGAATAAGGTCTCCATCGTGGTAACATTATATTTTAAGAAAGGAATTTTTCGTAATTCGACCCATAAAGGGCAAAAATGTTAATTCTTTTTTAAAATGCGTTTTTTCCATTTCGAGCCTTTTATCTCCCTGGATATCTATCCAAAATCGATAAATGAAGTAGGATTATGAGGAGTAATGTCTCAGCTTTGTGAAATCATATTTTAAGAAAGAATGTTTTTGGAACTCAACCCTTAAAGGGAAAAAGTATAAATTTTTCTATAACGCATTTTTGTGTCACGAGCGATTTATCTCCCTTGATATCTAACTGATATAGATAAATGAGGTATTATATTAAAAAATAAGGTCTCCGCCGTGGTAACATTATATTTTAAGAAAGGAATTTTTCGTAATTAGACCCTTAAAGGGGAAAAATGTCAATTTTTCAAAAATGCGTTTCTTGTGTCTGAATCCACTTATCTCCCTGGATATCTATTCAAAATCGATAAATCAAGTAAGATTATGAGAAATAATGTCTCAGCTTTGGTGACATCATATTTTAAGAAAGAAGTTTTTGGAATTCAACCCTTAAAGGGAAAAAGTATAAATGTTTCTACAACGAATTTTTGTGCCACGGGCGATTTATCTTCCTTGATATTTAACTGATATAGATAAATGAGGTATCATATTAAAGAATAAGGTCTCCGCCGTGGTAACATTACATTCTAAGAAAGGAATTTTTCGTAATTAGACACTTAAAGGGCAAAAATGTAATTTTTTTTTAAAAAAAATGCGTTTCTTGTTTCTCGAGCCACTTATCTGCCTGGATATCTATCCAAAATCGATAAATCATGTAAGATTATGGGGAATAATGTCTCAGCTTTGGTGACATATTTTAAGAAAAAAGTTTTTGGAATTTAACCCTTAAAGGGAATAAGTATAAATGGTTCTACAACCCATTTGTGTGTCACGAGCTATTTATGTCCCTTGATATCTAACCGATAGAGATAAATGAGATATCATACTAAAGACTAAGGTCTCCGCCGTGGTAACATTATATTTTCAGAAAGGAAATTTTCGTAAATCGACTCTTAAAGGGGGAAAATGTCAATTTTTCTAAAATGCGTTTTTTGTGTCTCGAGCCACTTATCTCCTTGGATATCTATCCAAAATCGATAGATCAAGTAAGATTATGAGGAATAATGTCTCAGCTTTGGTGACATCATATTTTAAGATAGAAGTTTTTGGAATTCAACCCTTAAAAGGAAAAGGTATAAATGGTTCTACAACGCAATTTTGTGTCACGAGCCATTTATCTCCATTAATATCTAACCGAAATATATAAATGTGGTATCATTCTAGAAATTAAGGTTTCGCTGTGGTTACATCACATTTTAAGAAATGAATTTTTCAGAATTGAACTCTTAAAGATCGTAAATATCAGTGTTTGTAAAATGCGTTTTTTGTGTCTCGAGTCATTTATCTCCCTTGACAAAGTGACAAACATTTAAAATACATTTGAATACCTTTTGTTGGAATTTTTACGTGACGATACAACTGCATGTTGCATTTCTGACATAAATATGTCTATTTACTTTCAATGCGCAAGTAATTTTCAGTTTTTTAAAAAACTTTTTATCGGTGTGCAAGTAACGTCCAGTTTTACTTTTGAAGTATTTTTTGGTTATGGTTCAAATGTTTATAATACGGTTGCTACCCAAAAATTTGTGAAACATTCGGAAAAAGTAATGTTTTGGTGGATTTTAGAAAAAGAATATGCGGCGCTACCAATAGCAACTAAGTTAGTATCTGAAGGAAACGCCCACATGTAACAAAACATATTCCAAAGCGAGAATTGAACCTAAGAACCATAAACCATACTGATTCTCGCCTTAAACAGCGTACTACATTATCTCAAAAAAATTATGGTGCAATTGATGTTTACAGTAAATGATACGCGACTTAGTCGCAATGTCGTCTTGGTTTCTATGAGCAAGTTGCAGTGACATTTTTCCTATTTCAGCTAATGCGAGAACACTTATGTTTATTTGGAGAGTTTTTATTGTTGTGGTTGTAGACTGATGTACTACACTATTTATAAACCATATTTCCAATAATTTATACACAAATTCAGAGAAACAAACCAGACGTTACTTATGTAGAATGAGTGCCTGTTGGCACGTGACGTCACGAGTGTCCTTGGCCCACGCTAGGCAGCAAAGGAGCGTTGCGCGGGCTTTTAAATACTCTAAATTTTAACGTTAAATTTTACGTATAATAAATAGTACATGGTAAATAACGTGTATCAATAAACTAATTAAAACCATTTTAAAAAAATAGTCAAGTAGCTAATTGTTTAAATGTGGGGGATCTATAGAAAATGAATATATTGTATTGTAAGCATTGTAGTTAATGGAAGTTAATGGGATTGGATTTTAAATAAACTTTTTACATAAGAACGCAGTTTCTCTCAGCATTGCGAATATGTGAAATACTCTCGGATGACTAGCTGAATTAAAGAAGTGTTATAATTACGCTTCACCAGAAGTTGGTGACAGAAGATGTGATCGCCGAAATATGGTGTAATTATAACACTTCTTTTAACTCAGCTAGTCACCCGAGAGCATTTCATATAAACATTTTACATTTTCATCACTAAAGTCAAAACCTTAACGCACAAGCAATCGTATGAGTTAGACAACATAAACATGGGATTTGGTTCAACAGTCTACTAGAATCTCCGCGAGAGTATAAGCTTCCACTAACGCAGCTCGCATTTACTCTGATAAAACTAGAGAAACTGATTAACAATCTTAATCTAATGCTATATATGAGAATGTCGATTCTCGGTTGCCGCATGTATCTTAAACTTTTACCAAATGTGTATGACGTTAGAGGCTTCTGAACTTTGTTTATGTAGAAGAATTTTCAGATCCTCGGGGAATGGTTTCACTATGCTGAAGCTATAAGACAACGCAGTATACAAGCAGAGATTCCTTTCTTCATCATAAGACGTAATTTTAAATATTTCGGAAACTTCATCTTCTGTTTGATCTGTCCTGGACACGAAAAGTCAACGCGTAGGTGATCAAATAATATTGAATACTTTATGGAGATTTTCAAAACAGATTATTAAAGCTCCATGTAAAAAGTTTTAATAACTCCTGTTTTTGAATTTGTAAAACTATATGTAATCGTCTGCTTATCAACAAACACTATTATTTGATAAAAATCACTGTCCAATTTGTAAAGTAATTGTAATGTATAGGTTCATCTGAAAAGTTCTGGATTTTTTTTCTGGTTTATATACTATTCTGTCTCGCAATGATGTGTAAATTTATAGAAATTTCGTTAGAAACTTGCATTTATATTAGATACTTTTTTTTTTTTGTAAGGATCTTCGGCAAAATGTTAAGGCGATCATCTTGAAAAATTGATGGTTCACTTAAAGGTGGGTTTACATGCTGAAGCTAGTTGCACAAACTTACTTGAGCAAACCTGTTTATGCAAGTAAATCGTTGCGTGCGAACGCAGGCATGAAGTTTGGACAAGCCAAACGTTTGGCTTGGGTAAAATCTGTCCCGACAGAAAATCGGTTTAAGGTTGGTGTATTGGCATGAGCATCTGAACAATGCTCAAGCCTCAGCACTAACCTTGCGCATGTGCATGGGTGATGGTGACGTTCAACCACGTGTTCCCCCATCTTATCAATTGGTAGTTATCTAATCAGTAATCTTATTCACTTATATTACTTTGTAGTAATTCAGTTTTTTTTAAAAATTTAAGAGCAAAGAATACAGCGATCTCAATGCTAAATGTCATGCACATAACATTTTAGTAGAAAAATTGCAAGCTATGGACCCAGAGGCCAACAAAATGAGAACGGTAAAAAAAAAAAAAAGTTCTCTATGTACCGCCTAGTAGGTGAAGAAAATGGCAGAGAAGAATATATTGAACGATTGAATTTTTAAAGGACCTGGAAATTCCAAGGAGTACAATACAGCAACACAGCATAATTCAGCTATTAAATTGGTATGGAAAAACAAATCTTTTTTAGCAACCAAGTTTTAAAACATTTCCTATTATTCGTCTTCAATTTGATATTTTTTTTTATAGCTAATGCAAACCTCAGCAGTTGCAAAAATTAGTTCTTCGACCAAATTTTCCATTCTGAAAATAGAAAACTACAATTTTCAGGGTTTCCGTCTACCATACTGTGGAAGAAAATAAACAAGGAATAATAATAGGAAAGCAGGTGGCTAAAGATAGGTTTATGAAGAGTATTGTTGGTGCTGATGGACCTTTGACTAATGCATCTAGAAATTTCTATGGCTGTGTTAGAAAACTGAGGGGTAGGTAGGGCGTTGAGGCAATTATAGAACAGGATTGAGAAGAAGTTACGGAGGATTTGGAAACGACAGCTATTTTAAGTGACTGGTTTAGTGGAACCATTAGTGACAATGAATCAGAAACTCGAAGGTCTATATTGGAGAACGAGGCTAGTAACAAAATTAGAAATGAGTGGACCAAAAAAAATTGAAATTCAACCAGAGGAAATAAGAAAGCTGGAAAAATACAAAGGGAATGGTGAAGATAATATTACTACATGTCTTAAAGATGGCAGGATGTGACATTGTACCTTATCTTCAAATATTCTTTAAACTGAGTCTGGATACTTGCTGTGCTGCTTAACAGGGGACTGAAAAGTGCGATAGTACATAAAGGAGGGGTGAGAAATAGAGTTGAAAATTATAGACCAATTGGTTTGACATCAGTGGTAGATAAACCACATCGGAAATATATGTAAAGTGTGGTTTTCAAGTCAGTAATACGGTTATAGGTAAGGACAGGGGCGGATCCAGGATTTTTTGGTTTGCGGAGGGGGGGGGGGCTTGAGCGGACTTTTGTTTGGGGGGGGCTTGAGTCGGCCATGGGGTAGTCTTTATAGCGTCCTCGGGCCTCGCATCCATAGAGCTAAAAAAAAAGGTCTCCACAATTACAATGTCGGGGGTGGACCCAGACACTTTGGGGGGGGGCTTGAGCCCCCTAGCCCCTCCCCCTGGATCCGCTCCTGGGTAAGGATATTCATGTGAATCTCAGTTAGTAGAATATATGCAAGATATTTCGGATAAAATAGGCAATGGAGGCCAAATTAATAGTGTTGCATTAGACCTTTCAAAGTCCTTTGACAGAGTGATCCATACAATGGTAGTAAATAAGGTAAAAACTATTAGAGTGGATGAGAAAGTGATTTAATTGGTAGAAGAATTTTTTAAAGGTAGAAAGAAAAAAGTTGTGATAGGAAATACAGTTTCAAAAGATGTGGAAGTTAAGATGGGAATGCCATAGGGTAGCGTTCATTATTATAATGAATGATTATGTTGATGGTTTACTATCAGGAATTAGATTGTTTGCAGATGACAAAATGCTATATAAAAGGAAAAAAATGGTAGAGAACTGTGAACAACTGCAGGGTGATTTGGACAGGATATCTAGCTGGGTTGGTAAACATGGGATGAAGATAAATGCGAGGAAGAGGCAGTTTATTAGATATACAGATAAAAAACTAAAGGTTGATCATGAAGGTGGAAAAATAATTGCTTGTTGAAGACTTGAAATGTAAATACCTTAGCATAACATTTGCTATAAGCTAAGCTGGGCAGCACACATTAGACAGGTAGTAGTAAAAGATTTCAAAATCCTTCACTTGTTGCAGAGAGTGATGGGCGGATGTACCAGAGAATTAAAGGAATTGTGTTACAAACCAGTGGTCCGATCATTGCTTGAATATGTTGGTGTATAATGGGTGGAGGGGATACAAAGAATGGCTGCTAGATTTGACTCTGCGAATTGCCGTAGTACACAATCAGAAACCGATTTGATGAAAGAGCAGGAATGGGATTCATTTGAAGACAGGAGGAGGCTGAAGAGAGTAGTGGGAGTGTACAAGGCATATATTGGTGATTAGGTGTGCAAAGATATTGGTGTAAGAATCAAAAGTAATGCTTGGAAGGGAAGAGATGACCATGAGTGGTACTGGATTTCAGGCAAAAGGCGGTGGCAGAATTTCTTTCGTAGTTAGTGGGGCCAGAGATTGGAATAAGTTAGAGAATTGATTAATAATTTACCAAAGACGGTAAAACAATTTGAAGTTGAAATTTGTATAGGGTAAAACTAGGTGAATACACGGAAGGGGAAAATTGGGCGTGTAGGGAAATTCCGGTGCATCGTAATTAAATTGAATTACATTAAATTAACTCAAACTAAACGTGTGAGGGACAACACTTCATTCAGTTTATTTGCGGAAGCCAATTTGGGTAAATTGTTGAGCGTGGAGACTCACATTAAATTCATCTTTTGGATAGCTCTGTCCATAAAATTCTTAATAATCGGTATGCTCAATAATGGGACACACGAAATGCCTTACTCAGTACTTAACACTACATGATCTTACTTATTTCTTGTTGAGTTTGCCGATAACATTACATGAAAAGACTTCAGCATTGTGCACATTGCTATTCGCTAGAATAGTGGTGTCTTTGAAACAAATTATATAAGAATATCGGAAGAAATTATTTTATACTTTTTATTGTCATGCACCACAGAGTCACTTTTTGTGTGTGGTGTTTAGTGAGATAAACAAATGTCGCTGTCTAATTTCCAAGTCGAGTGAAGTTTGTTTTAGTAAAAAATGATTAGAAATGTTTATCCTATTTTTAGAAAATAATTTGCAACAGAAACAATATTTGCAACATGTATCTTAAACAACTGTCATGTAGCTGGTCTTTCACTTTTTGTATGTAACATCTATGATTGCCACAGACTCTATATTTACAAACTACTGTGCTGCATAATGTTTACGTTTTAATGATTATGTTTACAATTGTAAGGTGTAGTGGTGTTTTAGGATTTGAGCGTTTGAGAGCGATTTTTTGTTTAATTCATGGTTGTTACCTCAGATGTTGTGTTTCCTTTCATGACCGAATGTGGTGGACTGTTGTCTAATATGGAATAGCATAATACTATTAAATTATTACTTTTCTAGCTGACGGTATCTCCCCTACAGACTTTCGAGATGGGTGACAGTGATGATGAAAGGGAAACATCGGATCCAGAAATGCACCTTACTGGATTCTTGTTCGGCAACATAGACGAATCTGGACAGCTAGAAAATGATATTTTGGACAGTGAATCTAAACGTCATCTCTCTTCATTGTCTAGGTTGGGATTCAGTTCTTTCTTGAAAGAAATGATTGGATCTGAACAGAAAGAAGAAAAAAGTGATAGTGATTCAGAGGAAGATGGATTAAAAAGCTCAAATGCGCCATCAGCTGAGTGTCGACAGAATCTGGGAGATACGTCTATGAACAACGATGATAGTAAGTGTTCTATGCTTATTGTTAACTTCAACGGGTATTATCTAACAGGCAATACCGCTCGCTTCGCGCTGTTAACGTGTCGTCATAGTGACGTCACGTTCACGTACAGTCAATTTTTGTGACTATTCGGCCGCTGGTAAGCGGCCGTAGACGTCTGATAACACATCAAACACTGAACATCTGGTTGTGTTATCGGACATCTGCGGCCGCTTACCAGCGGCCGCCTGCATCTGATCCACCTTCGGGATATCAGTTTATGTTGATATTGTACAGTTTTAAATTATTGTGACCGAGCGTAGCGAGGGCACAATACACACAAAAATGACTGTACGTGAACGTGACGTCACTATGACGACACGTTAACAGCGCGAAGCGAGCGGTATTGCCTGTTAGATAAAACCCACTTCAACCTTCCCTAGTAAATTTTCAACGACAACATGTAATCACTGTATGGCAGTTGTTGAGCTCTATGATATTGCAAGAAATGTAAATTGTGACAGCCAGTTTACTGGATGAAAATTCGGGATTACATGAAATATCACAAAAAAGGGAAAAAGATCAGAAACTATTTATTACCCCTTCAAAACTCTGTTAATGGACACCAGCTTATCAGCATTTCCTTGGCACCATACATCTGCTTGATACC
Organism: Vandiemenella viatica; assembly: GCA_031002005.1. Classification (NCBI taxonomy): domain Eukaryota; kingdom Metazoa; phylum Arthropoda; class Insecta; order Orthoptera; family Morabidae; genus Vandiemenella; species Vandiemenella viatica. The sequence continues at coordinate 24,018,105 of JARYHS010011408.1, forward strand.
AACCAGCATTAACATTCTGTTATTCAAAAACTCATTACTTAATTATTAATTTTGTTATTTCTTCTTTTTTCATATACTATTGTTTTTAATATGGAAAGGAACAAGATATTAGACACTTCACTCACCAATGTTGAAGGGAGAAGGCTGCAGCAACAAGAAAAAGCACTCCTCCTTTTTATTTAATTCTGATTAATTTCCTTCCTGTGAGTAACATTTCCAGTGATGTTACTTTGCACCCCCACCATCACAATTCTTATTATAATGGTGAAAATCTCTTATTTGTGTGGCTGTGTTAATTGGTGGTCCTGTGTGAGCTCAGTCACATTGTTATTTTAATGAGTAAGGGTAAATTACCTTTGCCCGCAACTCAAAGTTTGTGGGATCATCTCGAAGGACACTAAGCCATTGTGTTAGAGCTATGATGGCCAGTTCCTTTCCTCTGGGACCTGCAGTATACATGGAATCTGAATCACGAAACATCCTGGCGTATCTCATATGACCAAATGCAATTCTCAAAAATTCTTTGCTTCACCAGGATTTGATCCTGGGACCAAACCCTGAACTTTTGAAAGCAAGCGCTTTAACCACTGAGCTACCAGAACGCATTAAAAGTAAGGGAATAATCTGAAATATTGTATTTTTTGTCAGTCCCTCCACCTATTTTTATCTTACCTGTCCATATTAATATCACCTGACATGGTTTCTTCTGATCCATTGTTGCTGTTACTATCACTTTTATAAAATTTTCTTTTTTTAATTAACATTTCCAGTGATATTATCTCTCCATTATTTTGATTTCCTTGCTATGTTCCCAACAGTCATTGTCTGTTATTCATGTTGTGAAAGTTGTAGCCAGCACACAAATTGACTTGCCATATGTTTCAATACACTTCCCCCTGATTGAGGGTTATCCAAAAATATTGTAATTGGTGCTTGTGCATATGTCCTTTTATTTCTCTCTCTCTCCCTCTGTGCAGCCATCCTGTCTTTAAGTTGGTAACTGATGGGAGTATCTTCCTTTTCCTTTATTGTTTATCATTACTATAATTCACCTTTTAAATATCTTAATTCTAATATCACATTACAAATGTCTATGAAATTAAACATTGTCTTCTTCATATATTTTTAGACTACAATGTGAAATCTCCATCTGCTGTGGATTATTCTGACATAACGGAGCTTGCAGATGAAGAACTTGCTGAAGCAAATTTGATTCTGCAGCAACAGCCAGGAAATGTGGATGACAGTACTGACTATGATGCTGATGATGAAGGAACAGGACTTAAATCTGATACTCAGTTGATGCCTCCACCTCCGATGCCCATTTCAGGAAAAGACCCAACTTCTGTGGAGGAATCCATGTCTGCAGCTGAAGAAAGAAGCAGGAAACTTGAGACTCCACTAGCTGCAATGTTGCCTTCAAAATATGCTAATGTGGATGTTACTGAGCTATTCCCTGATTTCCGTATTGACAAGGTAAAATGTACCTTGTATGAAATTTCGTCAGAAATTAGATAGATTCCTGACAGAAAGTATTTATTGATGTATTTATTGCCAACAACTTTGATATTTTGAAACCCACTATCACTTGTTGCTATACTGCTAAAATTCCATTTTGAGATCCTGGCAATACATAAAAAAAAAAGAAATATATTCTAGGCCTACTGAGCAAAGTGATCAGATGGTTATTTTATCAATTTTTTGTATCCAGTTTGTTAGAATTCTGATTATGCATATTCAAATTTATCTTATCATTTGCGAATAGTTCAGTTTGTTCTGCTTGTGTTATATTGACTAGTCTAGGTTTTAATGATTTAAGGATTAATTGATAGCCAAGTCACTGTCACCAGTTGATTAAAGATGTATGGCTGCCCACTGTGTAAATATCCAGAAATCCACATGATTATCCTAGCAGTCAAGTATTACAGTTGACAAGGCTAGAAGTAAAAAAATCTTTTTGATAAATTTAGTTTTTGTGTGATTTGTCAACAAAATTTAACATGTCTAATACAAATAGACCCTTAAAGTCTTTCATCCTTTTTTTATGCATTGTTTTTCAAGTTTTTTTCTGCCAGTTTTACATATCTGTCTTCATATATCATCTCAACACATTATTGCATCTGAAACTTTTTTTTTGTTGGCCACTGCATCATTTAGTCAAATTGTGGTTCCACTTTTGAAAGTGTAGTTAACTTTAGAAAAGAATTAACATATGATAAGGACAGCAGATGAACTCATCATTTAATGTGGAATTTTCCATGGAAAGCTGGTACATATTACTTGAATGTAACAGTAAAATGACTATATATCTTTTTATTGAACATGTGCTTATAGAATCCCAGGGTTACTTTGATGCAATGACTTTTTAAATGAAATATTTATTTATTTAATTTTTTATGTGTAAAATATCATAAAAATGCTAATAGATTTATAGGATTTAATAGATTTTTAGGAAAATTTATTTAATTTTTAACATGGAAGGCAATGTCTGAAATTTAATTATGTTGGAAGTTATGATGTTCTTGGCTAGCTATTTACACCCCCAATTATTTTTTTTAATGAGGTCACACAAGGATGTTACTGCTTAAAGAGGCTGGTAGCAGGATCATGACATATTGTTTACAGCCTTGTGATTTTGTTTACTCTAGCTCCAGTAAAAATTATGGTGGTAAAGAAAAGTCAATCCTGATGTACAGAATCTCATGTAAATTTGCAAAACCTAATCATTTTTTCATTAATAAAATATTAGAGAGTTTGTGATGGATTTTATTACTGAATACCCAAATTAATAATGTTTTATTCAAATTTTTGCTTGGTATATGCTATATAATTTTGTTTACTTTACAGGTATTACGTTTCTCGAGATTGTTTGGCCCAGGAAAACCCAGTAGCCTACCTCAGATATGGCGAGGCGTGAGGAAACGCCGTAAACGTAGGAAGCAACAGATGCAACAAGACCACTCTGACTCTGGTAGTGATCAAGATAATGTTCATGAGAAAGGAAGAGGATGGACGTTCAACTATGGACCGCCTCCTCCTCGAGAAATGTGTGAATCTGATGATGAGGTTGTAAAAGTGTTTTGTTGATCCAGTTTTATTACTTAAATTGATAAAAAATTAATGGTTAAGGTGTTAAGACAAGATATGTAAGGATAAGAGAGTAATGTGGTAAACATCGACATATGTGCACCTCCCAAACCATATGGATTGTCCCCTATCATGTGAATAAGGTATAAAACTGAAATATTATATATGTTTTTCTCTCATCACAGCCTTCAACTTTGATGGGGTGATGAGTCATTTTCATTATCCGTTATTATTTATATTGCATAAAAATCGTTTCCTTTTTCCTTAGTATCATTAAATAAGGGAAATGATGTTTGCAGTAGTCAACAGTTGAGTGGTTTGGAAACATATCCAACAGACAGTAAACAAATGAAAATTTCTGCACCATTTGATCCCTGTCAAATATTGATGTTCAGTTTTAATGGTTTAAGTCTGTTTTTTGTTTTCTTCTCTCCTAACTTCGTTTAGTGTGAGGAGATTGAAATTGATATTTTTCTTTAATTTGGGGAACATGTAACAAAATATTTCAGTAGTAGCATGATTTTTAAAGTTAAAACGTTGCCCTTTGTCAATATAACAGTATAGGTATATCCAACAACATCATACTATTTATGTAGTGCTTGAATATCATATATATTATTTCTAAAAGGTGTTTTTTTCGTCACAAATCATTATTATTTCCCTTCGTCCTTACCAAAATTGATAAATGAGGTATCATTTTAAAGCTTAAGGTCTCCGCTTTGGTGTCATCATATTTTAAGAAAGGAATTTTTCAGAATTTGACCCTTAAAGGGTAAAAGTATCAATATTGCTACAACATATTTTGTTTATAACAAGCCATTTATCTCCTTTAATACTAACCAAAATCGATAAATGAGTTATCATTTTAAAGAATGATGTCTCCCCTTAGATAAAATCATAATTTAAGAAAGACATTTTTCGTAATTTGACCTTTAGAGGGCAAAAGTAATAACTATGAAAGTTTCGTGTATGAGACAGTTCATAGTCAAGCTGCTAGATAGCAGCGGCACATATCATAGAGATATTAATAAACTTCATCACTGGCATTGAAAAGGATTGAACACATTGCTTATAGATAACAGCACCACATATCACAGAAATATCAATAAAATGTTTTTTTTTTTTTTTTTTTTAACTATATAACTTTTCGGATATTTCTTTCTGTTAAATTTTCTCATGGCTATGATCGTAGCAACCAACACATATCATAGAGATAGGGATATACTACATGTATTATGTTCAGGTTAGTTGTATTGTGTTGAAGGTCAGTGACAGTTATCTACACATGTTTTATGTGTGCAGAAGATTTCCCTAATTGTTTCATAATATGTTGTAAGTATTTTGTTATGTTCGTGTTACACTAAAGAAATAAACAATTGCTACAAATGCTCTTCTACAAAATTTCACTTAAAATTATTTTCATGTTTGAGCATATTCGATGATAATTTATTCCAATCTCTGACACTCTTATCCACAAATGAAAAATTTTGCACCTCCTCGTTTCCTCACATCAAGCGTTGGTTTGTGGTCATGGCCATTTCTTTCCTTCAGTGCATTACTACTTGTTTTTTCCAAATACCTATCTAGGTCTCATCACAAATATATGCATGTCTCTTCCCCTACTTCCAATGTGCCATTGACTGCTAACAGCTCCTTTATCATATGAAACATGATTGTATTCTGTGCTAATTTTCATATTCAAAGATAGCTTTTCACACCCTTTACTGCTTATTTTTGATTCCCATAAAGTGGGTCCCATACTAAACTACCAAACTCAAGCAACAGTCTGACTAAGGTTTTGTTTCCCAGTTCCCTAACATCCTGTTTACGTTAGGGTTACCAGAATTTTTTCTCCGAATCCGGGGACGCTTCAGTACTTTTTCACCAAAATCCGGGGACACTTTCGACATTTTTTGTCCAATGATGCGATGCACGTTTATAAGTTATATGATGATTAAAGGTTGGGTTAACTTAAAAGAAACATATTTTTCATTGTTATATATTTAGTATTTTAAAAGATATGGTACCTGATTTTACCTCCAACTTGTTGTCAATTGTCATTGGTATTTCTCAGAAGAATGAATCTTCTTGAGAAGATCTTGTCTGCCCGAAAATTGTCGGCAAGTCATGGAAAAGTTTGTTAATATAGTTAGTGTAGCTTGAACTGTTTCTCTACTCATTCTGACGCTCTGTGATGTCCCCATCATGTTCATTGAGGAGAAGACACTCTCTACAGATGTGTTACCCCCAGGAAGACACAAATACAGTTCCACTAAGCTGAACATATGGGACCATTTTGTTAGAAAAATGTAAATAAAGTTAATTCCATCTTACACCAACACTGGATTCATTCCATCCGTCTACTTTATCTTTTGACACAAATTCATTTAGAGAAGAAATTTCATTGATTTCTTTCTTTAAACGAATGCATTAGCAAATCAGGGCTTTTAAAAAAGTATATCTAGATTTTTAAAAAAATCTGGGGTCAACAGTAAAAATCCGGGGACATTGCGGGGACGAAATCTGTCCGGGGACAAAGAGCTAAATACGGGGACTGTCCCCGGGAAACGGGGACGTCTGGTAACCCTAGTTTACGTCCCTTCTATAGCCTATCATATATTAGATACAGGACTTTGAAACTTCCTTCTGCTATGAGCCCAATGTGTCCTGCCCAGTTGAGATGTCCCATGTCATGTTCTGTTAAAGGTCTCCAGATTCAATATAAATATTTTATGGCATAATACAATGGCACATCCATATCTTTCTTTAATATATCTTCAGTAATATTATTTATATCAGCCCCTTTACACTTTTTTTTAACATTCCTATTCTCCCATGTTCTATTTTTCATTTCCTAGTTTTCTTGTTTCTACATATATGGAGACGCTCCTGCTCTGATAATTTCTTTCCCTTCCCTATGATCTTTTTTTTAATTTAAAAAAGCCCCAAGAATCTCATCAAACCAGTTGCTTAATGTATAGCCTATATATTTTTGTGTTAACTATAACTTATACCCGACTAATGTTTAAAGTTTCCAGAGTGACTTCACATGTATATGTCCAGTTGAATCATCGGATTAGGTGTGTAAATAATGGACTGTTAAGAACCCATATAAGTAGTACATTAAAGAAAGAAACTCAGCAAGAATGATATATAAAATGGCTACAGCTTTCACATATCTTTTCCTGACATGCATTTCATTTCACTCCACTATTTTCCCTACAACACCTTGTATTACATTCAGCAGGCCACCTAACTTAAAAAATAAATATTTTCACAAGTACAAATTCTCTGACATTCCTTCAACTCCTTCCATTGTAATAGGCCTACATACCAGCTCATCTGCCTTTACTGCTATTAAATCAGCCTCACCAGGAACCAGTTATCAATCAGAATGAGTACTCACACACAAATAGTTTTACTCCCAAATCTGTACCACCCTGTTGCTGAAAAAGCCAGCTCTCACAACTCCCATGGTCTCAATAACTGTTTCATAGTGAGATCCATCTGAACACTCCCTGATTACGCATCCCCATCTGAACTCTGGAAGTGGGAATTGGTCTACCAGCACATTTTGGATGTCAGACACATCCCTGGAACTCAAGCTCAGATAACACACGTCTTCTTCACCCTGTTACACTCATCTCTTATATATATGTGTAAAATGAAGTGTACCAAAGGATTGTGATAACACGATATTTCAACAACTAGCCCCGTCGTCTTCTTCAGGTGCGAAAACATTTGTACTGGTCGGCTGACCAACAGATACTGAAGCAACTCAAGTGCCGAACCTCCTTATATGCCCAACAGCTCCGTCCGTGGGCTGGTGGCTGGCTGCCTGTGGGTGTGGCTGTAGATGTTTGTTGCGGGCCACACACCCTGGTGTGGAGCCTTCTATGGCTGCAGCTGGACCGAGATACCACACCCCCTGCTGAGTTTAGGCTGATTTCCACGTCTCACTAAGACATAGTACACTGCCTCTGTTGAAGGTATTGGCCAACCAAACTTCGACTGCTTCCTTGACTATAGAATCCCAAAAATATGAGGATCTAGCCAATGTCCTGACATTGTTAAAATCTACCCCATGGCCATAATTGTACACATGCTCGGCGATCATTCATTTGCTGTATTGTCCCAGGTGGAGATGGTGTTTGTGTTCTTCACACTGATTTTGTACATTGTGGATAGTTTGGCCGATGTAAGACTTTCCACACTCATACGGAATGCTGTAAATTTGTGAAACTCGAAGGCTGAGGTCATCCTTAACCGAATGGAGATAGTCCCGAATTTTGGCTGGTGGTCGGTAGAAACATTTTATCCCATGCCATGCGAGAATTCAGCCAATTTTCCCTGAGGTGTTTCCAGCGAATGGCAGAAAAGCGGTGGCCTTTGGCATTTCTTCTTGTTGAACTGGAATTTTCTCCGGCCTGCAATCAATTGCCTTATTTATCTATAGTCAAGGAAGCAATCAAAATTCGGTTCGCCAATACTTTCAACAGAGACAGTGGACTATGTCTTAGTGAGGTGTGGAAACCAGCCTCGGCAAAACTCCACAGAGCGCGTGGTACCTCTTTCCAGCCGCCACCATAGAAGGTTCCATATCAGGGTGCGTGGCCCGCAATGAACATATACTGCCACGTCCACAGGCAGCTGGGCAGGGGGCGCGAATGGAGCTGTTGGGCATATAAGGAGGTGCAGCACCTGAAGAAGACGACGGAACTAGTTGTTGAAATATCGTGTTACCACAACACAATCCGATGGTAAAGCCGTGAAGACTTCATTGCAGTTAGACCCCAGAAAAGTCTCCATTCTCATATCCGTATGTGTGTTCGCGCCCCAAATCCATTTCCCTATCCTAATTTAATTCCTTTTTTCTACTTAGCGCCTTTGATTTCATTGTTTACTATATATACTTTTATTTCAATTATTTATTATTGTTTTATATTTGAATTGTCACTTTTTTATTTTACTTTGAATAATTTCATTACCACCATTACTATTTCAACTGTTATTGTCTTTGTTTCTCCATCACCTCCACTTAGATTGTAACAGTCGAAACCACCATTCTTCTGGCTGTGTTGACCATCACATGTTTCTAATTTAATAAATAAGGCCATAGTTCTAATGAAATGCAGGCTGAAATTCAGGCAAATAAGGAAGCAAGGTAAGCAGAATGGACTGGAAGGGAATAAACTGAAACAATCTAGCACGACAGAAAAATTTGTGGGAATGGTAGACTTAGGTTTAAGACGTAATTCGGAAAGTAGCTCTACCGATTATGAATGGCATGCATTAAAGACCGAAATAGTGAAAGCTGGTAAAGAAGCAGGGGACAAGCCGCCCGAAAACCTTGGATCACAAAAGAAATTTTGAAACTGGTGGTTGAGAGAAGAAGGCACAAAAATGCTCAGGATGAAGCAGGAAGAGACCAATACAGGCAATTATAAATGAAATAAACAGGAAATGCAAAAAAGCAAAAGAAAAATGTGAAGAAGTAGAAAAGAAAATGGTTATAGGTAAAGTAGATGTTGCATACAGGAAGATCAAACAGAATTTTGGACAAATGAAGAAAAGATGTGTAAACATAAAATCTGCTGATGGGAAAGCTCTTGTAAGCTCAATGATACAGCTAACCGATGGAAGAAATACATTGAAAAACTTTATGATGGGGACGACTTGAACAATAGCGTAATGGAAAAGTGATGTTGACATTGATGATTTAGGAGATCCTGTTTTGAGGACAGAATTTAATAGAGCTCTGAATGACCTGAAAGCAATTAAGGCAGTTGGAATTGATGAGATCCCTTCATAAATCCCTATGAGAAGAAGGAATCGAAAGATTATTTAAGCTGATATCAAAAAGTTCTGAAACAGGAGAAATTCCAACTGATTTTAATAAAAATATCATCTTCACACTCCTACAGAAAGCACAAGCTGACAAATGTGAGAATTATCGCACCATTAGTCATGCTTCAAAATTACTGACCAGAAGAATGGAAAGGGTAATAGAAGAGATAGTAGGTGAAGATCAGTTTGGGTTTAAGAAAAATTGTGGTATGGGGGAAGCAATTCTGACTTTAAGATTAATACTTGAAGGGCGAATCAAGAAAAACAAAGATACTTTTTTGCCATTTGTTGATTTATAAGAAGCTTTTCATAATGTTAGGTGGAACAAGAAGTTCAAAATTATAAAGAAATCAGGTCTAAAATATCAAGATAGAAGAATACTTTATAAACTATATAATAATAAAGTAGCTATAATAAAAGTAGAGAAGCATGAGAGACATGCATCAGTTAAAAAGGGCGTGAGTCAAAGTTGTAGTCTAACCCCGTTAATATTCAACTTGTTTGTAGAAGAAGCAATAAAGGAAATAAAATAAAAATTTTCATGTGGCATAAGTGTTTGGGGAGAAAAAATCAGTATGCTATGATTTGCTGATAACATGGTCTTGTTAGCAGAATGAGCTGAGGATATTGAGAAGTTATGGAGTATCATGAACAAAATACTGATTTTGGACTGAATATAAATCAAAGCAAGACAAAAGTGATGAAATGTAGCAGAAATAATACCAATCAAAGTAGATTCAATATAAACATATGAGCGGATGCAATAGAAGAAGTAAGCAAAATTACAACTGATGGCCAATGCAAGAATGATGTTAAAAGCAGAATAGCACTCGCAAAAAGAGCCTTAATGAAGAAGAGAAATTAGTTTCAAATATTGATCTAGGAATTAGAAAGAACTTTTTAAAGCTCTATGTGTGGAGAACAGCACTTTATGGTAATGAAACACGGACTTTAGGAATACCAGAAAGAAAGAAAATTGAAGCATTTGAAATGTGGTGCTACAAAAGAACGCTGAAAATTAAATGGACAGACAAAGTACGAAATGAGCGAGTTTTGGAAATAATGGGTGAGGTAAGAAGTTTGTGGAAGAAGCTTACAGAAAGAAGATACAGGTTGGAAGGTCATATTTTGAGACATGCTGGATTGGTTAATTTATTAGTGGAGGGAATAGTCGAAGGTAAGAACTGTAGAGGAAGACAGAGATTAGAAAATATGAAGCAGATAACTGAGGATGTGGGTTGTAAGGGATATGTAGAGATGAAGAGGTTAGCACAGATAAAAAGGTATGGAAGATTGCATTAAACCAGTCGAAAGGCTGATGACAGAAAAAGAACTTCAAAGTACTGTGTTTTTTGCTTTTGTGGAGTTTTTATTTTTTTTTTGGTCAGTGCTGCCTTTCTCTCTTCAACTTTGGTGAGTGATAGAAGGAAGGTATAACTAAGGAATTGACTTAGAGATAACTTGTATTTAACTACAGGGCTGTGATAAAGAGATAATCTGTAATTCCCTCTCATCATCATTCTCATAAAATTTTAAAAAAAGCATTTGAGTGAGATTTTGATGAAATCCAGATAGAGGTGATAACTTTATGAACATTGCTTATGTTGATGGTGTGACACTGCTTTCCATATTGAGAGTGACCTGAATGAATGAAGCATTAGAGAATATAGCAGAGAAGATGAATCTTCTTCTGAGTAAAACTACAATTAAGTGAGTGGCCTCAGCTGTGTTGCAGGCAAGCTGGAGCAGGCAGACAACTCAAGCTGCTGATGATTGAGAACTGATCCTTCAAAAATTATTTCAAGTACTTGGGATTTGTCTTCCCAGAATATGCTTCATTTGAAACAGAAATTAAGACAAAGATTCGAGCAATTGATGAATTCTACTGTTGACTCACTTCACAACTTAGGTCATTAAGCCTTTCAAGACAGTATTCGTACTCCAAGTCTTCAAAGGTTTTTTCTCCTTATTGTGCTTTGTGGACCTGAAAATGTGTCTAGAATCAAAATTACAGCTCTCTTCTATTTTTTAATGGGAGGTCTCGTGAAGAATCTTTTGTACAAAGATGGATGTGACTACATTAGAATGCCAGACATGCACAGTTTTGAACTGGATCAATTGTGTAAGTATCTGAACATTGCATTCGTAGGCTTCTGCATCCAGAGTCAGTTGATTCTTGGCTGTCCGGGTGGCCCCGCATCATATTTCTTGTAACCGAGATTTCGACCATCATTCTGTGGCCTTCTTCCAGTTCTGCCATGGAAGAAGACCACAGAATGAGGGTCGAAACGTCGGCTACAAGAAATATGATGTGGCGCCACCCTGACAGCCAAGGCTGAGGAAGTATAATCCTGAACAGGAAATTCACTTACGGACGGCCCAAATGAATTTAGCCCCGCGTATTAGGGGTAGCTTAAAAGAATCTCAAACATTAAAAGTTCTAGTAGTTAACTGCAGAAGTGTTTGTAATAAACAGCCTGAACTTGAAAACATTATTCTTAGTACAGATGCTGATATCGTAATAGGCACAGAAAGTTGGTTATAAGTTCGGCGGAAATATTTAATGGCAGCATGAACATTTTTCCTAAGGACAGGTTGCATTCCCATAGCGGTGGTGTATTTATAGCTGTTAGTAAGTACCTCCCATGTAACGAAATAGTTGTCAATACTGTCTGCGAAATCTTATGGATTAAGCTCAATGTAGCTAGGACAAAACTTGTGGTTGGCTCCTTCTATCATCCACTAGATGCAGGCGTAACTATTGCCGAGGCCTTAAGGAATAATGTAAATAATATAACTCGTCAATTTCCGGACCATACAATAATACTAGGTGGTGACTTTAACTTGCCATATATCGACTGTACTAATTACGTTCACGTTACTGGTGGCAGGGATAAAGCAGCTTGTGTAATCATTCTAGACCTTTTCTCAGATCACTATTTTGAGCAGCTCGTAACTGAACCAACGCGATGCCTCAACGGTAATGAAAATATTTTAGATATTCTCGTTACAAATAGGTCTGAATTATTCATGGACATTTCTACTACCAAGGGAATAAGTGATCACAAAGCTGTAATTGCTACAGTAAAATTAGCATCCACACGCAAAAAGGAAAAAGAAAGAACCGTTTATAGATTCGAAAAAGCTTCAAAAGAGTGTTTTAGAATGTTTTTGAGGCATAATTACCATACCTTCATAGTAGCAAGAGGCACCGTTGAAGAGATGTGGCAACGATTAATACATATAGTCAGGGAAGGTACTTGCATATACCGAAACGGACAATCAGGAAAGGGAATGATCCACCATTGTATACACGTGACATTAAACGGTTGCTCAGAAAGCAAAGGAAGATACATGCACGGTAAAGAAGGACAGTGCAGAGGACCAATTTAGATAAGTTAGATAAGATAAGGGTACATGTTACGAAAGCGATGTGTGAAGCCTTTAATGACTTTCGTTGCAATTCCCTCTTAGAGCCTCACCGGAAACCCTAAGAAAATTTGGTCGTCTTTTAAAAAAGTTAGTTGTAGTGACAACAATAAACCAGTTCTAATAGAAAATGGTCAGAAAGTTGATGACAGCCGTGACAAGGATACCGTATTTAACACCGAATTTAAAAATTCATTCATGCGCACAAACATGGAAAATGTTCCCACTTTACCACATCATGGAGAATTAGAGATGGATCTGGTAGAAATTGATAGCGTAGGTATTGTAAAGCAATTAAAGCTACTGAAGTGGGGTAAAGCGCCAGGTCCCGATGGTAAACCGGTAAGAGTATTTTCAGAATATGCGGAGGAAATTGAACTGTTTTTGTCAGATATATTCCATAAATCTTTAGAAGAGAAAAATGTACCCTCTGACTGGAAAATCGCCAGGGTAATTCCAGTTTTCAAGAAAGGAGATTGGAGTGATCCTAGGAATTATCGACCCATATCTTTAACATCAGTATGCAGTAGAATTCTGGAGCATGTCATATGCTCGAATATTATGAAGTTTCTAGATGAGAATGAGTTACTTACACCGTGTCAACACGGATTTCGGAAGAAGAGGTCCTGTGAAAGATTTGAGAAATAAGATGCTGTACTGATGCTTTTATGTATTCTTTCTTTCCTCGTACTATTTGGGATTGCAATGCGAAGAATTAAGATTGGTGCTTAGCACCCTCTGCCACCCACAATGTTTGTGAATTGCAGAGTATGGATGTAGATGTAGAATCATCTGAACATTGTGTTCATGTGAGAATTGAGCTCCATGTGTGGGCAAGGATCTGTATTTGGATGAAAATAGGTAAATGGCCCATCAATTGGCTTGATTTCCCCCCCCCCCCCCCCCCCTCCCAGGGAAAGAATGCCAAGTAGTCTGAGAAAAAGGTGAAGTGATCTAATTCAGGACAAAAAGGTTTTCTAGTAGCATAGTAGGATACAGTAGTGAGAAGCATGATAGCTGTGCATGATCTGCTGGGTGTGTTGGCAATATGATGATGGTGACTCGTTTCTTTCAGTGTTTAATAATGCTTTGTCTGAAGTGAATTCACCATATCTTGGAATTGTTTATGGTACTTGTAGTCTTACTTATGTAGACATGCCGCATTGTTGTTTGATCAGATAAACTTCAGGCTTTCTTTTATTGTGTTAAATTTGGAACAGCAATAAAATTTATGAAAGAATGAAGACTCTTTTGATGTTGTAAACGATGAAATATTCCACTTATTCCAGAAGGCTAGTGTGGTAAACAAAACAATGTTTCAGCAGTCAGCATCTTTGTGACAGTTGCGAAATGAAGCCATTCTTGCTCACTTGGCTGGAATCAATCTAATCAAAGGTATAGTTTTTAGACATTTTTGATTTAATTATGATTTTCGTATGTTAAGTGAAGGGTAGGTTTTATTAAAAACTAATTTCCAAGCTGCAGTTCCAGGTGTGTGAATTTTCTCTTAACTTTACTTTAATTTCATATCATTAACACACATAAATGTTTTGACTTCTGTAAAAGGTAATCAAAACTAATTATAATGATTTCCATACATAAACAACAGTAGAACTATTTGAAACATTATGTTTATGAGCTTAGCAGTATGTTCACACAGAGGAATTCAGTAGTACTCTGTGTGCCCACAGAGTGAAATTCAATACTGGGGTGAATACTGTACAGGGATCAAAATCCGTTCTGAATCCTAACTAAAATCTCACTTAGATTATTAAATTTACAGTGGTTATATTTGACGATATATTAACTTATTATGTGTTGTCTTATTCAGTGTAAAATTTATTTGTACTTTTTTTTTTTTTTTTTTTTTTTAAATCTACTCACATTTTGTGCTATGCAGGAGAAACTTTTATGTCCCATTGAAGATAAGTCACATGGTAATAAACAAGAGGAAGGAGATAGTAACAACTTGGGACCAAGAGTTGCAGACTGGAGATTTGGCCCTGCTCAAGTTTGGTATGACATGCTTGAAGTTCCAGAAACAGGAGAAGGCTTCAATTATGGTTTTAAAGTGAAAGAAAAGGTATGAACGTTATTTCTGTTTCAGTCTACCGCTCTGCATTTAGAAATGAATTGTAATCTCAGATGATGAAGTGTGAGTGCATATCGTTTAGTGATTATGTATGTGTTGAGACTAATACAATACATTCATTTTCCACGGATCCAAATATATTACACTGACTCTGTGGGATGTGGAAAGTTATCAGTTGACAGATAAACTATTGTATAACAAAATAGATAAATATGCCAAAGGTATACAGTCTCAGCACTGTATATACATTAATTGCATCAGCTACATTTATACAAACTACTGGCAATTATTGTGTAGATACCTTAGAAATAAATTCTTTGATAGAGTAAATGAAATTGCCAATTAAAAATTCTTTCAATCTTCTCCTGAATTTAATTTTATCACAATCGACACATTTAAAATGTGTTGTATCTTATTGATAAGAAAAGAAAGGGAAATTAACCCACCACATACCAAAGTGGACGGATGCGATGAGAGAACACAATGCTGACAAACAAACAACACAATATTTCGGCATATGCCTTGCTCACAAATAGAAAAAACGGGCCATTAGGCTCAGAACGTGTGTGCACACCGAACGTTACCTAATGACTGTGACATTTTCTATTTGTGAGCAAGGCATATGCCGAAATATTGTGTTGTTTGTTTGTCAGCATTGTGTTCTCTCATCGCATCCGTCCACTTTGGTATGTGGTGGGTTAATTTCCCTTTCTTTTCTTATTTATATCGCCTAGAAGCCGCTTCCATTTTCCTTAGTTGCATCGTTGTATCTTATTGGTAATACGTATCCCTAAAGATTTGGTAGGTTTTTTTTATGTGGTTAATGCACTTTCTTATTAAGGTGCACTGCTCTGGTCCCAGGTTCAAATTCTGGTGGCTGCAGGAATTTAAGAGTAGTGTTTGATCATATGAGCTATGCCAGGTCATTACGTGATTAAGATTCCATGTTAAATTAGAGGTCGCAGAAGATAGGAACTGGCCGTCCTATCTCTGACACAATGGCTTAGTATGCCTCCCTCAAGAGGACTAATTTTTTTCCCAGAATATTGCACCCTTTTTGAACAAATGATAATGACTTGTGATTCTTGTGTAGATCATATTTACATCCAGAGCCATAATAGTGTATTCTACTATTTGTTTCAAAAAGAGAATAATTTGTGACTACATAGGACATTAATGTGTATATATATTCAGTCACCAGTGTTAAAATCCCTAACTTCTTGAACAGCTCTCTACATGAAATTCTACTGCTAGCCCCACATATAATTCTTATTGCTCTCTTTTGTGTCTTGAATACTTTGTCTCAATGAGTAGAATTTTCCCAGAATATTATTGCATATGAGATTAGGGAGTGAACACAAGCAAAATAACTAATTTCCTCAGACGGAGATAACTTACTGCTGAAATTGTACAAATTGCAAATGTGGAAGCACCGAATCACTTAAGTAAGTCAGAGACATGCACCCTCCAATTTAAATAATATCAATATACAAACTTAGAAATTTCACACACTCTACCTCTTGAATGGACTGGCCTGCAAGTTTTATGTCTATGGCCATCTGCATGATGTACTTAATTACATATATTGAATTTTATTGAAATTTAAGAACAAGCCATTAACTGTAAACCATTTATTAATAAGGTCAGCGATATAGTTTGAAATATGTTCATTAGAGAAATCTGGGGTATTTTTAATTCCCAAGCTTGTGTCATCTGTAAATTGGACAAATTTTGAGTTTTTAGATGTAACACAGGGCAGATCATATTACATACTAGCTTCGAGCCCGTCAAAAATGACGGTTTGATCGCCATATTGTGGCAGTTCCTTTTTTTGCAGTTGGTTAATTATGCGGAATTGTTATTACATAAGGCTAATTTCTTTGATTTTGTAATGTTCTAAATATTTGATTTGCTGTTCACATAGCAATACTGCAGTAACTTCTACTGAATTAATGACGACCGAAGTATAGAACCAATAAAATTAAAAACAAATTAGGATTCCTGAAAACTTTTGCTGTCCATGTAATATCAGTTTTATACCTGGTCCAGGCACGATTCAGTACGATAGGTATGGAACTACTTTCACCCGCATTAATTAATACGTTCAGTAACATGGCGCTTATGAAAGCAGTTTAAATGGTTTTTAAAACTGATTTCACAGCGAATTATGCTGCAACAAAATGTGTCAGTTACGATTCTGGTCTACTTAGCCACAACCTCCACAACGTTGCATTCAAAAATCATAGCTTTTATTACCCTCACATGAATAACGACAGGCAGCACCTATGGTGGTATTCTGGAAAAACTTGTATGGAAAAGCGAATATCAACCATTTTTTGTGATATTTTCGTGATAAGAGTACCATACTGTGGTTAGATTATCGGGGTATTTTACTATGATTTATTTAAATAAATTCATTTTACTTTAATTTTACTATAATATCAAAAACAGATAACGGTCATTTATCTGGGTGGATACATTTCGCGATTCGTACATTTCTCTGAGTTTTGAATTAACTTCATTGTTTCTCATCATCTAACTGATACAGGTAATATACTGTAAACACAGAATAAATACCCTTCTCCTTATATTAATTTTTGCATCTGGCTGTCGTAGATAAATAAAAAGCAATATGTAAATTTAGATGAACGTCCTAATTGTAACTTTGTGACATATAATTGCCTTGCATTAATTTTTTTCCCTGCTCTCCGTATTTATAATATCTCTGCTCATTGCTATTTTGCGGCAATAATATCGTTGTTGAATTGCGAGTGTCACATGGCTTATACAGTTGATGATTTAAATCTAATAAAAAGGTTATCTTAAATCGCATTTAATAGCTAACACATGTATCAAATACTAAGGGTATCATCTATAATGGTAGTAGGAATTTATTCAGGAAAAACTTGTAAGGAAAAGAATCATTTTTATTATATCTTTCGTTATATGGTATCATCTATAATGGTAGTAGGAATTTATTCAGGAAAAACTTGTAAGGAAAAGAATCATTTTTATTATATCTTTCGTTATATGAATACGTTACTCTGGTTAGATTATCAGAGTATTTGGTTAATATTTTAAAATAAATAAATGCATTTCACTTCATATGACGGGGACTATAATTTCGAAAACGGATAACTGTTATTTATTTGACTAATACATTTCGCATTACGTACGTTTCTCCTAGTTTTTAATAAACTTCCTTGTTTCTTACCGTCTGCCTAAAAAAATTCTTAGGTTATGGTTTAACCTAGTCCTTATCACTGATACAGAAAAAATAGCGTAAATATTGAATCCCCTTCTCCTTACATGACTTTCTGCGTCTAACCGATACAGGTAAAATAGCTTAAATATTGAATCTCCTTCTCCTTATATGAATGTCTGCTTCTAGCTGTAAATAAACGAAAAGCAAGACGATGGTACGAATGTAATATGGCGGTTGATGATTGGCCGTTCTCTAGCCAATAGCAGTAACAGCTATAGATGACGCACGCAGACGCCACGTTAGCGTTTTATATAAGGGGATATTAAAAGCGATACAGGCCCCGGTATAGAACCTTGAGGTACTCCACATCTGATAAATCCCCACTCAGAGAAAATTGAAACAAATGATGCAGCAATAAAATTTTCTAGTAACATGTTTTGTTTTTTATTCAGTAGGTAAAAACTAAGCCATTTTTTTACCAAAATACTTCAATCTTTTAATCAGAATTTCATGATCAACATAAACAAATACCTTAGACAAGTCAGAGAACATCCCTACAGATATTAATTTAACAATTATTCCTTCTAAAATATTTTCAATAAATGTTGTTAATCGTGTTGAAAACCAAATTGTGATTTAGTTAGAATATTTTTATTTTTTAGATGTTGTATAATTGCTTCCTCAAAAATCTTGGAGGCTGTTAGTAATGAAATAGGCAGTAATTTGATACAACTGACTTATCCCCATTTTTTTTATAGAGTGTTTTAATTACAGCCCTTTCTGGAAAGGTATACTCAAGTAAAGATATATTAAACAGATCACTTAGTACGGTAACCAGGAAATAATAGGCGCTGAGTAGCGAATAGGAATTACAAAATAGGATAGTGAAATGAGTCACCACTTACCTTAGTGATGACTGCATAGTGTTCACGCCATGCAACCATCATCTAAGGTAAGTGGTGGTTAATTTCATTATCGTATTTTGTAATTCCAGATAACTTAGTATAATACTTAATTCTGTGAGGCACAGTTTAATTAATCTGCTGGATATCCCCTATAACCACTCAAGTATTTGCTCTTAAGAGACATGATAACTATTCTTATTTCTTCTGGAGTAGCAAAATTTACAGATATAGTATTAATTTTTTATTAGAAGCCTGTTTTGACAAAACCCATACTGCGAGTCTCTGAGCTGCTGGTAGTCAACTTATCACCAACAGATAAAAAATGTTTCTTAAATATATCAGAAATTGGAAAAATTGTATTTTACTGAATTTTGTTTGATATAAACCTGATTATTTTCCTCTGTTTCATTTTTTACAATGTCCCATATTGTCTTAATTTTATGGTCATAGTTATGAATCTTATTTTTGTAGTACATACTTTTAGATTCTTGAATAAACTTTTTCAATATTATGCAGTACTGCTTGTAATGTGTTTTAATATTAACATTGTGACTATTCCTAGAGACAATATATAATTTCCTTACAAGTTTGCAAGTTGTTTTGCTTATTCTCTTTACTAAGTACACTACAGCTAGTGTAAAACCTGATACAGTTGATTGTAATATCTCTTTATGGAAAATTCATCTTTCAGTATGTAGTTACTTCCTTGTTGTTGGAAGAAAGTCTGGTACATTAGACATTGGATTTTGATATGCTAGCATTCTTAAAAATCAGCCTAGGATAAATTTACACATATAGAAGCTTCTCTTTGGTGCCTGCCAGCATGTTAACAAACAACAACAGAATAGGTTTGATGCTTAATAGTTTTGTTAATTGGGAGAACAGTGTGTTCCCAGAGAAATGATAATTCAGCATGTGTGCTTCTACAATTTTTAATAAGTGTATCGAGCCAAGTGAATAAGCAGTGATACTTGACCTTGGTATTTGTGGAAACGTGGGGTCAAATTCACTTCCAGCTGGAACCAATTTTCTGTTTTTCATACTTTCCAAAAATACTTCAGGTTAATGTTGGGATGATTTCTTCAAAATGCTAGGCCGAATTCTTCATTCCTTTGTCCCTTCCTCCCTCCCCTTGTGCCGAGTTGTAAATTGAACAGTTTTTTAATTACCACATATACTGTGCATGCTTCTATACTCAGTCACTCTTATCAGTAATTATATTAATTTTGCCATTTGGTTTCAGTTTAGTTTATTATATATTTCTTTTCAGGCTGATGAAGAGGAGAGGGGAAAATATGGTGATGATTATCCCGATGATGCATTTTTGATGGTCTCTCAGCTACATTGGGAAGATGAAGTAGTATGGAATGGAGATGAAATCAAGCACAAGGTAAAATTTTAATGCTGGCTCCTTTTTTTCTTACATTCCTGCATATCTGGTTTTGATCCAATTTGTGAGTTCAGGGTGTTAGTTATTTGTAACAAAAAAATTGATTACATGTCGATGCTCTTGCCATGAGCCTTTTGTTGCCATCAGTATAGGAGAGGAGATGAAGGTGGTGTCTTTTCACTTAGAATTGTGTTCATTATGTTCTGTGTGATGTATGTAATTTTGTTTGTAAAATGTGTAATTTATAAGTTGGAGATTGTGAACTGTGTCAGCATTCACTTAGATGATTACAGAAAATTGCCCTGAAAATAGTGTTCTTCATTTTTTTTCACTGATATCTTTCAGTATTTTTTTTTGCTTTTTAATAATAAGTTTGATAGTTGCAAACAAATCTTTTCTTCATTAACCTGTAGGTGATGCAGAAATTGAATTGCAAGACAAATGCTGCTGGATGGGTTCCCAGCAGTGGAAATCGAACTGCACAAGCCTTTAGTCAGCCCGGCAAAGGAGTCCCTCATATAGTTGGAGGAGCTGTGCGGTTAGGTCCTGGCCAGATGCCTGGACTCTCTAGCTCAGTCAACAAACAGAACAAAAGCATGTATGCCTTTCTCCTTTTGCTTCAATTTGTTCAGAGTCACATTTACATATTGTATCTTGAATTTTGTGTTGATAGTTTCAGAAATACTTCATTATATTGTTTCAAACTACAGTACGGGATTACTCCTTTTTCTTACTGTGAAACAATTTTATTTATAGTTATTGTAGCTTTTCTTGGTGGAGATCAATTTTTTGGAGATTAATTGTATGTATAAATACCTATTATTACGTGCTTTCACTGTGAATGTTATTTTGAACCATTTTAAATTACAGTTTTAAATGCAGGCACAATTATTTATATGTTATTTTTAAATATTGTTATTTCTTACTTGTTTTAAATTAGTGCATGAGATTGATTCAATCTGAAATAAAATAATATTTTGTTTACAAAACAAAATTACGAAATGTCTTTTAATTAAATTTCACTTTTAAGCATTTGCTCAATTTAATTTGTGATCTAAGTTTCATTTGCATTGTTTTGTAGGTTAATAAGCAAGCATCAACAAAGAGGAGATGATAACACAGATGATACTTGGTATTCAATATTTCCTGTCGAAAATGAAGAGCTGGTGTATGGTGCATGGGAAGATGAGGTTATTTGGGATTCAGAAAATATGACTCAAATTCCAAAACCAAAAATACTTACTCTTGATCCAAATGATGAAAATATTATCTTGGGAATACCAGATGATATAGACCCTGCCAAACAGAGACTTGACTCTGCCACCCCTGCTAAAGTGAAAATACCTCACCCTCATGTTAAGAAGTCAAAGATTTTGTTGGGGAAAGCAGGTGTAATAAATGTAATGGAGGAAGATGCTCCTCCACCACCACCAAAGTCACCAGACAGGGACCCTTTCAACGTATCTAATGACAGGTGAGAAACATCACCTTACATTTTAAATATGAAATTAGATTTTGGCATTTTTATCTTGGTGACAATTTGTGGAAACCAATCAAATGTTTCTGTAGTTTCATTCATTAGAAAAATATCCTCATAACCACTAAGGCTACTGCTTTTCATTATGGTTTCTCACCTTTAATTTTTTTAACTATGTATTTGTGTCATGATTAATTTTTTTTGCTCTTCATACTGTTCATGTGAATTTATTGTTTTTTTCAGATTTTTTTAGTTTCTAATTGTTTTAATCTTATCTTATTGATTCACATTTCTAAAACACAACTTTTATTATTGTTGTTTTCTAATATCAAAATCTAATATTCTGGTGTAGAGCAAGAAAACATTTCACTTTTCTCGACTGACTGTTTGAAATTGTAAGACGAATGGCTTATGCTTGGGGTGGAGCATAAACACGTTGTCTTAACTCTGGCCGTGTGTAGCCTTGGATGTAACAGTTTTGGCTTAGATAGAATTATACAGTCGCCACATAGATTTTAACCCGAAAACTATGGAAAGGTAAAGTTCAATAAATAGTTCATTGCCATTTAAATAATTATATTCTTCCAATTTCACAAAGCCAAAAACTGTACAGGCAATCAGACGACTTTTCCAAAGAAATGTTTTACAAGTTCGATTAACCGTTCGAGCCAGACCACACCCCAATAGTTCAAAGTTCAAACTTTTAGTGGTAATAATTAAATGAAAGAGAATCACACGCTCCCATTGTTCCACCATTTAGTAAAATAAAACAATTCCGAGGCTCCACTTGGCGAAACACTATTTTAACTCGACATTATGATTAACTTGAATAAAAGAAGCGTCATTACTCCAAAATAAAACTTTCACTGATGTGCTAGGTATAAAACTTTCTGGCCTACTGAGCTACATGTTATCGCATTCGCGGTTCCTGGCAGACTGAGGACGAACAACTGCCCCCATGCACCTATATCACATAGCACTTCCTGCTTCTCGAATATTCCTAGCGACTTCTCACGTGAAGCATGGGAACAAATCTTTTTCCTCTTTCACAGGGGTGGCTGATGGGAAGCTCGTCAGATATCAAATCGCACATCTGAAGTCCTAACATTGGCTAATCTGACCTTGACAATAAAAATAATTCAATCTGCTTGAAACTTTACAAATAGCTAGATCTTTAAATAAACGTTAACTTTAGTTATTATACTAAATATCATATCTTTAATACTTTAGCAAAAAATAAATACTTTAGATATGAACTTTCCCACTCCAGGCGAATGCCGGAGAATGTTGAAATTAAAAATATTGAAAATACTATCTTAAAAACTGTAAATCTGCTTTCTAACTTGAATAAACATAAAAGCTAACTTTGAAAATGAAATGCAATAATATTCTATCCAATCTAACTCGTGGTTCTAAGAACAAAATTTTGTCACACAATTACAAAATTTAATGGATAGCTTACAAAGTTGATTCCCTCCATACAGTTTTCATTATTTTTGCCATGTCATGTTTTCTGTTCACAGGTTAATTTACCCTATTTTAATGCTTAAATGTTAGTTAAAAAATATTCGTTCCATTTTCTTTGCAGGTACTATATGCCACGTTCATCAGAATCTTCTTTACGCCTTAAAGTTGGTGGAGGCAATTTGATTCAGCATTCAACACCAGTTGTAGAGCTTCGTGCTCCATTTGTACAGACACACATGGGACCCATGCGGTTACGCAATTTTCATCGGCCACCATTAAAACGTTATTCTCATGGGGCACTAGCTCAGCCAGTACCCCATCCGGTGCTTCCTCTCTTAAAACATATCCGTAAGAAAGCCAAGGCAAGTATAAAATTACATTTCAAAGGTAGACAAGGAATCTCTCTTCTGTTTTCTCAACAGATTTATATTTTTGTAGAGAGGTACATGTTACTTTTCCAATTTTCAAAGCATGTCTTGTAACAGTCTTGCTGTTTTGATAAAAATGTAAGTTGAGTATATGTAATTTCTACAAATCTGCTATAAAATGTCTTGCATCCATGTTATTTTCATTATTAGTGAGTACAACACCCCAGTAATAAAATATGTCTAAGAATTTTCTTTTGACACAAATTATGAAGACTGTTGGAATTCTTAACTGAAGTTATAGAAAATGTATCACCTGTAAAAACTGTAAATAATAATTTTTCAAGCTTGGATAGGAGGAAAGACGATGTGTTAAGACAGAGTGCAGTGGGTGAGCTGTTAATGTTCTGGCCTCGCATTCGGGAGGATGCTGGTTCGAATCCCCATCCGGGCATCCAGATTTGGTTTTTGTAAGGACCCTAAACTACAGGGCGTTCACCGGTAAACGCTACCCTCCCAGTCTGTTGCCGTCGGCAACTTGCTCGGTCAGTGGAGCCAGCAGCTCCCGCCACACGGCACCGTGAATCACCGCACTGTTTAACACCTCCGCTGCCACAAAAGTGCAGTGACACAGTATAATGGGACCCTTACATTGTTAAGAACGGTTTCTTTGCATTGTAGCTAGTTTGTGACTTCAGTCTCTTATTAATCAGTGTTGTGAATAAACGTTTCTTTGCGGTTTGGCTGGTTTGGGGCTTCATACTCTTACTAATCTGTACCGTGTTTGAGTGTGAGTAAAATTATGGTACGTTACAGTTTGCAACAAAGAATATTTCTCTACGATACATATGTGAAGAAGAAGTCGTTTAAAAAGTATCGCAGTAAATTTCGTCGCGAATTTCCTGGCGCTATACTGCCAGCTAAATCAACAATTCTGCGTCTGGTTAAAAAAGTAAGAGAAACGGGTTCATTTTTAAACAAAAAGAGACTGTCGGTCAACCGTATTCTCACAGAGGAGAAAATTGACGGTATTGCTTTTCGACTAGAACAGTCACCCAAAAAATCATTAAGTCAGTTAGGGCAGCGTGTGTCTCGAAATATGTTCAGAAGATGTGAAATGTGCATTACACAAGAGTGTCAACACTTCCAGCATCTTTTATAAGGTAAGCTAATGAATTACGTCACATTTAAATGCTTAGCACATACAAGTTTATGAAGTGTAATTATTATGAAATAGTCCGCGGTCGACGGTTGAACAATGCCGGAAGCTGACCGCTCGCTCGCCGGGAGCAGTTTCTTCCTTGTAGCGTTAACAGTGGGTTGCGTTTCCCGGCGAACACCCTGTATTACCGGGGTGGAGTACCAGCTTATGCACCTTAACTAGCAGTTCACTTGAAATGAAAGTTCTCTGACAAGGTATTTGTAATTGATTCTGCTAAAACATCAAATCTCCGACATCGCTTTGGTTGGAAAAAGATCCTGCAAGATCCCTCTGACCATGTTACCTATCTGGATTCTCAACTGAGATGCGTACAGGTTGCCACTAAATTTGTTTAAACCAAAAACTTAGAAAAGGTTCAATTTACTATGAAATCACAAAAGTTCACTTTGATAGAAATCTGAAGTTTATTTACAAAAAGTCATATTTTAAAATTGCATTCTACAGTTGAGTAGGCGATCGACAAACATTTCCAGAAAATTGCAGATTGTGGAGAGAACAAGATACTAATCAAAACCCCTTTTGAAATTTAAAAGTTCTTAGTAGTCATTGAAATCGCGGTCTGGTACAAGAGCACCCAACATGGCCGACCCACGTTTCCAGGCTAGCGCGGCAAAACCGACCTTCAACAAATCAACTGACGCAGAGTTACCTTACATAAAAGACAGATGAAATCGAAAGAAAGACAAGAGGCATCCCCCACCTCGGGGCTCCCGCTTATATAGACGGCAACTGTACCCGACATGTATACTGCCGCTTAGCAAAAATGTGTAAATGATCCAAATTACAAAAAGCGTTCAAACTTTGACAGTGTATATTCTTATCTTCAAGATGCATCAAGGATGTTTAGTGAGAAATTTTGAGTGATTAGTTTTAATTTTTATTTAATTTGCGTAGTGATACCTAGTATTCTGAAGCCAGTGGGGATTTACCAAAAAAAATAAAAAAAAATGAATTAGTTACGTGTTTAAAAGTTATTTTATCTCTGGAAGTGACTTGGTTTAGTTGCAAATAATTCTTAAGTGAACCAAGTGTGTTTAGTGGCTTATATAAAATCTGTTCTGCAGCATGAAACGTTCTGAAATTTAAATATATCATACTAGATTTTTGGCTCTTTTAGAAAATCTACTTTTATTTCGGGAAATTACTAGCAACATGTGATAAAAAATGTTGGAAGTGGAAGTGTGTTTATCGAAGTGTTTAAAAATTCATTTATGTTATTTACACTGCCAGAAAAAACGAAATTTTAGTGAATTAAAGTTTCTTTTGAATTATTATTATTTTAAAATTACTTTACTTAAAAGTGTTCAGAAATAGTGAAATGCTCACGTAACAAAAATCTGTTGTTTACAAGTTGGACTATAATGGATTATCCTATTCGGTTAGTTAAAAGTTTCTTTATTATTATAAAAAGTTTATTTAGTGCTTTTATTAAATGTTGTGGGTCTTTACTGCTTTTAAAATGGTTTATTTAATAAATTAAGTTGTGGTATCAGCTTCTTCATGAAACGTCCCTCCCATAACCTGTGTGTGCAATGAAAACTATATGTTTACTATGAATTTACTTCCTCCCTTATACTTGAAGCTAGGAAACTAGAATTTACCAAAATTCTAAGGTGCTTACAGTTTCCCCAGGCAAATGCCAGTATGGTTACTTCAAAAGGCCATGGCCGAATTCCTTCCCGTTCCTTGTCCCCAGTCCCATCCCACCTCTAATGACCTCGATGTTGATGAGGCTTAAGCCATAAGGGGAAAAAACAGCATTGAGTGATATAGTTGAGCTAAAGCAAGAAAATATTCTATAATTGCGAATGACAAGAAGGTTTTTTTGTAAGATATTCAATAGGTTTTCCTTCTCTGAGTTTGTTACAATCTTCAAAGAATTTTTTTAGGCAACCAAGTTGTTCGGTATGTCCAGAGCAACCATAAGTGGTATTCTTTAAATAATAAATGGTATTTGTTATTCACTATGATAGGATCACGACATTATTTTAGGTGAGTAGAGTAACCTGAATTGTCATGTAACACAGGCAACTGAATCAGTGGCCATTATTTCTCCACAGGTGAACACTTCATGTCTCAGAGTGATTGTTGGCATCCTTCAACCAGCATAACATGTAATGCTAAAAACATAGCCATCTCTATGTAAACAATAATAGTTAAAATATTGTCTAACAATTTTAAAGCATCCTAGATTTCTTGAAAATGTAACTGAAATAATTGTAGTGCCAGTGAGCCACAAAGTGCCTACTTGAGGGCAGGTTATGATAAAATAAACTTCTGGATTACGTCCTAAAGTGCTGTTTAACTCTCATGGTTACCATTATTCTTGGTCAAATTGTTTATTGCTATTTTCCCACAGTTTGTCAGTATTTTATGTGTCATGTGTTTTTTTAATAATCAGCAGGTTGACACCATTAATATGAATTTACTTAATGTTCTTACAAAGAATGAAGTTGACTAACAAAATGCTGTGTGATCTACTTTCACTCATGTTTAAAATTAATACTTCATTGTCCACCTTTTTTTGGTGACACGTGTGCTGAATATATCATTAATTCATGTTATAATTTTACAACTAAAATAACTTTTCCATTTTCTTTATCACTGCAGCAAAGAGAGCAGGAGAGAGCAGCTTCTGGTGGAGGTGATGTATTTTTTATGAGAACACCTGAAGACCTTACTGGACGTGACGGTGATATAGTTCTTGTTGAATTCTGTGAAGAACATCCACCTCTAGTTAATCAGGTTTGAAATTTTTAATTACATTTTTATCATTGAATGTTTGATTCATATATACTGTATTTCAGATATAACATTATTACAAAGTGTGAACTGGATGTTAGTTCTTCATTTGATGATCTATTAATTCATCAGAAGTAGAAAGCATGAGAACAAAATAGGTATTTGTAATTGATTCCGGTAAAACATCAAATCTCCGACATCGCTTTGGTTGGAAAAAAATCCTGCAAGAACGGGACCAGCGACAACTGAAGAGAATCGTTCAACATGACAGAAGTGCAACCCTTCCTCAAATTGTTGCAGATTTCAATGCTGGGCCATCAACAAGTGTCAGGTTGTGAACCATTCAATGGAACATCATCGATATGGGGTTTCGGAGCCGAAGACCCACTCGTGTACCCTTGCTGAGTGCACGACACAAAGCTTTAAGCCTCGCCTGGGCCCGTCAACACTGACATTGAACTGTTGGAACCATGTTGCCTAGTCTGACGAGTCTTGTTTCCAATTGTATCGAGCGGATGGACGTTTATGGGTATGAAGACAGCCTTATGAATTTATGGACCCTGCATGTCAGCAGGGGACTGTTCAATCTGGTGGTGGCTCTGTAATGGTGTGGGGCATGTGCAATTTGAGTGACATGGGACCCCTGATATGTCTAGATACAATTCTGACAGGTGACACGTATGTACGCATCCTGGCTGATCATTTACATCTATTCATGTCCATTGTGCATTCTGATGGACTTGGGCAATTCCAGCAGAACAATGTGACACCCTCAAGTAAAGTTCTGCAACAGAGTGTCTCCAGAAACACTCTTCTGAGTTTAAACACTTCCGCTGGCCACCAAACTCCCCAGACATAAACATTATTCAGCATATCTGGGATGCCGTTCAAAAGAGGTCTCTTAGCCTCTTACTCTTATGGATTTATGGACAGCCTTGCAGGATGCATGGTGTCAATTCCCTCCAGCACTACTTCAGACATTAGTAGAGTCCATGCCTCGTCGTGTTACGGCACTTCTGCATGCTCGCGGTGGCCCTAAACGATATTAGGCAGGTGTATCAGTTTCTTTGGCTCTTCAGTGAATATAACATGGGAGGATTCACAGGTGGCGTGTCCTATGATAGGAAAGCTCTTGCCAGGGATAGGGTTGGTGAAACTGGTGGAGGTATGGTGTATGTCACACATCTTACAGCAGGGTCTGTTGCATGGGAAAGATCCTTGTTGCTGTCTGATGGGACGAGGAAGACTGTGTTTGTGGATTAGAAGTTGGCTGAGGTTGGGAGGCCTGGTGAATCAACTAACAGTTCTATAATAATGGGGAAATAAGTAAATGCAAGTATTTATTAATGATAGTTATTTTAAAATAAGATAGGATAGGGAAAATAAACAGTTACCCGTCACTTACCACAGATGAAGGCAGGAGGGCGAGACACGTAAAAACACAAAAACAAACTAATTGCACAATATTTCGACTTTAGTCTTACTCATGTGGGAGACGAAACATATGTCAGGGGGAAAGATCCCAACCCGCCACATTTCATGTGGCGGGTCATATGTTTCGTCTCCCACATGAGTAAGACTAAAGTCGAAATATTGTGCAATTAGTTTGTTTTTGTGTTTTTACGTGTCTCGCCCTCCTGCCTTCATCTGTGGTAAGTGACGGGTAACTGTTTATTTTCCCTATCCTATCTTATTTTCAGTGCCTCGTGGCAGTTTCTTTGTTTCATTTATGCAATTGATAGTTATTTTATTGTGAAGAGTACTAATAAATATAACTTTTACTGTAAAAAGTTATTATCGTTAAATGCTACATGTTTAATTGTCGGGTAAAGGTAAAGGTCATGGGGTTCCTACGGTTCCTGCTGCTTCCTGTAGGATTCAGGACTGAAATCTCTTGGAAATTCTTTGGGTCTGTCCTGTCTCCCTTTTTATGTAGCAGGTGAATTAATGCAATTTTCCAATCTGCGGGTATTACATTTGAAATGATAGCTTTCAGCCAGTCAGTCAGGACTTTATCCCCAATCTTGAGTATCTCGGCAATTAAACCATCTTCCCTGATGCTTTGTTATTTTGTGACTGAACTATGATGTTTTAGATCTCATCCAGTGTTGATAGAGATGAGTTTAGGGAGGGTATCTGGAAATGGAGTTTCTCTGCAGGTGGTCCAAAATTGTACAGTTTCTCGAAGGACTGCTTCAGAATGTCACAATTGGCCCTTACGTTGGTTTCAGGTGTACTGTCATGTCGACAGAAGCAAAGACTATGAGGCTTAAAGGTAGATAGTTCTTCCTGGAACATTTTGATTTCCTCTAATTCTTTGATGTACTACATGTGTTTGACATGTCTGATTATTTGGGATGTTCTCTTCTGTGTTTTTAAAAAATCTGCCAATTCTCGGGTCTTCAGTAGCTATACCAATTTTTCCAGGCTCTGACACATGAATCCAGTACTTTATTGCACTCAAATGTCCACCATCTGTGTTTCTGTCTCAGAAATATGAGCAGTACAAAATGTATGTTGGGAATTACCTAATCCTTCTGCCTATGACTAGGGAAATACAAGAATGACTGCGGGATTTCGTAGCAAGAAATAGATTTATTTATTTATTTCATGTTGGAAACATATTGTTACACAATTACAATTAGTGATAGTAATAGAAATAGATTATAGTGTGAAATAGATTAATTTTCTGAAGAAGAAGCATTCTGTAAGTATGGAACAAGTATGAAATCCTGGCTACAAGGATCATGCAATAATTTCTGCATCCTTAAAAAAAGTGTGCTGCTATTCGTAATGAGGACAGAACACTTATATCAGCCGCCAGGAGCCACATTGAGAAGTGAAAACAATCGAACGTAGATGGAAAGTTAACTATAAGAGCATCTAAGCTGTGTGTCAGGAGACATCTAGTTAGGTATGCAGCTGTAGGTCATTTTTGCGGATGCAGATGTGGAGGTTCAATGCTTTACCGCCATGGAAGTATATTTTTTTAAATAAATTCTATATTTCATGTAAGTATTGTTTATTTCCATATAATACTGACAAATTAATCTTCCTTTCCTCATCTTTCAATGACAAAGAAATGTGCATTGATTTCAAAAGTGAATTAAATTAGATACCCAATTATGCACGAGTCAACAAAACAATCAATGCCATACAAATTTTGCCTCAACTAATTGAAGCGATCACATCACCATGCCTGCCACTCTAGTGGCTTCCAATTTTTATTACTTATTATGATCTGATTCTCTGATGTAGGACTCTTGTTGAACTGTGAATGCTCCGGTCCATCGTCCTATCACATTCAATAGTAAACAGGGTAATAGTCCTACAGATTGTCCAACAAGTGTGCTTTGAGGCCATTGGTGTGCCACAAGAAAGTACAATTGAGGAGAGGTTGGAACATCTTCATGTACCCTTTGGAGGAACATAAATTGGCGAGTACATCTAAGAATAGTCCTACAGGGACATCCTACAAGTTGGTCTATGAATGAGTCACTTTACATGCTATTAGTTTTTTCTTTGCAGTCCTGCAGTAAGAGTAAAAATGAATTAAAAGACATTGTTACCTAAGTGATGATGAGCTGAATTTTGTATAAAGATAAAAGATTAAGGTATATACCTCATATATTGCAATGTAAACAAATGCTCTGTTATACTTCCGCTATAAAGCTTGCGAAAGTGGAAGCAGATGTACAGTTTCATGCGGAAGTTCCATTCTTGCCACAACCCTAGTTCAAACCAGTATTGCCAGTTATAACTAGTGTCCGACTGAAGGTCATGTTTTGTTCGAAGCCGAAGCCGAATGTTCGGCTCTTGGGATAAACTTCGACCATAGCCGAAGCCGAAGGTTCAGAAATAATTATATATCTTAGAACACTGACAAGAAGTATATATGACATGCAAATACTGAACTGTTATTTTGTTTTATATGTGGTATTGTTGATATAAATTGCACCTTTACAATAATTATAAACACAGTTTTTAATATTTATTTATTAGAATAAAATAAAACAGTAAAATAGTACCAAACCAGGTTCTGAACAATGCAATTTAGCAAAAATAAATGCAGTTATTTTTATTTAGCGATAATAAAAAGAAACTATAAAATTTAACAGTAAAAGCCTGAATTAAATCAGAATAATTGTCTCGTGGATTAAATTAATAATTAATTTTTGAAGTTTTAGCTTTGGTAAATCAGATACACGTTAGCTTAAGTATAGTAATCCTTTCATTTTTTAACAACAATAAAAACAAGTTTCAGTCTTCTTACCTAACATAAATTATTCTAGCTTTTAAAATATGATATTCTGCTGTCTAAATTAGTATCACATATTAAATTTTCAGTTAAAACCGAATCAATACCAATATTTTTAAAGTAGTTTCACGTATATTCATTAAAAATGTACAAAATATAACCAAACAAAAAGTGCATAGGCACTAATAAAATGAGATTTAATAATCAAAGCCAAACAGCCTGATTTTATAAACTAAAACTAATAATTTTTCAACATTCCCCCACTTAAATTAGCTCTTCTGCCATCATAGATTTGACCAGCAGCACTGAACAATTGTTCGCTAGGAAGGCTAGTAGGAGGAGCTGATAAATATTTGATTGCTATCGCTCATAAATAAATATAAGTAAATATTCGTACTGGAAGCCCAATATTGAAAAATGTTAGTGGTCCTCAGCAGCAAAGGTTCTTTTAAATAACAAATAAAATATTCTTCAAACAGCAGGTGACAGCTGTCCGAATATTCTAATTCATTCTCAGTCAAAGTCATTTTGTTAAGGGTATCCCATAAATCGTCTGCTAGGGATTTATTTTCAGAAGTAGAATTTGATGTTGAACAGGAGGGTCCAGGTTCACCAACATCCACATCCAAATGACCCGTTTTATTTTTTATTGTCAGTGCACAGTGTAGATGTAGAAATGCCAAAATTTCAGTCTTCGTAGTTACAATTTTGTCGCTAGTTAAGTACTGAATTTTAAACCGTGGATCGATTAGAGCGGAAATCAACAACCGTAAGGTTTTTCTTGCGAAAGCAGATCTCCTGTTAACAGACTCACACAAGCGGCTTTTGAGCAGTACTATATGATCAGTCTTCATCCTTCTGAGCAAGTCTTCAATTTAAGATGTCTGTCGATGATATGATACTGATGAAGAATGTTGCTTGATAATTACACTTCAGCACAGTTATAAAATAATTCATTTGTATCCATTCTTCTGCAGTTGGAATTTCTATTCCACCATGTTCTAACATATACAGATTTACTGCATTTTTCTGTTCTATTGTATTAATTAAGGTATCGAGTGGCTTGTTCACTCTTCTTACATTTTAAAATACTTTTTCATTTTTGCAATTATAGTAATATCTTTAAAAATTGCATCGTGAATCATGAGCTGAAGAGTATGGGCAATACAACCAATAAAAATGAAGTTTCCACAGCGCATGGTTGCATTCCTATTTGTAGTATTATTACGTATACCTCTATGGATATTTTCTCTTGTACTGTACTTGGTAACAGTTTCAGTGATTTTTTGTGCAATATATTGCCCTGTATTATCTTCTTTCAACACACTAACAGTCAGTTTAATTTTTTTTTTCTTTTGAAACCTTTGGTAATGCCATGTGCCATGGCACTCAACAACATGTTTGCTTGATCCTTCATATGTTCGTGGTAAAACTGATCCATTCAGCCTTTTTCTAAAAGCAATGCAACTTTACTGTTTACTTTTTCATTCGTAACTGGCATTAAAAATTTTCTAAAATATTTCTCTCACTTTCGTCTGTACTTGGGTTGAGTTTGAGGATCAGTAAAATTAAGTCTGGGAACTGCTTCTCCTTCAACGAGGTTGTATGGAAACATGTTTACGATGACCAGATCCAGACGTAATACATTAATCCACAAAGAAATTGGATGATTATCGGGCAATGGTGGTGCTACTTTTTTTCTACGATATCGCGTAAAGTTCTTTTTAAAATCTTGTGGCGCATACAAGATCTCTGATTTTTTAAAAATTTAATTAAGATTTGGTATTTAACACTGGCTTCACAATAGACTTCCAACTGATTTTTATGATATTTTCCAAATAGTTCTTTATCTTTGCTATCGTCTGTTGGCGTGCTACGTTGATGGTATTAGTAAGGGTGTCAGGGACTGGAATGAGTTACCAAGAGAAATGATGAATAATTTACCGAAAACTTTGAAAGAATTTAAAGATAACATTTGTAGAGGGCAAATGTAGATGGGTGCAGGATAGGGGGAAGATGGGTGTGTAGCGAAATTGCCACTGGAGCCTGTGCTCCATTGCAATTAAATTAAATTAAAAGGTGGTTCATTTTTGGCGGCTGGATGTAAAACTTCAGCTTCAGCCAAACATTCGGCTGAATTTGGCCGAAGCCGAATGTGTGGTCGAAGGTGCTTTTTTTTGGCCGAAGGTGGCTGAAGCCGAACCTTCGGTCGTATTCTAGTTGTAACATTTTGTCATTTCAAGCTGTAGTTGACAGACATGAGGGTCTCATGCTGCTTCAGAACAGCATTAGACAGTGCCACACACTAAACAGAAGACTGTATGGGAGGGTGTGCGCTCACTGCTACTCTTCATGACCAAACAAATTAAATCTAAAATTAATTAGTAAATAGTCATTGTATATGACATACACACACTTCAGTGGTGGGTGTATAAATTTTCATAGCTCCATATCTCTGCATTATTGTTTAAACCCTTCCTGCTACACTTTCAAGTCTTCAGAACCTTGGTGTGATTTGTAAAATAAAGATTTTACTACCATAACTTTTGTTTCAAAATATACTACAGACAAACATAAATTATTTCACTAGTTATTTGTTGCTGCTGATGATGCTTGCTTAATTGTTTAGTATAATCGTAATGAGTTGTGTAACACTAAGAGAGAGAGCTTAGTAACTTGTACACTACATCCCTGCCTTAGCTGATAATTGCTTTGAATTTAAAAATTCTCCAGTCTATATATTGTCAAATTTTTGTAACATCATCTAGCTTTCAGTTATTTGATTATTTCTAAATTACAGTTATGTGTAAATATTTACCTACCTTTATGGATTTATATTGAACTTTTCCATTTTAATAGGTGGGAATGTGTTCAAAAGTAAAAAATTACTACAAGAGAAAAGCTGGAAAAGACCAAGGTCCACAGGAATACCGCTATGGAGAAGTTGCATATGCACACACATCACCATTTTTGGGGCAGTTACCACCAGGGCAGTCTTTGCAGGCTGTAGAAAACAACATGTATCGGGCACCTATTTATGAGCACAAGGTTCCAGAAACAGACTTTTTAGTGATTAGAACCAGGTGAGTTATTAATTACCCCTCTTACATAGAGGATTCTAAGAACAGTTCCTCAGTTATAGAAATAACAAAAAAAACAAAAACAAAAAAACCACACACACACATTGTGTACTTAATAAACAAAATTTTATACTTAGTTTAGTTTTCAAGCAGTCAGGGTGCAAACGTTGGTACAGCTTATAGAATCCTTACGATCCAATTCCTATTAGCTTCCTTCCCTTAAAATAACAGATTTTGTGTATAATAAGGAAAGAAATAATTTGTTGTGAAATGTGAACCTATTTCTATACTATTTCATAATTTGCCTATAAATTTTGTGAACTAAGGGAAAATTAATGTATTAAGAGTATTATTATGTCTAGCTCATCAATTAAATAACTGTAATTGGTATTTTGAGATCGTTCATTATGATTAAAGTATCATGTTGATGAATTGTTATGATTCATTTTTGCCATTGTTATTACATTAACTTGAGTAAAAATTTTTTCCATGTATTTCCTATCAATTTTTATTGTTTTTAAATAACTTTTATTCTTTGCATCATTGTTAACATTCAAGAAATGTCTGTTACTACTTTTGGGCACGTCCAGGATTTTTGATGCCGCGCATCCAAATAATTGCAACTGAGCAAACTCGCTCATAATAATACTTACAGTAGTCTGTAATTTTTTTTTTTTTTTTTTTTGTCTCGATAAATTTTCAGAAATTTGTTTGTATAATTTTCAAATGTGTTTTCTGCTTCAATAAAAATAACGGAGGATAGGGAAATGACTTATCATTCATCAAAGTTGACGGCTGCGATGATTGAAAAATATATGCGACGAACAAAAACTTATAAAACCGAGCATGGTGGTGTAATGGTTAGCATTCTGGCCTCGCATTCTGGAGGACGGCGGTTCGAATCCCTGTCCGGGCATCGAGATTTGGGTTTTCCATGGTTTCCCATATTACTCCAGGCAAATGCTGGGATGTTTCCTTCAAAAGGCCATGGCCGAATTCCTTCCCATTTCTTGTCCCCCATCTTTTCCTGTCTCTAAAGAACTCGCTGTTAAGAGATGTTAAGCAGTTAATAAATAAATAAATATAACTTATAAAATATTTCGGTGTAGCACCTTATTCATTTAATAGGGAATGGATCATGTGGTTCAGGAGGTGTACACACACCGAACTGGCTAGGAAGCAGAAACAAGGTGGGGGGGAGGTGAACTGTTACATATTGATACTTCACTTCTTAATGGTTCACCTCCTCCTCCCCCACCCTGTCTTCTGCTGCCTAGCCAGTCTTGTGGTAAACTTCGGTGAGCGAACACTTCCCGAATCACATGACCCATTCTTTCTTATATGAATAAGGTGCTAAACCAAAATATTATATATGTTTTTGTTTGTCACCTATGGTTTTCACTCATCGCAGCCTTCAACATGAGTGATGAGTCGTTTTCCCTATCCTTTGTTATTTATATTGCCTAAAAGGTGTTTCCTTTTTCCTTAATATCATTACTGCTTCAATAAAAGAGAGAATTTAAACTTTGAGTGACAGCTTCATTACTTAAAGTTACCCATCATTAGTATTAGAAAAGTTATTAAGGAAACTATAACTAAGTAACTTAGTCCACAACCAGAAGATTCGTTCAGTTCTCTCTAAGGATCCATATTAAGCCATAGGGAGTGAAACCCATTTGGCGATAGGACTAAATTGCATTTATTCAAGTGGAAGCTATTTTAAAGCATAGTTATTCTGAGTGATATTACAAACTTCTTTAAGCAAATTATACTCAATTTCCTCTTTCTCACGCCATATGGAGGCAGAAGGGCAACAAAGAACACAAAACCATGAACATATTTAACTGTATTTCTGAGTAAACCTTAGTTATGACTAGAAGAAGGCATATGGCAAGGAGATCAGATGTGCGCCCATTGAGAGTGATGTGGGGAGTTATTAAGCTTTCATTTGTTGGTAAGGGATTCAGCAACTGGAATATGTTAGCAGTGCAGTTGCTCCACAGTATACGTGAGACAGTGAAAGACTTTCACATAAAGCATAAGAAGATTTGTAGCAAAATTTTAATCAGCGCATAAACTGTCACAATTAGTAATAATAAAAACTGACTTCTTTTCCTATAGATAAAATAATTATACATAATACGGAAAGTTAAATAAATGAACACATCAGTCATTAAAGTTGAAGGTAGGGTGTGAACAGTGACAAAAAATATTACACCAGTGAGGTGTCTTTTTTTTGACACTGTTGCCTTCCTTCCAACTTTGGTGAGTGATGGGCTTATATTATCATTCCTTTCCATATTAATGTCATTTCACGGCATTTCATACAGGATGAAATACTTTTTGTTGAAAAAAAAATTGTTCGGTTTTCATAGGATTGCTGCTTAGTATTTCATAACTGCTTTTTGTTTCAGGCAACAGTATTACATCAGAGAAATAGATGCTCTCTTTGTTGCTGGCCAGGAATGCCCCCTGTATGAAGTACCGGGACCAAATTCCAAAAGAGCAAACAATTTTGTGCGTGATTTTTTGCAGGTATGGCTATTAGGAAGATTAAATTTTAAAATTAATAGTCTGTCAAATTTTTTCGTAATATTTTAACTGTATAATTATTTGAAAATTCTTTTTACAGGTTTTCATTTATAGACTTTTTTGGAAAAGCAGAGATATACCTCGTAGGATTAAGATGGATGACATCAAGAAAGCTTTTCCGTCACACTCAGAAAGTAGCATAAGAAAACGATTAAAACTATGTGCTGACTTTAAACGTACAGGTTTGTTTAATTTTTATTTCTATTGTGGCTTTTTATATGAATCTCTGAAATGAAAGTTTTTACTGCCTTATATTATTTGTTTCTGCTCAAGAAACATCCGATAACTACAAACCAACAAATTAGGTATATGAGAAATGCAGAAATGTATAATTGAATATTCCAGCATTTTATTTTGAAGATGGAATTAGTTGGATGGATTCACCCTTTTGAATGAAGCTTAAAGTTGGTTTAATTTTTCTTTGTTCAGGAATGGATTCCAACTGGTGGGTGATTAAACCAGAATTCAGGCTACCTACAGAGGAAGAAATCCGAGCCATGGTTTCTCCCGAACAATGCTGTGCATATTTTAGCATGATTGCTGCAGAGCAGAGATTAAAGGCATATTTCTTTATTACTGTAATAGACAGTTTGCTGTTTGACAGGGAATACTTTTGTGCAATAAATAATAATACACAATTTTATGTAGGATGCAGGTTACGGAGAGAAATCAATTTTCACTACACAAGAAGATGATGATGAAGAAATGCAACTGAAAATGGATGACGAAGTGAAAGTAGCTCCATGGAACACTACACGAGCTTATATTCAAGCAATAAAAGGAAAATGTTTGCTGCAGCTCACTGGCCCAGCTGATCCCACAGGTTGCGGAGAGGGTTTCTCTTATATCAGAGTACCAAATAAACCAACGGTGTGTTAAACTTCTAGTATTCTTTAAAGATAACTTATGGTAAGATTTGTCTTATGAAATTTGTGTAATATAAAGTAATTTTGATAATGTCAATTTAAATTGTTACTATCACACTGAATATGTAAGTATAGCTTAAGCACTTCGATTACTTACTGATTTCCTTTTCACAAATGCTTTATTCCAAAAAATTTCGAGTTAATTTGAGAAGCTTATTTCTGTAAGGTTCATTCGAAAATGGTGAGAATGTATTCGGGCTATAGATGAATAGATTACTTCCATAGTAAATAAAATAAGAGAAGACAATGATGCAAAGGTCTTAGCCAATGACACCTCTGCATGTTGCTCCTCACGTATCTCATTTACACTCTCACATCACCTAAGTAATCACCATATTTTTTGTGTATTTGTTTTCTTGTGTTTTATCTTGGGGCAGCCTTCAATTTTTATGAGTGATGGTTTTACTTTCCCTATCATTTTTTGAATTAACATTGCTTTAGAGTGTTTCACTTATCCTATTATTTTGTCTTATATTACTTTTTGAGATAGAAAATTAATCATTTTGAAAATAATTTATTGTGTTCGAAAGGAGACTATTTTCTGTCTGATATTTAAGAATTCAATCAGATTTTGATCTGCCTTAGAACAAATTCCATTTTTGTGGCATATAAGTGCACAAAGTTGGATCTTAACTAGTTATAACAGAAATGGCTCAAATTACTCCTGATTAAAATTGCATTCCTCATGTTCTTTCAGTCTGCTCACCATCTTGTGAGATAAATGTTGTAAAACAAACTTTGTGTTACTCTTACCACATGCTCAGTGTAACCTTTTGCCTAACACGACCTGAAACAATTTCATTTTATTCACTGTATCAAATTCATTTTCATAATTGATGAATGCAATGTGTGTCAGTATATTCGGTTCTCAGTGTTTTCTTACAACTGTGTAATAGAAAACACAGTCTGTACATGATCTTCTTTCAGAAGCCATTCTGTGCATCAATCATGAGAGCTTTTGCTATTACACCTATGAACTTTTTCACTTCTTTTTGCATATATCTTGTTGTATGATGTAAACAGCAGACTTACACATCAATAATTTTCAGTTTTTGCCCTATCTCCTTTTAATATGGGACACACTGCACCTACATTACTCTCCTTTGGTACATATTCACAGGTCCAACAATGGTTTAAAATATTTAATAAACACATTTTAAATTAACTTGATGACAACTTAAATAGTGTTGTATTCAGGAAATTACAAACCGGGCATCTTTTTACTATTCATTTACCTATACAAATACTTTGTCTAGCTCACTCAATGTTTTTTGATATAAATATTTGTTGATTTCTGTACAGATTTATTTCTATTTGGTTGTCACATTTATCCACATAGAGGATAGTAACATACCATCACCATATTCCCTAAGGCATGGAGTTATTAATCAGTTTATCTTTCACTGTCTTATTCCAGTCTCTCAGGTCTCTATAAGCTCTTTCCTGCCTACCAAGAGGATCATGCTCTGTATTCATGTAATTCTGACCATTTTTTCCCTTCATCTTTCTTACTCCTCTCCCTACTAGAGCTGCTGTTCTTATGTATTACCGAGTGTTGTGGGAGATTGGTAATGCTCTGGTCTCAAGGAGGACATGGGCATGGGTGCCAGCAGGATTACTTTTAAGGGAGGTGTATCTGTATCTATTTTTATACATTATATATAACACTTATTAACTAAGGATACTGAATTTATTGACAAGGTGTTGAAACAAATTTGGACAACAACCTAGTTGCCTAAAGTTATTATTGGAACAGTTAATTTGATAATAAAATTTTGACGTGGGTATGAATCACTGTCCAGACATGCAGATTTTGATTTTTCATGGTTTCCTGAAATCACTATAGGTGAATGCCATGTTAGTTTCTTTAAAAGTTCCTTGGAAAAGTCCTTCCTGTTACTTATCCCACTCTTTCCCATCTCTAATGACCTTACATCAATGAGGTGTAAAGCCATAAAAATATTTTGTACTCAGTTATATTTTCTAGTCTTGGGCTTTACAGTTGTTGTAGATATGCCTCTTTTTAATGTCGTCATTCCATATTTTTAAAATTACTTTTTCTTAAAATTTCCAGTGTTGCTTTTGTAATGCTGTTTTTAATTATTTCACATTCTTGATTAAGATAATTCTTCACTGGAATATTTCCGAGAATATGATCAAATCCTTCTTGTTAGTGAAGAGGTATACTTATTTTAGAAGTTTTGTAGTTGGCTTTGTCTTGTATCATCTCTTAGGTATTGCCAATTTTGTAATAAGTAAAAAGTGATTACTGTGGCCATCTTTGCCTCTGTATACTCTGGTGTCATGTACAAGCTCTAATGTCTTCTCATTTTCTGAAGTGTAATCATTATTGATTTATTTCCTCGGCAGCTCCATGTGAACTTATCTTTATACATGAAAAAGGTCTTTGTTATTTTCAAGTTGTTAAATCTGACCCCTTTGTGTAATGTGTTGTAATGTACTATCCCCACTTTAGCATTTAGGTCCCCACTATACTTATATAATCATTTTTGTTTGCGGCATTCAGTAATTCTTGAAGTTTATCATAAAAATCCTGTGTGTCTTGCAACTTACCTTCTTATGGGCTGTATACTCCAAATAATGTCAAATTCTCACGTTCTATTTTGATTCTGAGCTGCACTGTGCAAAGCCATTCTTAAGTATTAATTCTACATTTACATTGCTTCCTATCATTATAGCTACTCTCAACTGGGCCCTGTTTTCTTGTAGTACACCACTATATAGCATGATATAATCATTCGACTCTTTGCTGCCTTCCATGTTCTTCTTAATTTCTGCTATTACATTGATACCTATCTTCATATCTTTTAATCCTTTCTGTAATTATGTTTCTCTATTACACAAGAGTCTGTGTTCCATACTACTATGCTTATTTCCTACCAAGCATGGTGGGTTAGCGGTAAAGCTCTGGACTTGCATTCAAGGGGATGCAGTTTTGAATCCCCATCCAGCCATATCACTTCAGGTGAATGCCATGATGACTCCTTCAAAAGGATATCACTGAATTTCTTCCCATTCCTTGTCCCCAGTCTTTTCCCGCCTATAATGACCTCAACATGAACGAGACAAAAAGGCAGAAACCTTATTTCCAGGCCAGTTCTAAAATTCTTTGTCTATTTTCTAACTTTTATTTTGTACGAATGTCTATCTAGTTTCTGTTCTCTGTGTGAAGGTTGTAAATACAAGGACAATTTCCCCATTATGGATTATCAGTCTGTAGCTGGATAAGTGACAAGGGGTTGCCTTTAGTCCTTGTGACTTGCCTATTTCTCTGTAGTGGTTATCTCCCTCTATTGG
Source organism: Vandiemenella viatica (assembly GCA_031002005.1). Taxonomy (NCBI): domain Eukaryota; kingdom Metazoa; phylum Arthropoda; class Insecta; order Orthoptera; family Morabidae; genus Vandiemenella; species Vandiemenella viatica. The sequence continues at coordinate 24,059,507 of JARYHS010011408.1, forward strand.
CCCCACTTTAATACAAAGTGACTTTGATTTCACCCTCTCCTACTTGCTACCCCCTTAAGTGGGGTGCATTTCCCAGATGCTATGCAGCCTTTGCCTTCGTTGACTTGAAAATAGGATTTCTTGGCGGAGCAGCCAAGAGGAAACAGAGGCATTTTTGAAGTTTTTGTTGTCACAACATATCTGACTTGGGGTGAGGCTTTTGAGGCCATGCCAACCTTTAGCTCCTCAGGGGATACATTGTCAAACAATTACTAACCATGAAAATAAGGAACAATTTGTTCAGATTTTTTATTTTTATAGTTTCGGTTTATATAGTTTTTATTTTGCCTTTAAAATTACATTAGGTACGTTATAATTTTACATATCCCAGCAATAGAAGTCTCTTACTTTCTTCTGCTTCCTTTTAGAAGATGAATATGATGCTATTATAGGTGTATAATGTTAGTACAAGATACTAAAGTTAACAGAACTCAGCAACATGGCAAATCTATAACAGGTTTTCAGATTTCTGAAAGAAATTCAAAACGACTGGCACATTGAAAGTATTATGTTTATAATAACAATCCAGCATCAAAGCCAGTGTCTAGTTGGTCATGCATATATTGTGGTTATAATACAATATTAAATGCAAAGTATAAAACTCATTGTACCTAGTTCTTTGTTAGTGGAATTTTTTAACAAAACATGTGCAAAGATGTACTGTATTGTAAATCTGTAATTAGAAAGAAAGTTGATGTTTTTGCAATATAGTTCACAATTCTTTTTTTTTTTTTAAAAAAAGAGGTTGTTCAAATTATTGACTTTCAACTGTATATATAATAATGAGCCACATGTCAAGAGTATCAGAAGCATACATACCAAGATTGACCAGATGAGTCATATGGTGGGCCTCAGTGTGTACATATCTAGTTCCTTTGCCATATGTCTCATTATACATTAATATGGTTTTATACTGAAGTATTGTAAAGGGCATTAGTCTTTGTATGTTTGTTGTTACTGTCCTGCTTTCAGCTGTGTTAAGTAATGGGTTTATTTTCTGCATCATTCCTTTTTTTTCATTGCCTAACAGTGGATTGATTTTCACATTAAACTCAATCTCATCATTATTTCTACAAGATTTAGTGTGAAACAAAATGTGTTGAATCAGTAGTAAACAAAAATATGTCTAGAGGAGGGAATCATCAGTTTCCATAGTTTTTGACAGGATGACATGGAAATATGCAGACTGTTCATTATAAATCCTCCAAGTAACATGTTGTTCTGCTGATGGAGGGTTTTTTTCTGGAACATTTCATGTTGTTTTTTTCCAGAACATTTCATGTAGTTTTTTTCCTATTTGCTGACAGATTTCATGCTGTTTTGTATGTGAATTATGTATAAAAAGAAAAGCTATTTCTTTCACAGTTATTATTCTTTGAATTAAGTTGATAATTAGGCAGTAAAGAGGTTTGGTGGGATGTAAGAGCTTGAGAATGACTATATTAGCCTCTTCCAACTAGATGTCAACCTCTCTTTCATGTGGTGCACTCCGTTTGCGTGGTTGAGGCTCTGATGACTAAAAGCTTACAGGTATAAGGAGTCACCCACTGCTTGCCAACGGCCTCCTAAAAGGAAGGCAGAAGAGTGAGGAGTGGTTCAGGGAATCCTCTTGCCCTTCGGGTTGGAAACAGCCCCTAAGGCAGTTGAATGAGAAATTATCAATGGCATGGGGATGCAGAAGCCAACAGGAAGAGACTGCATTATAGACCCAAAGGTTATCCTGAGACATGTAATCCTCTCATATTACATAATTATAGAATGATGCCTTCTTCCTGTGTAAAATATTCTGGAAGTAAAATAGCCCCCTCCCACCCCAATTGGATCTCCGGGTGAGGACTGCTTAGGGGGAAGTCATCAGAATGGATAGAAACATTCTACGAGTTAGAAAACTTAAAAATGTAGACGGAATGAAGTGAGTTAGATGATGTTGAGATTAGTGAGATTAAGTGGAAGGATGGACAGGATTTCTGGTCTGGAGAACATAGAATAGTTAAGTGCAAATCCATTGATGGAGTTATTGGTATAGGATTTATAATGAACAAGATAATATGGAAACGGGTGAGTTATTACAAACAGTTTAGTGACAGGATTATTCTGATGAGGACGCAAACTAAGCCCACTCCAACCACATTAGTACAAGTGTTTATACCAATGTCGCTGGAAGATAGTGAAAAAATAGAGAAAATGAAATTGAAGAATTAATCCATAAGGAAGAGGAAAGTCAAATAATCATAGGTGACTGGAATGCAGTAATGGGAGAAGGAATAGAGGGGACCACTGTAGGGAGTTTTGGCCTAGGAGAAAAAAATGAATGAGGAAGCAAGCTGTTAAAATTTTGTGAAAAATATAAACTCTTTATGGTGAACACACTAGTTAAGAATCATGAATGGAGGATACATACTTAGAAACATAAAGGAAATACAGATAAATATCAGCCTGATTATATCATCGCTAAACAGAGATTCAGGAATCAAATTCTAGACTGTAAAGACACTCTGGAGCTGACAACAATCTGAGAGTTATGAAGTGCAGGCTGATATTAAAGAAAATAGGAGCAACACAAGCTGAACAGACTGGAAGTGAACAGATGGAAACAATCTAACATGAGAGAAAAATTCACAGATATGGTAGACGTGGGTATAAGAAATAACTCTGAAAGGAGTTCAACTGAGGATTAATTGAATGCATTGAAGAGAAAAATAATCTAAGCTGGTAAAGAAATCTTAAGAAGAAATATTGGAGTTGATGGATCAGAAGAGAAGGCACTAAAACGCTCAGGATGAAGCAGGATGAGAGCAGTACAGACATTTTAGAAATCAAATAAACAGGAAATGCTAGAAATTAAAAGAAAAGTGGCTACAAGAAAAGTGCAAGGAAGTAGAAAAGGAAATGGTTATAGGCAAAGTAGGCGTGGCCTGTAGATAGATCAAACAGGATTTTGGGGGAAATTAAGAAAAAAAATGTAAATATTAGAGCTGCTGATGGGAAACATCTTTCAAGTTCAGAAGATAGAGCTGATCAATGGAAGGAATACGTAGAGAAACTGTATGGTGCAAATGATTTGAACAACATTGTACTGAAGCAAGAAGGGGATGTCAACATTGATGACTTAGCAGATCCTGTTTTAACAACAAAATTTGATAGAGCTTTGAAATCAAATAAGGCTGTTGGAACTGATGAGATTCCTGTAGAACTTCTGAAGTCCCTAAGTGAAGAAGAACTGATATCAAACAGTTATGCAACAGGAGAGATTCCAACTGATATCATCACACTTCAGAAGAAAGTGCAGGTCGACAAAGAGTCCCCAGTAGAAAGACTATTCACATCAGTCCTAGAGTTGGCAATCTCAAAAATCCAATGCAAAACCGAGGTTTGAGAATAAATGCAAGAAGTCTCAACAACTTAAGATTCGCTGATGCTATAGTTTTACTCTCAAACAGTCTGGAAGAGCTCAAAGAACTGATAAAGGAACTAGAGGCAGCGTGCAGTGAAGTGGGCCTTAAAATAAATATGTCAAAAAGCAAAATCATGCAAAACAAATGGGCAGAAAAAGATAAAGAAAAGGCAGATATGAAAGATTCTGGTATTGAGTCCGTAGATCAGTACATCTTTCTTGGCCAACTGATCAATATGAATGGTGACTCAAAGCCTGAGATCTACAGACGGATAAAGCTGGGCTGGAGAGCATACGGAAGAAATTCCGTAGTTTTTAAATCGAACATGCCAGTACATCTTAAGAAACAGGTATTTGAACAATGTGTATTACTGGTCCTCACATATGCCTGCCAGACTTGGACCCTAAATAGCCACACGAAGCAAAAACTGAGAACTGCCCAGTGAAGTATGGAAAGAGCAATGCTAGGGTTTACAAGAAGAGACAGGAAAAGGGCCATGCACATCCGTTCAATAACTAAAGTAACAGACATCTTAAAAAGTGTCATGACCCAAAAATGGCAATGGGCCGGTCATGTTGCTTGCAAAAGAGATGAAAGATGGACTACGATAGTGCTGGATTGGATACCGAGAAACCTGAAAAGAGCAAGAGGAAGACCCCTGGATCGCTGGGATAAGGATATACGTCGAGTTACAGGCGTGAACTGGAAGAGGGTGGCTCAGGATCGATCGGCCTGGAAAGAACTACAGCAAAACTATGTAGAATTAAATTCTAATATATAGCTCATCAGGCTTAAAGAGGCTACATCCTGAAAAAAGGATCGATATAGCTGCAATAATAATAATAATAAGTCTAACATCACATGCTTCAAAGGTACTGACCTGGTTAATATAGAGAAGAACAGAACAAACTTTAGATTTTTACTTTTATGATCGTGTGTTTCAAAGCTTGAACAAAGCGGAATATCTCCTAAAATAACATTTCGCGATATGATAAATACACTTTAAAATGATTTATATGGCGAATTGTCCCAGTGGGAAAGATTACAGGAAAATTCCTTCAAGTTGACAATTACCCTTCTCAAAATTTCTAAGACCAGCCTAAGCAAAACTAGAATTTGCCAAAATTCTAAGGTTCTTTCAAGACATCGTAGATTTTTCTATCATTAGTACTGTCAGGTATACGCTTTCGATGTAGCTGATGTTTCATCAATGAGGGGTTTTGGGCATTGGAAGCGGCTTGTATCACTGTTCAAATCTGCAATCATTTTTCAATTTGGAAAAGAATATCTGATGCCTTAGATTGGTCATTGTACGCAATGTAATTTTTGAAGACTACAGTGTTTTTAAATTTATCTGGAAGTCTACTGTGAACAGTATTTAAACCAAACCTTCTCAAGTTGAGGTTATCAGCTTGATGGTGACCTCAAGACTGAATTGACAATCTCTCCTTAGGCCACGCTAATAGTCAAAGCTCAGGACTAAGGTATTGTGTACTAACCCCGCATGAAGCTAGGTTCTGACACTACCATTTGCTGATGACATTATCCTGTTAGGAGAACAGAATAAGGATATTGAGAAGTTACTGAAAGTCATGAATAAAATACTGAAGGAAGATTTTGGACTAAATATAAACCGAAGTAAGACAAAAGTTTTGAAATGTAGCAGAAATTATATCATTAACAGTAGATTGAAAAAAGGATTGGATATGATAGGAGAACTTAGTGAATTCTTTTGCTTGTGAAGTAAAATTACAACTGTTGGCCAAACTAGGAAAGATGTAAAAACAGAAAAGCACTAGCAAAAACAGCCTTCCTGAAAAAGAGAAAACTTTTATTTTCAAATGTACTAGGACTTAGAAAGAAACTTTTAAAACTCTATGTGTGGCACACAGTGCTTTATGGCAGTGATGCATGGACTTTAGGAATACTAGAAAGAAGGATAACTGAAGCGTATGAAATGTGTTGCTATATAAGGATGCTGAATATTAAGTGGACAGATAAAGTACAGAATGAACATGTTTTGGAGATGATGGGTGAGGAGAGGGGGTTGTGGAAGAGTCTTGCAGAAAGAAGAGACTGGATGGTGGGTCACATTTTAAGATATGCCGGATTGGTTAATTTGTTAGTGGAACGAAATAGTCTAAGGAATTAACTGTAAAGGTAAGCAAAGACTGGAATATATGAAGCAGATAATTGAAGACGTAGGTTGTAAAGGGTATATTGAGATGATAAGGTTAGGTCAATATCGGAAGAGATGGAGGATTGCATCAAACTGTTGGAGAGACTCATGACACCAAGAAAAGAAAAGAGGTTGGTCCATTCTCATTTGGATTTAAAATTGTGTGTTTCATTAAAATATTCTACTTGCATATATCAGGTTTCTCAGTTTCAGAAAATAAGGTGTACTTAATATTAAGAAATCATACAACAAGCATGGATTAGAAAGGAGTTTGCTTTCAATTTCTTCTGAAAACTAAAAATAAATAGGAAATAAAGCTGTAGTTATAATTTCTTGTTTTCCTTTTTTATTGTTGTTACCATCCTTTATTTTTCTAAGTATATTGTTTTAACCAAGAAGTAATGTTTGTTAAAATAGAATAATTACAACAATAGCAACATCTGTCATGAAGGCTTATACAACAGTCATACAAAATCCATGTTACATGTATTCTGTTTTGTCATGCTTTTTTTCTTGCCCAATTTGTTTTTCTTATAGTAAAAAAAAAAAAATGGGAACTACCATTATACTGTTAATTAAACAAAGTGTAATGCTTGAAATTGAAATTATTGTAAATGTTAGAGGATAACTCTTGAAATCATTACTTATATTGGAATTGCTTGAAATGTAACTACATATTTCCTTTATGCTAGATAATTAACTGTTTTTTTTTCCACTTTCAGCAAACAAAAGAGGAACAAGAAGCTCAGCCAAAACGAACTGTCACAGGGACAGATGCAGACTTGAGAAGACTTTCCCTCAACAACGCTAAAGCGCTGCTCCGAAAATTTGGAGTTCCAGAGGAAGAGGTATTTAACATAACATTACATTGAAGTTTCTTTCCATATTCTTATTTTTATCTGCATTGTAAAGGGAAAAAAATCAGGCTCATAACTTGCCAGAGTTGAAGAAAGGAGGGCTATAGTGAAAAAAAAACTACATAGAAATCCACACTATTTTGGGCAATGATCTTATTGTTGAAAAAAGAAACATATGGCTAAACTCACATGAGCACCTGCAGTCAACTCAGCGATGTGATTGGTAGTTTTTGAATATTACATTCAGATTGGACATGGTGGGAATGACAATGACAATATCAGTGCAAATGTTACTTGTGAGAAAGAAATTAATCATGAGATAATAATAATGGAAATATCAAAAGATATATAAAAGATTAATAAAAGTATAATAAATAAACAGTAACAATAATAAAAAATATATGAGTCATTGGGTGACATTCTGTGTGCGCACCTAATGGCCCGTTTCTCTACTACTTGAAGAAGGTCATTGCCGAGCACTTTGATGGCTCTGAATATGACTTGGTTATTGAGGTCAGAAGAGTTGTGGCATGCATAGCAACAGAGTGGTATTGATTTTGGGAGTAAACTGTTTGTCTGTGACTATTCATTGTGATGGGTAACAGGTTCATGGTGAGGCCAATGTAAGAACTCTGGCAATGGTGGCAGAGGAGCTGGTGTACAGTTTGGGATGTAGTACAGGTGATATGGTTTGTGATGAGATAGACATTTTCATGGGTGAATGCATATTGCAAGTTTTGCAACAAAGCTTGTTATGAGGGAAAGAGCTGGAGGTTGATTTAGGGCCATTGGAAGGTTTGTATTTCTGCACAAGTTTGTTTATGTCATTCATGAATTTCTATACATGAAATAATTGTCAGTATCTTGTATAAATGGAGTTGTTATAATAAAGTTACATATTTTTCTGTGACTACTCATGTTCTGGAATACACACGTTTTGTAATTTAATAGTTTAGCAGTAAACTGACACTTTCCCACATCTCACGGTCTCTTGTACTGGAGTCTACGGGAAAAAAGTATTATTTTGTATATAGAAAAACATCAATTTTCTAGTGGTGTTGTATTTGCTCAAATATATTGATTCTGACAAGTGACAGGTTCATCTCTTTTTATTTACACATCAATTTCAAAATTTTCTTTGTTTCTGTGTTTTTAGATAAAGAAACTGTCTCGTTGGGAAGTTATAGATGTTGTTCGAACACTTTCAACTGAAAAAGCAAAGGCAGGGGAAGAAGGCATGACAAAATTTTCTCGTGGTAACAGATTTTCAATTGCAGAACATCAGGAAAGGTAATTAATAATTTTTCATTTTTATCTGACTTATATGTTCTGAAGTAGATTGAGAATTACTTCTTAAATGATTTTATATTATTTTTTGGTTCATTGGTGAGGAACATCTCTCTTTCGCATCCTCTCTCTCTCTGAATCTATCAAAAGTAGCTGTATTATTTTCATGTAATATTTCTGTATGAAGGAATATAATATAGATTCAAATTGTTTATAATGTTATGGTTAGTGGATAATTATTACCCTGAATTTCCACTATATAGCATTTAAGCAGTAGTGGCATAAATATAGAGACATAAGAACTGAAATATAGGTGGTAAGATTCCTATGTACCAGTTGTTCATGATTATCATCACCTTGGACAGTTTCAAGCCTCTGGCCAGGAACATCTGGATCACAATCTGATCTAGTGTCTTCCCTGCTCTTCTTTTACTGTCGGATTCACTCCTCTATATTACACACTTCTTCTTGGCTGCTATCCTTGAGACCCCTTAATTTTAATTTCAGATTTCACATTTTCTTCCTATCATTTGATCTCTCATCCTTTTCCCATACCTCTGGATCTTTCAGTTTTATTCAATTCAGGTTCCTCATTAAATTGTGCAGTCTACTTGTTCCAATCCCACCTCTCTGAAACTTAATGTCAGAGGCCTGGATTCTGCTAACATCCCTTTTTTTTCACACTCATGCTTTCTAAGATCAGGGAGCAAAAGACAAAAAACATGGTGTTTGCATATTTTGTGCTGTTGGGGATAATCTGTGATGCAAAATGGCAAGAACAGCTGGATAAGTGGCAGGAAATAGTGACATCTTATGAAAAGCAGATGTGGGATGAGCAAAGTAAGAATTAGAATTCAGAAGAGGAGGATAGTGCTAATCATGATGTCATATAAGCAGATGAGAAGCTGCTGTACCAATTGTTATAAGCAAAAAAAAAAAAAATATGAGTCTCCTTTGAGGTACAATTAAAGGCTAAAGATTATGGCATTCTTGTGCCACTGCCCACAGGTTTCACTGAGGTGGAGTACTGTATTCCCATTACAACCTGTGGCAATAGAAGGGAAGTTTTGGGGTCAGTGCCACACTCTGGCCATTCCTTACATTCCCACAGTTTTTTCTCCATTGTACTCATTAGATAGCAGGGTTACTGAACATGGGTAGTTATATTGAAGAAAAATCCTCAGCTTCATCGGAAATCAAATCCCAGTCGTCCAGGCACAGAGACACTACCCATAATTGTGACATTTAGAAGTGGCTGAAAACCCGAGAATTTATTTAAGTGTTAAACAGCTGTTTTGTTCCATTATTGCAGAAATATTTCACTGTGGTGTTCAAAGTGAAATAGTTTGCATATTGCTAGTCACTGAAACTTTGAATCCACAGATTTTGAGTTCATGTGAAAATTTGTATTTTAAAAACTAGTTAGATTGGTTGTATTGTAAATTAATTTTATTAAATTATCATAAAAACATATATTTTTCATCAAAAAATAACAGTATCTGTGTAGAAAATCAGTAAAAAAATACATTTTTTACTTCAACAGTGCACATTATGTAGAATGAAAAAAATTTAGTGGTTTCATACACTTATTATAAAACTGATAGGAATTTTTTCCCTGAAAACCTGCTGTAAGTGGAAGCACAACTTCTTGTCAGAATTTCATTTTGGTCTTATTCCACCTTTAAAAAGAGTTTTGAGTCATCATATTAAATAAAACATAGGTTATTTGCAATATTATTGAGGGAAAAAGAAAAAAAATTTACAGTTAAACAGTAGAAACTGTTTCTATTTTGTTAAAGTCGATTTAGCTTGGATCATCTACTAATCTTAAAAAAAATTGTTTCTCTTTTCAAAAAACATTCCCTACACTTATATATATATATATATTGAACATTAGGATAGGATGGCTGCATCTCACTTCTACTGAGGAAGAGCCATGCTCGAAAATTCTATTCTTTGTGTGGTCGTTTTTTTCGTGTATCAACACCGCAGGAATCTCCTTCTTTGGTAAGAGGTGGTTTTTTTATCCTATCCTAATGTTCAATATATCCGCTTTTAGCGCCTTTGTTTCCTAACAATCTCTCTCTATATATATACAGGGCTATTACAAATGATTGAAGCGATTTCATAAATTCACTGTAGCTCCATTCATTGACATATGGTCACGACACACTACAGATATGTAGAAAAACTCATAAAGTTTTGTTTGGCTGAAGCCGCACTTCAGATTTCTGCTGCCAGAGCGCTCGAGAGCGCAGTGAATCAAAATTGCGACAGGAGCCGAGAAAGCGTATGTCGTGCTTGAAATGCACTCACATCAGTCGGTCATAACAGTGCAACGACACTTCAGGACGAAGTTCAACAAAGATCCACCAACTGCTAACTCCATTCGGCAATGGTATGCGCAGTTTAAAGCTTCTGGATGCCTCTGTAAGGGGAAATCAACGGGTCGGCCTGCAGTGAGCGAAGAAACGGTTGACCGCGTGCGGGCAAGTTTCACGCGTAGCCTGCGGTAGTCGACGAAGGAAGCAAGCAAGGAGTTAAACGTACCACAGCCGACGGTTTGGAAAATCTTACGGAAAAGGCTAAAGCAGAAGCCTTACCGTTTACAATTGCTACAAGCCCTGACACCCGATGACAAAGTCAGACGCTTTGAATTTTCGGCGCGGTTGCTACAGCTCATGGAAGGGGATGCGTTCTGTGCGAAACTTGTTTTCAGTGATGAAGCAACATTTTTTCTTAATGGTGAAGTGAACAGACACAATGTGCGAATCTGGGCGGTAGAGAATCCTCACGCATTCGTGCAGCAAATTCGCAATTCACCAAAAGTTAACGTGTTTTGTGCAATCTCACGGTTTAAAGTTTACGACCCCTTTTTCTTCTGCGAAAAAAAACGTTACAGGACACGTGTATCTGGACATGCTGGCAAATTGGCTCATGCCACAACTGGAGACCGACAGCGTCGACTTCATCTTTAAACAGGATGGTGCTCCACCGCACTTCCATCATGATGTTCGGCAGTTCTTAAACAGGAGATTGAAAAACCGATGGATCGGTCGTGGTGGAGATCATGATAAGCAATTCATGTCATGGCCTTCACGCTCTCCCAACTTAACCCCATGCGATTTCTTTCTGTGGGGTTATGTGAAAGATTCAGTGTTTAAACCTCCTCTACCAAGAAACGTGCCAGAACTGCGAGCTCGCATCAACGATGCTTTCGAACTCATTGATAGGGACATGCTGCGCCGAGTGTGGGAGGAACTTGATTATCGACTTGATGTCTGCCGAATCACTCAAGGGGCACATATCGAACATTTGTAAATGCCTAAAAAAACTTTTTGAGTTTTTGTATGTGTGTGCAAAGCATTGTGAAAATATCTCAAATAACAAAGTTATTGTAGAGCTGTGAAATCGCTTCAATCATTTGTAATAACCCTGTATATATATATATTGTATCCATTGACTAAAACTACTTTGGATAATTCTTTTTCACAATTTCATATTTAATTTGTATCTTATTTAACCTGGAATGTATGTGATCACATTTCCTATCCTCCCCCCCCCCTCCCACCCAGTGGGTTGTTAATGACTGTGATGCCACATGCGCAAAAGCTGCAGTAACAAAAACAGTCCTACATTTCAGTGTCTAAAAATTCCCATAATTTAACTGAATGAATTCTTTAAGTTAAATTTTATCATGATTAAAGCTTGGAACTTTAATTATTCAAATATTGTTAGCTAAAGAATGGCTGAAAAACTGATGTTTCTGAAAGTATATGCTTCTAAAATACAGAGTGCAATGTATATTAGTTTTACCTTATCTTTTGTGGTTTTCTCTGAATCTTACTCATCCAAAGACAATGTAACGAGGAAATGTTTCTTGTGGTACAACAACACGTTTGATATTAACTGTAACTGTGGATATACTACTTGTTATAATCTGTTTGAATACTTTCACTGCAACAGATAATGGTCAGAGGGGCTGTAAAAAATAAAAAATCCCTGCTAGTTAGTTGAATTTAAACTGGTATAGGATTTCCTAAAATGCATTGAACTTTTGAAATACCTATTTGAAGATTGCAAGTTATCACAATAAAATTTCACATTCACACACTGTTGATCTGGAGGAAATTTACAAAGTCCCCCAAATCTTCATAAAATCATAATAAAGTTTAACTTGTCTCAGAATTTACTAAGCCTCACTGACGTTGAACAACAGGAAAAATTCTCATCTTGATTAAAATATATTCTATCTCCAAATTGTTACATGTTCAAACATGTCATAAGTTCTGCTAATGCCTTAACCGCAACAATGGCCGATGTGGAGTGCGCTTCCTGATAGACTGCTGTAAACAGATAAAGATGACCACCTATTTACAGTCTGCGACTGTGAGACACAGCAAATCTTGATCCCTATTTTGATTCCAATCTTCCTGAAACTACCGTTTTGTTGAGTAGTTTATTTTGCGAACTTTATGTTATGACAACATTAATCTTAAATTGCTACATTTAGCAGTTATTAATTTCTAAAAGTTAAGGATTGTTCAATTTAGTTAAATGTCTACATTTTAAAAGTATTTAATCCCTTGCAAAGATTTTTACATCAATCTGTGGCTATTTTTATTTGGGTGTAATATTTCATGTTCCACTATCACGTTTCATTTATAGCTTCATTTTTGTCCACCCGGTACACTCTTAAAACTTCAGAAATTTATATCTTAGTTATTTAATCATGGCTTTAAATGATAATTATGCTATTCTTCTCAGAGTTTCCTGCACTACTTTCTTGTATTTACATTTAGCAAACATCTCTTTCTTACACGTGTTGTGGTTCGTGTTATTGACTTCTCTAACAAGCTCGGACACTAAAATCCCATTTTTCACCCTTTAATCCAAATTTCACTTTGTTACTTTATTCCATTTTATTTATCACTAGCTGGTACCCACGACTTCGTTCATGTGTGTAAAGAATTGGGATTGACAGCTACTGACATCTAACCACCATAGTGCACGATGGGAGACTCGATGCTATTACCACACACAAACGCCAGTCATCTGCGCTATGTAGTTCAGGCAGCAAAGTAAAATATATGGACACACATGTCATTGGTCGAAATATGAAAATATCCTTGATCGACCAATTTCAATCACCATATCTTCCACACTCTCACAGTTACCGAAATTCGGCCAACATTGTGATCGACGGGTGACTCTGTGCTACCACCACACACAAACACCAGTGATCTGCGCTAGATAGTTTTGGCTGAAAAGTGATACACCATGACACATATGTTTTTGGTAGAAATATGAAAGTGCCGCAGGTCGATCACTTTCAACCACTATATCTCCCACACCCGCAAAGCTACCGACATCTAACCACCATAGTACATGATAGGAGACATACATAATACCACTACCACACAGAAACACCAATGGTCTACGTTTTTTGTAGTTGTAGCAGCAGAGTGACATATACAGAGACACATGTCTTTGGTCGAAATACGAAAATATCCTTGATCGGCCAATTTCAACCACCATATCTATGACACTACCACAGTTACCGAAATTTGGCCAACGTTTTAATCGACGGGTGACTCTGTGCTACTACCACACACAAACACGAGTGATCTGCGCTAGACAGTTTTGGCTGAAAAGTGATACACCATGACACATATGTTTTTGGTAGAAATATGAAAGTGCCTCAGGTCGACCACTTTCAACCACCATATCTCCCAAACCCCCATAGCTACCGACATCTAACCACCACAGTACATGATAGGAGACATGATACCACTACCACACACAAACACCAATGGTCTATGCTATGTAGTTGTGGCAGCAGAGTGACATATACGGAGAGACATGTCTTTGGTCGAAATATGAAAATGTCCCAGATTGACCAATTTTAACCATCATATCCCCCACATCCGCACAACTATCGACATTCTGCCAATGTTTTGCACGACAGGAAACTCCATGCTACTTCCACACACAAAGACCAGTGATCTATGCAAGGTAGTGGTGGCTGAAAAGTGAAATATAGGAAAAAACACGTCTATTTTTATATATATGAATCAAATTAGGATAGGGAAATGAGCCACCACATTCCTTAGGTGATCTATACTAGGTAGTGGTGGCTGAAAAGTGAAATATAGGAATCAAATTAGGATAGGGAAATGAGCCACCACTTACTTTTAGATGATGGATGTGGTGCGTGAACACACAGAAAGGACACGGACACAAATAATAAAGTAATTTTCGAGATAAACCCTTCGTCGATGGGAGAACATTATGAGGGGTGGGCACAGCTGGAGACTGCCATATATAACGTTTGATCATATTCTCAACTTCTACTTATTTTAGCTACAGAGTCATGTTTTTTTCTCTCTTTTTTAAAAAATACTTAGGATTTATTTAGAAGCTCTAATTTTTGTCAGGAAATTCTCCTAAATGCTGAAAACATATTGCATAGTTAAATGTAGTTTATCTATTAAAAAAAAAAACTTAAAATTGTTTAATATGTGTTCCATTGTCTGTTGGCTATACGCTTGCATCACCAATTTCCTCCAAGCACATGGCAAATATACTTTCAGATTCCTTTACTCTCTTTCATAAAATTTTATATTAAAAGTGTCATACCAAAATGTTTATCTTTAACTTTACTTTCAGTGGAAATGTTTGCAACATTTTCCTTATGATTTAGTTTTTTCTGTTTCAGTTTTTACATCTTTGTACAATATTGGTCTGATCTTGACTTTGAACATCCTTTAATATCAAGTTTATGACTGTACAATTTAGTTACAACGCTAAAAGCTTTGAATTATTTCTTCCCATGGGTACTGTGAATCTAATTCCTATGCTACAACAAGACAAGTGACAATGGGTTCAGATGGGCAAAATACTGGGTTTATTTCCAGGTTGCCTATATCTCTTCTTCAACAATAGAATAAAATAGCTGCCTGATCGAAGCTGGCAGATACCTCATTCCACCATTGAAGAAGAGAATAAGCTTGAAAAAATTTTTTTTTCATTTGTGTTTGTTTCTGTTTTATATGTTCGCACCACACACCCATCATCTAAAGTAAGTGGTGGGAAATTTCCCATTCCTAGTTGGTAATTCCTATCTAGAGAGATATAAATTTCTTCTGCGTTCTTCTCATATTGTTTTCCTATTTTTAAATTCCCTCCACTAACCTTCTATTTCTTAGCAGTTAACTGTTATTGTACAGTGACCAGATAGCCTCTTATTACACCAGGCTGCCTGGCAGTGCAACCAGCCGCGCCACTGGTGACTCTGTTGGCGACACATGCAGGAAACTGGTGGCGCAGCCAGCCAGCCACTTGTTTCCATCCTCGCACAGCCGAGCAGTCTGTTTGCTGTTATCCTCAGATTGTGTAGTTCAATATGTCCAGTGAACTACAGAATGTCACTGTGAAAATGAATGGAAGTGAAAGTGTAGAGAAGACAAAAGGGTCAAGCAAGAAGCATTTCTTATTTTTGTATCTTTCCCGGTAATATCAACCTTTATTAATGACAGTAATTGAAAGAAAGATGATTTAGACATTCTCAAGTAATAAAAACCTTGTTGTCATATGTATACAGATCATCAAAAAGAGTATAGATTCCCTTAGCGATAGAATATGATATAAATGCATCTTTCTTCCCCTTTGCCTTCTCTTTTTCATTTTAATTAATTATTAATTTAATTGCGATGGAGCTAACACTCCGGTGGCAATTTCCCTAGTCATCTAATTACCCCTTTATATATATATAAATTCTCTTTTATAGTTGGAATGTTAAATCCCTCCCCCATTTATTTTTCCGGTTTACAAATTTTAAATTCCTTAAGTGCTTTTGGTAAATTATTCATCACTACACTTGGTAATTTGTTCCAATCCCTCATACTCTTACCAACAAAAAAATTTCCCACTCCCTTATGCATAAAATCAAGCACCTTCCCTCTTCCATGCACTGTTCCTAATTCTTTGACCAATATTCCTCCAAGCCCCATGACCAACATATGCCCTGCCATGTAAATTTCCAGCACTCTCTTCACCCTCCTCCTTTCCTCCAAAGAGTCCCAATCCATCTCCTTTATCATATCAATTACTGACTGAGTCCTGCAGTAATTTGCACAAACAAATCTAGCTGCTCTTCTTTGCACACCTTCCGACTCCTGTATTTGATAACCAAAATGTGGGTCCCAAATTACACCACTATATTCAACCAATGGTCTGACCAAAGTTTCGGAACCCAACTCCCTAACTTCTCTGTTACATCCTCTCATCACCCTCTCCAGTAAATGAAGGATTTTATAACCTTTTTCTACCACCTGCCCGATGTGCTCTGCTCAGTTAAGTTTGTTATCAAATATTAGGGAGCATGCATAAACCACGTAGCTCCGTTTTGGCCTCCTGTGAACCCCCCCCTTCCCCCCACGTAGCCCTACGTGACTTTTACCTATACCCCCCCCTCCCTCCCACGTAGCACGTAGATTTTCTCCCTATTGATTCCAGAAGACATTTTGTACAGTTACTAAACGGACATAATTAACTGTGGGAAATAAATATTCACATGCTGTTGTGTGTTCTGTTCCTCATTTTAACTGTGAAAAATGTTATGAAAGGAAAGCTATGTGGCCTGGCTCGGAACCCCCTCCTCCCCCTACGTAGCCCAGCGTAGCTTTCCAGCCCCCCCCCCCCCCCCCCCCCTTGGACCGAGCCACGTAGTTTGTGCACGATCCCTTATGCCAAGATATTTACACTTCAAGCTTTCAACAAGCAATTCTGACCCCACCATATAATCATAATTAACCTTTAGTTTTTTTATCTGTGTACCTTATAAGCCAACTCTCCATGGCATTTGTCTTTATTCCATGCTGATCTACCCATTTATATATTCTATCCAGGTCACCCTGCAGCTGTTCACAGCCTTCACCTGTTTTGATCCTGTAGTATACCATTATATCATCTGAAAATACCTAGATTGTGACTGTAACCCATCAATACAATCATTCATTAGAATAGTGAACAGCAACGGTCCCAATACATTACCCTGTGGCACTCCCATATTTACTTCCACCTCTTTTGATAATGTATTTCCTACTCTAATATTTTGCTTTGTGGCTTTTAAGAATTCCTCTACCCAGCAAGTAACTTTTTCAACCAATCCAATAGATTTCTGTATATTTAAAACCATTTGATGGCTCACTCTGTCAAATACCTTAAAAAGATCTAGTGCCACACTGTCAACTCGGCCTCCCTTCTCCAATTCATCTGAAATATCTTGCATAAAGCCTACCATCTGAGATTCACATGAATATCCTTGCCTAGAGCCATGTTGTCGATCTGAAAACCAGTTTCTTTTTTAACAGACATTTCTGATATTGTTGCATATAAATCTCTTCATCATTCTGCGCATAACTGATGTCAAAGTAATTGGCCTGTAATTTTCAACCCTATTTGTAACCCCTCCTTTATGAACCGGTACTACTGTCGCTCTTATCCAATCCTCTGGTAAGCAGCAAGAATCCATACTCATTTTAAATAAAATTTCAAGGTAAGGTAGAATATCGTATCCCACAATCTTTAGTAAATCTGTAGTAATATTATCTACACCAGTCCCTTTTTCATTTTTTTTTTTTTTTTAGCTTTCGAGTCCCTTCATAATTTCCTGATAATTTATTTCAAATTTTGTAGTTTCCCCATTTATACTTTTAGGGAGATACTCCTCTGATTGATTCCCTCCCATCACAGGATGATTGTCCCTAGTTGTCAAACTACACTAGTCACTCAATATCTCTGCAATTTTAAAATCCTAAAGTACGAGAAGGAGCATATGTGTAGGGTTGATATCAGACATGTTACCTCATCACAAATGAACAGTAGACTTAACGAGTGGTGGTGAGACTGGCTGTGCCACCATGCCGCCTAGTGTAATAAGCTGGGTAAGACACAATGCCCCACCATGACTCTCTGCCACCCGTGGCTGCTGACGTGGTCGCGGGGCACGGCGGCCGTCAGTTGCCGGTTAGTGGCGACGCCACTGGCTGCCCTAAAGTAATAAGCTTCATAACAGTCAATGCCCAATGACGAGCAGCGCCACCGGTAGCCCAACTGATTGCGCCACCTGGTGGCCTAGTTTAATAAGGCCCTTTGTTGCTCCCTGACTTCCCATCCTGTCAACTCCATATTCCATTGCTGAGAATGGAACTCTGAAAATTTCTATATTTTCCGTACTCATGTTTTTATCCTGCTATCTCCTGTGGTATATGTGTATCACCTGTGTAGATAGAGCTCCAATCTCTCTAACCTGGTACCCTCCACCCTTCCTTACCCATTACTCCTGCTTTCCCTCTGTTTTCTTTTCTTGCTTGCAAGAACCATTACTTACTATTGTTAGTTTAACCATATTTAATACACATTTCCTTTTAAAGTTACAGAAATATGAAAAATAAAACCCAACACTTGACATAGACGAAGCAGGAGGACAGTGCTATATTAATTGCTGGGATTTCTTTCCCTGTCCTTCCTTATTTTCACTGCATTTTCCTTTGCATTATCAAATATTAAAAACATATTAAATAATACAGTATGGAAAGTATAAGCAGTAATTCAGGAAAATATACTATTCAAACAAAATTCCCTGTAATGAACAGTGGTTGGTGTTTGGTAGAGATATTAAAAGAATAAGAAGGGGAGGGTGCGGAAATTGAAGGAAGGCATTGCAAAAGGATAAAAATTTAAAAGGATCACAAGGTATTGTCTTAAGATGAGACCTAGTGGTTCTGTGTATCTCAGTTTGTACTCGTAGGCCAGTTTCTACCTTCTGAGTACATAGGGCCTGATGTGCTGCTGTCCAGGAGGAATCTCATAGCATGAACAGTGAAGCTGGAATTGAAATGATTGATATAATGGTAGGTGACATGAAAACTACTGAGTTGCCTGGATGAATACAGCTGATCCTTGGCCATTCATTTTCATTGCCTTTTGAGTAGTGGGCAAACATATATAGGATGTCAGAGAGTAGTTCCAAATTATCTGGTATATTACATGGGAGGTTTCACAGGTTGCATGCCCTATGGGAAAGCTTTCATGAGTGACAAGGTTGGTGAAAGTGGTGCTTTTTACATGTTGTGTAGTGTGGTCTTTTGCATCGGAAGGAGCTATGGAACTTATTGAGTCAAGGATAACTGTACTTGTTAGCTGGGAGCTGGCTGAGATTGGTGGGGTGTACTGAAAATATTTCTGGGAGGAGCAAGAAAGATTTTAGACAAGGGGGTCTCATTTCAGGATGGACTGAAGGAAATCATGGCATCTTCATAAAGTGTTAGTGAGAATGAATTTCTGCACACAAATGGTATTCTCACAGAATTCAGACTGCACAGTAGATGCTTATGCCATCTTTCATGATACCACTTCTTCCCTCTTTGACATAGGTCTCATCTTTGTACATGAATATGGTATTACATCAAAATATTAGAAATTGCATCTAACAAATGTGTTCATTGCCGACTTTCTGCCTTCATCTATGGTAAGTTATGAGCCTACTTTCGATCTCCTTTCTTATTTTTATGTATTACTGAAGTGTTTACCTACTGTACATATCTTTTAAATGCACACAGGTACAAGGAAGAATGCCAGAGAATATTTGAGCTGCAAAACAGGGTTTTGTCATCTAATGAGGTACTATCTACAGACGAAGGTGAGAGTTCAGATGAAGATAGCTCAGATATTGAGGAAATGGGAAAAAATATTGAGAATATGTTATCAAATAAAAAGACTAGTACACAGGTAAGAAGAAATTGGGGGAAATGTTTGGTTTTCTTTATTTTTTTATTTTTTTTAAACATTTGTTCCCATTATTTAGTCTTTCTATTCAACCAATTATGATTTGCTAATGTTTTGAATATGGTGGTGTAGTTTGGGGCCCATATTTTTGTTATCAAGTACCTGGAGTTGGAGGGTGTGCAAAGAAGACAGCTAAATTTGTTTGTGCAAATTATCGCAGGACCCAGTCAATAACTGATATGATAAAGGAGCTTGATTCGGAATCACTAGAGGAAAGGAGGAGGGTGAAGTGATTGCTGGGAATTTACAGGGCATATGTTAGTGATAGGGCTTGGAGGGATTGTTGGTCAAAGAATTATAAATAGTGCATGGAAGGGGAAAGATGGCCATGACCACAAGCTGGCACTCGATTTTATGCATAACGGAGTGGGAAAATTTTCTTTAGGTGGTAAGGGTGTCAGGGATTGGAACAAATTCCCAAATGAAGTGATGAATAATTTACCAAAAATGCTTAAGGAATTTAAAATTAAAATTTGTAGAATTGAAAAATAAATTGGGGAGGAATTTAACATTCCAATTATAAAAGAAAATTTTAAAAAATAAAATAAAAAGGAGTTATTAGATGACATGGGGAATTGGCACTGTACTGTTAGCTTCATTGCAATTAAATTAGTAATTAAAAACATTACTAAATAACATTAACAAACATCTCAAATTTTACAAGCCTTATATTGTTATAGAAAAATATTTTAAACGTAACTTACATCTGGCTAAACAGCTGGTGTCGTTGAAACTATTGAAACAACTATTTGAAAACAAAATGATAAGTGAACTTAACACTGATAAAAAAAAAAGTTGTAAGCATGTAAGTGACTGGTTTACTTCCCATACCCTAATTTGTTTTCAAATTGCCTTAAAGCATCTTCCTCTGTATTATCATGATCATTGAAACAGCTATTGTATTATTAAGTTATTTGTGAAAAACCATTTTCATCAGTGAAATTCGACACACATCTTGTTCCTCTTTAAAACTGCTGAAGACTGCCTCTAAACAAATAATTTCTCAGATCGTAACACAGTTTGTGATCAACCACTGAAGTTATGTTAAGGATTGATTAATCTTATTACCAGTGGTTTTACCTTGCACCAGAGTATAATAATTCAGTGTTTTAATTGGTTTGACATTGTTGATAAATAATGTCTGATTAATGTCACTTGACTATGATTGAATCCAGTGACAATATGTGTACGTTAGAATTCTCTTCTATTGATAGCTAAGGCACAAACAAATTAGTAGTTTGAGGTTCAGTTAAAATTGCATTACATTGCTGTAAGGCTGAAAGATTGTGTTTTATGAGTGTTTTGGAACTGGCACGGACCAGCTTTTCTTGCTAAAACTATTATTAAACAATGACTAGATAAATAATTTACTATTGTTAATTTACTTTCTAACATTCCAAATGTTATGGTTTTAATTAAAAATGTAAGGTATTTTAAACATCCAATATATGATTTAAAAGCTTTCAACATTCGTTTGGGTACTAAAACAGTGTGTAACAATTGAGTATTTATTGAAATATGGTAACTGCTTCTAGCTGCCTCATTAAATGCCTTTATTTTAAATATAATCATACATAGTCAAAACTATTAAATATTTCAGTCATGTCATATTTGATCAAAAAAAATATTATAGACAAAATAATACACCTAGGTTTGATAAAAGGAAGGAGCTTGCTGCAAATTATAAATTAAATGAGGAATAGGAGCTGTTACTTACTACAAGTGGCAAATACTGATATAGTGGTAGATATCAGTCTAACACTCCTTAATTAACAAACTTACTTCTCATATACTTCTTCATAGTAAAATGTTTTTCTGACAGTTCATAAATTGTAGACCGTGAAAATGCTCTTGGAATTTAATCAACTGTTAATTATATCAGCCACCACTCTCATAATTATCCTCTGAGAGACAAGGAATAAGTTCAAGCTAAGAAATAAAATCACCGTTGAATTTGTTATATTCTGAAATTAAATCACAAAGTTCAATACAGTTGATTGTTAGGCTATCGGAAATCATTTTCCGGAAGAAAGCAAGTTATGCACCGTAGGAAACAGACAGAAAACCCCTAAAATAATTTAAAGTTAGGTAACCATTGCTAAGTTCGCACTCGACACTTCAAAATCCATCATCGCATATACTTAAACATGCTTTCAGTCACTGGTGCAAGGTAAAATTTCCAGTTCGCTAACAAAAGTTGCACAGTTCCAACCCGATCAACCTCCCGATGGCCACTACTCCAAACAACCGCCAACACTGTTAATATAAGCTTGTAGTATTCTTGTGAGTCACATGACTTACTGAAAATAATCCCCTAAAATTACCTCTCCGCTAGGCTTCAACTTTTAATAGGATTTAGAACTAGTGTTTCTAAGCACTTTTCCCCTCTTAGTATTTCCTCAAAAAGTTAACAGATTTGCTGTAATTAATATTTTTCTGAAGCCATGTGCCACCTGGCTGCAACCGCGACGTCATCAGCAACATCTAGAACTATGGTGCATTCCCGTTGTTCGAAATAGACACCATGTCTAAAATTTCATGAAACCCTTATGTTTCCTTGAATTATGTCACGTATGGTGAGAATCATGAAGGGAAACTTCATGTTGGGACAGCAATAAGAAGTAAGGAAAAAAATAGCATCTTTCACCATTTTTATGAGGTAAAAAAAGATGAAAAAATAATTTTTATTCTACTCCACATCCTTCCTTCCTCTCATATTGTTGTTATAATTTGAATTTCCCCACCATCCTCTCTTCAGTTCACACATATAACTGCCATTTAGTTATTCTTTGACTCATACCTTCTGCACTCGATGTTTTATTATTTAAGAATGGGTTTTATTAAAAAAAATCATAGTTGTTCCTGCACAGCGCCATCAATAGACATCTGCGGTTAATTATTATTGCTCTTTCTTTCTTTCTTATTTAATTTAAAACCATACATATTGTTTATGTATTATTTAAAATGAAAGTAAATGTCATCATTATAAGTCACTGGTGTCAACCATAATTATTAACAGCTTTTATTTTGCATGCTGTTGCGAAATATTTTTTCATACCTACAGTATCAGACACTGGTATTTGTTATGGCATAAAACCTGAATTTATTCTTTAATCATTTTTTACTTTACATCTGCACTAATTTTCAGGCATTTACATACCATAAAATTGCATGTAATCATGGAAATTTGACAAGTTTTTTTACATTTATATCGTTAGTACCAGGTATTTATCTAGCTTATATTTTTAGTTTGTTTTTAAAGTATCAATTAAACAATTATCAAGTATTATTATTTTCCAGCTTTCCTTGGAGAAAGAGGAACAGGAGCGACAAGAACTAAGAAAAATGATAATGGGGGAAGGTGACCAAGAACACAGGAAAGGAAAGGACAAAAAAAAGGAAGATGATGATAATCAGTCTCTCTCTGGCTATGGCTCACAAACAGGTCTTAGATAAATATTGAAGGTCATTTAACTCATCTTAAATGTTTCTTCTTTCATACTGAGTTTTGTTTTCTTTCATATCTAGGGCGAGTGTTGAAGATTTATCGCACATTTAGAAATGCAGATGGCAAGGAATATACTCGTGTGGAAATAGTGCGCAAACCAGCTGTAATTGATACTTATGTAAAAATAAGACAGACAAAGGATGAAAACTTCATTCGGCAATTTGCAACTTTAGATGAACACCAAAAGGAGGAAATGAAACGTGAGAAACGTCGCATCCAAGAGCAGCTGAGGCGCATCAAACGCAATCAAGAACGTGAACGTCTCTTGGGCATCCGACATGGAACAAATGGCTCTAATATCCACAGTGGCATGACCTCTGGTATGACGACACTGGGTGGTACAAGCAGTCCTGCACCTAGTCTAACAGGTGGTATGGGTGGAGGAGCTGGTGGGGGAACTGGTATTGGTGGTGGCGGTGGTGGTGACACACCTGGCAGCAGCTCAACTGCCAGTGCAGGCACACCTTCAGGACCCCCCTCAGTGCCTCCCCCCATTGTACCTGTCACTGCGCACACTCCACCTATACCAGCACAACACCACAGTCCAAGTGTCAGCAGCACTACACCCAAGAGGAAGAGATCTAAACTGAAGCCTGATCTAAAGCTGAAGTGTGGAGCATGTGGAAATGTGAGTATTAATTCATTTAAGCACTTTGTAACAGCCCTCATACCTGAATTTTGAATAGTATTGTACTGTATGAAGTATTCGTAGTGAGCTAAAGTTTGCTTGAATGAGATCTGGTATGTTTGTTTTGTAATTTCTTGTAAATCAGTGTATATAGACTTTGTTTTATGAAAGAAAATTATTTAAAGTCCATTTAATATGTTTAAGAACCGAATTGTGCCAGAGAATTGCTTAAATGTTTGTAATTCAAAGTATTAATGCAAGTTACGATGTCTACAGGACATGTTTCTACCGTTTAAAATGATTTCAGTAAATAATTTTGTGTTTAAATATCTTTAATTTCCATTTCTGACCATTTTTTAATGATGTTAAGTGATTATGTATTAATTCCGATTGTTTTTAATATGTTTAATTGTTTGAGTAATTGTTAATGTTCGAGAAATATCTGGCGGACGCCTTTGAAGAATTCCAGAAATTTCGATAGAGCCTATATAAACAAATCGGCAGAAGGACAGAGTTTAGTTTTACAGTTAGTTCACAGTTGAGTTTACAGTCAGTTTTATAAAGATTCACTTTGCATCTGCCAAAGACTGCGCTAGTATCTCTGGATTGTATCTTTGCTTCTGACAAATATCGCTGACTTGTTATTTTGAAAAAATAAACAAACATCTTCAACATAACCTTCTGGTAGATTATTTTAATTAATCAGTATATTAATTAAACCACCAAAGACCCTAATAACTTCTCAAGATATTTTTAGCATAGAGTAAGAAGAAATGCATGAAGCAATACTAATATGGAAATAAAGCTAAAATACACCCACCACTCACCAAAATTGAATGAACTAGGGCAGCAGTAGCAAAATACATTCCACAAAAACACAATAATTTGGACTATGCTTATACTCATTAAAATAACTGAGCTAGTGTAGGCACCTGTGGCCAACATTGTGACACGAATGGTGGTTTTGACCATTATGATTGGAGTGGAAGTGGGGGGAGAGTAAAAACAACATCAGTGTTCATGTTGATAATCAGAAAGAAATTAATCAAAATAAAATAAAAAGGGGACATGTAAAACAGATGAAAAAATGTAATATTTAATTAAAACAAAATTTTGAAATAAAATTTATGCGTATAAATTAACTATACTATCAAGCGTTGGGTAAACCAGAATAAAGAAGGTGAGTATTACCTTAGATTGCAGTCCAAGGGTTGTCTGGAATCCAAAATGTGTTTGTAGGCCAAGTATCACCTGCAGAGTTCGAAACGGGATTTGGTTTCAGGGAGTACTCTGATGGCTCTGTCTATGAAACGGTTATTGAGTTCTTGGTTAGCAACAGGAAGGTATAGATTTTCAAAGTAAACAGTTTGTCTGTCACCATGGATAACTGGTTAGTGGTGAGACTGATGTAAGAACTATGGAAATGGAGGCAGGTGAGCTGATATATGAGATGGGACATGGCCTATGATGGTAATTTTTACTAGTGGTAGGGTTACAATATGCTTGGTGGTAGGATGCATATTGCACATTTTGCAATGAGGCTTGTTGCAAGGGAAGGTGCCATAGGATTGTTTAGAAGAATTAGAGGGTTGGCATTTGTTAACAGTTATATTTTTAAAGTTAGATGACCTAGTGAATGTCATGGATGGTGTTGTGGGAAGAATAGTGGAAAGAATGCAATGCAGTTCAGGAAAACATCTGACAAAGTCATAACTTAATCAAAGAATCTAGTTCAGGTATCCAAACCAGGAGATAACTGTGGGAAAAAGACAGGATCATGGTTGACTTTGGGTTATGTGTTTTGGCGTGGAAAGTTTTTAGCTTGGGATATCTGTTTATGGATGAACTGTGGAGGATAATTATGGGTTATAATACTTGTGTCAGATTGTTAGAGTAAAGGGTAAAGGATTCTTGATCAGAGCAGATGTCTCCATCTCGGATAGCTAAGCTGTAAGGGAGAAAGCGTTTTGTGTGATATGGGTGGCATTTATTAAAGTGCAGATATTGTTGTGGATCTGATGTGGACAGAGGTGTGTAAGTGGTGATTATGCATAAAGAAATTAATTTCAAGGATCATGATGTTGGTGTGAGAGTATGACCATGTGAAGTTTAGAGAGTGGATGTTGTTTAGAGTATTTAGGAAGTGAAGGCCGAGTTTTTCACTGCTGGTCATAATCATGAAAATGTCTTTTTTGTGTCTTGGTTGTAAGATAATCTTTTGAAGAAAACATTCATCTAATTGGCCCATGAAAAGGTTAGTATACAGCTTGATATGTAGTACATATTTGTCCCATCTCAAAATAATTATAATTTCTTGCTTTGTTCTCCAGTGACCTAGTCATAAGATATTTTTTACAGATTTTTAAGCTAGACCATAAGCTCCCAAAATATGAAAACACCATCCTAATAGCTGCGATAATGTTTGTGTGAGGCCATTTCAAACCCTCTTCACGCAGCTCAATTACAGATTTATAATAGGATAGATTTGTTTTATCAGATTAGTGAAACTATTTCAAGATATTTGAGAACACAATAACTGCAGACAATTCATTTTAAATGACATTGGGCACTATCATTAATTTTTAATGGTTATCATGAGTTTCTTATTTGTGTTCTCCAACTATCTTTTTTCTCTTCAGAAACATATTTTTCACACTGGTTTGCCATAAGTCATCTTAAAGAAAACTCATTTGTGTGCGTACTACAATGGCATTACCAAATGTTTCATTTTGTTTGATATTACAGGCCTGATTGTGTTAACATTTGGTGTATCACAGTTCAACAAAGACTTGTAAACCCTCCCCCCCCTAAAAAAAAAAAAAAAAAAAACTTAAATTTAAATGAAACAAAAGGTGCAGTATATCAAATCTGTATAAAAATTAGGATAGAGGTGGATACCACTGCTTACCACAGTTGGCAGTAGGATGGCATTGACACACAAATTGATATAGACACACACAAACACTAACAGTCAGGCATATACCTTGCATCAGCAGAATGCAGGGTTTGTACAGAATGGGGATGGAAGGCAAAGTGGTAAATGGTTGTATCCTATTCTGTTCTAATTTTTATCTCAAATTAAAAACTTTCAATCATTTGGAGAAAGCATTTGCTGCCAACTAGAACTGATTAGATTGAAGGAAATAAAGAATTTTCATTTCCATAAAAAGAATTGAAGGCAGCATTTTGAGATCTTCATAGTAACACAATTCTTATTTGTGTTGTCTTGTAAGGTTATGCTAGAGATGTATTTTGTGTGGATTATAGATTTGGCATGTGAGGAAAAACAATAATGTCAATAGGATGCTTGTATTATATAGAAATAAACAATAAGCACAACTTAGAATTTTATTGGATCAGCTTTGCATCTGACAAATATTGGACACTTTGCTGAACTGTTAATTCCATTGAACTTACTCGCACACTTCTGACTTTTTTAAATCTTTTTTTTTTTAAATTAAAAATGCATAAAAAAGAACTCAACTAAAAAAATAACATTATAAGTCATCTTGCATGGTTGTGACTAAGTATGCTATAGGTCAGACTCACCAATTTGGCGAAACAGAACAACATACAAGTACGACATAAAACCCATGAACACAATTTAAATCAGGAATACATCTGAAGAAATCCTGCTGTTTTCAGCCAGTTGTTTATAATTTTAGTGAACATAGACTGAACCTTTGGGATAACCAATTGCACAATAAATAGTACACTCAAGTAAATCTTTGTTTATATATTTTTTGATTACAGCAGTTCACAATCAACTCTCCTTGTAATATTTTGTTTATGTCATTTGTTAATGATTCAGAATTGTTATTTAGCATTCTCTGGTCTTATGTAAGAAACAATAAGTATAGACTAATTTTGTATTTTGTTAATACCTTTCCAGGTTGGTCACATGCGCACAAATAAGGCATGTCCTCTTTATCAACCTTCAGCTCCTGCTCCACCTGTAAATGTGGCAATGACTGAAGAGCAAGAAGAAGAGATTGAAAAACAGCTTAATGCAGATGATGAGGACTTAGTGAATGTTGATGGAACTAAAGTAAAATTATCCAGCAAGTTGTTAAAGGTTTGTTTTGTGATTATATCACAGCAGTCATACAGATATAGAAACAGACTAAATTTCATGTATAGAAACTGCAACATAGCACCGAATGTAACTTAAGAAATTAGTGTGCCAGTTATGAGGTCAATAAATATCTTCAAATGCTATTTTTTTCCAGCATGCTGAAGATATGAAAAGGCGAACTTTGCTGTTGAAAGTCCCTAAAGATGCTGTCAACTCTCGCAAACGTAGACGTGCTGTCAACGAAATGCATTGTGATTATCTTAAACGCCAACAGAAGCCGGCTAACCGCCGCCGTACTGATCCTGTTGTAGTACTTTCCACAATATTGGAGAGCATCTTAAATGAAATGAGGGACTTACCAGATGTACAGCCATTTCTTTTCCCTGTTAATGCCAAGGTTTGTAGAAAAAATAATATTTCAGCAGTTCATTTGCTTAATGCTAATAGTACCTGGGTGACCGATCTTCGCTCGGTATCTTTCGATTTCTGTTCAATATCCAAGATTTCGAGTAAAGTTTGATTAAAGTAAAAGGCTTGAAGACTTCCTAGGCGTTTTGAGGTGCACAGTTAACCAAAGAGAAGCTTAACAAACATCAATAGGCTTACTGGTACCTGAACCTTCTTTCTACATAATGAGGTTACAGCCGTTTTCAAAAAACCAAATACAAAAATTGCTCCTTTTTTTTTTTTTTTTTTTTTTTTTAAGTAATCGTGTTAAAAACTTGAAAAGCAAAACGTTATCTACATGTGAAATTTCATCCGAATTGCTAGATCCATTTGCGATACCGCCTCACAAATTGCTTTTAAAAAAAATGCTATTATTATTTTAACTAGAAATCTTAATGCCAGATTGGTATTAATTAATGGTGCGAGATTTGAGGTAATTCAGAGGATTCTACGATAACCCTTGATGATGGATTCTTATGTAACTTGACAAGAAAAATTGAAAGTAAAAAATATTTTCTTTTTAATATGTCGCGTAGTTCTCGAGATATCGTATCTCAAAATTGACGTGGTTGGTTGAAATGAGACCTGAACCAGAAGAAAAATTTCGCCATAGCCAAGTTTGATGATTAATTCGTAAGAAACTCGTCGAGACAAATCGAATATAAGGAATTTATTTTTCTGATATCTCGCTTAGTTCTCGAGATATTATATCTCAAAAGTGAAGAGGTTAGGATTAGATCCGTCCTGGACCAGAAAAAAATCCACCAAAACCACTATGTCTATATGGTGGAAATGTACTTTCAATGTTTTATTTTGTTCCTAGTGGTTGTTGTTAGGTTGAAATACGGCCTGGACCAGAAGCCAAAAGCACAAGGAACTATACCTATATGTCGAAAACCAAGAACATTTATTCTTTATTTTCGATATGTTTCGTCGAGTTCTATAAGAATTCATCATCAGGTCGTGACGTAAATAGAACATCTTCTGATCAGCATTTCAAAATGATAATAAAACAATTCCCATAAGAAGTAGGCCTAACCATCGTTATAAACATCACAAGGTCAGACGATTCAAAAGGCAAGATTCTATTTATCAGAACCCGTTTTTTCGTATCAAACTTTACTCGAAATCGTGTATATTGAACAGAAATCGAAAGATGTTTTATAATTAAAGTGGTAGTATTTAATGACTAAATAACAACCACTTTTTACGGTCAAAAAGTAAACGATGATTACTTTATAACTGGTACTGGTTTCTGTAAAGTTATCACCTCTGATAAAGCCATTGATAACTTTTTAATTATCTTCCTTTTTATATGTTTTACAATCAAACTTCCAGTACTAATATTTCGACGGGTTAGCCGGTATACAAGAACTGTTTGTTTAATTATTCTTTGAAATCAAAGAAATTCTATTTGTAGCCTATCTGGTACCTGAATTGTCTACAAGGTGGCGATAGTGCCGTTTTCGATATACAAAGTGACAAAATAGTTCATATTTTGTAAACTCGCTTTTTTGTAGGGAAGACAACCATTTAGGTAATCTTAAAAGTAAAAACGTTATCTAAATACCAAATTTCATCCAAATCGTCACAGCCGTTCCCGAGATCCGAAATATATATATATATACAAGAATTACTCGTTTAAAGATATAAGATTTTAGCATAATTCAATGACACATTGTTTTAAACTTTTGTGATGACTGTAGAAATGGGACAAAACTATGAACTCAGAAAAGTTAAAGGCAGTTTGGTTGCAATAAAAAATAATTAAAGAGATATTTAACTTGATACAAGTGCAATATAGTGCAGGCTATGAAGGCAGTTTTCATACACACCAATTTTCCCCCTTTCTTATACCTGCTTACTTTTGCCTTTTACGAACTTTAATTTTAAATTCCTTCAGCATTTTTGGTAGATTATTATTTATTATTAAATATTTCACTCTCTGATTCCCTTGATTGCAAAAGAAAATTTTCTCACTCTCTTATGCCTAATATCATGAGCCAGCTTGTGGTCATGGTCATGCTTATATGTTCCCTTCCGCCAATATCTTTCTAAGCTTCATCATCACCTTGTACATTCTCTTCATACTCCTCCTATCTTAGAGTGAATCCTATTCGAGCCCCTTTTATCATTTTTGTTACTGATTGTGTTCTCCAGCAATTTCCAGAGAAAAACTTAGCTCCCCTTCTTTGCAGCTTCTTCTCCCCCCCCCCCCATATTTGATATCCAAAAACATGTTGGCCCCACACTACTGTATCTAAGCAATTGTCTGACCAAAGTTTTGTAACCCAATTTCCACACTTCTCTGGTACATCCCCTCACCATCCTCTCAAGGAAATTATACTAAGGAAATGGAAATGGCTTTCACATCCAACCCAAACGTATTCTCACACCAGACTCCCAATACAATATAATATAGACTCATGCGATATTGTTCATCGCCCCTGCGATATCATACAGTCGGAAGCTTACGGATATTTATATAATTCCCACTGTGGTATTACAGTGTGCTATTGTTGGGTTATGGATCCGACAGTGCAAGTAAATAAACCAGACAACAGGAACCTCAGGAGAAACAGAGTTCTGTGAAATAGGTTGGTGAAACAACTAGACAAAACAATAAAAATGTGGAAATAAAAACTTAGGAAACATGAGATAAGAACATGCGGTATAAACACAGAAGATGGTGATTAGGTAACAATAATGATACTAAGGAAACAGAAATGGCTTTTATACAATACAAACAACAAAGAATAAGGCAAATAAACCATTACTTATCAAAGTTGAACCTGTGATGAATAAAGTTTTGAGCTGAAACATTGTACATTTGTTGTTGTATACTCATTGCAACATTCATCTTTTGATGCGTTATTTTCCTTACCTTCTCCAGTAAATGAAAGATTTTGAACCTTTTTCATACCACTGCTCAAATGAGCTTGGTGTCAAATGTTACACCAATATACTTGCACTTCAGGTGTTAAAAAAAAATCCTTTCTACTCATAAACAACCTTAAAAAAAATTATTTGTGTTTCTAATAAGCTGACTCTTCTTTGAATTTATTCATCCCATATTGACCTATCCCAGTAGATTACCCTGCAGCTATTCACAGTCTTCTCCCATTTTGATCCCAATATATAATGTTATGTCATGTGTGAAGAACCTAACTTTTTTTACTGTAAACCACTAGCAAAATTGTTAATTAGAATAATGAATAACAATGGTTCCAATACATTATCCTGTGGCACTCCCATTTTCACTTACATTGATACTGAATTTTGTACTCTAACTGTTTTCTGTTCACCTTCTACCCAACAAATAACTTTTTCATCCACTCCATATTACAGATAAATAGTATTGTAAATAAGATAGAATAGGGAAAAGTATCCCTTCACTTACCACAGATGAAGGCAGTAGGGTCAGATGAACACAAAAAAACACACAAAAAAGGAAAAAGAAACAGACTTCACAATATGTCAGTTTGTAACCTTAATCATGTTGGAGGTATGAATGGTAGGTTCCGATGTGTACACGTCTTCCTCCTGCCATATTTATCACCTCTGGAATGATTGAGGTTACAAACCGAAATATTGTGAAGTGCGTTTGTTTTCTTGTGTTCGTTTGGCCTTCCTGCCTTTATCCATGGTAAATGACGGCTAATTTTTCCCTATCCTGTCTTATTTTTATGTCACCATCATCCAGTAAATAGTATTTTGGTTGACACATTGGTCACATGAGAGAGTAAACAATACATATAACAAGTTTCATACAAGTATCCCATGCTATGAATCAAGGCAAGCCATCGTTAATGAAAGATTTCTGCTTGCTTTATTTCGTATGAGTGTGCTAGGATCCTATGTGGTTGGATACTATGTTAAACTGTACGTCCAGTCACTGCAGAGGTGGTGTGTGCACCAATTTGAAATTCTGTCATCATGTCATAAGAACGCACAAATTTACTTGTATGTAATGAAAAACAGTCAAGGATTAAAAAAGAAGAGAAAAAAGGGAAGTGGATGAATAGGGTGAAGTAAAATACCAAATTTTGAAGGAAGTAAAACATGGGTGGTTCAAATAGGACAAATTTATAAGTTTTCAGTGTAATTAATGTTTATTGTCAACTGCTTTCTTGAGGAATTTGAATTATTCATATTTATAAATTTTATGATGATTTTTCTCTGGCCTATGTTTTTATTATAGGTTGTACCAGATTACTATAAAATAGTAAACCACCCAATGGATCTTCAGACAATACGTGAAAATCTGCGAATGAAAAAGTATCAGAACCGAGAGGAATTCCTTGCTGATGTTAATCAGATAGTTGAAAACTCAACACTATATAATGGTAGGTCTGTCTGGAAGTTTTAAATTGTTTTGATCATTTGCATGATAGTATAATACTGAATGGGTAATTATAGTGGAAAACATGTCTCTAGTTGTGTTTATCATTTTGGTCTGCAATTCTGTAATGTTGGGTAATCATGATAATGTGCGTTGAGTTCAAGGATCACTCTTAAACCTCTTTGCGTTCCAGTGTACATGTAAGCATGTGGCATGTGTGGAATGTCTTCTTGATAGTGATAAAATTATACTTTTGATTTACAGTCTTAAATAGCATGGATTTTTTTATTAATGTTGTTTTATTTTCTTGTAACATCTTTTATTCAAGACTAGAGTAAACTCCATTACACGGGCAGCGTTCGTGGCTAGTGACAAATGCATCCTGATAACCACATAATTAGTTGTGATAAAATGTATCTGCTTAACCCCTCACTTTTTCGCTGCTTCTTCCACAACTGGTAAATGGCAGGTAAACAAAATACACATTGACTAAAACTCGCAGATAGAAAATGAACAACATATCTCATCCTCATGTTTTAATGTTTTTTATTTTTTATCACTGCCCTAAAGCATCACATTGTTTGTTTATTGAATCTGATAAAAGATCCATAATGTAATCTTGGTCATAAATTCTGAAATTATACAGATTCCTGATTATTAAATAGCTTAACAACTTCGAAGAAATGAATTGTCAGAATACTCAATTTGGCAACATTTTTGGCCTGATATCAACTTTAAATAACCTAATAATTCTCATACAGTGAACATGAAACAAAACAATTAATGAAAGTGGTCAGTAAAATATGTAAAAAGCAAATAAACCATAAAATAAACTTTGATCAAGCAGCAACATTAGCAAAAGTTTTAATTAAATTAAAATTTAGCATAGTCGGAATGAGATTTGGCATTCGTGGTTACCAATAGCAGACACCATGAGAAATTTAAGTTTCTTAAATGTTACTTTTGTTAGCGACATGTTACTGAAAAGTAGTCGTAGTTCCACGTTTTTTCAGCCGAAATAATTTTCCACATTTTTTAAGAATAAAATGCTATAAAAAGCATACTTTATAACTGTATTCATAGCAGTAGCATATGTATTAAACTGTGCACATAATATCTAATCTCTGGAGGCTATTATTTTCGGCAAGAATACTGTTGTTGAATTGTGATTAATAAATTGAGTTTCACATAGCATATAAGCAGTCATATCCTTGATGATTTAAAAATACATAAAAAAGTAAACTTAAATCTCATTATAGCCAACGCCTATCTGAAAAACTAAGGATATCTCATTTAGTAGGAATTTAATCTGGAAAAGCTTGTAAGGAAAAACTAATTAAAATCCTTTTTAATGATATCTTTCATGATATGAATACCTTACTCTGGTTAGATTATCAGAGTATTTGGCTAGGATTTTATTTAAATAAATGCATTTTATTTTAAATGACGAAGCCTATATTTTCGAAAACGGATAACTGTTATTTATTTGACTGATACATTTCGCGATTACGTAAGTTTCATGTAAATATGCTCTGAGTTTTTAATAGAGTTCATTGTTTCTTATCTTCTGCCATAAAAATTCTTAGGTTATGCTTTAACCTAGTTCTTTTAACTCATACAGATAATATAGCGTAAACATTGAATACCGTTCTCCTTACTTGAATTTCTGCATCTACTTGTTGTAAATAAACAAAAAGTAACATGAAGGAATGATTGTAACTTTATGGTGGCTGTTGATTTGCGAATGACGGCTGGCACATGACCGTTCTCTAGCCAAAAGCTATCCAGGTGTGCACAGTCTCCAGACAACGCATTTTATAGAAGAGGATTCATTCCATATTTTTTTTCACGTACATTGTGAGTTTTCAATCTCCCTATTATGTATTGTATCTCTTCTATTTAGGTATTTTATGTAATATTTGTCTTTATATTCATACACTATGTTTGCTTTTATGTCATTTTAAAATGTGATTAATTAACATAACTGAATAGAAATACCTGTAAAAGCTTGATTATTCTGGATGCAAAATTATGTTAAATACAAAATACACAAATTTTTATGCCTACCTTCTGTTCATATGAGATGCCATCGTTCAAAATTAGCCAGTCATCATACTGTTTGATATCATGACATCATGTTCTTCAGTTTGACAAGAGAAGTGTTAAATTGAGAGTAGGAGTTGTTATATAAACCTGTGCATGCAAAACACTGATTGGTAAGGCCTAGATTCAGTATGCTGCACCTACAACCTCAGAATTGGAAACTTGGAATATTACTTGTGGCTTTGCAATGCTTGTTTTTACTGTAATGGCTTTTTTGGACTTTGTTAGAGATTGTTTCTTATTTTGAAAATCCATATAAATAGATGGGTTTATTCTTGATTAATACATGGTCACCTCATATGCATGCTAGGATTTATGGAAGCAAATAGGTACTCTCCCCAGAATGTAACATCACAGAACAATTCAAAATACAATTGCTACTCATAACTGTGCTTTATGACCACCATCCAATTAAAACTACAGATTCAACACCATGCTACTCTTATCCAAAAATGCATAATTCTTTAATGGAAGCTAAACTTATGTGCACATGCAGTTACTCATTTACTTAGCTTGGTAACAGCATTAAAACTTATTTTAAAAACTACTGCACATTATCAGTTAATTCTTAATAGTTCAGAAAAGTTAGATCTGTTTTGCCAAATTTGCACTTGCATAGTTTCTGATTCATGGTCAAGATATAATCCCGAATTTGCACCTCTACTGAGTTAACACTCAAAGCAGTGCCCTGGAAGAAATTCTGTCCACACACTATTTCAATTTGGAGAAGACACCACTTCACACTACACTATTGGTTCATACTTCTTCCTTTAGAGAGGAGAAGTGATGGTGACTAATCCCCCACTTGAAATCTCTAAAGTAAAATTTAATCAAACCAAAATTATTAGAAAATCCAGCTCTGAGTATTCCTGTTTAACATATAAGTTAAAGATTGAGAATGGCGTTTTTCCTAATAAATAGCAAAGTTTTGTGCATGCTCTTTGTCCCTTGTGATGAACACCCAGCACAAATATCATTGAATATTATGACTTGGCACACACACCCAAATTGGTGCCCTAAATGAACAATTCCACATACAGTAACACCACTCAACAAACTGGAGTGAGAAGCCCTAAGCTAACAGTGCCTAGTGTCTCTGTTTGTAAGGGTATAAAATGCACCCAAGCTATGTCACAATTTTAATTATTTCTGAGTATCTTGTATCTTGATAACCACATGATACTGAAACTTTAGCAATGTCAAGAATGTAGTATACTGTGAACCAAGAAGGAGTATAAAACATTGGCCTTCCCAATTTTTGCTTCCAGCTTTGCTCAAGTTGCAAAATTTGTAGTTAGTAATTCAGATGTTGACTTCTTGTGAGAGATCACTTTTAAGACCATTATTATTTGAGAAATTACAGAAATATTCAGTCGTCAAGTTACTGGCAATCGCCGATCACTGGCCCGCTTAGCACGGCACATGTAGGAATTTGCTCAGCTTGCAGTCAGCATTTTATTGTTTACACCTCAGTCTGAAGTGGCCTGAGTAGTACAAGCTATGAAGTAGGGGCTTTTACCGTCAGACAGTCACAGAGTACAGTCGCGACAGTTAGAGTAGCCACCTGTTAGGAGCCTGCTACCCTCCCGTTCACCTCCCAACCGGGGCGACCTGCTGACAGCTGAGTATTTCAGTTTGCACTCATAGAGCTACTAACTACCGTACTGGGGCTTAGTTAATTCGTTGACAGTTGGAATCCACTTTGCGGTATGTTATCAACTGTATTACTCAGTCTTCGAGGCCAATAAATTGTATCCATTGCAAGTCTCTCCTTCCGTCATGTAGTTAGAACTTGAATCCATTTCTAACTTTCGTTCTGTGGCTGCAATCCACAGTGGTGTCAAACTTAGCCTCAAATAGTACAATGGTATGGTTCTTGTGCAGCTGTCTGAAGAAGAGAAGTGGGCTCTGGGCAAAACTGGAATTCCCTAAGGTCAAATCGTCAGCACACACACATCCACACATGCCCACTAGCCATGGTGACTTGGCATCCTGACAATCTGTCACACATGAAAGTACAAGTACACTGTGAATGTAGTGATAATACTACTGTTTCTGTCAAAGTTACTGTAATGACCACAATATTATCCGAACCACAGACAGTTCCAGAAGCAACATATGCAACATAACCAGCAACAGCAGCAGCAACAGCAATGTCGACTGGAATCCAGGTAGGTTCACTGAAAATATTAAATAAATAATTTACATCTTCTCCTTCAAACCATGCATGATAAGGTGAAAATGGTATGGAAAGAAAAAAGCCTTCGCAGAGTTAGACATGTACCCTGAATTTTCTGATGTGGAGTTGTTTAGTGTGTCTATATGAATCAAAGCAGACAGGAGACCAACTCAAACCGGGACAGGTGAAAGGAAACAGGTAAATAACTCCTGCTACTTATGTGGCATATTAGATTTTCACTTGAATACCAAAATATCCTGGATACCAGACACCCTCCTGGCCTCAACCATAGATAAAATTCTACCTTAATATTATTATCTTTATAATTTTTATCTTTTAAATAGTAATAATTGTAACAAATTTATTCCAAATTTTTTTATTTAATTTTATTTATCAACACTCCGTAACCTTTCGTGTATACATTAATTTTCTCACCATATGTCATTTTTGTCATCAGCAAGAAAAATCAGTCATGTGGTAAACTTCGGCGAATCACATAGCCCGTTTACTAAAACATGATTAAGATTGACAGCCGAAATATAGTATACTTTTTTGTTTGTTATGTATGTTTTTTACTCATCACGGCCATCAGCTTTTGTGAGTGATGAGTCATTTTCCTTATCCTTTGTTACTTATATTAGATTTTCAGACACACATACACGAAGTATACCATTTAGGACATTGTGCGTATTCAGGAGACATACTTTGTTATTAATTGCAAGCCTTATGGGATAGACAGCACTAACTGTGATATAATGAAAACTATATAGGGAGTATATAAATAATTTTCTCGGGTGACTAGCCGAGTTATATGAATGTCATAGTTACACGATATTTCGGCGCACTGAATCATCGACGCCATCTTCTGGTGAAGTGAGTTCAGGAACGTGCGAAGTTGCTGAGCTAGACCAGATTACCGCTGCTAACCTCTGATTGGTCAGCTGTAGAACCAGTCGTAGCAGGGGTCAAATCTCGTTGCGGCTTGAATCGATGCTAAGGTGGAGTTACGACTAGATTTGATGTCAGTTTTTACATGGCATGTAGCGGACGGGCTTAAAGTCATCGCTCCTTCGAAGATGATATCATAAAACAAAGCATTCAGCATAAATTGTTTATCAAACTGATGGGTCAACACGGATCCGTTGCGGGCCTCATATTGAGCCATGCTGCCACGTGATTGGTCAGATTTGTAACCAATCGTAGCCGGGGTCCTGCCTCGTATCAACACATCGTTCCATAGAAGGAAAAATCAGAAGGCAAAAACTTTCCCGTAAGCTGATCATTAATGCCTGAGTAACAAATTGCTCACTTATGTTACTACCGAACTTCCCGTTGATCTGGACGCGCCGTGTAATGCGTCCCGGTCGCGCTGTCGGCGAATAGTATTGATGACTGGCGTCCAGGCTTCACTCAGTGCGCCGAAATATCGTGTAACTATGACATTCATATAACTCGGCTAGTCACCCGAGAAAATTATTTATATTTGCAACGCCGAGAAAAACTACGTAATTATATATAGGGAGTGTTTGTCTGAAACACTGTCCACTCTGAACATGTTTCAGTCACTTCAGACAGAAAGCAGTACTAGTAAGAATGTTTGGCACAGCTCAGTTTACTATGTGTTCTGTTTATTTGTTGCCAAGTTCACATTTCAGTCATAAATATCAGGTGACCTGGGTGGGCAACTTGTTAGGTCATTTCTCCAACTAGTAAATTTTAATACTTACAGTGATTTTTTGGGTTTTCTGCAGAGATTACATAATTTATAATCTCCTAGAAAGAGAAAAACTGTGTATTGAGTTCAGGGTCTTCCCATTCACAAATCTGAAGAATTGGACAATGATTTAATTCCAAACACGATATATGTGTTGAGAAAAATAATTATTTTCCATAGTTAGATAAATTATATTCCAGTAAAGGGATCAAGAAGTTATAATATAATTAGTCTACGAATATAGAATTGAAAGGTGACATTGCTACATAAAACATTCTTTTGGTTAATCTACTGTTGTTTTCTTTTTAAGCTGACAAATTTTCACACTATTCCCTTACCATGAGTAAGACCAATCATTTGAAACTTGGTTCAACAGAAGCATAATTTATAATGCATATAATCTAAAGTGCTGTAATAAATGTTAAGAATAATTATTTGGGTGTTAAATGTTTAATTGATGAGAACAGTGTGTTGTATTTTAAATTTATAACATTTGAATTAATTATATGTATTATTTTTCAAATTTGCAGGAACTAAAAGTTCTTTAACTGTTGCTGCTCGACGCATGTTGGGGTTGTGTGTGGAAAGACTAGGTGAAAAGGAAGATAGACTAATGAGACTTGAAAAAGCTATAAACCCATTACTGGACGATAATGATCAGGTGGCACTCTCTTACATTCTGGATAGTGTTGTCAGCAATAAACTGAAGGGGATGTCAGAGTCATGGCCTTTTCTCAAACCAGTCAACAAGAAACTCGTCAAGGATTACTACACCGTCATTAGGAACCCTATGGATTTGGAAACAGTTTCCAAAAAAGTCCAGAGTAAGAACTCATGTTTTTATTCTTCTTTATAGAATTTCACAAATTAACATGAGATTCAAAGCTAATAGGACTTTATTGATGTGGTTATACTAGTAGAGGTAAAATTAATAACTGCAGTATGTTGCTGAGTATTGGTGATAATAATTTTTTATTAATTTACAATAAGATTAAGTTTTTGGATCAATTGACATTTTTTAATACTCAATAATTACCAATACCAAAAATCAATCATTTCTATGAAATTATTATTATTATTGTTGTTTTTTTTTAATACTATTTTGCTTCCCAAATTACTTTATTTTACTTTAATTTCAGGTCACAAATACCATAACCGTTATGAATTTTTGGCTGACATTGAGCGAATATTACAAAACTGTGTGATATACAATGGAAAAGATTCAACATATACACAGAAAGCAGAAACCCTGGTTAAGGTTTGCCGTGCTACATTGGAAGAGGTATTTATAATTTACATTTTGTATGGGTAACAGGCTGTCAGTTCTTTCAATTAACTTTCTTTATTAGAAGTCTTCAGAATAAATGAACGTGTTTGTTTGGAGCAGGATTTTTTCATCTTATCAGACTGTTACATTTGTAGTCTTCCTTAGTTAAATGTTGATGACAGGAATGGCATTCAAACTTGAATTATAGTGAACTTAAATAAGGAGGAGTGAGAGACTAATAAATTAATTTATTCATACCTATTGTTGTGTAATATACTCTGTGTACCCATTTTCGAAGACTGTTTTTATTTAATGTTATTAATTTATCTCTTTAGTATGGAGACCACCTGACACAACTTGAAAATAATATCAGTTTGGTTCAAGAAAGGGCTCTAGAGCAAGCTGAAATTGATCAAACTTGGCTTGGCACTGAGGAAGAAAATTATACTATTGCAGAACCAGAACATGCTGTAAGTATTCTCTCACTTATTCTACATGAAATTATTTCTTTAAATCACTTGTAAATTCATTTTTTATTATAAAAGAATTGATCAACTTTAACCTCAAAAGAACTTGTCTTTACATATCCACTGCAATTCATGACACTAGTTTAGGGAAGTGTTCTTTATGGACAGAGCATGGTGGTTGAGTGGATAACTTTCTGGCCTCGCAGCCAAAATTTGTACACACGTTCCTTGGACGATATTAGTCACGAATATTTGCACTTTATAGCCACAAAATATATATTAATCGAGTAACGTACGTAGAATAAAGGAAAGTTCCGCACAAGTTATTGTGGGAAAAATGTATTGTTACCTTTGATATTTATAGTAGCTGTTTTTCTTACATCTTTCTTCGAGAAAAAAAACTGACTTTCTTAACCATAATGATATGTAAAGAAGAAATATTGCCTTATTAATGTACAATGTTTAGCGACCATATTGTTCCAGAGACAAACTGTTAACTGTCCACCAGAGATAATATGTGTCTACCATTAAATAGTAATCTAACGTATTTCGCATTTTAACTTACCTATTGCGATGCAAGTCAATACTTATTACATTTAATTCGTGTATTCCATTTATTTTAAGCACTGCGGTCCAAAAAACTGAGTAACAAAAGTAAAAAAAATAAAACTGAATCCAAAGTTTTGTGAGATTATTGCGAAAGGAGTGCGCATCTGAAGCGCACTATGATCGGCAGCCCACAATTTTCCAAATATAAAGGTTTTTAATTGTTTGCTCCTTCCCATGGTACATATAAGTCATTAGCTATTTTCCTAGATTTTTACTGGCACCATTAACTCTAAAAACGTGAAAACCACATCCAAACTACTGCGGTACTTATTGTGCGATACCCGTTAGAGTAAAGAGACAAACACAGCTTGCTTACAGATATATAATAGTATAGATTATGACATTTGCAAAGAACCTGAATTCTGACTGTAAACCAGCAACACAATCATTCATTACAATAATGAACAGCAATGGTCTCAAAACACTAACCTGTGGCACTCCCATATTTACTTCCTCCTCTTTTGATTATGTATTCTCTACTCTAATGCTATGTTTTCTGGCTTTTAAGAATTTCTCTACCCAGCGGGTAACTTTTTCGTCCAATCCAATAGTGTTCAGTCTATTTAAAACCATTTCATGGCTCAGTTGCCACAGTCTGGTCTTTGAAAGCAGGGTACACTACAAGAGGTTAACATTTGATTGGAAGAGTCTATTATAGCCTTTCATGAACTCTTCATCTCTTGCTTTGATGACAACTCTGTGTATAAAGAAAAAAGAAAGTAACCATATCATCCAACACTCCAAAACTGTATAATGTTGCATGGAATGGTAATCAGTTAGCCAATAGTTAGCCAATTAAATCTTCTTACCTCACAAAAAATATTAAACTAGAAATTGAAAGCATTGTTTCTGCAGCCATTATGTATTTCAAGTGATTTATTTTGATATCAGCTATAATATTTATAAAGTTTGGGTGAATAACAACATTTTACATTTTGAATCATATTTTTTACAAATGTATTTGTGAATTTTGTGATTTTTATAGAGCCAGACAAGTTCACCTGAGCATGGATATGGGAAGTCACATATGGATGATTATGATTTTGTTGATGTGGAAGGTGATGAAATGGATGGAAGAAGTGCACCAAGAGCTAGGAAAAAGGATGTCCTTGAAGAAGGTAAAATTAATTATTCCAGTAACTGTGTTAAAGAAAGAATGCTAAAATGAATTTTGGCTATTCTGTACAGTTCATTTACTTTACAGGTTAAGTTATTGACTGTTGTTATCGGGCAAAATTCAAGAACCATTTGTCATACTATCAAAAGATGTAATTAATTTACATTGATCTTTCAAATGAGAAGACAAATTTTATGTTATGGTTTTGAATTTATTCATATATGTTCAACATTGTCAATATTGATGCATTAAATAGAGCTGTAAACATTGAAACCAACATAATTTAATTGTGATGGAGTACATACTCCTGAGGAAATTTCCCTATCCATCTCTATCCATGTTTTGTCTATCTCTATTATCATGTTAATATTAATATGGAAAATACACCCAACACTCACCAAAGTTGAAGGGAGGAGGGCAGCAGCAACACAAAACAGAAAATACAATATTTTAGGATAACCCTTTGTCAAGTTAAAAGAAGTAAGTGGCTGAGCTCATGCAAGTCTTGTGGTTGACGCGGTCACTCTATTGTCATGTTAGGTATATTAGTAAGAATAAATTTAATATTATCTGCTATTGCTCAGTATTAGCCAGTCATCTCTTTCTTCCTCATAATATAATGAAATGTTCTTGTATCATTCAGTTTTGGTAGTTATATGTTAATATAAAATTTCAGTTAGGAATGTCACATTTCAACATATTTATTAAAGCTAGACATAAGGAGATACATTGGGTCCAGGGCAATCCTTTGGCCTAATACACACACTATTGACTATGGGTTAAGGCACTTTTCTTTACTTTTTAAAGGTTTTTATTGTATGCAGTATATTTTGTTTTACCTTTTGTTTCTAGTATTTTCCCCATTTTCATCATCCGCAGGTCTTTTTTCATTTATCTAGAATTATCTGGCTGTTAAATCCACACTTCCTCGCTTAGTCTGTATCTTTAAATGTTTGATTCCAGTATTTCTATTTCTTATTACTTTTAAGTGCATACTGTTGTGTGGACTGTAGTTGTTAACAAAATACATTTTGTGTGATTTAACTATATTATGTTAGGATGGGGAAAAATTGGACCACACTAACTAATATTTTGGCAAAGGTTGCTTCACATATGTGTGATACACTTTGAAAGCTTTTTTGCTTAAATTCCACATTAAACTGTAGGTTGTGGTGAAATGGAACTAGTATGCTACCTCCAACATAATGGTTCCTACTTCCTGCCTTAAGTTTGAGGGAAAAGGACATCATAAACTGCTTTAGATCTGTGAAGTATGTTA
The DNA here is from genome assembly GCA_031002005.1 of Vandiemenella viatica. Classification (NCBI taxonomy): domain Eukaryota; kingdom Metazoa; phylum Arthropoda; class Insecta; order Orthoptera; family Morabidae; genus Vandiemenella; species Vandiemenella viatica. The sequence continues at coordinate 24,102,849 of JARYHS010011408.1, forward strand.
TATGTGTAAAAAAAAGTTTGCAGTAGATCAGACTTGTAAACAAGGTTATTCTTAAGTGGCTGAGACTGATGAGTGAATGGTAACACTCAGGACTGGCATTCGGGAGGATGTGGTTTCAAATCCCCATGAGGCCATCCAGGTTTTGGATTTCCATGGTTTCCAAAAATCAATTCAGGCAAATGCCAACAGGTATCCAAACTCATCTAAATAACAGTTCAAGGTAATTTTCAATGTCATATTCTGCCATTTTTAAGACATCTGTGGTAATATTATCTACATTTCTGAGTTCCTTTACTATATCCTCAGCATTAATTTCAGTTTTTTTAGTCTCATTTCTATTTGTGCTGACAAGCTCAATCTCTGATTTACACACTTGCATTTCTGAATCATAGGCCTAATCGCCACATCAAACCAGTTACTTAATATGACTGTCTTTTGCAAATCCTCATTAACTTCTTCTCTATCCTATCTGTAATTGCCTGGATACCTCCACTTCCACTCATTTTTCTAACATAGCCATAGAAATTTCTAGATGCGTCATTCAACAGTCCCCATGCACCAAAAATATTCTTCGTAAATCTGTCTTTAACTTCCTTCTTTGCAGTTATTAATTCTTTGTTTAGATGTCTCAAGTGTTCCCTACTGCCTTGTTGTCTCTTAACTCTGTTGTAATTAGATATGGTTTGTTGGTCAGTCGGTAGATAATATGAATAATTTCCTATTTGATAACAAGGTTTAGTTGAAGAATTATGGAAGGGAAAAGATTACTATGAGCACAAGCTGATGCTCAATTTCAGCCACTGAAGCCTGCATTCCATCACAATTAAATTCAATTGGAATAAGCAGTAAGGAATATTGTTTATGAATATTTTGCATTATATTATAGAAATATCCTTTTCTTGTTACATTATAAAATGTCAAAAAGGACATCTATCAGCCAGTGTCACACATCTGTCTCCAAATTTTAAATGATTTCAACAGATCTTCAGTTTTCAAGTGAAGAGGACTTGGATGATTTGCCTCTTTCTGAAGGAGAACCAGTTCCAGATGATGACAGTCAGCAAGCAGCTGAAGCAATGGTGCAGCTTGGCAACATGGGTTATTATCCTCCAGTGCCTCAAGTTCAGCAAGAACAAGGTAACTAAAACAATAACATATTTGGTTTACCGTCCATTTTGCAGAGGCTTCAATATTTATCTTAACTGTTTGGTCGATCAGTTATTTATTTTCAGCAATGTACAGTTTTTCCTCTGCTATGAATAATGGTAATACTGTTTTTTCATGTCATTTTTAATTTTTCCATCCTTCTCTTAACATGATGGCAAGTATTTTTTTGTATTCATACAAATACTTTGTTCATTTTTCCCAGTCCTATTACTGCATAGATTTACTGTATCCATTCCTGATCCTATTTCAAAAACAATTTAAAAGTGTAATGATGGTGTTGTTTATGTGTGGTATTTAAAGGTTAATTACAATTCACAGGTCTTTATAATTAAGTTCTTAAAGATTAATTATTTAATAGTTTTGCAGAATCACAGTCATTCTAAATTCCATAAGAAACCAAATACCTATCAATAAGACACCCCCCCTCCCCCACCCCCCCAAAAAACCTTCTTGAATACTGATGGTTTTCCACGGTGAACTACCTTCTTCTTGCAAATCCCAAAATTCCCTTATTCTCATGTAATATTATTTTATTCAGGTTTCACTGAAACTTTACTATTATTGAAGTATCATTTATTTTAAAAATTTTATGTAATGAGATCTTTTCATGTAATCATACTTGTTTATGAGTTATTAATTTCTTTCTTTAAGTGAGACAAGTTCACTATCGAAGGTTAATCAGTAAAATACTGTTTTTAACCCTTCAATCCAAACTTTAAAACGATTATCATATATATTATTTCTATAAGGAGTTTTTTGTCACAAGGCATTATCGCCCTTCATACTTAATCGAAAGCAATGAATGAGATGTCATTTTAAAGCTTATGGCCTCCACTTTGGTAATGTCATATTTTAAGAAAAGAATTTTTTGAATCTAGACCCTTAAAGGGCAAAAATGTCAATATTTCTGCAATGCGTTTTTCTGTCACGAGGCATTTATCTCCATTAATATCTAACCAAATTAGATAAATGAGGTATCATTGTAAAGAGTAAGGTCTCCACTGTGGTCACTTAATATTTTAAGAATGGAGTTTTCTGAATTTAACCCTTAAAGGGCAAAAATATCGATATTTTTAAAATGTGTTTTTCTGTCTCAAGTCATTTATCTCCCTTGATAATTAAACAGAATTGATAAACAAGGTATAATTTTAAAGACTGAGGTGTTCTTAAGGTCTTCAGTTTTATTACACCATATTTTAAGAAAGGTTTCTTTTTTTTAATTGACCCTTAAAAGGCAAAAGTATTAATATTTGTACAACACATTTTTCTGTCACAAGCCATTTATCTCCCTTGATACCTAACCAAAATTGATAAATGAGGTATCCTTTTAATTTAATTTAATTGCAATGGAGCACGCGCTCCAGTGGCAATTTCCCTACACACCCAACTTCCCCCTATCCTACACTCACCTACATTTGCCCTCTACAAATTTTAACTTTAAATTCTTTTAGCGTTTTCGGTAGGTTATTCATCATTCCCCTTGGTAACTCATTCCAATCCCTGACACCCTTACCTAAAAATGAAAATCTTCCCTCACCCTTGTGCCTGAAATCGAGTGCCAGCTTGTGGTCATGGTCATCTTTTCCCTTCCATAAACTACTTTTCATACCTACTGCAATATCTTTCCATGCCTCATCGCCAGTATACGCCCTGTACACTCCCATTACCCTCCTCATCCTCCTCCTGTCTTGCAATGAATCCCATCTAAGCTCCTTTATCATATCTGTCACTGATTAATGTACACCAGAGTCCCACTAATCTGAAGCCTGGTTATCCAAACGTTTGGTTAATCTGAACATGGCAAAGAATTAGTCAAGTATGAAAAATGGTAAAATAATTAAAACACAATTCATGAAAATACATTTCATACTGTATTTAATTGCACGGTTAACTGTTGTACATACACACAATTTTAATTTACACAGTACAGTACACACATATTAGAAAAATTAGCAATTAAACATTAAGTTGAAACCGTGCGTAACAATGAAATAAAAACTGTCAAACTTACAATAAGAGTTACAAAGCTTACAAACGCCCATTTTATTCCTACTTTTTATAAGACAAAAACTCAGTCATTGTTTTTTGGCGTAATGAAGACTGTTATATGATGCATAGTTGGGCCATCGTCTCGTTAACATTAAATCAGCTGGTGTAGCAGTGGCCTGTTGCTCCAAATAGCATAGCAGGAGATCAAGGGCTTCTGCCGCGTCTCTGGATGGCACCAGCTCTCCTGTGTCACTTCCGTCACAACAGTCCACTTCCACCTGGTCTTGAGTGACAGCAGCCATTGTCCCCCCTCTTGTTCTCAATTGTTACCATGGTGTACCTACTTATATGCTTGATATACTTCATTCTAGAAACTAGTCACTGTAATTCCAGCTAATCCAAACAAATCGGTAATCCGAACAAGGCCCGGTCCCAATTAGTTCGGATTATCGGGACTCTGGTGTATCCACTTTGGTCACATCATATTTTAAGAAAGAACTTTCTTCAAATTCAACCCTTAAGGGACAAAAATATCAATATTTCTACCGAAATTGATAAATGAGATATCATATTAAAGACTCAGGTGTCCACTTTGATCACACCATATTTTCTAAAAGGATTTTTTTGGAATTTTACCGTTAAAGGGCAAAAGTATCAATATTGTTTCAACAATGTGTTTTTATTATTATTATTATGAGCCATTTATCTCCTTCGATACTTACCTGAAATTGATAAATGACATACTGTTTTAAAGATTAAGATCTCCAATTAGGTAAAATCATAAATTAAGGAAAAATTTTTCAAAATAAGATAGGATAGGGAAAATAAACAGATACCCGTCACTTACCACAGATGAGGGCAGGAGGGCGAGACGAACACGTAAAAACACAAAAACAAACAAATAATATTTCGACATAAGTCTTAGTCATGTGGGAGGCGAGACATATGGCAGGGGGAAAGATGTGTTCACATCCCAACCCGCCACATGAATCTAACTGTTTCGTAATATGTTGAATGTATTTTGATGCATACCTATTACACTAAACAAATAAATATTTGCTACAAAAGTGCAGTTCTACTTTTCATTATATTCAATCTCATTATCCATCGTATTTTATTCGCAAAATTTTCGCAATGGTGGTCTAGTATTAATTAATTTTGGCTATATTTTAATCATGTTTTTTACTTGCTTACCATTTTATCTAAAAATCTGAGTTTCTTTCATCCTCTAAAAAACACTTGTAGTTTTTTATGAACCCTATTTTTCAATTTTCACTAGAATGTATTCTCCGTTGCTGACAGCCTATTGCCTATATTCAGTTTATCTACTTAAATGACTGGCATTCTATTGTTTAATGTGTTTTATACTGACTGTCGTTGAGTACATGACGAAATAAACTTTCAAATTGCTCTACCATTTTTAGTAAAATTTTCTGACCATGCAACTGTTACCTCAAAATGTTTGTCTCTTCCTGTATTCTAAGTGTAGATTTCTATCCAACTTAGTTTTACAACTTTTAGTTACTATGTGTTATTATGATATTGGTTTTATTTCGACTTGAAGAGTCATTTAATATGAAGTTTATGCCTATTTCATTGATTTACTGTGTAAAAAGCTTTGAATTATCCCCCTTTTATGGTTCTGGAAAGCTTATAATAGACTGAAGAATTTCAGCGTTACTTTCAAAGTAACCTCAACACTTATATTGTTAAAAAAAAATAGAAAATGGTTAGTTTAAATGTCTTTATAATCACAAGCTTAGCGCTGCTAGTTCAATTGTCCAATATGCATGGATTGTGACAGGTAAAAGAGATATTCACTTTGACAGTTGCCATTCATTCCACAATAAAAGTTCCCTTCCTTACGGCCTCGCCATCTGTGGCAGGCACATCTGTTCTGATGAAGAATCCCTCTCTCAGTATACCCAAAACCTGGCACAAGCCTTCATTTCCTGCTGTTATCCTGCGGATCTTGTACGTAAACAAATCTCTTGTGATGTTACCCACCCTCCACCCAACTACTCTCATTCTGCACCTCTAATTTTTCCCTTATTTATTGATGTTTTATTTCTTATTATGCATTATTAAAGTTTACATTTTTTTATGTTTGCATCTTTTCTTTGGCCTTCCGCCTCTGCCTACATACAGAATGTATGAGAGTTATTGATAGTTCTCTTCACATTATTTTATCCTCACCACGTCTACCACTCTGTTCTCCTAGACCAAGATAGTCATGCAGTAAGCCATGGTGTGCACATACTTCCCTTGGCACATGGCCTGCTTCCCTCTACATGAGTAAGATTTTAAACCAAAATGTTGAACAGTTGTGTTTGTTTCATGTTTTGTATACTCCAGCCTTCAACTTTGGAAAATGATGGGATACTTTCACATTGTTATTTACATTACCTAAAAGCCATTTCCTTTTCTTAATATCATTACAGATACCGAAGATAACACTTCATAAAAGTTGTATTTTTCTTACAGAATATATTCATAGGTCTTGTCCTCGAGCATTTGTTATTTTTAGCGTTGTATTGATAACCTTCTCTCATAAATTTATTTTACAGTAATTTTTTTCCCTGCAAATAGTTCAGTTATTGTGAGCTAATGTATGCAGTTAAATCCAGGAACTTGATACTTTTATTAATCTGTAACTGCGTGTGGGAATTTTTTCTTAAAATAAATTATTATGCTCTAAGAGAAAAATTTACATTGCCTTGTCTAGTATCTTATGAAAACTTATAACAATAACATAGAGAAAGTGGCCATAATAGAGTTTGGAAGATTTGCTCATGTACATTAGAAATTACTCTACACATGGCCAAGGACTCATTTCAAAGTTGGTTTTGCTTTCTCATGAGCATTTTGCAGCTGGCTGGTACCTCTTCTTGATTGTTCAAAAATACAGCTTTTGTTATTCTTTTACAAATTTTGTCAGTTTCATATAACCTAATAAAGCATTGACATGGTAACAAGTTACTTATACTTTCTACAAAAATAACAACAAAGTTGTATAGCAGTTTTATGATTAGTCTTTAATGTCAGTTGTAAATAGATATTTTTGTAACTCCTTTGCTTAAAACTCATGTTTCAGAAGAGAGCATGGATGTGGACCCCAACTATGACCCATCTGACTTCCTCATGCAAGGTCTCCCACAGCAGAGATCTACAGAACAGCAGGAGCTGCAGAGCCAGGTTCATGACAAGATTCATGATGACCTGGAAGTCAGTGAATCTGATGAGGAAGAACCACACCCACCTGCTACTACTCAAGTGGTTGCTCCCACAAATTCTGCTGTGCCAGTACCCATGCCGGAGACAGAAATACCGCACCAAAGTCCTCAGCATTTGCCTCCGGCTCAGACAGACATGGATATGCAGCAGGCAGACCATGTTAAGAAGGAGCAGGATGATGATGATGATGGAGGTGATCTCTGGTTCTAAGCCTGGATCTACAACCTGTGTATACCTTTCATACAAACATTGAAGATATACGTGGTGTATTGGATATTTGTTGTAAATATTTGTATATTTTATAATTGGCCATTGGAAATGACACATTTATTTTCAGTTTTGTAGTAAAAATATTTATTGCATAATCCTGTATTCTGTAGAACACTGTGGAAATATGGGTTATGTTCATTGTAAAGATTAACTGATGGAAACACTATTGAAAACTTGTTTTTTTTATGTGAGTGTATTACTGGAAGGGTGTTGTTATAATTTTGAGAGAAATATAAGTAGAAGTAAATATTATATTATTGTCTTCTAAATTATTACTTCCTTACAGTTTATTTTCTATAAAGCTGGATGATCTACCTCCATTTGTGTAATAGGTAACTAGTAATTTTAATGTTGTCTGTAAAATTCAGGAAATGGCATTTATTTGTTATTGATGACTATTGTTCTCTTTATTGCAATAGATTATCACTTATTCCTTAGGTCAGCATAAAGTCAGTATGTCGAAAATGATACCAGCTTCTTCCTTTACAGATCATTTGTATAATATCTGTATCAAATGCACATGAATTTATGTCATTATCATAAATGAGCAAAATCTGTTTGCAATGGTAAATGGTAAATTTTTGGATAATTTACCATTAAATTTTTAATTACTCTACAATATACAGCAAACTGACAAAGAATGGAAAACAACTTTTGTAAATTTTAGCAAAACTCAATTAAGAATGTAATAAAAAATTATTACATTATAATTGAATCAGTTTAATACATTTAGAATATTTGGGTGGAATTTGATTTGAATCCCCATATGACCATCTAGATTTCAGTTTCACAAATACATTGCAGGTGAAAGCCAGAATGGATCCTTCAAAAGTTCATTGTGAATTCACTTCCTGTTCCTTGCTCCAAGTCATTTCACATCTTTAACTTCTTTTTTTTTTTTTTTTTTTTTTTTTTTTTTTTTTTTTTTTTTTTTATTGCCAGCAAATTGGAGTATTTATACAATTTTTTTGTAAATTTTACTACAGACCAGGCAATGTTTTTTAAGAAATAAACCCATTTGATCTTTTGCCATCAGGAATTTATTATATCCATCTAGTCAAATTCAAGAAATCACCAGTATAAAGTGAACAAAGAGGTCATTGTAATTTCTTTTAATTTACGATTTGATGGTGTCTAACCGTTAAATAACTCCAGTAAAGATTCAAATTAGGCTTGACATAATATTTGTCATTGCCTAATATCCATCAATAGACATCTACTTCTGGTGAGGATATTGAAAACATTATATGCTTAGGAGTTCTGTTTATATGAGCTAATTTGTTCCTTCAACCAACTTCAGATGTTGTGTGTGCCATAGTATCTTGAAAATTGCGTCTGATGCATAAGGGAGAATTAGAAAAATATTTGCTTATAGTTCGCTGTTTGTAACTACTGCTAGGAATTATGCACATTGCTCTAATAATTTCCACATGTATATTACTTTTATATTGAATTGTTCTTTATATTTGATGAAGATTTAAATGGGGGGCACTACCTAAAGTTTTCTCACATTCTAATAAAAATCATCACACTTGTGATAATTTGCAACTTATCTAGCTAATGTCTACCAGGGCCTCAGTTCTTGCAGTTTTGATTGTTCCTAGAATGAATTGTGTTGGGTGAAAGTTGTACTAACCTACGGTTGTTAATGCATTAGGAAACGTTAAATCATTTCCTCTGACTGAGCATGGACCAGAAAAATATGTTTAGTCAGAAAAGCAATTTCTGCAATGATATAGATCTCTGGGCGAGGACTACTCAGGGAGGAGTCATCAGAATGGATAGAAACATTCTACGAGTTGGAGCGTGGAATGTTAGAAGTCTGAATAGGGCAGGTAGGTTAGAAAACTTAAAAAAGGAGAGGGAATGACTTAAGTTAGATGTTGTTGGAATTAGTGAGATTAAATGGAAGAATGCACAGGATTTCTGGTCTGGGGAACACAGGATAGTTAGCACACAAGTTGTCAATGGAGTCACCGGTGTAGCATTTGTAATGAATAAGAGAGTAGGGAAACGTGTGAGTTATTATGAACAGTTCAGTGACCGGATTATTTTGATGAGGTTAGAAACTAAGCCTGCCCCAACCACATTAGTACAAGTGTATATGCCCACATCACAGCAAGATGACGAAGAAATAGAGAAAATATACACCGAAATTGAAGAACTAATCCAATATGTGAAGGAGGAGGGAAATCTAATAGTCATGGGTGATTGGAATGCAGTAGTGGGAGAAGGAAAAGAGGGGAATACTGTAGGATCTTTTGGTCTATGAGAAAGAAATGAGCAAGGAAGCAGGTTGTTAGAATTTTGTGAAAGATATAAGCTAGTAGTGGCAAACACACTGTTTAAGAACGATGCAAGAAGTATATACACCTGGAAACGTCCTGGGGATACAGGCAGATATCAGCTAGATTATATCATGGTCAAACAGAGATTCAGGAATCAAGTTCTACATTGTAAAGCGTACCCAGGAGCGACATAGATTATGGTCATAATTTGATAGTAATGAGGTGCAGGCTAAAAGTCAAGCAAATAAAGAAGCACTGTAAGCATAATAGACTGGAAGTGAATAAACTGAAACAATCTAGCATGAGAGAAAAATTTGCAGAAATGGGAGACTTAGGTCTAAGAAGCAATTTTAACAGGAGATCAACTGAGGACAAATTGAATGCATTTAAGACTGAAATAATGAAAGCTGATAAAGAAACATTAGGCATTAGGGAACAAGCCGTATGAAAACCTTGGATCACAGAGGAAATTTTGGAGTTGATGGATAAGAGGAGAAAGCACAAAAATGCTCAGGATGAAGCAGGAAGAGAGCAATACAGGCAATAGAAATCAAATAAACAGGAAATGCAAAAAAGAAAAATGGCTACAAGAAAAGTGTGAAGAAATAGAAGAGGAAATGGTCATAGGTAAAGTAGATGCTGCATACAGGAAGATCAAACAGAATTTTGGAGAAATTAAGAAAAGATGTGTAAACGTTAAAGCTGCCAATGGGAAATCTCTTTTAAGCTCAGACAATAGAGCTAACCGATGGAAGGAATACATTGAGAAACTGTATGATGGGGACGACTTGAACAATAGCATAATGGAAAAGGAAGGTGATATCGACATTCATGATTTGAGGACAGAATTTAATAGAGCTTTGAGTGACTTGAAAGCAAATAAGGCAGTTGTAATAGATGAGAGCCCTGCAGAACTTCTTAAATCCCTAGGAGAAGAAGGAATCGAAAGATTTTTCAAGCTGACATCAAAAATTTATAAAACAGGAGAAATTCCAACTGATTTTAATAAAAATTGCAAACTTTTTCCTTGCCAACATGATTCCACTGCATGTTGACAGTGTTACCTAGTCGCTACGGGTAAGACAGAATTCCACTACATTCTGCTACGGGCAGTCAAAATTCCTCTATGGGCAATCAAAATTCCGCTACAAATAAATAATTATCGCAAAGACTATCAATAATACTTACCTATAATGATGAAGTCTCTTGTTAAATATAGGAAGTAAATTCTGAATAGAGATGTTGTTTACTGCCAGCATGAATGTCGAATAGAGGATGATTGTCATCGTAATAGTAGCAGCAATACTGAAGACGATATTTTTATCACACCAATAAATATTTTAAAAAATAAGACGGACTTCATTAACCAGTAAAATCATGTAAGTGCAGAAGAAGACAATACTGAAGGAGCCAATGATTTCACTTTTTTGGCATTATACACACATTATTGGTTAATCATTGCAGGTAAAAGCAAAATAACAGTGTAACTGCAGTTTACAGTCAGTCTTCATCAGGTGAGGCAAAGAATTCAGATCCACTTTCTGTAAACTGATGCATACACTTACCAGATTTCTTGAGATGATAAATAGCAATTAGGTCAAGCAACAACTGTTTTCAGTTTGCAAATCTAATTTCTCTCTTAGGAGATCATTGTTTGATGCTTCAAGCTGTTCCGTTTTTTCTCTCTCTCTTTATATTACCCACCATAGAGAAAACCTTTTTGTACTTCAGAATTTCCTTACGGAAACCCTAATAATAATATTAATAACTTGCAAATATTTGAAAAAATATACTCTGCTTCAACAGTTTTAACTTTACTTAAAGCACATCAAAAACCAACAACACCGTTTGACATTAACAACAATTCATTTTCTTCATCTGAAAAATAGTATGACACTCAGGGGCGGCCCTAGCAAGTTTTTCAGGTGGTGCGAGATCTCATTGTGGCGCCTCAAATTTGTAATCGCTTATTCGCGATTAAGGTGTTCATACAGACAGACTGAAGATAAAATACATTTTTTACACCCTACTAAAATTATAAATATAAAAGTTTGTTTTCTTGCATATTTGCTAGTGTTTCACGTCGAAACAGCTGGATAGATCAGGATAAAATTTGGAGTAATGTATTGGATATCGACTTTTATTCAGATCGAAAAAGTTGTTTCCGTGGGATTCGTATACGAATGCGTATATGAATGCGTTATGAATTCCAGTTGAGCAAAGCCGAATTCCGAAAACAGTAACTCAAACTTCAGAAAGATTAGTATAGGATAGCAATGGTATGAATGAGAAGTTTCAGTTAGAAAGTTCCTCAGCTAATTCACAACCCGTTATGTCATACTTTTTCATTAGTTAAACTCATTTCTAAATCTGCACCGGATTATTCCAATAATTACAGTTCAGGAATCGTTTTTATAATGTGTAAGAACGACACTATATGATTGAATTTAGATACTTGTGGAAATTGAGTGACTGACACGTTCTCAATTGTTCCGATTATGCTAAAACACGTTGACTGTAAAACATTATTCGGGATCTGTTGCTATCTCATCTACAGCCTCGTACTCAAAATATCTCATGTTTTTCTTTGTGATATGACTGGCTTAATAAAAGGACACATTCCAGTCTGCGATCCAATTTCTGTAGTTGTTATCAGAGCAGACGAATATCCTTGGTACTCTCTCTCAAATTCCGAGCACTTTCCTAAGCAATTGTGAAGCGTTTCATGAATTTACTTTCATCCTGAATAGCCTCTCTTATAATATTTACTTGAAACAATATATTATACCAAGTCACCATTGTAACTATGAACTCAAATTGCTCCTTGATCTGGCTCAGGGACAAGGCCTCTGGTACTGCAAGTGAAAAATTCGTTTCCAGAAGGGCGTCACGAACTGAAGAATATTGTTAACGAACTGCAGCGTGGATAGAAATTCCATTCTCTGAACGATTTTCGCATTTTTTTTATTTATTATTTATTTATTTATTTATTATTATTATTATTATTTTGCGATAGTGCTTCTAAGTTCTTGACTACCAATTCCCATCGCTTTGTTGATCGAAAGAATCAAAAAATATTCTTTAAAGAAATCCGGACAAGGAAATCGGTCTAATTGATGTTTTGGCGTCACCTGCTATTACCAAATTTAATGACAGCTAAATGGATTTAAAAATGTTTGGGAAGATATTGGTTCAAAATTCTGCTTTGGACACCTTTGTATCCTTCTTTCATATTGGATCCACTGTCATATCTTTTGGCCTCGCAATCGTTCATACCCAAATCAAACTTTTGTAAAGTATCATTAATATACAGGCCAGCTCCCGGATTCGAAGAGTCAGTTACCGGCTTATAACGAATGAAACACTCACGCACTTCCTCTTAATTAGTGTCAGCAAAAGCAATGTTAAAGATAATTGTTCAACGTGACTTACAAAAGGAGTTCAATCCAGTATGATGGAAAAGTATTTAGATGACTTAAGCATAGTCAAAATGTTATTAAGAGCTTCATATGTTTTGAACACATTTTCCAAAATAATAGACATTAGTCTCCCTATTAGCAATACGGCGGAGATGCTCTAGCACAGTGTCATATTTCCTAGCAGTTGGAATATATTCAGTTAGTTACCATTATTAGAAGTATTTGGTGTTTCAGATCAAAAGCTTTCGCTGAACAAGAAAAAGAATATTTTTCACATCACTCATTCGAGGATAGCAGCCAACCGTGACTTTTCGTCTTCAATATGTATTTACAAATGCTTGTCTATTACACTAAAGTTCTTTTAGTCGAATCAACGCTTCTATCCAACTCAGCATGGTTTGCTGGCGATTTGAGGAGGTTTTGTGAGATTTTAGACTGCTTGATAAGTCATCAAATTCTTCTATTCCCCAATGAGAGTGAGATCTTCTGTTGTATAAACAAGAGTAACAGCAATATATATGCAGATTTCGAGTAAACAAGCCGTCTTCTTTTATAAGTTTCTTCATTTGACATTACTCTTTGAAAACATATATTTGAAAAATGACGTCCATGATTTTTTTTCTTGGATTTTTTCGTTGCACGAATAATTATTTCATCCCTGACTGCAGAGTCAATGAGCGACCAGTTTTAAATATGATCATAATTGGTGGTAATTTGAAAAGGCGAGGGTGGTGGTATGGATGGTATACCCCATTTTGAAATGTAGACGACGTTACAGCCACAGCAAAATCTTCTCGTACATGCTGCTCCTTATCATCATGACCCTCGTCTGAAGAACTTCTATAAAATAAGTTTACTTCCGTCACGTGTTGAACTAGTTCTGATGACGACGATTCAGATTACATCTCAAATCTAATACATTTTGCAAGTAATTTTGAAGCCTTCTCAGTTTCGCCTTGGGATTTAAAAAAAAAAAAAAAAAATTAAGAAAAAGTTGTAGCGACGTTTCTGTAAAAGATACATTACATTTTGTAAATATTTAAGCTAAAAGCATCAATTGCAATCACCTAAGGTATAACATTGTAGAAATAGATAAGTGGGCAGTATCTCGCTTCATGCACATGCACGCACATACAAATTACTGTGGCGGATCTGGAGGGAGGCAAACCGGGGCGCTTACCCCAGGCGTCAAAATCATGTTTAAAGGGGTGGTAATGGTAAATGTGGTAAATGACAAATTCGTGGGTGGTGACCTTTCTTAGCTCTTCTGCCCTAAGTGGCAACCTTCTGGGGGCGGAAAATCATAGAGCCGCTTTAAACCGCTGCAAGCGGCAAATTCATAAATTCATATTTCAACGGGCGGCAGTCGCAGTTCTTTGCCCTGGCTCGAAAAATTCGTAGATCCGCCACTGGTGCATGAACTGCAAGACTACAGCCGAAAAGATAGGAAACAGATACGAGGATCGCTGCGCGACCCCGAAGAGTGCTAATTGTGGACGAGTTGTGGTTTTCTTGAATGGAGTAACTTGAGCTGATTCGGACTATACATTAAACGGAAGCTCTTACGATTATAAACTCTCCTGGATGATTTGAGTATTTAAAAAATATTTGAACAGCAAGCTGGGATATTATATAATTTATTTTTAATTTTTTGCGCAGAGGATCTCTCGCTGCATTTTCGGCGCCCCCCATATGACGGCGCCCGGTGCGGTCGCACCGCTCGCACCGCCCTAGGGCCGCCCCTGATGACACTTCCTGTTTGTTAATTCTAGAGTAAGTCTCGTCGAATTTTCGAAACGTCATATTTTTTTCTCTATGCTTTGGTTCAGTGCATTATTTGCAACAAGAAATAGCATGTTCTTAAAAGGTTTGTCGTTAACTGGAAACCTTTTGAAAGATTCACCGACACATTTTTGGTAAAACTTGACACAGATTAGTCTGAATTTCCCCTGTCGCTTTCACTACACTCTGCTAATAATAATTCTGTCTGTTCGTAATGACCTATTGGCTGCACATTCTGCCCCTGTCGTAGTCGCCTTTACCTAACCCGACAATCCTGCTGGGTACAAGGGACCTACAGTTTAACGCAGAATCCGAACCACAGAAGCGTTCTGGTGTACTTCACATTACACAGCAAGTCGTGACAGAGGTGAAGGCTGGGTTAAGTGCCTATGAAAATCCCTGCCGAGACAGGGATACGAACCGGGGACCTATCGATCTTCAGTCAGACGCCTTAACCTCTGGGCCAGCAACATAATATGTTCCCCAACATTTACTTGTTCTGTAGCTAGTAACATGTGAGGATTAAATATGTTCAACTCGTCTAAGACCTTTAGCATTATCATCATCACTACAAATACAGATCAAGTCAAGAAGTTGTGTCTTAACTTCATCATGGTACACAGGGTGTCCAGGAATGAAAGGATAACCCTGCAACCGGAGATAGGTCACATCATGTCCTACGATATGACAAAATTTTATTTTAGTAAAGTGGCAGTTTTTTGACGCAAGTAAAAGGTTCAAGCCCATTGTTTCCAGCAGAGGTAGTCAACCTTTTTTTACCATTTGTATCATCAATATATAACTTATGAAGCAGACGTACAGCAAGTTAAAGTCCATAATAATAATTATTTGTCAAATACTTTGTCTGACTATGTTTGGCAGAGTAAGTATAAAATGACTTACTGTAGTTAAATCTGTCTTTTTATTTAAAATTTGCGTATATAAAAAGCATGAAGTTTGGCGAAATTACATTTTATTATTTAATTTATTAATGAGATTCCTAAGGCTGATGCTGCTAAAATAAAAATTGGACGTCTACGTCAATTTTTGTAAGGAACAAACGAAGGTCTCCTATTTCGGTTTCTTTCTTTGATGATGATAATGATTAACACCACAAAAGCCTGATTACAGGGGATATTAAGGTTTCATTAAACTGAATATCAGCTGTCCTACATTTGGATATGACAGGCGTTTTTTAATTATTATTTTGCCACAGGTTTTCATATCTATCACTATAGAATTTATGGTTACTTTCTTCGTCATGTACGATTTCTAAACCTTCTTCTTGTCAAATTGTATCAACTTCTTCAATATTTGCGGTTCAAGGATTTTTCATCCAGTCATACACCTCGAATTTCAAAATATCAACAAATCGTTTTTCCATGTCTAAAGTTTGTTGAGGTGAGTACTGAATTTGTCAGTACAGAACACTTTCGTAACCTATAAGAGTTTTATTAGCTCCTTGAAGCTGCGAGTCAAGATCATTAAATGATTTAAATCTATCTAAGAAACTTAATAAGTTAATTAAATGTTTAAAAAACAAAAGTGCTTCAGTATTGGACCAAACCCCTACTGCCCACCACGAAAGCTAGAACGCCCACTAGTCATCCTGGAATGAAGTCTTGCGAGAGTGTAAACGCTTGTGCACTAGGTGAGACGCGAGGCGAGAGTGTAAATGCGGCTTAAAAAGGTTAAATTTAATTTAATTGCAATGGAGTGCACGCTATGGTGACGATTTCCCTACATACACATATTCCCCTTTCCTGTACCCTCCTGCTTTATTTCTCTACGAATTTAAACTTTAATTTCTTTTAGCATTTTTGGTAAATTATTCATTGTTTCTGTTGATAACTTATTCCAATCCGTGACCCCCTTACCCACGAAAGAAAATGTTCCCACACTCTTACGCCTGAAAACGAGTGCAAGGTAAGTACAAATGAATATTCTTGATCATTAGGGTTCAGATCATTAAGAATATATATATATATAGAGAGAGAGAGAGAGAAATGCATGCAAATATGAGCTTAAAAACTGGTAAATATGACCTAAGAATAACAAAATATGACCAAATATTTAAATTTACTATACGTCAAAACATGCTCAATTGTATATTTATTTTTTCTAGTAGTGTCGCTTTCATTTAGACAACATAATTTGCTTCCGTGCACTCCTAGCACTTTCGGCTGATCCAATCGAGTGTAGATTTTTGGGCACAAATCAAAGGAAGTTTGCGGCAAGCGTTTCTGGCCTCGCATTCGGGAGGACGCTGCTTTGAATCCCCATCCGGGCATCCAGAATTGGGTTTTCCATGGTTTCCCCAAATCACTCCAGGCGAATGCCGGGATGCTTCCTTCAAAAAGGTTCCCGTTCCTTGTCCCCAGTCCCATCCCGCCTCTAGTGACCTTAATAGCTGTCGACAAGGCGTAAAGCAATAAGCGACAAGCGCTTGCGAAGCGTCTACAGGATTATGTGGACTTAGTATCGGTTGTGTACCGACAGCGGACAGACGTGCAATCCTGTTGTGATAGAAGTGCTGCAGGAAAAATGAATAAATGGCCCAACCAGGATATTTTAAAATTCCCCGAATGCTACCATTAGTACCATTAGTACAACCCTGCATTTGGGACCCGAAGAATAAAGACCATAAAGAGGTAGAGAAAGAAAAAACAGTACTGATGCTTGGAGTCGTCTTAGTGAAGTTTCAAATAAACCTGTCTTAGAGATTAAATAAAAGATAGAACTTCGCAGTCAAATTTCGTAGACATTTAAAGAAAAAACAAGATTCTATTCGCTCTAGCGCAGGTATAAATTTATTAATTTAATTTAATTAATTAATTTAGCTGGTATAGTATAGCTTCTCTGAAGTTTGTATTTTCTTTAGAAATCATAGTGAAATTTCATTCAGCGGATATTCGGAATCAGCATAGCTCTTCCGGCAGAAGTTATCAAACTGCCCAGATGGTTCAAAAGGAACCTGATTAAATGTTTCTTCCATAAATTCTCTGCAATCAAAAAATAATTGGCAATAATTATTATACAATTCTAATTATAAAACAATATACCTACTTGTATTAAATGAGATACATATATGAAGCTACATAGTAATCATAGTTACACGAACGAAATTACGAGATAATAATTACCTGGTACGGTTTCTATGGAATTTTAACATCCACGATCTTCTATGACGTCTTTCTTGTTTTTATTTTTTATATATATATAAAAATAGGTTAGGCCAAAAGTTATGGACGACACTACCTAGACGTCCATCATGCTTGCTCCAAAACATACAAGCGAACGCGCAAGCATGTGGATGACGATGTTTGACTCCCCAAATTAACCAAGCGTTTGTAGAGACTTGGAGTTTGTGGCAAGTGAAGCGTATGGTCCCGGGGTAGAAAGTGACAAATTACAATAAACTTTAATTCTTCAATGGTGAATTCTGACCAATTCAGTGACAATTAGTTTTGTTTTTTCCTCCAATGTGTAATAGGAGTACAGTTCTGTGAATAATTATCGTAATTTCTTCTCGCCCATACCGCTAGTGAATTCCCGGTATTATTCAAGAAAGTATGATAGTTTTTCTCAAAATATACCATAAATGTTATCGTAATATGACAAAAACTAGCAAAATGGCATGAATATGCACTTATATGCTATATAAAATAAATTTAAATACAATCAGTAACGTTTAATCTGTTTAATTCAGCATTGCAGCTCGAAAAGAAGGCAGGAAAAATATGACTTGTCATAAGGATCCGAACTCTATTGATCATTATATAACTAAAAAAAGGCGTAATTTACTGCTTCTTTATAGGCTTAAGAACAAATTATTATTCTTGACATTTATACCACCATATTTGAAAATAAACAACATTCTTGAAAATTATATAATCGTGTAATCAGATAAAAAATGTATAAAATTACTGACTATTTATAGATTTAAAACTAAAGCATAATACTGAAAATTATACATTCGTGCAATAAGATGATATTAATTTATTTTGAATGCTTCTTTAAACATGCAAGATCAAAAAGGAAATCTTTATCATTATAAATTCAAGTATTTAGAAGAAAAAAAATAAGAAATGGTTGGCTGCTGTCTTTGTTGTCCACGATGCGTGCGGAGCGAGACAAACTTCACCCATGGAGACTTCACCCGTCCAACGCAACAAGCCGCTCGTTTTGAAGCCTCTTTGAGCACGACCATTTCACTAATAAACCCACGGATGGCAGCGACGAACGTTGCGCGTGCCTCGGCGCGACCTTACTACTTACGCACAGTGCGAGGCGTGCGTCACATGCCTCGCACTGTGCATATGCGACTTAGCAAGTATACTACTTCACCTTTATTTCCAGAAACAATTTCAAAATACACATCAAACTCTTTATCGAATATTACCAAAGCACATTACATGACAAAACTAACGTAGCCTCATTTCAAGCAATCTCTAGCTAGTTGTTGTTAGAACGATATTTTATAAGCCATAGAAAAAATTCTCGACGCCTTTAAAGATACCACAAGCCATTTACAAAAATTGGTGCAAACAATTACTACCAAAAACAATTAAAAGTTACTTTAAAATACTTGAAACTAAATTAAAATGAAATTATAAAGGATTTAAAAGCTTTGACATCGCTTTGACTATAAAAAGTACATGCTGCGAGTAGCATCATGGCAAGTTTTGCAATGTTGTTTCAGTTCAGTGAACATTGCACATTATTAAAAAAGTGGTGTGGGAAATTTAGCCAAAGGTAAACAGCAGATAAACTAGTTAGATCGAAAATAGCAAATTCATCATTTTAACCCTATTGCAGGTTTAATTCCCATTAACAAATATCTGTTATGATTTGATGGAACATCTTTCTGAAAACGATCAGATACCAATCACACAGTGGTTACGATACACGAACTCTTTTCAGCCAATTCATCGAATAGCCTTGCCCGTGAGGTGACACCCAAAATCTCTTTCTGTCAGGATGCAGGACAACCCACCGTTTCCGGCTTTTTTTCCTATAGGGGACACGTTGACCGCTACGAAATAGTTGCAGTCTTTGCTTGGCCACCGTCTGTTTCACTAGCATATTGACAGGTAAGAAGACATTTTATGAGCCACCTTCTTTTTATGGAATGTAAGATAAACTTTAGAATCAAGTGGTGTGTAAATTTTGCTAACTCTTTGGACACAGAAGGGCCATGTTGCTCTGGTATAAGTTATTAAATGCTTATTACATGCACATTGTACTAAGTGATCGATCACTCAGTTTACCTGAATATCCTCCGACTACTATAGTGCGATCGACTTATTCCCTCCCTTCTAGCAACTACAATTAATAACCTTCGTATAAATTGCTTGTCGATTAAAAGTCAGACTGATATATATTAACGTAATTTGTTCATAGAGCACATTGTTTTCTCATTGCACTGCTTTGCGTGGCTTATTTTGCAATTTGTGTGTTCTGTTTCTTATGTTGGAATATTGTGTGCCTTAAATAAAATCATACAATATATTTTTTAATATATTTTTATTGATTATCTGTCACTTCATTACTTGAAGTTTACACAATACGAAATGATGTAGCGGATCAATACAGAAATGAAATGAAGAATAGGTGGGACCCCTCATAACGCGTTGTCACGGGATGACCGCTAGCTATGGGCGCCGGCAGGATTACTTTAAGGGAGGTGCATCTGGTTTTTTTTTAAAATACATTATATATAACACTTATTAACTAAGGATTCTGAATTTATTGACAAGGAGCTGAACAAATTTGGACAACAACCTAGGCGCCTTAAGTTATTATTCAAACAGTGAATTTAATAATAATTTTTTTGTTTCTTAATCTTTTTCTGTGAATTTCTTTCATATCAGGAGAGTGCAAGTGCACCCCACTCCCGACGCCCATGCCGCAAGCGGAAACTCTTACTAGGAATACATTACACATGCAAGAGAAAAATTAAGGTCTGATGCATATCGAAAAGACCTGGTACTATTTTTTTCTTTCTTTCTTTTTTGAAATGGTAGCCATATGGTAAAAGATTTAGAGGTCTAAGTTTGAGATATATTGTTGTTGTTGTTCATGTCTATTTTTTTAAATGTATATTTCTTCGTGCCCAGTTGCGAGAAAGTATGTTTTTACATTTATTTTGGTGCTCCAGCCTGGCTCGCTTCCTCGTGTAGTCGAGTGAAAAATATATGAAAATAAAAATTCCCATTTTCAATATTGAAAAAGAAATTTTGTCAAACTTTATCCAGAATGCTTGCAGACTAGTGCTTAGATAAGTTAACTGAGTTGTTTTTTTTTTTTTTTTTTTTTTTTTTTTTTTTTTTTTTTTTAAGTACAATCATTTTCAACATACAACACAGAAAGAGAGGGAAAACGTAGAGTAGATAAATAAACAAATTTAAGAAAAGATATCGATCACTTACCAAATTTTGAAGTCAATGCTAGTGATAAGAACAAATCAAAAATAAATAAACTTGTGGTGTTAATTAATTAAATTATTTTCTTGATGTTACATCACGAATGCCTAGAAAAAAAAATCTCTCTCTCATTACATAATTATAACATCCTGAATTTCTTTATCAAATGACAGGTTGCAACTGTACAAATGATGAATAACTAAAAATAAACTTAATTTCTGTTCTTGCTAAACTGTACGTTGATTCTTTCACATAAATATGTGATTATTACGAAAATGCTTGCTGTTGATTAATATTGCTTGTTACTTATTTAAACTAACTATACGATTACCCCTCTACCCTTTAAACTGAATAATATTGCGCTACCCCCTACAATGAATACAAGTAACAATCAAGCATTGTCAAAATCTTACATAGCAGTCTATTAAATTCAATTATTAATTAAAACCCGCCTGAAATAGATTTAAATGATAAAGAAAATTACTGCGCCGTTTGTGGCTTTCCATTGCACAACATTGTAAATGATTTACTACAGGGGTGGGCGAATAGTGACCCGTAGGTCAGGGCCGCATTTATGCATAGCCTAGAGGCCTGCACCACATAGTACCACAGCCAGAGAAATCTGCCTTGTTTGCAATTGATTGTATTTGAGAAATGGGATGAACTGAATGCGTCATTGCAGGGAAAGGAATTATTTGCAATTGAAACGTTAGTTGACTTTTACAAATTTATGTCTGCTGAAAAATTTTCGTGTGTGAAGAAATTTTATGGGAAAACGTTCTCTATTTTGGTCGGCATATATCTACGAGCCAAGTTTTTCATGCTTGAAGATTAACAAAAATAAGTATAGATGCTCTTTGATAGACGTTAACTTGCAGTCTGTGATTAGATTCTCAACAAGCAATATCAGTTCCGTACCGAGTGTGATGGTGTAACGGTTAGCGGTTCTGACCTCGCATTCGGTTCGAATCCCCGTCCGGGCATCCAGATTTGGGTTTTCCATGGTTTACCAAATGACTCCAGGTAAATGCCGGGATGCTTCCTTCAAAAGGCCATGGCCGAATTCCTTACCATTCCTTGCCCCCCATCATTACCCGTCTCTAAAAACCTCGCTGTTAAGAGACGTTAAGCAGTTTAAAAAAATCACTTCCGTTCCAACGTCCCCCTCCCCCCCCCTCCCCCCCCTCCCCCCCCCCCACACACAAAATTGTAGAAAATTGTGATAGGGTACATTTGTTCGTTAAACTGAGTCTAAAATTAAATTTTATACCTTTTCCAAAATGTAAAGTTAACTGAGGAACGCAATCATTTTAATAGGTGCGGTCCTCCGCTAACAGCTGCTTCCACAAAGTGGCCCACCAGCCAAAACAATTGCCCACTTATTTACTAGATACTCTCAGGATACTCAAGTTTATCCGCCGCTTCGCCTGGGAACTGCGCTGTATGAAGAGGGCATTTAGTTAATACATAAAAGAATTGTATATTCCTTATTTTCAGATCCTTGTCTATGCATGAACAACCTCAGATATTTCCAATAAATTTTTGCGAACTTTTAAATCTTTAAATTGAAAAGTTTTCGTAGATTCTAACACTCTTCTACACTTCCTTCGATTTTGGAGTGTTTCAGACCATTTCTTCTGGGTGTTGCAATTTTCACAAACAGTAGAGTATATATGCTACCTAATACTTACTGTCTGTCATCTATGAATACCAGTGAGCTGTAATTGTCCTTGCTAACCAGAATGAATCCGTCTTGGCCAATATCTTTGTCTCTCAAGGAAAACGTCGTTGTTCAGCATTATTTTTTTAAAACTAAGTCTGTATTCCCATAACTACAACCATCATTTCTGTAGTTTCATCTACATCACTTTCGCGGGGCTTGACGTGGTCTTCTCAGAAACACGAAAACTGCAATGTCATTTGTAGAATATTGTCCAGGATTGTAAAGTCACGAAACGATTTTTTATTTTGTTATATACGCAGACAGCCTATAAGATATAGTTTTTACATGAATAAGAGTAGAAAAAGTTCTTACTGTTATTAAATATGAGTATCTATCCATGTTAATAATTCTGTTTATATTTCTAACGTCCTTCGAACTCAAGAGAAATACTTCGAATTTTGCAGAGCGAACTCTTATGGTCACATGGAGGACCAGTTCGTATTATAGATAGATCAGGTCATGGGGAAATGACAGGTTTTTTTTGGTAACAGTTTAACGTCCCTTTTTAACAACGTGGTCTTTAGAGACGGGAAAGGATGGGGGCAAGGAATGGGAAGGAATTCGGCCATGGCCTTTTGAAGGAAGCATCCCGGCATTCACCTGGAGTGATTTGGGGAAACCATGGAAAACCCAAATCTGGATGCCCGGACGGGGATTCGAACCGCCATCCTCCCGAATGCGAGGCCAGAACGCTATCCGTTTCACCACCACGCTCGGTGAAATGACAGTTGACCTTTTACTATATTCACTATCAGCCAGAACATTATGACCACCTACCTAATAGCCGGTATGTCCGCCTTTGGACGGATAACAGCAGCGACGTGTCTTGGTATGGAAGCAATGAGGCCTTTGTAGGTCGCTGGAGGGAGTTGGCACCACATCTGCACACACAAGCTATCTAATTCCGTAAATTCCGTGGAGGAGGGCGTTGAGCTCTGACTCCACTTTCAATCAGATCTGACGAGTTGGGGGGCCAGCACGTCAAGCAGCTTTCCACTGTGTTCCTCGAACCACTCTATGACACTCCTGAGCTTTTGATATGGTGCATTATCTTGTTGAAAAAATGCCACCGCCGTTGGGAAACATGGTCATCACAAAGGGATGTACGTGTTCTGCAACCAGTGTACGATACTTATTTGCCGTCATAGTGTCTTATTCTAGCTCTACTGGACCCATGGATGCCCACGTGAATGTTCCCTAGAGCATAATTGAGCCGCCGCCAGCTTGTCTCCGTCCCACAATACAGGCGTCGAGAAGCTGATCCCATGGAAAAGGACGGATTCGCACCCTCCCGTTGGTATGATGAAGAAGGTACCAGGATTCATCAGAGCATCGTCGGCTGCGGAGGTCAATCGTTAGGAGTGTTCCGTTCACTGTGTGTTCAGACACATTCGTACTCTGCTCAGCATTAAGGTCTGGTGTTAGTTCCGCCACAGTTCACCGCCTGTTTTACAAGTCTGCTCAGCCTACGACGTCCGATATCTGTAATAAGAGGTGGCCGCCCAATCCCTCGACGTTTGGACGTGGTTTCACCTTGGTTTCGCCAGTTATTGAAGACACTCACCACAGCATTCCTCGAACACCCGACAAGTCGTGCAGTTTCCGAAGTGCTCGTGCCGAGCCTCTGGGCCATCACAATCTAAGCTCGGTCAAACCCAGATAGATCGCGCGCCTTCCCCATTCTAAACACGGATATCACGCTCACTAATACTACATGCACTGTGCGTGTGTCTAACTACCAGTCATTCCTCGTCAGGTGACGCTGCTATAGGCTGGATGGATTTATATCGATAGTAGGTAGGTATTCATAATGTTCTGGCTGATCAGAGTAGAGCGTAGTATTTGTCCATGCAAAACCTGTATTTACTACTTCTAAAACCCTTCAAGAAAAACTTCTTCTTAAACATTTTCGGAGCAAAACCTATAAGGTGAAATGTATGACAAATTTGTATTTCAGCCTGATCAAGTCACGCAGACATGAACGTAACCCCTATTTACTCATTTTTCGTCCTTAAAAACTCATTTATTGCCACTTTTAGACTCTCAGAAATGTATTTTTTGTTTAAATCATCCGTAAGAGGTACAAAAATAATCAGATTCACAAAATAGATCAGATTAGTTTACATGGTTAGGGCCCCGTATTTTATCCAGTAAAAATTTCATTTATTACTTTGCATGATATTGATTTTGTGACCTGGGAACTATTCTATACCCGTGACCGTACCCTAAACACGGGTACGAACTAAATTCTCGGAAGTCATCTCAAGTGTCTTACTGCCATGGATATAATTCACGATTTTAGATTACGATCTGAGCACTATTTGTATTTTGTAAGCCTTAAAACTTTTGATATGATAGCAATTTAAAATGGGTGTATTCTAATTTTTCGATTACATTCCTTTTATATGAACCTTACAAAAGCATCGGAAAGGCGCTGAAGAAAGCGTACGTAATTGTGAGGGGACTTAGTTGAGAAATAGATCACAACTTTTCTTTTCATTCATGTTCATCAGCGTCAGGTCACGAACTTAACGTATAACCGGAGATGTGAGGGTACTGAAGTACAAAAATTTAGTGTAGTACTGGTGTAGTATAGCACCCACATTTTGTGAATCTATATTGGTTTCCTGTACCTCTTTCTTCCTTCTTTATTTCCAGGAAGTGGAAAAATTCTGGAAATGAAGAAGGAAGAAAGAGGTACAGGAAACTGAACAATGAACTAAGAAGAGAAACTGAACAAGCAAGAGAAAGATGGATGAAAGAGAAATGCGAGGAAATAGAAAAACTGGAGAAAGAGGGAAAATATGAAAGTATGTACAAAATTGCTTCTGAGATTGTCTTTGAAAGTAAGAGAAACAAGAACAACAT
The DNA here is from genome assembly GCA_031002005.1 of Vandiemenella viatica. Taxonomy (NCBI): domain Eukaryota; kingdom Metazoa; phylum Arthropoda; class Insecta; order Orthoptera; family Morabidae; genus Vandiemenella; species Vandiemenella viatica. The sequence goes on from JARYHS010011408.1 coordinate 24,128,014, forward strand.
GGAAATAGAAAGAGAGGATGGCACATTAGTCAATGAACCACATGAGGTGCTGAGTAGGTGGCAAGAATATATTGAATGCTTATATAAGGGAGATCAAACACCAAGTAAAATTGAAGAAGAGGCACAGGTAACAGAAAATGGAAAGGGGTATGAGATCCTAGAGACAGAAAGACTCTGAAGGAGATGAAGAATTGGAAGGCATGCAGAATCGATAATTTACCTGCAGAATTGTTGAAGAGTTTAGGAAACAAAGGAAGAAGGGAGATAGTACACCTTTGTAATAAGATATATGACGAAGGGGAATGGCCAGATGACTTTCTCGCAACGGTAATGATACCAATTCAGAAGAAAAAGAATACTAATAAATGTGAAGAGCATAGGACTATCAGCCTAATTTCGCATGCAGCTAAAGTGTTGTTGAGCGTGCTGAACAGAAGACTATATGGAAAGTTAGATAGAGTTATTGGAGAAGAACAGTTTGGATTTAGGAAAGGAAAAGGAACCAGAGATGCTATCGACCTGTTAAGAATCATAAGGGAAAGATATATTGAGAAAGGAAGAAACATCTAAGCCGTCTTTATTGACTTGGAAAAAGCTTTTGATAAGGTGCAATGGAAGAAGCTGATGGATATCTTGAAGAGCAAAGGCGTAGATTGGAAGGAGAGAAGGTTGATACAGAACCTATATTTACAACAGAAAGTACGAATAAAGATCGGAAACGAGATGTCAGGAGAAAGCAGCATTGGAAGAGGCGTAAGACAAGGTTGTTGCCTTTCCCCATTATTATTCACTTTATACTTAGAAGAAATTATTGGAAAAGGCTTAAATGGAAAAAGAGGAGTGCGTATTGGTGGCAAGAGAATAGAGTGCATACGATTTGCTGATGATATGGTATTGTTGGCAGAAAATGAACAAACTCTAAACAGAATGCTGAAAGATCTAGATGAAGCTTGCCAAGAGTTTGGAATGAAAATCAATGCAGCTAAAACTAAGAGTATGGTGACTGGAAATGGAAGGAAAATAATAAATATTAAGTTAGGAAGAGCTGATATCAGGCAAGTAAGTTCGTTCAAATATCTTGGGAGTATGATCACCGAAGATTTGAGGTGCGATCAGGAGATAAAATCTCGCATTGCCGTAGCAAAGGAAGCATTTAATAGGAAAAGGAGGATACTAACTGGAAAAATAGACAAAACACTTAGGAAAAGACTCGGTAAATGTTTTGTATGAAGTGTGGCCCTTTATGGGTCGGAGACTTGGACACTGAGACGAGAGGATGAAAAGCGGTTAGAAGCGTTTGAGATGTGAATGTGGAGGAGGATGGAGAAGATAAGCTGGGTGGATAAAATAAGTAATGTTGAGGTGCTGGACAGGGTCAGTGAAAGCAGAAAAATTCTCCAAGTAATAGAGGAGAGAAAGAAAAACTGGATGGGGCACTTGTTGAGAGGGGAGTACCTGATAAAAAACGCCTTGGAAGGTTTAGTCTGTGGGAGGAGAATAAGAGGAAGAAGGAGGTTCAAAATTATAGACAACATCAAGTAAGACGGCAACTATATGGTTCTAAAGAGAAAGGCAGCAGATAGGACATGGAGAGCAGCCAAGTGAAAACCTGCCCGACGGCAGAAAACAGATGATGGTGATGATATTGGTAATGAGTAGTGGAAAGAAATTGGAAAAATGAAAAGCGGTGCATGGAAGGGAAAAGTTGACCATAAGAGTGTGGGAAAATTAACTTTCATAGGTAAGGGAGTCGGGGATTGGAGTAAATTAACAGAGGAAGTGCTGAATAGCTTACCAAGAACCCTGAATTAATTAAAATCCGTAAAGGGAAAATGTAAGTAAGTTGGGAAATTAAGCTCAAAGAATTTAAGACAGAAATTAATAAGAAAAGGAAAAATGGTGTGTAGAAAAACTGCCACAGCAACATGTCCTTCATTGCTTTTAAAATGATTTTATTTACATTGTATTTAAAAAAAAAAAAAAAAAAAAAAAAAAAAAAGCTTTTCCTCTTTAATATAAATAAATTCTCCCTCTGTGCAGCTTACAAGGGACACATTTGACCTCGAACGCTCGGAACCATACGGAAACCTGCTTAGAATAACAAACGATTATAAACAAAACAGTTGTGTGTGTCATTTCCATGCAAAACATTGCATTCTACCACAAGTAACATACTGATTTTGTAAGAATACAATGTGCCAAACCACAAGTGAAGATACATGATCGTTATTTCATCAAGCCGGGTTATGACATTGACATACCATCATCATCATTTGAAAATTTAATTAGTGTGGCTTTTGGTATTGGACTGCGTGATAGCGAAAGTGATTTGGAATGTGATAACGTAGCTTTAGTCAGGGCCGGTGTTAGAGGGGGAGGGGGGTGAGCGGGTGAAATGTACCCGGACCCGCCCGGCTGATGGGGGTCCCCCGCTCGACAAGTTGTTGAACACTTCTGAAGGGCAGAACACAGTGTGTAGTTCTCGACGGTGAGCGTTCATCACTTACCGAAGTGAGGTCCGGGGTTCCCCAGGGAAGCCTGATAGGGCCTCTGTTGTTTCTCATATACATTAATGATTTGTGCGACATAATAAGGGAAATGAAAAGATTATTTGCCGATGATGCTATTACTTATCGTGAAATCACAACCCAAGACGACTGCGCTTTGTTACAAGACGGTATTATGAAAATAATTGCGTGGTGTAAAGATTGGCAGTTGGAGTTAAATGTTAAAAAGTGGCAAGTCATGCGTGTAAGTAAAAAGGTGACACCATTTAGCTCTGTCTTTAGAACGGTAGATTCCGCTAAATACCTAGGGGTAACAATTCATCGTGGAATGAGCATATCGAGCATGTAATTGGGAAAGCAAATCGTATGCTTCGATTTCTAGGTCGTAATTTAAAACAATGCACTCCGGAAGTTAAATCGATTGCACACAAGTCACTAGTGCGGTCTCACTTAGAATATTGTTGCTCTGTGTGAGATCCCCCTCAAAAGGGATTAATGGGGACATTAGAGATGGTCCAAAGAAGAGCCGCCCGATTCGTGACAGGTATATATAGTTGGAGGGAAAGCGTAAGTGCGATGTTGAAGGAGTTAGGTTGGGAAGACCTGGAGCACCGAAGGCGTTGCTCTCGACAGATGCTAACTGAAAAATTCTCGACTGACGTATTTCGGAATGACAGTAAACAAATATTGCTACTAGTAGCATTCATATCTCGGAATGACCGCGAAAATAAGATAAGAGAAATCAGGGCCAGAAACGATTCATTTCTGTACTCATTTTTTCCACGAGCGATTAGGTAGTGGAATAGAAAGGATTTAACGGGCGAGTAAACATAAAATCAGACAGGAGTAGCTTTCGAAAAAGCACTCCGGCCATCCTGATCTGGGTTTTCCATGGTTTCCCTAGATCGATCTAGGTGGGATGGTTCCTTACAATAGCCCATGGGCGCCTCCTGCCATATCCCGTATATCCCTTCCATACCATTACCTTTCCTGATAGGTGCAATGCACTATCCGCCACACAATTTTAGTGAATCACGGAGTAATAGTAATAGCAAAAAAAAACATTTGGTGTGAGGGAGGGCCCTAACCGATGATTTGGCCAAGGGCCCCCAACCGGTTACGTGACTGCTAAAAACGCTTACCCCGGGCCCCAAAATCCTAGCGCCGGCCGGCCCTGGCTTTAGTGAGGTGTTCCACTTTGTTTTAACGACTTCATTGAAATCCCGCATCTGCAATTTGAGGACTAATATAAGCACTATCAGGTGCATGGTACTGCTCTATAGGCGTGTTTTGCGCTTTATTAAGTAATTACTTTAAGCGGAGAGTTTTTGACACTGTTGGTTGAAAATGTGAATGATACACTGACCTCACTGAATTACGAAAAATTTCCTTCATATGGTATAGATATCTTGTTACTTGAAGTAGAATGCAATGTTTTTCATGGAAATGACACACACCACTGTTTTGTTTCTGATCGCTTGTTGCTCTAAGCATGTTTTCGTGCGGTTCCGAGCGTTCGAGGTCAAAGGTGTCCCTTGTTAGTGATTTCTCCTCATCTAACACGTATTACTATGCCCCAGGCAGCAGCTTTTTAGTTTAAAAAAAGCAAGTGTGTTCCATTAATGCTTTAAACATTACCCCAATTTCCCCTTCTATTTGGCTGCAGGATACGTGTAGTGTCATAAATAAATTCAAATTCTAACTATCCAATTTCTGTTTTAGGTCCAGGATGAATCTGCTTAGAGTCGCTATATTCACAAGTCTTCTGGCCCCAGGTCTGCAACAACGATGCATCCCATTGTCACCACAGTATTTGCGTTGGTGGCAGTGTCTATGTTCCACGTCTGACGGTGATACCCTTTTTAAAACAACCCATTCTTTGAATGAAGTCGGCACCTGGTCTTCTAAGGTAAGAAACATTTTCTTACGATCTGCATTGCTTATTGACAGAACCTCTGAAACTGATTTGTGCTACTAGGGAATTCAGTTGCTATGACAGAAAACTGGGAGATAGGGTGGCATTCAGACAGTAAATTATGAATGAAGAAGTTAGATATATCTCTAAAAAGTGGGAAAACTAAGTAATTGGTTTAATGCCGTGGGAAGGGAGTGAAAAAAATTAGAGAGAAAATTACTCCACACACGTAATAATGAGCAGGCTAGAAAATTATAAATAGGTGTAATGAGAAAGGCTTATTTTTCAGTGATACCTGTACATAGCAGATTTATTTCTAAAACTGAGCTGAAGGGCATATTTGTAAGATATGAGTAGGATTCTACAATTACCCTGGTATTATTCATGGAAAAACTATATCGATATTTGAATTACATCATTTTATAAATATTTATCTGTTTCAAGTAGTGGTGGCGCGATCTTTACAATAGTAGGGTAGGATATGCAGTATCAAAAGAAATGGAAGTGAAATTGGAGTGCCACACGGTAGTATATTGGGACCATTGCTAGTGTAGCGGACCGTTTTAATAATTACAGTATATTTTGGGAGATGTAAAAATATTTATAATGATAATGTATGAGCGGCGACACTCGCAGGCAGTAAGAGCCTGGCGTGGGATGTCGCAAGATAGCTCAGCAATAAATCCAGGTCGGCGAGCAATAGTTATGGAAACTGGGCTCGTGTAGAAGCTTCGAGAAACGCTAGCTGTCAGTTGATTGCCCTTAGAACGGGGACAGAGTACGCAACTGACGAAATATAAGCGCGAGCTCACCGAGGCTCGGGGGAAGTCGGTCAAGCCAAGTTCGAGTGACTAAGCAGCCGCTATGCTGCGTTAAACATCGAGTTGGGAACGAAGGCCAGCTCTGCCCGCTAGTCAGCTGATCTGCCATACCGATGTAAGTCCATCAGTCTTTTATATTACTAAGTGCTTGGAGTCCTGCTCGTGGCCAATGGACGAATGTAACAGCCCGCCATGAAAGAATAAAACTATGTACGCACTTAGTGTCTTTCATTAGTGCAAGTCAGAGATATCCAGGTTCAGGTACATAGTCTAAGTAAGATAGCCAAAGCCGAGATGGGAGTACCAAGAACGGGAGCAGCAGCAGACACGCCCCAAGTAAGTAAACTGGCTAAACGCGCAATGTGACAAATGCACTTATCCACCTGACGTCATATTTATAATTTAAATAATCACCCAATAAAAAGAGCCCACTACACTAGTCCTCAGTTTAATGAAAGATTATGTCGGTGGATTGCAACCAGAAGTTAGGTTGTTTGTAGATAACGTAATGCTATTCAATAGGAATAAAACGATAGAAGACTGAACAGCTACAGGGTGATCTGGACAGGACATCTAGGTGGGTAGTTCTAAACGATTTTTTTTTTTTTTTTAACAGCTTTACGTCTCTCAACAGCGACGTCTTTAGAGACGGGAAAGGATGGGGGGCAAGGATGGGGGCAAGGAATGGGAAGGAATTCGGCCATGGCCTTTTGAAGGAAGCATCACGGGATTTACCTGGAGTGATTTGGGAAACCATGGAAAACCCAAATCTGGATGCCCGGTCGGGGATTCGAGCCGCCGTCCTCCAGAATGCGAGGCGAGAACGCTAACCGTTACACCGCCACGCTCGGTAGTTCTAAACGATAAATGCAAAGAAGAATCAGCTTATTAGTTATACAGATAAAAAACTAAAGATTGATTATGGTTATGAGGTGTGGAAAGATTTGCTTCTTGAAGACTTGAAATGTAAATACCTTGGCATAACATTTGATAACAAACTCAACTGGGCAGGACATAGGCTATTGGTCAGGTAGTAGAAAAAGGTTTCAAAATCCTTCACTTATTGGAGGGAGTGATGAGGGGATGTGCCAGAGAAGTAAGGGAATTGGCTTAGAAAACATTGGTCATACCATTGCTTGAATATGGTAGCGTAGTATGGGACCTACATTTTGGGTATCAAATACAGGAGCTGGTGGATGTGCAAAGAAGGGCTGCTAGATTTGTCTCTGGAAATTACCGCAGAGCACAATTAGTAAGTTATACGATAAAGGAGCTCGAATGGGAGACATTCATTAGAATTGATAAGGCATGTATTGCTTATATGGTGATGAGGCGTGGAAAGATATTGGTGGAAGAATTTTGAGAGGTGCACGGAAGGGAAAATGATGGCACATGACCACAAATTGCCGTTTAATATTTTTTCTCAGACGATGGTCAGATTAAATGTTCAGACCAGTTTCATTCAATCCTGTAAGTAACCTACAAAACTATTTTGCCGCGATTCTTCTTCATGTAGTTGTAATTATTTGTGTCCCAAAGTACTTGTTATTTTACATAAACAAAATTCACGAGCGTTTGGAAAAAAAATCAACTAACAAATTAATAAACTGTGAACACGACTTCTAACGACAGTAAAACGACTAATGATTGAGCTGTCATACGAGGCAACAACAAATCGGTGTGGCGGCCACTAGATCGCAAGACCGCCATTGCTACCAGAATTAAATCAAATCGCCGCTAGTTTTTAATAGCTGATAGTCGAGTTAGTATAAGCGAGTACTTTGTCACATGAACTGATTACTCGCTGTTTTTCAAGTAGCATCCTCAAACATCGCCCCGTGCGATCGAGCCTTTAAAGAAGCTGAATTCCAGCCCTACCAGTGGAGCCAACTTACTTTATATGGCTGTGTGATGAGGCAGTAATTTGGTACTAAAAGAGTAGAGTGGAAAGGCTAGTGCATAAGAATTAATTGGTCATCAAACTGCCAGAGCGTAATTGTAACAATAAGACTTAGTCTAGCGACAATGAGACGGTTCGGTAGAAGGAGGCCCGGCAGTGAGCATATGGAGTCAGTGGAGACCAGAGACAAGGTGGAGACCGATCGGCGCATGATGTAGTAAGCATGCGAATTGGTGTATGTAGCGTAATGCACGTGGGACGACAATTTAAGCTCCTGAAAGACAAGTAGAGTAACTTTACTGTTATAGTTGATGAGTACTGAAGGTTTTAAGCAATTTGGAGAACTATACATGAAGTTGAATTGTTTAAGTGAAGCGCTGACTTAGATCGGGAAAACATATTGCTCAAGCCTGGGTCTACGTTATCGTAGTCGGATCTGTATCTTTGGCGACCAGTCTGTATTAGCCTTATCCACGGTCAAATTAAGTGATTGTACTTTAGTAAGCGGTCATATCAGTTGAAGTTGGTGGTTGATTATGTACAATCAGCAGAAATAAACTTATGCATTCCAGTTTAACAATAAGCTACAACTTTCATTAAACAAAATCCCAGCCCGCTTTTCCCGACAGCTGCTTCCATGAAATTATATAAAATAAAATCTTTTTATACAAACCAACAAAAGTGTTGAGATATAGTCAGTAACAAATACAATAATCATTTTTTTACTCACCTTGAACAGGAAAAAAACTAAATTGTTTGTATTGATTATTAAAAAGAGATCAGTCTAGCTTACAAGGAAAATATTTATACCTCGCTGGTGAAATTTCAGTTTGAAAAAGGAAGTATAATATGTTTTTACTAAGTTGTGTCACTATTAATAATTACCGGAAATTAAGTATCGTTACAACGACTTATTTTGATTATCCGAAATATATTCCACTTTTGGTAAAAACAGTTTTAACCATCAGCGAAATACCCTTTAATTCATTTCACTACTCATGGAAAAAGGCTTCAGCATAACGCTTGTGTTACGAACAGTTTGATAGGATTTATAAATTAAACATTTGTTTCTTGAACCGAATTAAATAATTCGGACTTGTTTATTCGGTTTGTCGTAGCCTGATTTGGACATTAGCAATCATTAACAACTTTTCCCCGGTTACGGTTGAAAGTATCTTAAAAAGGTACAGCAGAATTTTCGAAACACGAGGCTGTAAAACTCTGTACATTTAAGATGTTTTTGAGGAAGAAAAAGAGTTTGAGGGATTGTTAATGTCCGGTGGTACGCCCGATAACTTATTATACTTTTGTGTCTGTTTGGACGAACGGGATTCATGCAAAAACCACTGTTTGGATTTTGATGGGGTTTTTAATAATGTAAAACTCCCGGCGGTAAAACGGCTTGTTTCATTTTGATGTGAAATCGGAAAGCTGAGAAATTTAAGATAAAATGTTATTAAGAAAACAGAATCGATTTTGCGTTGCTCGGGTTCACGCAAAACCATCTGGTCTGATTTTGATGGTGTTTTGAATAATATACATCCCATGATATTAAGGGAAAATAGGGGCTGTTTCATTTTGATAAGAAGTAGAAAACTGAGATATTTTAGATAAAACTATCAAAAAATTAGTACCAATATTTTCGTTGAACTTCATTCACACACAAACTAGTTGTCCGAGTTAGTTACTTTTCGCAGCAAAATGAATACTCAATAATTCAGAGATTTTGGTTACCGTAAGTCTGGGTAACTTAGACCCGCTTTGTTTTATTTCAGATCAATCCTTATTTATATTAATACATATAGAATGATTTCTTTACTTTATACTTATAATTTGTCAAGAATAGCTGTAAATTAAGAATTTAACTTTTAAATTTGATTTATTTGATTTTTAAAATACTTGAAATTTTTTTTTAATGGGTTCAAGTAGACCTTGGATTGGGTTACTTGGACCCATGTTTAGTTTCCATATAATATTGTAAGCGTGTGTCTATTCATGTAGGACATAGGATCTAAAAAAATACAATTTAATCAATGAAGAAATATATTTTCCAGAACATTAAAATTACAAGAACGGAAAATTACATATTGGTTCTTTAGCTAGAAATTTTCTTTGATTGACTGGACAGAAAACATTCCCCTTTTTAGCATTTTAATGTCACTCTACTTATAATGTAGAACGTCTTTCACCTCTGGCCATTTCCAACCTTTTGGAATGCGTTGCATGCACTCAACAACCGCTTCTTCTTCATCAATATTTGTGATAATGCCGGGAAATTCCTTTTTCTTCCACAACACTATGACGAAATTGCCTTCGACTAATGTTTCTTTTTGTTCATTTTCAACTAAGTTTTCATCTTTTTTTTTTTTTATTGTAATGAATGGTCTTTGGCTTTCGCCAATTTGACCAACTATCAGATATACATTTGTTTACACAAAATCCAAACACTTGTAATACAGTATGAACATATGAACATTGGCTATCATTATGATGCAGTTTAGCAAATAAAAATATTTTAATTACTTTTTCTAGATTAAAAACTGTTTTGAAATTTACACAAAGGTACAATTAAAATTTAACATTAGAAACAACATAGTCATTTATATTATATTCCCAGGTTCCCTTTGGAAACATATTTAACAGCAGTTACTTTCATTCATTTACAAGATATTTGATACATACTATATCTTATACTTTCATGCGATGGCAATTTGTTTGCTATCATTCGTAGCAAGACCATTTATAGTACATTTATTTCTTCCTATTACCAAACATTTTGCAAGAAACATATATATATATATATATAATATTTATTTCACATTATCAGAAATGAACAGAAGAATGACATTATTTAATGTAATCCAAAGTATAAACATTTGTACTATATTATGCATCTATCCTTAGTAATTGTTTTGTAGTAACAGCTGTCAGGCATTTATAGAGTATTATGGTAATTACTATTATACATCCATCTTTTATAACAAGAGGGGAGGGAAAGGAGAGAACTTTATTTAGTATCTAACATCTTACTATTATTTAGAGAACATGTAGGGAGTATAGATAAGTCTAATTTCACCTTATTTTAACTCCATATCATATTTTTCTGTTGCATTTAGCAACATATTTGCATAACTTCTTAATTTTGTCGTCCGTTATTGTCGCAAGGAAATATCTTAGGTCCTCATAGCTTGTAATTTTGGTGTCTGCATCATTCTGTAGTATTGTTTTCCTTTGTTGAGCATACTTGGGGCATTCCAAAATGAAGTGTAAAATGTCTTCGTATTCACTACAATGTTCGCATTCCGGTGATATTGTCTGGCCTAAGAGAAACTTTTTAGAATTTAGTAGGGTGTGTCCTGATCTCAACCTGTTTATTATTGTTGCTTCTTTTTTATTCACTTTTATGTTGAACCATGGTTGTTTCGGAATGTTGTGTTGAATTGCATGGTACCAGGCACCTTTAGATCTATATTGGATCTCTCCTACCTCTTCCCACTCAGACTTCAGTAAATTTCTGATTTTACTTAGGAGATCTCTATGTGGCGCTCTAACTTCCGTTGGCTCATGGTCCTCTGTCCTCCTCGCAAGTTGGTCCGCTTTTTCATTTCCCTCGATTCCCACGTGCCCGGGAATCCACTGAAATTCTATTTCCTTCCTTTGGTGTTGTGCTTTGTTCAAATTGTCTATAATGTCATATACTAAATAGTTTTTCGTCTTCCCTTTCGGCCCCATTCTTATACATTGTAGTGAGCTCAACGAGTCTGAGCAGATTAAAATTTTTTCTTCTCTCTTTTCCAGTGTATATTTGATTGCTTCTAAGATTGCGTACAGCTCTGCCGAGAAAACTGACATATCCTTTGGGAGTTTGATTGATTTACAGCTTTTTAGCTTTTCATCATAAATTGCTGCCCCCGTACTGCACCCAGCGATTTTGGAGCCATCCGTATAGATTTTTGACCATGTTTTCCACTTATCATTTAAAGTTTGCAGTGTAGTTTTACAAAGTTCCACGGTAAGATACTCTGTTTTCTTAGCTACTACCTTCCCTATTGTCTCATGTATTTTAATACTGATTATTTGAGGCCATATTTCCCCCAGAAACGCAGCATTCACTTTATATCGTTCTATCGGCCATTCTTTAATTTCATTATAATGTTTCACTGTAATAGGGGTTGCTTTCTTCCTCCAGTATTTCTTATTTAACATTTGGCTTATGGCTCCTAACTTCTAGTTTAATGGGTGGTTGATAATTGATCTAACTTTCAGAATAAATCGTCTAGAGAGCATATTCCGTCGAAGTGAGAGTGGTGGTGTGCTTGTTTCTATGTGTAGAACATTTATCGGAGTTGTACGTAGAAATCCTCCACATATACGTAGGGCTACTGATTGCAGCCTATCTAGTTTGGCTAAGGTTGATGCTGAGGCTGTGTCATAGAGCATACATCCGTAGTCCATTTTGCTGCGGACTAGTTGCCCGTAGAGGCGCAATAGTATTGTTGGGTTAGCTCCCCAATAGGTGCCAGCTAAGGCTTTCAGGATATTAATTCTTTTCATGGATTGGCTGTGTAGTTCCATTATGTGCTTTCTCCATGTCAGCCTCATATCAAGCCACATGCCTAGAAATTTTACTTGGTGATCTACAGTAAGGACTTTACCATTAAGTATGATCTTCACTTCATTTACATTTCTATGTCTTGTAAAGACCATTAGCTTGCTTTTTTCGGGTGATACTTCCATCATCTTTTCTTTCAGAGCATTTATCGTATTGTTTAGGTTCCTCTGTAGTTCTAGCACTGCCTTTTCTTTGAGTTTATTTCTTACATAAATCACTATGTCGTCCGCATATTGTATGTACATGATCGATTTACTCAGTCTATTAAACACATTGTATAAGTAGATATTGAACAGTAGTGGGCTAAGGAGATCCCCTTGCGGTAGGCCAGAGTAAACATAGCGTACTATTGGTTCTTTTCCATAGATCCATAGCTCCAGTATTCTTAATGAGAGATAGTTTGCACACCATTTGACTATTGTTTTTGGATGCCACAGTCTATCATCACATTTGCTAGCTCTGGTATATACACTTGTCCATATGCATCTTGTATGTCCAGGAAGGCGGCTATGAGATACGAATTATAACTGTTGTTTATTTGTATGTCTGTTATTAACGTTGAAATTGCATCTATAGTACTATATCCCTTTCTAAAACCCATCACACGGTTTGCTAGGAGTTCATGATGTTCCATATACCATTCTACCCGTTGTTTAATCATTAGGTTCATCAGTTTACATATGCATGATATTAGTGATATGGGTCTATACGATGTGTATAGATTGGAATCCTTTCCGTTTTTGATCACCGGAGTTATTCCTATTCTTCTCCACTGATGGGGTACAATATTTTGTTTAAACAGAATGTTAAGTATTGTCAGTAGCAATTCTTTTCCAGCGGGGAGTAGGTGGTACAACATTGAATATGATATCTGGTCTAATCCTGGGGTTGTATCTTTTTCTTTTAGGCTATTTTCCATTTCCACCAAGGTGAAGGGTCGGTCTAGGTTGCAATTAGGATATGTTATGTGTTCATTGTTATCGGTGACTTCCAGTGGTGCAGCTTCTACCGTAGCGGGAGCTATTTTATTCATAAACTGTTCCGCGATTTCCGTTTTTACTCTTATGCTTTCAGAGCTTTGTTTTGGTTCCTTGTACCACTTAATCTTTTCCCATAATTTTTGTGTCGAAAGATCTCCGCTTAATTCCAAGCAGTACTTTTCCCATCCTTCCTTCTTCGCTTTCTTGATGATTTTGCTAGTTTGTGCTGTTATTTTCCGGAGCGTAATGAAGTTTTGGTAGTTCGCCTCTTTGCGATATGTTCTGAGAGCTAGTCTTCTTCTTGCTACCGCTTTAGAGCATTCTGGCGTCCACCAGGGCTTCCTTCGGTATGTGCAGTCCTTTCTATATTTCACAGCAGGTGCACTCTCTTTCGCAGCCTCTAAAATATTTTCTACAAACCAGTTGTAGGTTTCCTGTGGGTCTCTTACAACCGGGCATTCTAGCAATCTTCTATTTACTTCTTGTTGATATTTGTGCCAGTCCATAAGTTTATGATTTATTATCTGGCTGTGACTGAATATCCTGTTTTGGGTCGTATGAGTAGCTTGTGTTTCTATGGAAATTTTTATAACCCTGTGGTCACTGCCTAATGTATCGTTCATTGCCACCCACGAGCATTTTATGGCCATCCTTGACGATACTAAAGATAAATCCGGCGAGGAGGGTCTATGGTATGGTGTACCAATGCGAGTATGTGTCTTGGTGTTTAGCACCACTAGGTCGGATTGACTTATTGCTTTTGCTAGCTCCTGGCCACTATGGTCTGTTATTTCATCGTACCACATTTTGTCATGGGCATTAAAGTCTCCTGCCACAATACTTCCGTTCGGAAGTTGGGAGAAAATGTGGTTCCATTCTGTTTCATTGATTGTGACATGGGGGGGCACGTAAATAGCTGTTACATTCTTCACAGGCTCTAAATTTAATATGTCTACTGATATAATTTCTATATTACTGTTATTATATTGTATATTTTTAGTCACTGCTATTATGTTTTTTGCAATCATGATCGCTACCCCACCATACCCATCGTTTCTATCTTTTCTAAAGGTTTTATATTGTCTTTCTCTAATTTTGCTATCTTGCTTTAACCACGTTTCAGTAATTATAGCTACAGCTGCCTTGCTTTCATTCATTAGGTTGATAAAGTCATTCCATTTGGGACTGAGGCTCCGCGCGTTCCATTGTATTACATGTAGTTCCCTACTTGAATTATCTTTATTCTGAGTGTTTGACATTATGGATAATTAGGTTGTATTAATGTCTCTATCGATTTTCGAATTTCCTCCAGCTGTAGGGCCTCTATCCCTTCGTCTTTTACGTGTCTTGTTATTGTCAGAATTAGGTTGAAGATTCCTTCCACTAATTTACTTTTCTCATTTCTGAACTGAGGATGGTTACTTGGGTTCTGCACTTTTGGAGGATATGGATTTTGGCCAATGGGTGTTGCCGGTAAATTTGTGGGTTGGTACCAAAGCTACTGATATTCATATGTGTTAAAGTGCTGTTGTGTTCTATGTTTCGCCCTATTCTCCGGTGGCCACAATTGCTAATGTGTTGTGCTTTGGTCAATGGAACCTCTGTTGAAATGGGTTGTTGTCTTCTAGTATCGGGCATCAGCAAGGGTCCAGTTGGGCCCTTCGGTTGATTTTCCTGGACCTGAGTAGGCGTCCCCACCAGGATATTGGATTGGGTATTTTCGTAGATTATATGGTTCATTGCTTGTTGCAGGCATTGACAGGGGAGTTCCCCTATAGTCTAATTTAATAGGTGGAAATTGACTGTAGTTCTCTATATCCGGCGCTACAGAAGGGTTAAGATGATTTTTTCCTTGTTCATATATTTTAGTTACTTGTGCATATGATCTGTTTTTAAGAGCGGATTCCGCTTCCCTTAGCGATATATTGTTTCGGGTAGCAATTTCCTGAATATTTTTCCGCCTGTTATACTCTGGGCACATTCGGTCCGTAACGTAGTGAGCTCCCCCGCACTGGAAACAGGTAATAGATTGAATTGTGCATTGGCTGTCAGGGTGTGCCCCACCACACTTGATACAACGAGCTTGGCCACGACATTGTTTTTTAAGATGCCCATATCTATAACACTGATAGCATATTTTTACTGACAGGAAAAATGGTGTTACTTCGCATCTAGTCCCGTGAATATTTATGTGATGTGGGATGGACTGACTGTCGAATGTTAAAACACATGTTTGAAGATTGATTACTAGTTTTTCATTATTTTGTATTACTGTTTTGCTAATTCTTCTTGCACTAACTACCTTTACCGGTGATTGAATTTCCGCCAGTAACTCCTCCATCGTGATACTCTGGTGGACTCCTCTTATCACCCCCTGTTTATATACTAAATGAGCGGGGATATATATTTCTAAGTCTTTGGATGTTTTCCCTGATGATCTAACAATATTATTGGCAGCGTTTGCGTCACCAACTTCAACTTTTAGTCTATTCCTACCACTGTAGCTAATGTTTAGGATTTTTCCTTTAGTTTCCGGGATTGACGAGTGGAGAATTTTCCCTATAGACATTGGGTGTAATTTCCCTATTTTGTTATCCCTGCTCTCAATAAATACAATGAATGGGCCAGTGTCCGACCGTCTATAAAATCGCTGGGGTCTGTTGTTCTCGGGTTGTGTCTGCATATTACTCGACTTTTCATTTTGTACCAATTGTTCCCGTCCAAGCTCTGAGTTTTTCCCTAGTTGGGGTGGTTCATAGCCTACACTAGCACTAGCAATTTTCTTTTTCTCTGCCATAACCTCTACATTTGATTCTATAGGACGCTTTCTAGCATACACACGTTCTACATCATCACTTTCCGGTTCCAAGTTATATTCCATATCCACCTCCGCCTCATCACTTCCACTTATTGTACTCACAGCTTGAACTAATGCTGCTCCAACTGCTGCTACGCCTGCTGATGCCTCTGCGACCGTCGGGGACGAAGACGCTCCTCCGCCTTCTCCGTAGTGGCCACCAAACATCCTCGCCCATCAGCGGGGGAGGACCCTCGGGTGGTTGTTGAGTTCTCGCTGCACAGGCTGTACTTGAGTATACAGCTAGTTTTCGTTACACTTGTATGAACTTATTTCAACACTTAAGTATTGAGCTTCGCTGTAAACAGGAAGACACAAACACACGTTCATTGCTCCGAGCTACCAGGAAGTTATCACTTCGGCGACTAGCGAACGAATGACGAAGTTTTCATCTTCCTTATCCTCGATGATGTTTTCACCTTGATTGCAGAGTTTATTCTTCGCTCTAACTTCACTAGCGCCACAAGTTGACGGCAAATCAACAAGCTCCAAAGGATCAAATTCACTGTTCAAAAAACTTAACTCACTTTCTCCCGAAGATTGGAGGCTGAAATTATCTGCATCTTCAGACGATGATTCCCAGCCTCTTTTCGTTTGCTTTTTCTTGCAGTTTGATGTGAGCTTCTTATTATAAGGTTTCTCTATTTGTCCTTTCCTCTTATTGGATTGATTGGATGCTTTATCCTTAATTGAATCATTGACATCAGCGGCTCTAATGCTTTTTCCGGCTGCTACTTGCAGTTTCCTCTTTTTGGTGGAACGCACTAAAAATGGACCTTTAATTAAAAAAGTAATGAGTAGTAGAGGAAAGCATTGAACATTGTGCTAAGCAGTATAGTTTCACTGCTGCATCGACGAACTTTAATTATTTTAAAGCCCCAACAAACCGCATATGACGTTACATGGCTCAACGTGACAGGACGTGGTGCAATTAAAACTGTTAATTACGGACAGTGATTAATATAAAAACGTGCTGGAAATAATAAGCAGTGAGTAGTGCGGGAAGACAACAATGAACGGCGGTGCCGTTACTGCGAAGCGGCGAGATGACGACAATGCAGTAAACGACGGATCCCGAGCGTTCACGAGCGGAACCGAGCGAGGCAGTCTGCCGTGAAGCATCGCCCGAGCAACAACAACAACTCGACACCGGGAGGAGCGGTTGCTTCTGTTCGCGGCGGTAGCGGAACAACGCGGACACGCAGCGGTGGCAGAGCGACCAGCAGCTGAGATTCTTCGAAAGGGAAGTGCGAACAATTTTTTAATTAAAGAAAGACACAAACTGACATTAAAATAATAAGGAAAAAATACTGTTACAATTGGAATCACATTTCCGCGGTAGTAATTATTTCTTTTGCACTAATGAATCTTCAAATGAGCAACTGACTATGCGGATTGCAAATTTTATGCATACAAGCATAATTTTATTCTGATTTTTGTCAAGTTATGTCAGTTTCTGTTACCGAATTTATTTGTAGATTTTTTTGTTGATTTCCAAAGAAGGCATACGTCGAGTAGAATTGATAGGTGACTTATATGCAATCTCTTGTTGGTTGGTAAGAGGATTTCTTTTTTCAAGATTTGGTGAATTCTGAGTTTTATGCCTTTTGGCGTGAGTTAAAGGTTTTAACGCAAAGGTGTATGCCTTATTTGGTAACCGGGCATTCGAATTTGAGCAGGTGAATTGTTTTGGCTTGGAAGTATATGTGGGTACCTGTTCCTTGTGATTGAAACTCAATATTAGTTTATTAGTATCGTCTAATATTGCTTGGTGTTTGGAAAATGGCTAGTGAGTCAGAAGTTGATATGTAAAGAGGAGAGGGTATGGAAAGGAATAATGAGGTGTCCATGTCGGAAATGTTTCTTGCTTTCCAGGAACAACTTGTCAATTCAGTCCCTTGAATCTAAAATAGACGAAAATAATATTTCACTTGAATCCAAATTAAATGAAAATAGTACTATTTCACTTGAATCCAAATTAAATGAAAATAGTATTTTACTTGAATCCAGATTAAATGAATCACTTGCATCCAAATTAAATGAAAATAGTATTTCACTTGAATCCAAACTAAATGAAAATAGTATTTCGCTGGAATCTAAATTAAATGAAAATAAGGAGAGTATTGAATGTCTTCGGGATGCTTTTGAATCGCGACTAGGGCAGTTTAGGGAAGAATTGACACAGTATAGGGAACTTTGTACACAACAAACTGCTGAAATATCTTGTAAGTTGACTCAGTATCGTTCAGATTGCGAAAGATAGCCATGACGGAAGATTTTCGAAGGTGGAGCTTTTGGGAGAGAACCTTACCGGAAAATACAAGGTAGTGAAAGAAGATGTTGACCAATTAATAGTAGGTGTGGAACAATTATCTTGCCAGGTGGAAAAGGTTAAGGCTTCCACGGCAGTATGGGTGAATGAAAGGTTACAATTACAAGAGAAGCAAGTTGAGAGAAACCTAAAAGTAGGCTACGAGTTCCAGAAGTTGTAAGAGAAGAGGTAGCCAAATGTCAGATTCTGCCAAATGTGAATGCGTTCACTGCGTGTATGGTGGAAGAGAAAGTGGACTGGGAGAACTTCTGTGACAACGGGGGGATACACCCGGTTGATTTTGTAAAGAAGTTTGAAAATTTTGAGCCTTTCTCTAGGGCTGCAGAAAGAAAGAAGATAGAAATGTTTAGCAAACACATCAAAGGGGAATGCCCGAATGTGGGGAGAACGGTTTGCAGATAACTGCGGGACGTTTGCGGAGTTTAAGTCAGCTTTTTTGGAACATTTTTGGTCCACAGACCGTCAAATTGCGGTACGGAGGAATTTAATGATGGGAAAGCCATACTCGCCGGGCAGTGGCACTCAGCAAAACTTTTTCTTGAAGTGTGTTAACTCCTGTAAACATTTAAGTTCACCTTTCAGTGAAGGTGAATATGTGCGAATGATTAGCGCACGTTTGCCCGAGTCGACACAGCTTGTCTTTGTCAGCCATAATATATGTACCATTGACGAGGCGGTAAAGATGTTGGGTCGGCTGGACGAACAAGAGAAAAGTATAAGAGCAAAAGAATATGGGGTGAGGACACCCACACATTTCGCGGAGAAGTCTCAATCGGAATGGGATAGAAGTAATTCACATCAGCAACAGGAGAGCTACAATCATTTTGATAACAGGAATCGAGGCGGATACAATAGCCGCGGGCAGAGAGGAGGATTTGGACGTGGTCGTGGAACAAGTGGCGGAGGATTTAGAGGTGAATATAATGGACCAACTGGAGACTATTGGCCCCGAGGAGAGTCAGTAAATCAGGTGCAGGTGGCCGTGGTGGAGAGTGCACCACAGGTAAACTAGTGCCTGTCACTGCTTCAGCATCGGCGGGGACAGGAGACGATACGAGGCTATCAAAAGAAGAACCAAAAGACAATACGAGGGGGCGAGCTGAAGATGAGATTTCTAATGAACCAATTACAAACGATCAAGGAGAGGAACGAGTGATCTGGACGAATTTCGGAGTTTATGCTAACATGGTCATCGCTAAAGCGCGCCTTCATGACGAGGAGAGGGATGCCTCGTCAGAAGAGTGGTCAAGCTGGAAGGAGATAAGGTGGTTCGGACAAGAAAAAGCAAAGCTAATTTCAGAACTAACTTATAGATCAAATGGAAGAGAAACTTTGAATAAAAACGATGTTTGTGAGCCAGATGAGCAGCAGAAGACTTGTGTAACTGACGACAAAATTGTTAAGAAAGATACTGTAGTAAAAGAAGAAATAAGGTCAGTAGAAGAGGATGGAAGACAGCGAGAAGCAGTCCTTGAGGTGAAAGAAACATTTCAGGAGACAGAAGCAGTGAAGCCTGAAACTTTGCCGGAAGGGAACCTCGAAGTGAAACATTGTATGATGGTAGATGAGCACTATCCATTATGTAAAGACACAGACGAACGAGTTGGTTATTTTTACTTACCTTTTCCTTACATTAAAGTGTTAAGACGATTTAAAGGTGGCGCAGCGTAATGTCAGTTTGCGTTTTTCTGCATGTGGAGTGATCAGTGTGGGTGTACAACAGTCAGTGAATGAGGCACCTGTCAGTGCAGGGCACACTTTTTGTGCACTGTCGAAGTAATCAAGGCATAATTCAGTGCATGTGTCATACATCAGAAAAAAAAAATTGTTGTCAAAATACGTATATTGTAATTCAATTTGTAATTTCTTGGTTATATGTCATGGATCTAAGCAAGGACATATGGACATTGGAATGTTTGATGATTTGTTTCATGCTTTTTTAGTCTGTGTGTGTTGTTCTTAATAAGTATTTAATTGTGTTAGCAAGCAGCCACCCAGACTTAACTTTATGTTTGGTAAACCATTAATCTTGTATTTTGCAAAATGTTTCTTTGTATATGTGAACAAAAGTGGTTTGTGATGACAAAAGTCGGTGCTTTTTCAATGCCGACTTTTGCCACATTCCAAAGGTGGGGGTGTAACGTAACCGTGAACGTTACGGATATATTTTGAGTTGAGAGTGTGATCGGAGAGATATATAATGTCTTTGGCGTTGGTCGATCGCCTAGCGCACGGTGGAACAGTCGGGGATTGTCGAGTGTAGAGTACGGAACAACCGGCAGGAGCGGCCGTATGCGTGTGTGCCGCATATATGTGGTACTGCCGCTTAATGTATGTTCCGTAGTAAAGGACACGGTGTGATGTGAGCTGAGGTATATGTCGGACTGTGAAAGTTGTTCTGCGAGACGTGAGTGAATATAAACTGTGTTTGGTAAACTGCTACAGACTTGCACCACGGTGATTGTTTGTTAATTAATTGCGGGACTTGTACTCACTGTTCTGTACTTGAATCTGCAACTTTTCGGTGATGAAGGAGATTAGTTTTATTGTCTGGTGGCTTGCTTTTGGACTATGTAGTTTCAGAAGAATAAATCTGTGAAAACTAGCACGTGTGTGTGTATTTCTCAGTAGTTTTACTTATCTTCTGTGACTGTAATTAAAGTAGCTGAACCAATTAGCAAAACTTACCGACTGGCGACCGCACGGCAAATGGACCTTTAATATAAAAAAGTAATGAGTAGTAGAGGAAAGCATTGAACATTGTGTTAAGCAGAATAGCTTCACTGCGGCATCGACGAAGTTTAATTATTTTAAAGCCCCAACAAACCGCATATGACGATACAACCTGGTGGTCCGTTTTCTGTCCAGGTTGTCCAAAGATGTTCGGTCTTACAGATTATATAAGGAGGAATTGAAGCCCCGGCTGCATTACTGCAAAACATCACCGATATGTTACTTTTTGTTGAATTGATTACCCGTTCAGGATACTTGCAGCTTCTGCGACAAATAACCTTTTTTCTTCCTGGGTCGTCAGACATAGCTGTTTCGTCATAGTTGTATATGTTTTCGGGTGGAATACCTTCTATTGTCTGACTTAAATTGTCCATATATTCATTGAGGATGCCTTGATCAATAGAGGCTCGAACTATTTTTATGTTGCTTGCTAATCGAACAGATAATTGCAGATGTCGAATCAAAAATGACTTTACCCAGTCCCTTCCTGGGAGGCTGTTTTTAAACACGTTAACAACCCTACCATGCAGTTCTAAATAGGACTTTGCAATAACTCTGAAGTCGAGTTCATCGACAGGATATCCAAATTCACAAATTTTATCCAAATGACTTGCAAATGCTCTCTCTTCGTCCTCTGTGAACACTTTAGGATGGCCGGGACTTTTTGCTGTCCCACTTTTTAGTCTACATTTTATTGTTGACCTACTAATTTTGAAATAAACTTATGCATCCCTTTGTGACATTTCACCAGATCTGATTGCGTTTAGGCATTCCTCCAATCGTTCACAAGAGAAGTCTTTGTATTTATGGCTTTCAGGAAGTCTTTTGTACTTGGATAGCATGGTCAGTCTAACGTGAAAAAAAAAGGAAATAGTTAGTTTAATATATTGCCTATATTACTTAGAAAACATAATAAACTATAAAAGTATGTATTTACGTGTTTTAAAGTTAATAAATGAAGGGCTAAAGTTTGTAAGGGTTACTTGGACCCACGCCAATGGTGGATTCCTGTCACAGATTTTGCTATTGATGTTGACAATCTTTGGCTGAAATTACATTAGTAAGGGGTCTGACAATAAAGAAAAATGCACTTATCTGATTTCAATAGTGAATTGCTAGGCAACAACGTAACCTCAACTAAACTCTGGAAGTAGCTTGGATAACCATGTGGATAGCGCTAGAGTCTTCAGAGTGCTTCTACCTAGCGGGGAAATTAGGAACTTCGTGCATCTCGGCAACAAATAAGTACCCGAGCCAGATTATTTCATTTTATCGTAATGGGCTCAAGTTACCCCTTAGGCTCCAAGTAACCCTGAGTCATGGTACTTTCTTTTTTCCGCGATGGCATTGTGTTAATGAAGTTGCAGACAACAGCTAGTAAAATCATATATTAGATTAATAATACTGTGATGTTCAGAAAGTAAAAGAAAGAGGACGTGGATTAGGGTTTAATGAGACGAGTAGGGAGAAGCAGAGCAAGGTGCAGGATTTGTGGAGAGTAGTTTTTATATATAAGGTCTGTCCAGAAACTAATAGCTTTAGTTATTTAGTTTTTAAATTAAACCAGTTAAGGTTTTTAAAAGAAACTTTTTATTTTACATTGACGTAACTTTGACTATTGTTCAAGATAGTCACCATGTTAATTTAGACACTTGTCATACAGTGTAATAAGAATTTTGTAAAGATGCCTAGTATTCCTCTACCACCAGTTCACCGAGTAAAGTATTCCTCCTTTCAGGTCTCCGTTACCTTGGAACATGGGCGCTGGGAGGGGGGGGGGATTGCACTTGCACCCCCCTGCTATGAAAGAAAATACTCAGAAAAAGATTAAGAAACACAAATTCTATTATTAAATTCACTGTTTGAATAATAACTTAAGACGTCTAGGTTGTTGTCCAAATTTGTTCAACACCTTGTCAATAAATTCGGTATCCTTAGTTAATAAGTGTTATGTATAATGTATTAAAAAAAAACCCTGATGCACCCCCCTTAAAGTAATCCTGCTGGCGCCCATGCCTTGGAAATGTGATAGTCACAAAAGTCTTCCAATTTTGTGACGAAATCAGAAGCAGCTAGTTCTGTGCTGCAGGGAGGATGGTTGAAAATTTCCCATTTAAACTTGTTCAGAAATTGTGTTTTACACCAGTGTGAGGTCTGGCATTGTCGTGGAGAAGCACAACGCCACCAGACAACCGACAAATTTTAAATTCCCAGCCTTAATTTCTTTAAAGTTTTACAATATATATTACTATTAATGATGGCTACTCAAGGCATGAAATCAATGATCAAAACAAAATGTCATCCCAGAAGAGACTGACTATGAGCCGTTGAGTTGATACTTCCTCCATGATTTTTTTAGATTTGGTTGGGGAACAAGCATGATGCAATTCCACTGACTGAAGTTTGCTCTCAGAGATTTAATAAGAAAACCATGCTCCAAGAAAATCCAACACTGCACCTATATGTTTAATTTTGTATTCACCATTAAGCATGCAAGGGAACTATCTTGCACGAAGCTTGATATATGTTGAATGATATTTGACAATTTCATGAAGCATGGTATGTGAATCATATGAAAATTGAGTACTTGATTTCATCCAGTGTGATATGCTGAAAGTTGTTGGCAAATTTGTCTACTGAATTCAGCTAATCATCTGTAATGTTCAACAGGCCTCATCATCATGGATGTTCTCTTTCCCGTAATTAAAATTTTGACACTATTGCTCAGCAGATGATTCTGAGACTGTCTCCATAAAACCTCTTTGTTTTGAGAGTAAATATTCCATTAATGAATCAAACTACAAGTCTCACTCCACAATTAGTAGAGTCCTCAATTTTCTTAAAAACATTTTAAACCTTCACAGGTGTAAGAAAAACATTGGAAGAGCAAGATGATGGCGGCAGTGCAAGTCGCCAAGAGCTTGTCATTAGAAAATGTAATTCGGTGGCAAACCCGTGAAGAATTTGTATCAAAGATACGCCGGGAAAGACTTATCTTTCATATTGGAAGAGCATATGCTCACACACAATAAGCAGACAATTGACTGAAACTAGTTGATCTTGAATGCTTGTTCTCTGAGATGCCAGTGCTGTAAACAGCACAAGTAGTTTGATTAATGCATGGAAAGCCAAATTCAAAAAGCATACTTTCTTTTTTATTCTAAAATCAGTAAAGATGCTTCATTAGACTGTGAGAAAATACATCATGACATTCCATAAGGCTTTGTCCTCAGACCCCTTCTATTTTTATTATACAACAACAACATTAAGGTGGCAGGACAGGCAAAATGCAATGGGTCTACAAGGAGGGGGGGGGGGGGAAATCTATCCGATATATTGAGTGCGCCAGTTTGCCCTCCTCCTCCCCTATATCGTGCACTGAGGGAAGATCCTTTCTGATGGATTCGCCACGGGCCCTCAACGGTATAGTTATGCCACTGTTTGAATTAAATAAAGTACTTAATGAAGTAGCAAACTGATTTAAGGCAAACTAATTAAAATTAAATTTTGATAAAACACATTACATTAGGTTTAAAACAAAAAATTAAGCCCAGAAAGATTTCTATAATTATTAAAATAATACAATCTCAGAAACAAAGAGAATAGAATTCCTGGGTATTCAAATACAAAAGAATCTTAATTAGCACAAACATATCACATTACTACTGAAGAAGTTGTATAGTGCCACCTTTGCAATAACACCTTATCTAACAGCAGGAAACAGGTGTAATCCTCTTATTCATTCAGTCATGTCACAGGACATATTTTGAATGGAAACTCTTAAAAAAAAAAAAAAGTTTTAATAGCGCAGAAAAGAGCCGTTAGGTTGCTACATTTGATAAAAGCAAGAACTTCTTGCAGACAACTCTTTAATAAGCTCAATATTTTTATAGTACATATATTTTTTATATGTCTTGTCACAGAACATTATAAGTTACTTACATAAAATTCACGGGTGCATAATTTCAATTCAAGAAACAAAAATAACTTCTACAAAATACACACGTCATTATCATTAGTACAAAGAGCTGTTAGTTATTCTGGTACACATCTTCTTAGTAAAATTCCTAAAAGAATAAAACAGTTTTTTGATTAAAAAAATATATTTACAGAGAAATCTTATTGGCAAATCCTTATACTCCACCACAGAATTTGAAGAAAAGAATTAACTGTATCGAACATGTCTTTGGAAAAATTCAGTTGTAAAAATTAGTGTTTCATTTATTTATTAGTTTTTGTTTGCTTGTAACATATAATACTTTTTGATTATGGTTATTAGGGTTCAGATCATTATGACCAAAAAAATCAAGGCAAATGTGACTTTAAAACCAGGTAAATATGACCTAAAAATTACAAAATATGACCAAACATTTAAATTTACCATATCAAAACATGCTCTATTACACATCATTTATTTTATCTAGTAGTGTCACTTTCACAAAGACAGCATTGATTGACATGAATCTGCTGCTGCAGTGATCTGCATTGTCAAGATTAAAATGCAGGTGGAACATTAATGTATAGTGGGTGACAATAATGCATAACTTAAATTCTTGACTTGTGAATTCTGATCAATTCAGTGACATTTAGTTTGGTTTTTCCTCCAATGTATAATAGGAGTATAGTTCTGCAAATAATTATCTTAATTGCTTCTCAACTATATCTAGTGAATTCCTGTTATTATTAAAAATTACCAGATTTTTCCTCAAAATATGACCATAAATATTATTTTAATATGATAAAAACCAGGAAAAAGGCCTAAATACCAATTTATATGCTACTAGCTGATCTGGTCACGCATTGCTCTGACTCAGTAGTTAAAGTACCTACGTTGGTTCAATGTTATTGTAAACTTCCAAATGTAGTCAAATAAATGTTCACTAATAAAGACAAAAATGTTTTAGTTGATTTGAAAATTCAAAAGTAATTGGTAAAGAGTTTCAGAGAGTTGAAATTAAGGATAAACGAACATAAAAAAATTTAATTTATATTTTGTTAAAAATTACTTAATTGAAAATATAAAAAATTATATTTATAAAAAATAATTTATCTATTTATTTATTGAAATTTCGGTTTTATAAAGATTAATTTGATTTTTAAACATTTTTAACAATTATTTTAATTACTAGCTGATACCCATGACTTAGTTCGTGTTTGTAAAGAATTTGGATTGACAGCTACCAACATCTAACTACCATAGTGCACAATGGGGGACTCGATGCTGTTACCACACCCAATGCCAGTCATCTGCGCTATGTAGTTCAGGCAGTAAAGTAAAATGTCTTTGGTCAAAATATGAAAATATCCTTGATCGGCAACTTTCAACCACCATATCTCCCACACTCCCACAGTTACTGAAATTCGGCCAACGTTGTGATCGAAAGGTGACCACACACAAACACCAGTAATCTGTGCTAGATAGTTTTGGCTGAAAAGTGATACACCATGACACGTTTTTGGTAGAAATATGAAAGTGCCGCAGGTCGACCACTTTCAACCACCATATCTCCCACACCCCCATAGCTACCGTCATCTAACCACCATAGGACACGATAGGAGACACGATACCACTAACACACACAAACACCAATGGTCTATGCTATGTAGTTGTAGCAGTAGAGTGACATATACGGAGACACATGTCTTTGGCTGAAATATGAAAATGCCCTGCATCGACCACTTTTAACCATCATATCTCCCACATCCCTACAGCTATCGACATTCGGCCAATTTTGTGCACGACAGGAAACTCCATGCTACTTTCACACACAAAGATCTGTGATCTGTGCTAGGTAGTAGTGGCTGAAAAGTGAAATATAGGAAAACACACGTCTATTTTTATATATAAATATATTATATATATAAGATTTTAAATTATTACAATTTATAATTTTAATTCATCTAAGCACTAATTGGTGCACAATATTTTTGGTTAGCCTGTCTTTTGCCAATACAAATAGATTTGATGGTTTCCCCATACATGAGCAGGCATAGCCTATGGGAGAAACACTTATTTTCCAAGTCCAAGCCACAAACGGACATTGTATGGCCTTGAGACTTATTTATGGTCATAGCGAAAGCCAAACGAATCGAAAATTGAAGCCTTTTAAATGGTATTGGAGATTCTGATGGTATCATTGGAATATGTGGCAACAGGACGATTTCTCCGGTAAACTTTCCAGTCAAAATAGTCGCTTCAAGAATATTTTCGGTGATCCTTTTGATGACCAAACGTGTACCGTTGCATGATCTAGGTGGATTCAAATTACGAAGAAGAAGAATCGGTGAACCAATCTTTAAGATTGTGTGGTTTAAAAAACTCAGTTGGAAAATTTACGGTGTCATTTTTATCTACAATAGTGTCTATTGATTTAAAAGACATCAGATCACCTGGCAACAGTTAATTTTGTCGACGTCAACATTTTTTGATGCCAAAATACACAGTCCAGTCACATTAATGTGACCACCTCTCAAAAACCAGAATAACAACCTTTGGCAGAACGGATCGCTGCGAGGCGTGCAGGAACAGAGTCAATTAGGTTTCTGAAGGTGTTCACTGGGATGTTGAGCCATGCCGACTCCAGTGCCGGGGCCAGCTGCACTAGATTGCGCGGTTGAGGATCCATGGCGCGAACAACCCAATCGAGGTGGTCCCACAGATTCTCGATTGGGTTTAAATCCGGTGAGTTTGCTGGCCAGGGGAGTAAGGTAAACTCATCCTGGTGCTCTTTAAACCACTTACATACACTACGAGCTGCATGACACCTCGCATTGTCCTGCTGGTAGATGCCATCATTCTGAGGAAAAATTATTCTCATGTAGGGGTGGATATGGTCCGCAAGGACAGATATGTACTTGTGCTGATCCATCGTGCCTTCCACAATGATGAGTTCACCCAGTGAATGCCAGGAAAACATTCCCCAGACCATAATGCTCTCTCCTCCACCCTGGGTGTTTGCCTTCAGACGTTTCATGCCGTATGTGCCAACGTCCATCTGTCCGATGGAGCATAAAACGTGATTCATCGGTAAAAGCCACCTGTCGCCATTCTTTGGACGTCCAGTTGCTGTACTGGCGTACAAATTCCAGCCTTCGTCGCCGATGAACAACAGTTAGCGTAGGTGCATTAACTAGGCGTCTGCTGTGGAGGCCCATGCACAGCAACGTTCGCTGAACCGTTGTTGAGGATACACTCTTGGTAATCCCTTGGTTCATCTGGGCGGTCAGTTGCTCAACAGTTGAAGGTCTATTTACCGGAACGCATCTCCGTAGCCTTCGTTCGGCTCTGTCATCTATCGCCCGTGGTGCACCACATATTCCACGCCGCTGATTTTGAATAGTGCCATTTTGCCATGCACGGTATACTTTTACCACGGCGACACGTGAACAGTTCACAAAATTAGCCGTTTCCGAAATGATTCCACCCTTGGTCCTAAAGCCAATAATCATGTCCTTTTTGGACGTCGGATAAATCGCTACGTTTCTGCATTACGCCAACGATTGAAATGCTTTCCGATGCCCTAGGACATCCATTATATACACTCCACTGTTTTGTGCTGCCACCTGCCTTCTGTGATTGGTTATCTCACGTTGACGTCGAAAGAAGGTGGTGGTCACATTAATGTGACTGGACTGTGTAGCAAGATTACTGAGCCAATTATGATTTAAGTAATTATTTGATATATCCGGGAACACACTCACCCGGAGACGTGCTGCTGTGAATATCAGTGAACAGTATGGAATTTTTTTTTTTCGAAAGATGATTTCGAATATGGCAGGATTTCAAGGTAGAGAGGAGAGAAAGTGCAGTAATGGTATACATGTTTTTGAATTTATTGTAATGTTTTCTTCAATGTTATATTCATGTTGGTAATTACTTTGTCATTACATATAATAATACACAAACGATGCACAACAATATAGTATAATTATAACACAATACACAGTACAATTAAAATTCAAGAAACACACATATGGCGTGGAACAGACTGTAGCATAAGTAAATCGAAACACAACACCATCTACTGGATGGTGACCCAACCTGTGATGATAAATTAACACACCACCATCTGTTAGAAACTTAATGGAATTTACAAACCACTGTCCTATGACAAACGTTTAATTTTCAATAATAAATAATCGAGATAAAAACAGTCCTATATTTTAAGTTGGACCATATTACACACACTAAGCCCAATTTCATCAAAATCGGTTAAGTAGTTTCGGAGTTCATCCCGGACAAACATTGTGACACGAGATTTTTATATATATAAGATATAAAATACATTTAAATACAATCAGAAATGTTCAATCAGTGTTTAATTCAGCATTACAGCTCAAAAAGAAGGGAGGAAAAAAAAATATGACTTGTCCTAAAGACCTTAACCATAATGACTATTATTCATCTTCTATGTATATATGTTTACCATGACATGTTCCACTTCCCTGAGTTCCTTCCTCAGCAGGGATCAATGGAACAAGAGTAATTAATAAATAAAATTGGTACTACTTTCCTAATGGCCTCCATGATTCCTTAGAAGAATGCATTTGTAATTTTGAATGCTAGGAATAAGTTTTTGGTGGCTTGTTGTGCAAATAAATTGCTATTATCTAAGTTTTTTATATTTCTAATTCTACCTGTTTACCATATTCTTTAACTATAGGAGCCTACATTTTTCATAAGAAAGTTGTTTACAGATATCTAATACCAACTTACTGCATAATACACATATTGTCAGGCGCAATAGTTCGTTGGGGAATTAACACTTTCGCCTGAATGATGAACAAATAAACTCTTGACCATGTGTAGCCTACTGGTACCTTAAATATTTAAGAAATCGGCCTCCACGCTTTCGTATTAAACCCCAAATGTGAAGGGTAACTGAAATAAGTTCATGTAACACAGTTTCATAGTACCGTAACACAAGACTTATATTCTTGCAAAAGTTCACTCGAACATTGATGGTACCAGATACGTAGATAAAGCATCGAACAACAGTTTCATTGAAGATTACTGGTTAAGTACATTCATACGAAAAGACAAACTCACTAAGTCCCCTTAAAATTAGAGTACACTACTACGACATGTTGGAATTTGCTGAAACCGCTACCACTCGGAGCAGTTCTCTCCGCTAACCAGTGTGAAGTTACGTGATCACTTTCCGGTGAAAGAATGAGACAAATCATGGTGGCTGCATGGCATTTTATAAGCTTGCCATGGCCTATGACGTCAGTAACGTTTTTCTTTAATTAATATCTCACAAAGTACGAAATAGTTTAACTTGAACTTTTTACAAGGGCTTCCCATCATCATGTTCTATCTATTTTAATTTAATTTAACATTCAAAAGTACTTCTATAAGCCTAAAATTGAAGTTTATCATGTGACCAACTTGGCGGACTTTCTCGAACTCCAACAACAATTAGTGACAATCTATCTTTAAGAACTTAATTATTTGACAAATGCTTAAACTTTTTACTGAAACCATTATATATTCATAATTATCTCAATTTTGGCTATCTACTGACATAAATTTCTCAATTGTATTCCTTTTAGATAAAAAGTTCATTTTTTTCTGTTAATTGAAACCACTAATTAGACTTTTCCAAATTAGTTAATTTTCGATATAAATTCTTCTCGGGTTTGCCGCCGAATCACATTTTCTACTGTCGAGCTTTCGGCGACTTTGACTGCCGCCATCATCAGGTCTGTTGTGTCTGAAGGAACAACAAAAACTGGACTGAATAGCGGAACTGGACGAGACAGAAACGTTGTCGACTTCTGATTGGCTGACTCCATATTAGTTAATTTTACCACCTAAATACTCGGGACAATGCTGACTATAGCTGCTGGTGATAAAAGTTCAGCTGTAGCTTTGCTAGATTCAGAGCTATTTCAAATCTTAGATTTTTACTTTCTTAATCACGCGTTTCAAAACGTGAACAAACCTAATTATCTCTTAAAATAAACTTTTCCTGATATAATAAATACATTTTAAAATGATTCTAATGATGAGTTTTCACTGTGGAAATGAATACAGGGAAATTCCTTCAAGTTGACAATTATTCTCAAAATTTCTAAGTCCAGCATAAGCAACTTCACAATTGGTTTATAAACTATGTTATTGCTGGGGATGGCTAGTGGGAGTGCTTTTGGTGAACTGAAAGGTACTTTACAATATTTATATAAATTAATTTGATTGAAATAAAACATAACCCTTAGTTGAAACCTCCCTTAAAAATCATCTTCCCAAAATCGTGATTTTGTTTTTATTATTAAATTATTCCAGTGCTTTTTTACCATCTATCTACTCTACTGCACTTGTAACTCCTATCTTTGCCATATACAGATTGAATGTCAAACTTTTCTCACTTTATTTTTTTTGTTTCTTATAGTCTAATTTTCTTTTTAAAAATATTTCCAATAAATTATATTTCAATACCTCGCTATACCTTTGCTTGTTGTCCTAATAATTAACTGCATACTCTTATTTTCCAGGTGGAAGTTGCTCAGGGTGTATGTGACATCAGAAATGCTATGCTTCTTTGGGACATTGTAAATCGCTATTCAGATACACATTCTCATCCTACCTTATCAAAATGTTAGTGCAAACATATTAAATTTTTATCAATCAACTCATTCCGAGAATATTAGTTCATAGATCATTTGTAAACTTTATTTGGTGAAATTTTCTTTATTTATTTAGTATAACAATACTATATCACCAAACACTAATGTCAGTGCAGTTATATTACCATTATAATTAAATCTGATGGAGCTTATACCCCAGCAGCACTTTTCTGTGTATGGAATTTTGCATTATAACAATTTCTATGTATTAAATATTTCACGTTTGAGGTAAATTATTAAGCATCTCACACAACTCACCTATGAAAACCAGCAGACTGTACTAGTCTCTGACAACCAGTATGGAAAACCTCACTGTCTAGCTCTCCAACCTATAACCAATACTCTATCTGTAATACTATTTGTCGTTAGTGCATCTCTATTAAGCTACAAAATTTTATTACTTTGTTCAGTAAGCTCCTGCAGTTAATTACTTCCAGTCTTGCCATGATCAATTATGATGCTTTTTATGAAGATTACTGTGACAATGATTTCACCACACTTCGAGACAAGGGAGGAATGTATGTGTTACTAATTATCAATTAAAAATGTAAATTGCACTTCATGTTATTCTGTTCGCAAATCAATAATTTTTGTGGCAAAAATTGGGGATTACAGCAGATTTTGTCACAGTGTTTAAGCAAAGCTATCTAAAACTATTGTCTCATTGGCTAGTTTGCAGATGCTGGTGGGATTTGAACTCAGGCCAGCTACACTACACATGTTCAGTATGCTAAAATGTACATTCAGGCTAACCCTTACCAGAAAGAAGGCACCTCCTACCAAAAATAATACATTCTGTCACAGTATGTATATAGATGTTAGCAACATATGCTACTTCATGTTCATATAGGCTACCTATTGACATAACTCAAAATAAATAAATAATGCCAACTCTTTTCTGATTTAAAAACAAGTGCGGGCAGTGTTTCACCTTTGCTTACTGCAACTTGTGTAGTAACATAGCCAGATCCCAATAGAACTGTTTCAGATGATACCACAACCATCAAATGTAATGGAGAGGCAAGAAGAAACATTTCATCAACTCCAGAGAAATAATCATTTCTAACCACTCACTGCAAAAAGCTGTTAAAACATGATTAGTGATAAGCTAGTAAAAAATCTGATTGATAATACTCAATTTGAAGTCAAATGTTAAAGTCTGAAATAAATTCTAAGCATTTTTAAGGAGTAGTAATTATGAAAATGTTTTGTTCAATGGAGCAGATAGAAATATAGTACTGCAAACCAAAAAGCTGCTGACCTGATTTTTTCTTCTGTCATTTCCTGTAACAATTAATAGTTAAGATCTCAGCAAGAATGAAGTAGGAAGAAATTCCTTGAGGCAGTAAGATCTTTTGTTCCCCTGTCTGTATTAATTAACATTGATGATCAGAGTAATCAATTTTTTTTGTCATTTCAGATCCAGTTACAAGAAATTCAATAGCATACATGTTGAGAATTGGATATGAACAGTATGGATCAAGTTTATACAAATTTCACACAGTTTCTCAGGACTGGGAAAATGCTCGTAGAATTTGTGTACAAGAAGGTGCTCACCTTGCTATACTAAATTCCAACTATGAAGCAGAGGCCATTCAAAGATTGTTTGCAAGGCATAGTGCACTCAAGAATGTTTTTCATAATGACTTTGCTTTTATTGGCTTCCATGATCAGTTTAATGAAGGACAATACCTTACAATATACGGTGAGCATAAAGATTCAAAAATTAATATTACTGTTTTCAATGTGACATTCTTTGTTTTAGTGCTGAAAACATAAACTAAAGATTCCATTTCTGCTACATTTATATGAAGAATCATTTTTTAATTTGAAATTATGTAATATTATTTTTTACCATTTAAACTAAGGAAAAAGGAAACTGCTTTAGGCAATATGATTGCAAGGAAAGGGAAAATGACTCATCACTCACCAAAGTTGAAGGCAGCGACGAGAGAAGAACATATATTATGAACACACAAATAAACTCAATATTTCGGTTATTAAACCTTATCCATGACAGAGAAAATGAGTCATGAGGCTCGGGAGGTGTGCACACGCTGAGGGTTGCTATTGAGTTTAATCTAAGATGGAGAGGAAATAAACAGTTCAGAAAGACTAAAAAGGATGTGGAAGGGGCATTTTGAAGCCTTACTGAACCCAGATTGGTCATAGGATGATACAGTTCTTCAGGAGAAGCAGAAAAATAACAGCCATGTAGGAGAGAAAGAGAAGGATTTAACTTGGGAAGAAGTGGAAACAGCACTGGGTAAGATGAAGGGTGGAAAGGCACCAGGCATTGATGAAGTGAGCGTGGAAATGATAAGGGCAGCAGGAGTAGTAGGAAAGCAGTGGCTATACTGTGTGATAAGAAAGGTATGGAATCAGGGTGCAACTCCTGAAGACTGTAAAAAAGGATACCTATATTCAAAAAAGGGAGCAGGAAGAAGTTTAATAATTATAAAGGGATTATGCTGATGTGTTACTGTGACAAAGTTTATGAGACGATCATTGAAAAAAGGATGCATGACAGGGTGGAAAGAGGGCTAAGGGAAGAGCAGTATGGCTTCAGATATGATTGTGTACACAGGAGTAAGGTATGGAAGGCATTGGAGAACAGAGGAGTTCCCAAAGAACCATCAGGAGAATGACAGAACTGTACCAAGGAAGTGTGAGCTATGTGAAAACAGGAGAAGGAAGAACAGATTGGCTGAAACAAAGGAATGGACTAAAACAATGAAGTGTCCTCTCACCACTACTCTTTATTGTAGTCATGGATGATATAATGCAGAAGATCGCAGTGAGGATGGGAGAGAAAAATATGAAGGTGATGGCTTTTGCAGATGATCTGGGAAGGTGATGAAGAGGAAGTGCAGTGGCAGTTGGATGTATGGACAGACAATGTAGAGAAATATGGCCTGAAATTTAATGTAAAGAAATGTAACAATCATGAAGAATAGGATAATCCAGGGAATTGTGATGGCAGGTGAACAACTAAAGAAGGTAAGCAGGTTCAAGTACTTGGGGAGTGTATTAGAGGAATGTGGAGGAAATGGTGGCGAGATAAGTGAAAGAGGAAGACAAGTAGAGGCATTTCTATGGAGCTTTAAAAGCCTGATATGGAATAAAGATGTGCCACAGAGAAGGAAGAGAGTAATTTATCACACATACTATGTGGCTATCTTGAAATATGCTGCTGAAACATGGACAATGAAGAAGCGGGACATCAGCAGGATACAAGCAAGTGAAATGAAGTTTTTAAGAGGTAGAATGGGAGTTACTAAAATTAACAGGATAAGGAATGAAGTGATTAGATGCACCATAAAAGAGGAACACTTACAGGAAAGGGTAGAGAGGACCAGACTGAGATGGTATGGACATGTAAAGAGAATGGAGGTTCAGAGAATCCCAAGAAAAATCCATGAAATTAAGATGCATAGTGAATGTCCCAGAGGAAGACCAAGAGATGGATGGCTGAAAGGAGTGGAGGAGTGTGTATGGAAGATAGGAGAGGAGTGGAACAAGGTGGTGACAGAGAGGTGGTGGGAAGAAAGAAGGAAATGGAGAGATTTGTGCATGAATCAGATCCAGCCAGTGGCTGGAAACTGTTGAGGATGATGATGATAAAGATGAATTTAAGTATTTTATTACATTAAACTGAAAGTAATTGCAGTAATGATAACTGAATATATGTATTTAAAAGCTATGTGGCCTCTGATACAATGATTTCTGTTTTTTTTTTTTTTTTTAAAAAAAGATAATAGCAAAACCACTCAAGATCCAGGAAAGATTAATTTCATGTTTACTCTTTTTTTAAATCAGTCGCATATATTTGAATACTGATTTATTAATTCCTTTTTCCTGTTTAGTTTATTAATTCCCTATTACAGATTAGGTTGATTTATAAAAATTTCAGACACTTATCATATACATTCTATTTTGAAGTTATCTACCTGCCAAGTATTGGTTTTCTTGTGCCTGACTGATCTGTATTTTAGGCTGGTTTTAACGTTAAAGATTTGCTCTGTGCACGATCTGTTAGGTCTGAAGCCTGCTTGGTATTCACCAATTTTGCGTTTGATTTGGTCTTGTATTCTTTTGCGGAGACAAGCAGAGGGAATTTTGTAGGGGACTGATAGTAGAGATATTCCTCTGTAGTTGTTCACATTGGTGCGGTCACCTTTTTTGTGAAGAGGAAGTATGAGAGTGCACTTCCAGTCTTTCGGGATTTCAATTGTCTCCCAACAATGTTCGATGATTTTGGTTAGTTCTTGGAGTGAACTTAGGCCTAGATTTTTCAGGAATTCCGCCACTATGCGATCTTCTCCCGATTCCCTCCCATTTTTGAGTTTCTGAATATGCTCCCTGATTTCTTCTAGTGTTGGTGCTGGTGAATCTGGATTGATTTCTTCTGATTTTTCTAAGAACCCTTCAACTGGTTGTGGGCAATTTAACAGTTGCTCAAAGTAGGTAGCGAGGAGTTCACAGTTTTCTCTATTGTTTAGTGCCAATTTTCCATTTGCATTTTTAAAGCAAAGACTCTGTGAGGAGAAGCCCTTAAGTTTGTTTACAAATGTTCTATAATAGTCTCTAGCATTATAATTTCTGAAGATTTCTTCGATTGAATCCAGTTGTTTCTTGAGGTATTGTCTTCTATTATTAACTGTGATGGCACTTATGACCCAATGGAAATTCCTCTGCAATTCTAATTACATACTAAGAGAATTTTTATTCTTTGCACTTTCACATTTTCAAGTAACTGTTCTGGAAACCTTCAATAACTTCCTAGCTTCCTTACCTAACAAAAGAAAACATTCCAATTTTGCCTGAAAGCATCTAAATCATAACACTGGTAATCCTACAACATGACCTGCTTATTCTGCTACATCTTGAGCAAATAGTCCTCTTTGGTACCAGCCCTTCTCTATGGGTATAATGGAGTTCTGAAGTGCTAAATAAAAGATATTTGCCAATGTGTTTAAAGTCAATCACTGCCACATATTCCATAGCAAGATATCCATAGAATACTAAATACATATATATTGCATACACAACATATTGGAGCAGTGCTTTCTTTATCAGAGAGGAGCTCCACTACATGTATACCCAGTTTACAGATTGCAACAGCATTAAATTGCTCAAACTTATTTTGCATATCTCAGTATAAGAAATTGACTCTTGGAAAAGAGCCAATATAGAAGATAGTGGTTACATAAAGAAAAATGTATACATCAAAAGATGCATCATATATAGACATTAAATATAATGACTGCATTTCTGTAAGATACTGACAACTGATTTATTGAAGGCAAATGTTTCAATTACACTCCTATCCTGTGCATAACTTGTTCTGTAGCTGTGTACTATTGATAATTAATGTGTTTTGTGAATGTCCTAACAGTATATTTCTGCTTGTGGATACCTGCACATAAAATCCATAAAACTAAATGATACTGCCTCTCATGGGTGATTTTTCTGTACCTCTTTAAGACAAATACTAGACAAACATCTATAATTGCGAAGTGTGAGGGCACTGATTCCTATCAAAGTCAAGCCAAGTTGATAATGTAGTACTGGATCTCCCCAAGGCATTAGAAAGAATGAGGCTTAAATAATGGTAAATGTGGTACAAACTATTGGCATGGATAGAATAGTAACTTGCTTTTTGTAATAATTGTTAAGGGAAAAGATGGAGAGATGAAAAGAGGGTATTGTATGAAGTATCAATATAGGTGAGAAAGAAAACAGGAGTGTCACAAATTGGTTTACAGGGACCATTGATTTTCAGTATATTAATGAGTGATTTAGGGTCAGACATTAGGTTGTTTGCAGATGACATATTGTTATACAGTAGGATTAAAATGGGAGAGGATTGTGAACAGCTGCTGGAATCCATACTTCATCACAATTAAAATAAATACATTCTTCTTTACTCTTTGGGATCAAACCAAGGGACTAGGGAAATTGTTGCTGTAGCATCCGCTCCTTCACAATTAAACTTAATTCATTTCAAGTCAATGTTAAACTAAAATGGGAAATGATAATAATAATAAAAATTCAGTTTTACAAATTTTAGTATGTTTCATGTGATCTGGACCCATGGGGAGGACCACCTCCTAGACTTCCTCAACTCACTAAATGATAATCACTCCATCAATTTCACATGGTCATATTCCCACACCTGTATCACCTTCCTTGACGTAGATATCACCCTACGACAGGGGACCCTCCATACCTCAGTACACATTAAACCGACCAATTTACAACAATACCTACACTTTGACAGTTGTCACCCCTTCCACATTAAACGTTCCCTCCCATACAGCCTTGCAATCCGTGGCAGACGCATCTGTTCTGATCATGAATCAATCTCCAGTTACTCCAAAAAACTATCCCAAGCCCTTGTTTCCCGCCAATACCCCCATGATCTGGTGGAAAAACAAATTTCCCGTGCCATCACCCACAACCCTCGTTCTGCACCTCCTAAAGCTGACCGTGGTCCAACACTTGTCACCCAGTTCTTTCCTGGCCTGGAATCTGTCAACCAGATACTCCGCCTTGGGCATGATTTCTTACGTTCCTTCCCTGAAATGCGTCTCCTCCTTCCCAAAATCCTACCCACTGCTCCCCGCACTTGCTTCAGCAGACCGCCCAATCTGTACAACATCTTGGTCCACAAGTATTTACCCGCCGACTCCCCTAGACCTCCACAGGGATCTTTCCCGTGTAACAGACCCCGCTGTAAAACTTGCAGCATGTACCCTGCCACCACTACTTACTCTAATCCTGTCACAGGCGAATCTTTCCCTATAATTGGACATGCCACATGTGCTACCACTCACCTTATTTACCAACTCACCTGCATCCACTGCACTGCCTCTTACATTGGTCTCACCACTCAACAACTTTCCTACAGAATGAATGGCCACAGGCAAACAGTTTATACTTCCAACCCAGACCATCCCGTGGCAATTCATGCGAACTTCCATAATTCAAACAACCTCAACACCTGTTTCACAGTCAGAGCTATTAGAGTTTTTCCAAATACCACCACCCCTTCAGAACTCCGCAGATGGGAACTAGCCTATCAACATATCCTTGACACCAGACACACCCCTGGCCTAAACCTACGTTAAACCTGTCACTTGCTAACTCTCATTTCATTTTACAGTTATTTATAATTTTATATATATATATATATTTTCCTCTTTATTTATTTATTTTATTATTTTTTGTATATATATATATATTTTTTAAATTATTCTATCTCCCTTTATTCTCAATTATAACTTTTTGAACTAAGCTACACAGACATTATATTCATTTGTTTCACTTTTATCGCTGGTCAAGCCTATTTCTCACACCCTACCCCCCCCCCCCCCCCCCCCCCTCCCAGCAATTCTTCCACTACCACGCGTTTTCCGCCTGTGCTTCATTCATGTGGCAGGCTCGGATGTGACCACATCTTTCCCCCTGCCATATGTCTCGCCTCCTACATGAGGAAGACTAAAAAGTCGAAATATTGTGTAATTCTTTTGTTTTTTTTTTTGTGTTTTTACGTGTCTCGCCCTCCTGCCTTCATCTGTGGTAAGTGACGGGTAACTGTTTATTTTCCCTATCCTATCTTATTTTCAGTGCCTCGTGGCAGTTTCTTTGTTTCCTTTATCCAATTCATGTAATAATTAGTTTATTTTAATAACCCAAAATTAATAAAACTAAGGAATGATAGGGAAATATGATCCAACACTTACCACAGCTGAAGGCAGCTGGGATGATGAACACAAAAAAACAAACACAGGAGAAGTGCAATTTTTTGGCATGCATGTGTTTGTTGTCCCAGCTGCCTTCATCTGTGGTAAGTGTTGGGTCATATTTCCCTATCCATCCTTTGTTTTATTGCTTTAAAGCATTTTACTGCTCATTGTTATTATATATGTATATATCATTTTAACTGCCACCTTCTATACTAATAATGATACTTTTTAATAAATTTGTTTGACTTTTGCCTCAGTGTTGAAGAAATTACATCTGCAATAAGGAGGCAAATGATGTGTTCATGTATCATTCTCATTGTGCTTTTTGGTGATATTATTGTCAGTCAATGGTTGATGGTGGCTATTAAAGAACTAAAAATAAAAATTTATATTATAATAATTTATAAAAATCTAAAATATAACATTAATATTACAGTTTGTAAAATTCTTAAATGTAAATTATTGATGTACTGGTAAAGTAAAAGATGGCTATCAGCATTTTACAATATTCTCCAATTTTTACTAAGATAGTTACTTTAAAATCCTGAAATGAAATGGCTTATGAACTAGCAATGTTCATAAATTTTGTGAGATGTGCAACATTGTACAGAGAAATTGTCACACTCAACTGCAATTACTTAATAACATTACTGTTGTAGGAGAACCATTAGACACATTAGGGTTTTCAAGATGGTGGCTGAAAAATCCTGACAATAAAGGACACAATTTCATTGGAAATCCTGGAGAAGACTGTGGTTCCATTCATCGTAATGGTGGTCTAAATGATCTTCCTTGTGGCCAGAAACATACTTTCATTTGTGAAATTGAGGACAGGTGGGGAAATTATCATACAATGTCATGTGTTATCATTTAGTATTATCACCCTTTTACAATAAGAGCTTTGAAGTGTTTATTTATTTTGTTATTTCACTTACAAAGGATATTACTGGACATTTTCAGTGAATACCCATCTCCATCAGCTGTTGACTACAGTGCTGGTGCATATTTTGGTGTTGATTCTGTTATGAGACCACCTCCCAAAAGAGGTTAGTACTTTTTTTACTTTTAAAATTTATATTTTAATAATGGAATGTATATATTTTTAGAACACAAAAAAGGATGGTTGATGGTTATACACATATCAGGCAAAATATTTTTTTTTATGTTTCATTTCGTTTCAGTTCAGCGAACAAAACCTGGACCTGGCTATGAATTTTTCCCTGGGGTAGGTTTTTATAAACTACATTCAAGAACTGACACATGGGAAAATGCTAGACGAATATGTGAGTCAGAAGGAGGTCACCTAGCCATCATTAATTCAGAGAATGAATCATCAGTACTGCAGAACATATACAAGAGATATCCTATCATATATGATACAATATGGAATGACTTCGCTTTTATTGGTTTTCATGACCAATTTGTAGAGGGGCAGTATATGACAATATATGGTAGGTAGTTTGTTAAAAAAAATTAAAACACTAATAAATTCTGTGGAATTACTGATTTTAGATGAGAGTCAGCCTCTGTCTCCCAGGTGTTGCAGGTTACCATGCAGGGTATCATGTAAACTCTCCACAGAGTTTTAATTGTACCAGTTTCCTTTGTTTCTTAACTGTGGTTAGTTTATCGGGTGATATGGTATGTGCAGATTAGTGAATGTTAATTGCTTCCATTGTGGATGAGAAATTAAATAAGGGAGAATGTTCTGCACACATCTTATCCCCTTGCCATATGTCTCTATGAATGATTAAGGTTTTAAGCAAAATATTTTAAAGCGTGTTCAAATTGCAGTTCTTCTGCCATTATTTGTGGAGAGTGATTAGTTTAATTTTCATATCCTCCATTATTTTCATTGCTTAACAACATTTTCAATGCCACAATTATTGAAATATGTAAACAGTTATGTATATGTTTTAAACTTGACAAAGTTACCGCTGATAAATGTTGGTTAAAAAGTGAGTGGGGAAATTGGGTTATTTAGAAAGTGAGTGAAACTATGGGTGCAGTTGGGATAAGGAAGAACAAAGATGGTGAAATATGGAGAGAACAGTGGAGATCTTGAATTGCCTTTTGCTATGTTTGCATTGGTAATTCAGTTTTTGCTGTCTTCACTTAGATGAACTGCTGCTATTGGGGAGGACTCTGACCATGTCAACACTGAAACAGAAACTGAAATGGTTTGTATCCTGAGCGGTGGCACAAGCAACAATGGGGCTGATTTAATTTTGAGTGAATACTGTTTTTCTATGTTTCCAAAGCATATGTGAGAATAGGAATGAGATATGATTTGTACAAGACAATTTTTGTTCTTCTGGGAACCTTCATGTCCCATAGTAAGCCTCGCACAGTACTGTAGAAGTTGGCTCCTTTGGTTACTCTACTCACTATTTCTAACTCACTTCTACCATTATTGGCAATTATGCTCTCCAGGTAGCTGAATTGGTCAACAACTTCAACTTCGTGGTCTTGTAATTTTATATGACAGTCTGTATTCTTTCGGCTTATTTTTAGTGCTACAGTTTTTTTTTTTATTCAATTTCATTCCATATTCTTAAAACTTATCATTCCACATCTTCAATTTGTTTTGTATTCCTTCTTCTGTTTCATCCCATACTGCTACATAATCTGCAAACACCAGTGCCTGTAGATCTCTATTGAATGTTCTTTTTAGTTCTTTTAAGATGTTATCCATCACCGCTATGAACAGAAGGGGTGAAAGGAGACTTCCTTGTTGTACTCCTTTGGTTGTACTAAACCATTCAGAGTAACCATCCCCAACATTGACACAGCTCTTGCAGTTATTGTACAGCATTTGGATCTTTCTTATGAGGTACTCTGGTATTTCAAGTTTTCTTAGACTTTTCCAGATAGTTGATCTAGGAACATTATCGTATGCCTTTTCTAGGTCCATAAACACAATAATTAGGTTTTTCCCTCTTTCCCAATATTTTTCCACCAGCATTCTCAAGGCAAATATTAGATCTGTTGTGCTTCTTCCAGCCCTAAACCCATGTTGTTCCTCTTCTAAGATGGGCTCTAATATTGTTCGTACTCTGGCTTCAACTATCTTTTCCATAATTTTGAGGCCGTGGGATAGGAGGGTAATACCTCTATAGTTTTCACTTTTCCTTCTGTTCCCTTTCTTGAATATAGGAATTATCACCCCTTTCGTCCAGTCTACTGGTATTTGGTTTTTTTTTTTGCTGTCGTCAGTCTTTAGACTGGTATGATGCAATCCTCCATCCCTTCCTATTCTGTGCTAACCTCTTCATTTCTACATACCCGTTACAACCCACGTCCTCAATTATCTGCTTCATATATTCTAATCTCTGTCTACCTCTACAGTTCTTACCTTCAACTGTTCCCTCCACTAACAAATTAACCAATCCAGCATGTCTCAAAATATGACCTACCAGCCTGTCTCTTCTTTCCGTAAGCTTCTTCCATAAACTTCTTTTCTCACCCATCATTTCCAAAACTCTTTCATTTCTTACTTTGTCTGTCCACCTAATTTTCAGCATTCTTCTGTAGCACCACATTTCAAATGCTTCAAGTTTCTTTCTTTCCGGTATTCCTAAAGTCCATGTTTCGCTACCGTAAAGTGCTGTGCTCCACACATAGAGTTTTAAGAAGTTCTTTCTAATTCCTAGATCAATATTTGAAACTAAAAGGTTTCTCTTTTTCATGAAGGCTCTTTTTGCTAGTGCTATTCTGCTTTTAACATCATTCCTGCTTCGGCCATCGGTTGTAATTTTGCTTCCCAAGTAACAGAACTCACTCACTTCTCCTATTGCATCAGATCCTATTTTTATATTTAATCTGCTAGTATTGGTATCATTTCTGCTACATTTCATCACTTTTGTTTTATTTTGATTTATATTCAGTCCAAAGTCTTCCTTCAGTATTTTGTTGATGCCATTCAATAACTTCTCAATATCCTCAGCCCTCTCTGCTAATAAGACAATGTCGTCAGCAAATCGTAGCATACTGATTTTTTCTCCCTGAAAACTTATGCCACATGGAAATTTTTCTTTGACTTTCTTCATTGCTTCTTCTACCTACAAGTTGAATATTAACGGGGATAGACTACAACCTTGTCTCACACCCTTTTTAACTGATGCATGTCTCTCGTGATTCTCTACTTTTATTACAGCCACTTGATTCTTATATAGTTTATAGAGTATTCTTCTATCTCGATACTTTAGGCCTGACTTCTTTAAAATTTTGAACATCTTATCCCACCTAACATTATCAAAAGCTTTTTCTAAATCAACAAATGCCATAAAAGTATCTTTGTTTTTCTTGATCCGCCCTTCAAGTATTAATCTTAAAGACAGAATTGCTTCTCTTGTACCGCGATTTTTCCTAAACCCAAACTGATCTTCACCTACTATCTCTTCTACTACCCTTTCCATCCTTCTGTATATTATTCTGGTCAGTAATTTTGAAGCATGTGATGTTAGACTAATGGTGCGATAATTCTCACATTTGTCGGCTTGTGCTTTCTTTGGAAGTGTGAAGATGATATTTTTATTAAAATCAGTAGGAATTTCTCCTGTTTGATAACTTTTTGATATCAGCTTGAATAATCTTTCGATTCCTTCCTCTCCTAGAGATTTAAGAAGTTCTGCAGGGATCTCATCAATTCCAACTGCCTTATTTGCTTTCAAGTCATTCAGAGCTTTATTAAATTCTGTCCTCAAAACAGGATCTCCTAAGTCATCAATGTCGATATCGCCTTCCTTTTCCAATACACTATTGTTCAAGTCATCCCCATCATACAGTTTCTCAATGTATTCTTTCCATCGGTTAGCTCTATCTTCTGAGCTTAAAAGAGGTTTCCCATCGGCAGTTTTAATGATCATACCTCTTTTCTTCATTTCTCCAAAATTCTGTTTGATCTTTCTATATGCAACATCTACTTTTCCTACGACCATTTCCTTTTCTACTTCT
Source organism: Vandiemenella viatica (assembly GCA_031002005.1). NCBI lineage: Eukaryota > Metazoa > Arthropoda > Insecta > Orthoptera > Morabidae > Vandiemenella > Vandiemenella viatica. The sequence goes on from JARYHS010011408.1 coordinate 24,172,007, forward strand.
TCACACTTTTCTTGTAGCCATTTTTCTTTTGCTATTTTGCGTTTCCTATTTATTTGATTTCTAAATTGCCTGTACTGCTCTCTTCCTGCTTCATCCTGAGCATGTTTGTACCTTCTTCTCTGATCCATCAGCTGCAAAATTTCTTCTGTGATCCAAGGTTTTCGGGCAGCTTGTTCCCTAAAGCCTAAGGTTTCTTTGCCAGCTTTCATTATTTCGGTCTTCAATGCATTCCATTCGTCCTCAGTTGAGCTCCTTTCACAGTTAATTCTTAGACCTAAGTCTACCATTTCTGCAAATTTTTCTCTGCTAGATTGTTTCAGTTTATTCACTTCTAGTCTGTTCTGCTTATACTGCTTCCTTATTCGCTTGAATTTCAGCCTGCACTTCATTACTATCAAATTGTGGTCCGAGTCTATGTCTGCTCCTGGGTATGCTTTACAGTCTAGAACTTGATTCCTGAATCTCTGTTTGACCATGATATAATCTAGCTGATATCTGCCTGTATCCCCAGGACGTTTCCAGGTGTATATTTTTCTTGCATGGTTCTTAAACAGTGTGTTCGCCACTACTAGCTTATATCTTTCACAAAATTCTAGCAACCTGCTTCCTCGCTCATTTCTTTCTCCTAGACCAAAACTTCCTACAGTATTCCCCTCTTTTCCTTCTCCCACTATTGCATTCCAATCACCCATGATTATTAGATTTTCCTCCCCTTTCACATATTGGATTAATTCTTCAATTTCAGCGTATATTTTTTCTATTTCTTCGTCATCTTCCTGTGACGTTGGCATATATACTTGTACTAATGTGGTTGGGACGGGCTTAGTTTCTAACCTCATCAAAATAATCCTGTCACTAAATTGTTCATAATAACTCACCCGTTTCCCTACTTTCTTGTTCATTACAAATCCTACACCAGTGACTCCATTGACAGCTTGTGTGCTAATTATCCTGTGTTCCCCAGACCAGAAATCCTGTGCGTCCTTCCATTTAATCTCACTACTTCGTTGGCTCCTGCTGACTTGCCACTTTTCATCTTATGGAGAGCTCTCTCGACCTCTGACCAAGTTATTGGGGTGCCTTCATCTATTATCCTCTAACTTGTTTCTTCATCGTTTATTCCATTAGGTCCATTTAGTAGTTTGTAAAAATATTGTTTCATGGCTTCCCTGATACTTCTCATATTGCGAACTATATTTCCATCAGCTGTCTCTATTGCTGTAATTGTTTCCTTATCCGATCTTTTGTGTTTTACATTCCATATAACATTTTCATATTCCCTTTACTATCCTCTTCTAGTTTAGATGTAAAATCGTTCCAGCTTTTCTCCTTTTCTTCTTGTACAATTCTTTTAACTTCCAATTTGCTGCTTCTATAGTCTTTTGCCATCTCTTCCAATCTGCCATTATCTGCTTGATCACTGTTGTTTCTTCTGTAGGACTTGGCAATATCTAGAGCTTTTTTGGCTTTATTTCTTTTGGCTATTGCTTCTTTTACTCTGTTGTTCCACCATGATTTCCTTTTCTCTTTAACTCTCCTACTTGTTCTTCCACATATTTTTTCTGCACTTGCAACAAGACTTGTCTTAAAATAATTCCATTCTTCGTGGCCCTTTTGTATATCTGTTGTTGGTATTTTGGCTCTAATTTCCTCTTGAAACTGCTGTTTGCAGTCCATGTCTTTCAGTTTCCAGTCTTTAACTCTCTGTCTTTTCTTCCTAGTTACCTTTGCAATAGCTTTAGTAACTCTCATATCAGCAACAAGTAGTCTGTGGTCACTGTTGAGACTTTCGCTGGGTATTACTTTCACATCTTGCATTTTTTCTCCACTTAGCCTATCTGTTACAATGTAGTCTATTACAGATCTATGCTGGCCATCCCAGCTGTATCTTGTTACTTTGTGGCTATCTTTTTTCTGAAACCATGAATTTTTCACCACAAGTTTATTTCTTGTGCATAAGTCGAGCAGAAGGTCTCCCTCAGCATTTCTACTGCCAAATCCGTATGGCCCCATAATTCCTTCATAGCCTGACCTATCAGTTCCTATTTGGGCATTGAAGTCTACCATTATCACTAGGTTCTCTTCATCGATGATACTTTCTAGTTCTTCTATAAAGCTTGTTTTTTGGTCCTCACTGCATCCCTGTTGTGGGGCGTAGACCTGGACCACAGTTATGGTTTCTCCTTGTAGGCATATTTTGGCTTTTATTAATCTTTCATTGATAAATGAGACATGTGTTATGCTGTCAATGTCTTTGTGGAGTACTAAACCAACTCCATTTTTGGCCACTGTTTTGTTCGCACTCCAGTATAGTTTGTATCCGTCATCCAACATTCTTGTGTTGCAACCTTTCCATTTTGTTTCACTTAGGCCTAGAATGTGAATATGTCTACGGTTCATTAAATCCGTAATTTCGTTGCATTTGCCTATTAAGGTGATTAGCAAGATCCAAGCATGTGAAATGAAGTTTCTTAGAACGGCCCTCCAGAAAACTAGACTTGACCGCATAAAGAATGACGAAATTAGATCAAACCTAGAGCTAAGGGAATCCATGGAAGAGAGACTTAGGTCATCAAGACTTCGATGGTTTGGGCATGTGAAGAGAATGACTAGTAAAAGACTTCCAAAAACTTATTTGGATAAAAGGATACTGGGCAAAAGACCAGTGGGAAGACCAAGAAGAAGATGGACAGACCAACTGAAGGAGGACATAGAGAGAAGAGGCTGGAATTGGGAGTACATCACACACAGAGAAACCTTTCTGGACAGGAAAAGGTGGAAAACAATCGTCTATAATAACCAAGGCTCATAAACCACACCCGGGAAACTGGAGATGGTCCCCCAACGATAATGATGACTGTTTTTCTATGGCCAAATCTTAATTTATGGTCAGTCCATTGTAGGATGCAGCATAATAGCTGCAAGTTAGCTCATACATGACATGGAAGGTTTTCTATGATGGGAAAGCTTTCACTGGTATTGGGGTTTGTGATGGTGGTGAAAGTATGGTGTACTTCCCACATCTTATAGCAATATATATATATTGGGGGGGGGGGGGTGGGGAAGGAGTCATGGAACCATGGGACTGTCTTGTGGGATGAGGATACTGGTATTTGTAAACTATGAATTGAATGATGTTAAAGGGTCAACTGAAGTATGTTCTAATAGGAACAGGGAGGATTGATCACATTTTGGGGTAGGATTTAAGGGAATAGAATGCAATTAAAGGATCCAAGGCCTGAGAAGATCTGTGTGACCAGCATTGGAGCGTGATTGGTGTAAAAAGGTTTAGGGTGAGTGCTAGGCTGTGCTAATTCTAAAGTGACACATGAGAACCGTTTGTTTACTAGATGTGGTAAGTAATTGTGAAATACTATGTTTTAATAAAAAAAAAAATGTATTTTCAGCAACAAAGGAGTAAGATGTAATCCCATCAGGCAATTTTAATACGGAAATAAAGATAAAATCACCCATCATCCACCAAAGTTGAAGGGAGGTGGGCAGCAGCAGAAGAAAAAAGAAAACTCCACAAATACAAAAACATAATATTTTTGGTGCCTGCACAAGCTCAGTCACATGTTTCTGATTTCATGCCTGACATGTTGTGATTTTTGTGTTTTGTCACTGCCGCCCTCCTTTCAGTTTTGGTGGGTGATGAGAAAATTTATTTTTCCTTTCCATTTTAGTTTTGTAATATTTAGTGAGGGATTGATGGTTAGAGCATATACAATAGTCACAGATATGAATGTAATGGAGGAAGTGTGAGATGTATGATAGTTGTTAAAGTGTAGGTACTGTTTCAGGTTAGTTGGTCTGATTTGGACTGAAGTGCTGCAGTAGCAATTTGCGAAAGTCTTAAATCCAGGAAGGTGCTAAAGATATAGGACCATGTGAAATTCAGGGTGTGATCGAAACCCCTCATCAGTCATCTGATAGGGAAATTCTTTATCTGTGATCCCATATCCTCTAAAACAAGAAAATAAAAAAATTCATAGGGTCAATAAACCCTACACATCCTGTGATCCATCTTACAACAAACTCGTGAAAAGCCACACACCTATACTTTGTACCTGCTTTCATAAGATTGTTAAGCCAGGATATCCCATGGTTGCAGCTAATGGATTTCTAATGAAAAATACCTCTGCTTTTGTAGACCAATACTTCCAGTCTCTAGTTACTCATCTCTCATATTAAGGATACAAAACACTTTCTGCAGCATCTTGCCAAGGCACTGAACCATTTTATACCAGTTCTACCATGCTGATGTTATATCTTCATGCATTAAAATTTGCCTTGTCATGGTCCCATCACAATGATTTTTTAAGTCAGTGCACTACCAGCATGTCTTTCCACACTACACTATCCCAGTGAATCTTACCAACTACTTTCTCAACAATGTAGGAGGAAAAAATGCCTTGAGGCAATATGTATTACTAACTACTTTTCATGTAATCTGAAATCTATCATCACATATTTGACACTACATGGATACCTTTATGGCCCTGCTCTTATTGTTAACCTCTTCCTTGGCAAACTTGAACCATCCATCTGAAAACATTCATGCAGTTCAAGAACAACATTTGTATGTCTTGAATCAACCTTCATGGCTTTCTTGATAATCTAAATCCCAATCGTATTCTGAACTACTCTCACACACAGGCTTCCTTACTCGAAGTGACACGCTCCAATGGCACATCAGTCCACAAAAACCATTGGTCTGCAGCAGTGCCTCCACTTCAACAGCTACCATTAATTCTCCACCCTTAGATTTTAAAATTTATGGCAGTTGTATATGCTATGATCAGCTGTTACTCACATAATATCAACTTCTCTCAAGACCTGATATCATGCAATTACCTGCCAGATCTAGTAGACAAACAAATATTCTATGCTACATCACATCATTGCCCCAAACCTTCAGTACCATATGCAGTCTAGTCTTGGCCACATAATTCTTCTCAGGCACCTTGATTCCACCAGTCACATCTTATGGCTGATTTCTTTCAAGCCTGCCCTGAAATGAGTTCCTTCTTTACAAAATCCTCCTTGCGTCTTCCAAAATATGTTTTAGTAGAGTTTCTACCTTCCAAGTTCATAAATACCAATCTTCATGTCCTACAAGATAGTTCAAAGCAAAAGATCACGCTGTAAGATGTGTGGCATACACCAAGCTTTCACCATCTTCATGAATCCCATTATCAGTGAAAGCTTTTCCATCATAGCATATGTAAAATCTTCCAAAACCATATATCAAATAACTTGTAACCAGTGTTCTGCTTCCTACATGATCGCTAATCAATTTAATTTAATTGTGATGGTGTGCACACTCTGATGACAATTTCCCTACACATCCATTTTTCAACTTTATATTGTTTCAACATTTTTGGTAAATTATTCATCTTTCGCTCAGTAACTTATTCCAATCCCTGACCCCTTACCTATGAAAGAAAATCTTCTCTCACCATTGTGCCTGAAATCAAGTGCCAGCTTGTGGTCATGGTCATCTTTTCTCTTCCAAGCATTACTTTTAATTCTTGCACCAACATCTTTCCATGCCTCATCACCAACATACACTTCATACACTCCCATGACTCTCTTCACTCCCACCTGGACCCCGGAAAACCTGTAGGGACGTATGACAAACCTGGCAGGCCAAGCGGAGACTTGGCCGGGTTCAATGAGTGGACTGAGGAAATGGGTAAGTCGATCTGGATCGGAATGAGATATTTGTGGTAGGATCATCAGAGTGAATGAGTTCATAAATACGTAATATGTACGCTATTTACTATCTTGACACGGTGCTGTACAAAATATACAAGTGGTATACATTAGAATTACTGACAAAGACTGTTTACAATGTAAGGTGCTATTGTGCTGCCTCCCAACAATACTAGTATGACTTATACTGGCAAATGGTTAATGATATTATAACTGCTTGAGTATGACCTTTACTTTGAGAACTGCAAGAATGTCTGCGACTGTGGGCAATTAGCTAGCCCAGTTAACCCCAGCTATTGACAATGTGGAGGATCCCAGCTCCCCATTTTTGATTTGACGCTGGCTTTCCACGTCCAACCATATAATCCCACAGTAGAGCCAAACTGTTAGGCGCTATCCTTCTTCTTCGTGTGTGGCGCCACTCCGTCGCCCCGGCTGCCGGAGGGCAGCTTGATGTCTGCATTCTCTCTGCTCTGACTGTTGCTGGCTCTTACTCAATGATGAAGACAAGACATCAAAGGCAAGACACTCTCCGATCCCTGTGCAGAGGTTTTTAACACAACCTCCCACTATCGACATAAAGTGGAGGGGCAAATGGTAGACCAATGATGAGACCTATCGATGCATTCATCTGCGCTCTTTCGCTCAACCATTGCGTACTTTTTACAAGCTGTCAGCGCTCCAAATCCCTGGTTGATGCATCTGTCTGGTTTCTTAACATGCAACTTTCCAGCCTAATTTCATACTTAGGAAATATGTAGCTTTTAGCCAAGTGAATAATCCTATTCACTATACTCCTGTCTTCCAATGAATCCCATTCCAGCTCTTTTATCATACTGGTTACTGATTGTGTTTGCGGTAGTTTCCAGATAAAACTCTAGCATCCCTTCTTTACTCCCCCTCCAACTGTTGTATTGGATACCCAAAATGTTGGTCCCATGCCACACCACCACATTCAAGCAATGGTCCGACCAAAGTTTTATAACCCAATTCCTCAGTTGCCAGTTATAATGAACAGGCATAGAAAAATGGTATGCTATCAAGATTGAGGCAACCCTATGGCTACTCGTGAGCAGTAAGGATACAGACAATTTCAATTTCTACTTCCATGTTTGTGCAATCAGAGTCCTCCACAATATCAAATGTCCCTCTGTGCCCTCCAGTCAGAACTAACTTACCAGTGCAAAAAGGAACAAGACATTCGCCAGGTTTCAATGTGAGACAATATACACTCAGCAGAAACCCACCAAATATCCCAATTTTCCAAACATGTTTTTAACTATTGCTCGCTAGTGGAAATATTGTAAAATTTAAAAAAAAATCACTATCACACAATATGTATTACTTTATTTCATTTAATATGTATACATATTTTTCTCTTTATTTATTATTTAAAATTTTTTATTTTGCATAATTTTGTACAGTCTTCACCTCTGAACCTCATTCTCTATACTTTGTTGTTGAGTTTTGAATCAGTACCATAATCCACCCTATCCACTCGCAATGGCCACAAATTGCAATAATTAATTAATTAATTTAATTATGATGGAGCACATGCCTGAATGGCAATTTTCCTATACACCTATTTTTATTTTTCTTATTAATTTATATCTTAAATTATTTGAGTGTTTTTCCCCACCTGCCTACTATTGCCCATGACACATTTTAATTCTAAATCTTTCATTGTGTTTGGAAAACTATTGAGAATTTCCTTTGGTAATTTATTCCAATACCTGACTCCATTAACTCAAAATAAAATGTTCCCACTCACTTAAACCTGAAATTTTGTGCCAGCTTTTCCCTTCCATGCATCACTCTTAATTCTTTTACCAATATCCTTCCATGACTCATCCCACAAAAATGCCTCATATACAAGAAGCTTGTTTTTTACCCTCTTGTGTGTCCAGCTCCTTTGTCATATCAGTTACTGATTGTGTTCTGCAGTAATTTCCACAAACAAATCTAGCTGCTGCTTTCCTTTGAACCCCCTCCAACTCCAATCATACTACACCACCATATTCAAGCAATGGTCTGACCATAGGTTTTTAAGACAATTTGCTAACTTCGCTGGCACAGCCTCGCATCAGCTTCTCTAATAAATGAAGGATTTTAAAACTCTTCCCAATGGATCCTGCCAAGATATTTACTTGAAGATTTCAATAAACATTTCTTCTCCACCTTATAATCTCAAAAATCTTTAGTTTACTGTTTGTGCACATAAGTGCCAATTATTCTTCACATTAATCTTCACTTCATGCTGAGCTACCCAGCTAAATATTCCATCCAGGTCACTCTGCAGCTCTTCAAAGCATTTCTCATATTTTGATCCTGTTTTATACCATTAAGTGAACTGGAAATAATATAATTTCTGACTGTAAACCACCAACACATTCTTCAGAACAATGGACAGTAATAGTTCCAATGTCATGAGAAATGTGCCTTCTGGGGGCCCCATGCCTTCTAGGGGGCCTCCCCCTCAGGATAGACGGGTGACCATTTTTTTTTTTTTTAACTCTACCACTGCCCTGCACAGCGAAAACCAAGGGCCTCTTCTTCACATTTGCTAATGACCCTGCGCTGTTTTAATCCGGCTCTGAAGAACTGTGTGACTTCATGAGAATTGGGAAATGGGAGCATTTTCGTTAATCCTACTTCTAAAATGCATTGTCTAAAGCCCTCATTCTCTGCCAAGTGGGGGAAAATGTTATTTGCTTGTCCACCATGGTCAACTCTGACTTGATAATTTCCATCAAACTTTCAATTTCCCACAAACTATTCCATGATGTGAATTACATCTAGGTGCTGATGTGATGTTCTGCAATAGTGTTATGATGTCTAGTAATGGCAATTAGAGGATCTTTACTACTGAATATGACACCTGCTTCCAATGCATACTGTAAAAAATTAGCTGATGCATTTCACTTACATGCTAAATTTTTTTGGCTTATTTGTTATGTGATGCAGCAACTTTTTGATTGGTATTTTATGAAAAGCTATAAAGGAGTGGGAAGGGTTCATTTGCAGGTAAATGAATCAGGAACTGGGATAAATTATGGAAAGGGGCATATCCATTAATTACATGACCATTTTTTTTTCATAAATCTGGGCTTTCCCTTCCCTTTGGTGAGATTTTTTTTTTTAGCTCTAATATTCTTTGAAGGGCGGCAAACTGAAATAAAAAGTTGACATGAGATTTCTGTCATTCCACCTCCTTCTCTTGGTGAGATTTTGCCAGACCCCCTCCCCCTTAATTTGAGCTCATGTAATTAATGGACACCCCCAAAGAGATGCTGATCAATTTTTCAAGCATTGAAAGAATTTGAAGCAAAAAGTTGTTAAAGTTGTTATGTATCTCAGAAGGGGGCGTGTTAAGGATAATGTATACAATAAATAATTTTGAGACCATTTTATGGACAGAAAAGTATATTTTAACTTATTCAAAAATCAGTTTCGTAAAAGATGTAAGAATGCAGTTGAAGTTATCTTTTCAAGTGTATTTTTTTTTTAACATCTCTTAACAGCAAGGTCTTTAGAGACGGGAAAGGATGGGGGGCAAGGAATGGGAAGGAATTCGGCCATGGCCTTTTGGAGGAAGCATCCCGGCATTTGCATGGAGTGATCTGGGAAACCATGGAAAACCTAAATCTGAATGCCCGGACGGTGATTCGAACCGCCATCCTCCCAAATGCAAGGCCAGAATGCTAACTGTTACAGCACCACGCTCGGTTCACTTACAACCTCTAAGGACTCATATTTTTTCTATAATTACTTTACCATGATACATCTTGTCATGAAACAAAGAAATTTATAAATGTCACTTTCATTGTTTTGATTTAACTTTGTACAAGTATACAAAAATACATGTTTATAGTATGTAAACTTTTCTTACCAGTACCTATAAAAAGCCTTTTATTTACCATAATGCATTTTAGTAGTTTTGTTTAATCCTACTAATTCCAGTCCTATGCCGTCATTTGCAAAAAGTTGTCAATCTGTCGAATATTCTGTAACCCCAAATCACAAGAAGAAGCCGCCTACTTGTCATCACCAATTTCATCCAAATTTACAGTATATGTAGTAGGGCTTGACTAGGAATGAAAGTAACCCAAGTGGGAGCTTGAGATTACCAAGCATTTTCAAAGAAAAAAGAAGAAGAAGAAGATGGGGTTCTTGTAGATCAGACAATATATAAGTCTTTAATGATAGAGTAGTTTGCAAATCATGGTTGACACAGCAGCAAGACCTTTGACTCGTAATGCGATGGGCGCACATTCGAGTCTCTGTGCAATAATTCTTCTTTCTCTTCTTTTAAACTTTATATTTTATAGTATAATTATAAACTTTATAATATTGAGCCGTGCGCGGCTCTCTGTCGCTAGGCGGCTGTTTCATATCGCTAACTTCTCCGCTAGGGCGCGCGGCGACCAGGTTCCGGCCATCTGGTGGCGATTGTCATCTTTCGCCGGCCGATAGAGAGCGCTGTGAATGTGAGTGCCCTATATCGGTCTGTAGAGAGGATTTAAGGGGCGACCTGGTCAGGAAAGAGGAGAGTCTCTGCGGTCAGTCTCGGCTAGGAAGTGAACAGTCTGAGGAGGAAGTGGCGGTGTCGGAAGCGGCAGTTGAAGAAGGCGACGTGCTCCATGCACGGGCAGCAGTTAGGCGGAGCAATGTGATACTTGGCCGTCGACGAGGGGTTATTGACGGTGCCTGGTCTGACAAGCAGTTCTGAGTGGCCGTAAACTGTGTAGTCGCCTCACATGCCCAGACTATATGGCAGTTTGGGGTGTCCTCGTAAAGTGTGCGCTTTGGCACCTTCTGGAGCAACCTGTGCCTTCATGTTCCACGAGTGGATAGACTTTTAGAGAGTTCGTGGTATTCAGACAATTCAACTTCGTTGTATTTTCTGCTTCCTCGGTGCAATTGGAGATTTTCTGTTTGGTGTTCGTGCTTGCGTGGGACAATCTATGTCACTAATGGCTGTTCTTTCACATGAGGGAAACAGTGTATGTATGTTTGTCTGTACCCTTGAGGGGTGCCGAAACATTAAAACAGACCAGTGTTGGTTGAGCTCCACTGATATAAGTGCCTTGAGAAGCTCGATCTTTGGAAATCCTGTTTAGGAACTTATAGCACCGGATATTCTACCATTATTAAATTGTTGTTTAGACATAAGTAAATTTAAGTGTGTAAATCCATGGACTCTGGGGCCATCATGGATCATTAAGGCCAACTAGTATTGTTGTTATTTAATATAAGTATATCTTGGGGGAATTTTAAGTAACCGATTGGTAATTAAGCTTATTACATGATATAGTGTGGAAATCTTATGTTTGAAGTTGTTGATATTGTTGTGTAAGGTTGTATTGTATTTGGTATTTATTGTAATAAACAAGACTGAGACAATTGTAACCATGCGCCCACATGCTTGCCAACCTACCTACCACCTCAAATGGTAGCAGAGCGTGGTTGCATTGGGTAGTCTCAAGTCTTGTTGTTTTCATTGCTTTGGATTCTCTATGGAAGGCACACGTTTTGTAGGGTGGAGTTACCTTAAGAAAGAGCAGCTCCAGTATGAGCTCAGGATTAGGGGATTGTCTGACGATGGTGGTGTAACAGAACTTATTGAATGTTTGCGTACTGTCGCTCCTGCTCCGGTTACCGTTCCGCCAGAGCAGATTGGGGAGGTTTGTGATGCTGTTTCCGCTTGTGTAGTGGGGTTGCAGGAGCTTCGGAAGGAATGTGGCCTTCCTGAAGGAGAGCAGCCCAACCAGACGTCAAATTTATAGAATTCAAGCCCAGCTTAATCATTTTAACGATCGTCTGACTGATTTAAAAACCTTGAGATTAGATAAAGATCAACTTTCTGTTGTAAACCAGTTGAGTGGCCGAATTACAAACATTGTTACTACAAGTTAATTCCCTGGGTCTAGAGAATGACACTTGTGGTGATTCAGTAGAAGAGGTAGCAGTAAAAACGGTGCATCCTCAGACACCCCAAGTGGTTCCCGAGTATCAGGCCATTTCGAATCAATTTGCCAAATTGCCTAATCCTTTGGGTGTGTTGTTAAGAGAAGTCGAGGAACTTTCAGTGGATGATATGAGACAAATTGAACATTTATTATGGCTTACAGTTCGGTTTGAGAGGCACGCCGACGCTCTTCAGGTCCCTCAACATAGTGTTTTAGCCTTGTTGTATCCTCTGGCCAAAGGTCCTTTGGCAGATTATCTTGCGGAGATTGTGCAAGTAAAAGGGTCATTGAAGGATTTAAGACAGAGGGTAATTCGTGAAAAAATACCCATACGTGCACTGAGAGAGTTGGAGAGAGTTCATTTTTGGAGAGTGCAATCCATAACAGAGTCATTAGGAGAATTTGTGGAGAGAGTTCGTATGGCCGTTACAGCGTTGCAAATGGATATTTCTGAAAAGGATATAGTTGCCAATATTGTTGAAGGTCTTCGCCCTGAGGATAGGGCTAGGGCTGTGTTTAATATAAAACCAGTGTCCTTTCTGCAGCTTAATCAGTTGATTACCTCGATTGAGGCCTTGCGACTTGTCGATCAGCAGAGAACAGAAGCCAGAGCACAGGTTATTAAGAAAGGTGAGAGGAATTCTAGGGGTTTGCGTGCTAATGATCACTATGTTGCGGGCAAGTGTTTTCGTTGTGGCGCTGGCGATCATTTCGTCAAACAGTGCCGAGTGCCAGCGGTGCGACGAGCTGATACCTGACATAACGCCTCTCAGCGGACAAGTTCCGCTGGTAATAAGTATTGGTGCAGTAGTGTTCGTCCAGGTGGGGTTGTTAAGCGATGTTTTCGTTGTGGGTCTGGTCGACATTTGGTCAAAGAGTGCCCGGCGGCCAAGCGTCAATTGAATGGGAGTTTAGCTGGATATAAAAGGAGCCATTCACGGCTTAAAGACCTTCATAAACGTATTGTGATTCCTAACACGTCTCATCTGCCCTTTATCTGTGCAACTATTAATCATGAACCTGTTTGCGTTCTTATTGACTCAGGGAGTTCCTTCTCTCTGGTCGATTATAACTGGTATTTGGAATTTCGTAACATCTGTTGCTTGCCTGCACTCAGAACCCCCCCGCAGGGATGTCGTACGATTAATGGTCAGAAGTTGGGTCTCGTAGGAGTGTGTCGCGTTCGGGTGCGGGTGTGTAATTACACCTGGCCTTGCGATCTGGTCGTCACAAAGGGGTTATCAATACCCGTTATATTGGGAGTTGATTTTATCAGAGCCACTGGTCTAATTATGGATTGTAGTTCGAGCACTTTTCATTTTAAATTTGATCCACAACATCAAATAGCTCTTTGTTCTTGTCGTGTCTCGTCACGGGTAAATGCCGTCCTTACTCAAGTAGGTGACTATAAGGTGGGCCATCTGCCTCAGGATCAAGCTCGTCAGCTTTTGCAAATGTTGGAACAATTTGGAGATGTTTTGGTGGACAAATTGGGAGTAACTCATCTTATTGAATATAAAATCCACCTGTCCGATGATGTGCCGGTGAGGCAGGGGCCCTACCGTTTGTCTCCCCCAAAGATGAATTTTCTGCGAAAAAGGATCGATCAGATGCTCAAGGAGGGAGTTATCAGGCCCTCCACTTCACCCTATGCTTCGCCTATGTTCTTGGTTCCCAAACCTGAGAAAGGGGATTACAGACCCGTGGTCGACTACAGGGCATTGAATCAGAAGGTCGTTTTAGAATCTGTGCCCCTGCCTGATCTTCACAATGCTTTTACTTGGTTCGCCGGCGCCAAATATTTTTCTGTGTTGGATCTGAACCAAGCATATTACCAAATTCCCTGAGTGAGGATTCGAAGGCAGCTACTGCATTTTGCACGGATTGGAATTTGTTTGAGTTTAACCGTGTTCCGTTTGGTTTGGCCACTGGGGCCGCAGTGTTATCCCTGTCTCCTTGATAGGGTCCTAGGAGATCTTAAGTTTCGATTTGTATATAATTATTTGGACGACGTGGTGGTCTATAGTGAATCCTTTGAGCAACATATGGATCATCTTAGACAAGTCCTAGTTAGGTTCAGGGAAGCTGGTCTGACCGTCAAGCCTTCAAAAATTACTTTAGCCTGCCCGCAGGTTTCCTTTCTGGGGCATCTTGTGTCATGTGATGGCATTAGAGTGGATCCTGATCGTAACCAAAGATCTCCGAAATTCCCCCCCCCCCCTCGTAATGTTAAGGGTGTCGCTAGGTTTATTGGTATGGCCAATTATTTTCGCCGTTTTGTGCCTAATTTTGCCCATATCGCTGCCCCGTTGAATGAACTTCGTAGGAAAGGCTGCAAATTTGTGTGGGGAGCTAGCCAACAGGCTGCCTTTGACGCGCTAAAATCTGCGCTTACCAATCCACCTGTTTTAGCCATTCCGGATTTTAACAAACCCTTTGTGGTACAGACGGATGCGTCTAGTGCTGGCATCGCGGCCGTTCTTTTGCAGGACGGTGATCAGGGGAGATCCCCGGTGGCTTACATTTCCAGAAGGTTGGCTGGTCCGGAATGTAAATACTCAGTGTACGAGTGTGAGGCTCTTGCTGTTCTCTTTGCCTTGGAGAAATTTGGATTTTATCTGGAACATCGCGAGTTTATTCTGGAAACGGATAATCAAGCCTTAAGTTGGGTCCTGGCGCGTCCCCGTAAAACTGGGCGCATAGCGAGGTGGGCCGTCCGGATCTCAGCTTTCCGCTTTTCGGTGCGACACATTCGGGGGGCTGATAACAGCGTCGCAGATGCGCTTAGTCGCATGTTTGAGGAGCCGGAAGGGCCCTCGGAAAGCAGTAATCAGGGTTGTGACCTGGCAGGCGGCGTTTTGACTGAAGTTCCCTTATTGTTTTCTGACCTCCGGGTTAAACAGAGATCTGATCCCTGTCTGGGTCCCATTTATCAAACTCTTTGTAAAGGTGAACCATCGCCAGGTTTCGTCTTGAATAAAGGTATTCTGTGTCGTCAGGTAGGAAGAAGAAAGCAACTTAGAATATGTCTTCCTAGTGAGTTAATCTCGTCTGTTTTTTATTATTTTCATCATTCTTTGGCCGGGGGCCACTTGGGCGTACACAAGACCATACACAAGATTCAAGAATGTGTTACATGGCCTGGATTAATAAAGGACGTCCGCAAAATGGTGGGGGAGTGTCGTACTTGCAATATGTCTAAACCGGACACTGGCCCCAAGAAAGGCTATCTGTGCTCTCTGCGGGAACAAAACCCTATGGATAAACTGTTCATCGATCATGTCGGGCCACTTCCCCGTACTAAACTGGGAAATAGGTACATCTTAGTGGTGGTTGATGCATTTACTCGTTTCTGTTGGCTTGTTCCTGTTCGGACTACCTCCACCTCGTGTACTGTAAGTCAGCTCCAAAGAATATTTGCCTGGTTTGGACCTCCTCAAGTCATGGTGAGTGACAATGCTTCTACATTTCTTTCTCACCAATTCAAAAGGTTTTGTTTTTCTCAGGGTATCAAACATGTCACCACTACCCCCTATCATCCTGAACCTTCCTTTGCAGAACGAGTGAATCGTAATTTGAAGGCCGCATTAATTGCTTATCACGCTAATTCGCGTTCCAAATGGGAGGAATCCATCTCGTGGATTAACTTAGCCTTTAATTCTGCTCGTCATGAGGTCTTGAAGGCCTCGCCCGCTAGTCTGATGCTTTCTTTCCCGTTGAATTCCCCGCTGTCCAATTTGTGGGACATTAGGGAACTCTTGCCTGATAGGATTAATTCACAGACTGTCAAAGATAATTGGGATAGAGCTCGTAAGAATATTAAGTTGGCCCACGAGCGTCTGCGTAAAAGGTATAACACGGGTCGGGTCCCCTTTAACTACAAGGTCGGGGACGAGATTTTCGTTCGTAACCTAAATCCTCAAGGCGGCGTTGAAGGCGGGCAATCTGGTAAACTGGCCTACAGATTCATAGGCCCTTGCGTTATACGAAGAATATTATCGCCCGTTAACCTGCTAGTTCAAGATTTCAAATCCAGAAGACTGATGAGGGTACACCTGTCGCAGGTTAAGTGCAAGGTTAGGCCGTAATCTCTTGATCTCCCGGGGTCTAGCTTTGGCGGGGGAGGTTGAGCCGTGCGTGGCTCTCTGTCGCTAGGCGGCTGTTTCATATCGCTAACTTCTCCGCTAGGGTTCCGGCCATCTGGTGGCGATTGTCATCTTTCGCCGGCCGATAGAGAGTGCTGTGAATGTAGTGCCCTCTATCGGTCTGTAGAGAGGATTTAAGGGGCGACCCGGTCAGGAAAGAGGAGAGTCTCTGCGGTCAGTCTCGGCTAGGAAGTGAACAGTCTGAGGAGGAAGTGGCGGTGTCGGAGCGGCAGTTGAAGAAGGCGACGTGCTCCATGCACGGGCAGCAGTTAGGCGGAGCAACGTGATACTTGGCCGTCGACGAGGGGTTATTGACGGTGCCTGGTCTGACAAGCAGTTCTGAGTGGCCGTAAACTGTGTAGTCGCCTCACATGCCCAGACTATATGGCAGTTTGGGGTGTCCTCGTAAAGTGTGCGCTTTGGCACCTTCTGGAGCAACCTGTGCCTTCATGTTTCACGAGTGGATAGACTGTTAGAGAGTTCGTGGTATTCAGACAATTCAACTTCGTTGTATTTTCTGCTTCCTCGGTGCAATTGGAGATTTTCTGTTTGGTGTTCGTGCTTGCGTGGGACAATCTATGTCACTAATAGCTGTTCTTTCACATGAGGGAAACAGTGTATGTATGTTTGTCTGTACCCTTGAGGGGTGCTGAAACATTCAAACAGACCAGTGTTGGTTGAGCTCCACTGATATAAGTGCCTTGAGAAGCTCGATCTTTGGAAATCCTGTTTAGGAACTTATAGCACCGGATATTCTACCATTATTAAATTGTTGTTTAGACATAAGTAAATTTAAGTGTGTAAATCCTTGGACTCTGGGGCCATCATGGATCATTAAGGCCAACTAGTATTGTTGTTATTTAATATAAGTATATCTTGGGGGAATTTTAAGTAACCGATTGGTAATTAAGCTTATTACATGATATAGTGTGGAAATCTTATGTTTGAAGTTGTTGATATTGTTGTGTACGGTTGTATTGTATTTGGTATTTATTGTAATAAACAAGACTGAGACAATTGTAACCATGCGCCCACATGCTTGCTAACCTACCTACCACCTCAAATATATTTATTTATTGCGAATAACTTTCCAAAAAGGAATTGTAATAAAAGCGTACATGTGCACTTCTGATCCATTTGTGTTATTCTGATCTTTGAGCAGCCGTCAGTACCTGTACACAAACAATAATAATTGACTCATGAGGAGGTCAAACAAATCTACTATTATATGGATGAGTTTTCAAAATATAGGATTGCCAACACTCAGTATTAAAGTGATTTTCCTCAAATGCATTCCGCTAATGTAACCCTGTGATGTATATTTTTATTGTAAAGTGAAGAACTTCATCAGAAAAATTCAGAACTCCTCTAACCTCACTGAGAGAGAAAAATAAATTTCATCCAGAGAAGATTCCATCAAAATACATTCCATCGTACATCATCAGGCATCCTCAGCAATATTCAGCAACATGATGTGTTATGTGTGGTTTGCTGCCTAACTGTATGTGTGATGAGGGAGAACCTTCTATTATCATTAACCAAGTTTGCGTTTGTATGGGTACTTTAAAACAACCATGTAATTTCAGCTGCAAGGCGGGCAAACAGTTTTTGCTTCCCTTTTTTTTAGGATGGATACCACCCCAGAACATTCAACTCATGAACTGTATGATGATAAAAACATACAATTTTCCATGGTTCCTGTTAAAATAATGACACCCTATGTCTTTTGTAAAAATATAAATAAATACAATAAGTAAAAGTATAAAAGTTAACAAATAAATGTTTTAAAGAAGTCAATGAATAAAAAATAAGTCCCCACAGGGAGATTTGAACCTGCGACTATCGTATTATGAGTCCGAACTCTTGGTACTGTGCCAACCACCGCTTCAAATTTATGTTAACATAAAGGACTTTTGTACTGCCCAATCCGCGAAAATCCACCTTTTTTTTTTTTTTTGAAAACTTTGGGGTCAGTTTCATTTTTAGTTGAGCCCTACATATACTTTAAATTTGGATGAAATTGGTACTGATGAGCAGGCACCCCCTCCTTGTCTTATAACAATGGCTGACAGACAACCAGCTCACCCCTTCGTAATATCCACTTTTGTCCAAATGTTCCCTTTCCTTCTCTTTTCTTTTTCTTCGACAGGAGTAATGAATTTTTTTTAATTTTTTTTTTAACAGTTTAACGTCCCTTTTTAACAACGTGGTCTTTAGAGACGGGAAAGGATGGGGGCAAGGAATAGGAAGGAATTCGGCCATGGCCTTTTGAAGGAAGCATCCCGGCATTCACCTGGAGTGATTTGGGGAAACCATGGAAAACCCAAATCTGGATGCCCGGACGGGGATTCGAACCGCCGTCCTCCCGAATGCGAGGCCAGAACGCTATCCGTTACACCACCACGCTCGGTAGGAGTAATGAAACTGTCAAAGCAGCAGTCTGCGTGTTTCACTACCAAATGGTTATTCTCAATTGTTGCTGCATCTACAAAAGTGTGCCATTCAAACACGCAAGACATTATTTCTGAGAGCAGGAACGACACTTCTCTCAGAAGAAAGCGTCCCTCAATAACTTGCGCCAGTTATTGCCTCAGTGTAAACAGATAAGCAAGTTGATTCTGCAATAAGTGTCGGAAGTTTGTTGCTTGTGTGTACACATATTAAGGTGTGCAGAGAGATAATGACTATAGTCTATACTGCGTCACAATTAATAATAAATAACAAAATTTTTTAGAGTGTAAATGAGATGCATCAGCTAATTTTTTACAGTATTCTTTTTCTTAGACACATAAGACCAGTAAGAAAGTGCAGTGTAGTCCCACCAACCTACTCTTCCCATCCAAATTCCTATTGTTCTAATAACTAAATGTTATAAATAGTTTTCTAGGAATTAGTAGATATTAGTTTTGATGAGATCTGTGCATAAAGAATAAAATTAAATACATACTGGTCTTGAAATCTAATTCTCTTGAAAGTAGTCTCCTGGGACCTATATACATTTCCCCCCCTCCCCCCCTCTTCCCAGGTGAACCTTTGTCTCAGACAGGTTTTTATCGTTGGTGGTCATCCAGTAGTCCTGACAACTTGGGTTACAGCAACATCAACACAGGAGAAGATTGTGGCTCCATGCATCGTAATGGTGGTCTCAATGATCTTCAATGTCACATGAAGCACGTGTTCTTCTGTGAACAAGAATTGTTTGAATAGCAAAAGAGAAAATTTAGGATAGAATAATATTCATTATATTATAAGGCTGTTTAAATAACTGTGTATGTGATAAAGCAGTTCAGTCTGCAGTTTTAGGTAAAGACATGATGGAGAAAACTATACCTACTTACGTTAAGCACAAAAAAGCGTAATGTATATTGGCTAGGAGAATAACCACTACTTGTCAAAGTTGGAGATTGCTGCGACCTTGAAACATGGATAGACATTACACACATAGAGTGATTAAATTCTCAGGCTTTTATATCATCTTCAACAATAGAGTGAGGCAGCTTCCTCATTGAAGCCGGTGGCTAACTGTTTGGTTAGTGGTGGTTATTCTCATTTTCAAATGTTTAAATTATCTGCTTGTAGTGCCTTTGTTTCCTTCAATGTTTTTATCTTTAAGCTTCTATATTTCAAGTTGTTACTGGCAAAGAAGTTCTAACCAAAATACTGACTATAATTTCTCATTTATATCAACCAAAAATTTAATCATAATTTTTACAAGTCATTTGACTTTATTCTATAGCTTTGAAATGTGCATGTGCTTTCCTCTTAACTGATGTTGGTGATTCATTCTGTCCTAACCAGTGGTAACCTTAAATAGCAAAATAATTTTCAAACAAACCATCATTTGTTTTAGACATGGAGAAATACTGTTAATGAGTAAAATATTAGAGAGGAAAGGTGAAACATCATTCTCATGCCACAATGCATATCTCCTAATACAAAGGGTATATTTTTTTATGTGTCTGTCACACCAAACATAGTAAACTACTGAGCACATTTTGACTCAAAATGAAGCCTCACCATGGTTTTATATGCAATCTTCTTTGCATACGTGATACAATTTGACGTAATAATTGCAATATAGATTTTTTTTTCCCTGTGTGGCTAAACTTATGTGCTGGTCCCACTTCATGTTGCTTTATTATCTTATTATGAATACTAATAAGATTCAGCCTTAAAAGAGTTTTTCAGATTAAGTCGTACTCATGCCCAGTAAGCTTCTTTTTGTTTGCATATTCTTGTATTATATAAAGTTATTTATATCACCTAAAAGACGATTTCATATTCCTTAGTTTCATCATCAAAGTTAAATTTGAAATTTACTCCACTATATTTCTACATATTCAGCAGAATTCTTTACTTCCCTATTGATAATGGCATTATCCACAAGCAATCTCAAACAGCTATCGTTTACAAGACTGTTTATAGAAAGTAGGAATGTGGTCATAGTAAACTTCCTTGTGGGATGCATCATATAACATCTAGATTACCAGTCTTCACCTTTGACAATGATACCCTACAACTGACCAGTTAGGAAATCGCATATCCATCCTAAAACTGTTGCAAATCTCCATATGCTAGAATTTTCATTAAAGGGCAGTTGTGTTGTACACTATAGAAAGATTTCTGGAAATCTACAAAAACTGCAACAACTTATAATCCTGAACAAACAACTTTCATCATGCCATGAGAAAATACTGTGTTGGTTCAGTATCATTAATTTGTGTTGTTGTGCCATAATTTTTACATAAATCTTATTGCAAGGCTCCAGAGTACAAATCAATCTATGTGTTTACTTCATTGACCACCCAAAATCAAGAATTTTAAGCATTTGGACTACATTCAAAAGTAGTTATCAGCCACAAAAGCTTAAACTTAGTTGCACTATATCCGTGCTTCAGATGGCAAACGTGCAACTGAATCAGAGACTGATGCAATGAAAGGCTGAAGACTTGAAGTGTGAATATTTTGGCACTGCATCTGATGGCGGACCAAACTGGGCAGGACACATTGGACAAGCGGTGGGAGGGGGTTTCGGGGTTCTGCACTTCTTGGAGAGAGCGATGAGGGGATGTACAAGGGAGGTGAGGGAACTGGGTTATAGAACTTTGGTCAGACAATTTGCTTGAATATGGTAGTGTGGTGTGGGACAAACATTTTGAGTATCAAGGACGGGAGTTGGAGAGGGTGCAAGGGAGAGCTGCTGGATTTGTTTCTGGAAGTTATCACAGAGTGCAATCATTGACAGATATGATGGGGGAGCTGGAATGGGATTCATTGCAAGACGGGAGGAGGGTGAGGAGGCTCATGGGAGTGTGCAGGGCTTATACTGGTGATAAGTCATGGAAAGATGTTGATGTACGTATGAAGGGTAGTGCATGAAACGGAAAGGATTACCATGGCCACAGGCTGGCACTGGATTTCAGGCACAGGGGTGTCGGAGGATTCTCATCTTTGGGTAAGGGTGTCAGGGATTGGAATGGGTTACCAAGGGAAATAATGAATAGTTTTCCAAAAGTGTTGAAGGAATTTGAAGTTAGAATTTGTAGAGGGCAGATTTGGGTGGGTGCAGGATGGGAGGAGGATGGGTGTTTAGGGAAATTGCCACCAGAGTGTGTGCTCCATTGCAATTTAATTTAATTAACTAAATTTAAAAAGGCCATTTTATTTCTTGGTAAAAAGTTTTGCACTCATTAAATACATTACTGTGTTGTAACCATCTTGCTTGGAAATTAATAAAACATTGAGATGTTTGGTGTTGTCTTAGTGTCAGCCCTCGCTGTAATTCTAACATTAAATGCAGTGGTATTTCTTCAGTCACTGTTCATGGGCCATGAAATATAAATACGTCAGTCATTGCTATCATTCTGCAAGTTCAGCCGACCAACTCGGCTGGTCACTAGAAAGGTTGTTGGCTCACAAACACAAAGCAACAATGCGTTATGATGAACACAGCATACACTTTTAATGACATGAAAACTGATACAGCTCGCCAAGGTGATTAATAAATTAGTTTGACTGTATTCCGAAGATTGAACAGTTCGTAAATTAGGAAAATATTCAGGCTAACATATAACCATCATATTACTGTCTGCCATTCACACATGCTGAAAGCACTGTTCTTTTATCAAGTTCACAGTCACGACACAAACGTACTTGAGTCCTTCCAATATCTAGCAAGCAGATATGTAGCCTTGCTCCCGCGTAATCACCGAAACACACACAAGTATCACATCCGCAACATTCTTTTACTCAAAGCTGCCCTGTGCATGTAAAGTGTCCATACTCTCTATTTTGCTAGAAACAGACTCGCACAATCATTTTCCGTGATACTCCTCTCGCCTCACCAATATAGATACTTCCAGTGATACTGTTATATCATTACACCCCTCCCGATAACCTTTTGGCGAAAGATGTTTTTGACAAAATATTTCTTTTGCCACCATATTAGCACAATGACCTAATGAACAACACTGCTGGTGGTTACCCGGCTTATCATTTACAACCTCACAAAACATTCAGATATAAACATTAAAATAAACACACAAAAATGAAAATACATCAAAAATACAATGACTTAATCTACTATTCCCTTTTCTCTTCCTTCTTTTACACTTTGATCCTTCCATCTTCCGTGTTTTATAAAATACTATGAGTAGCTACATGACCACATATTTCATCAGTGTCTATAACATTAAGAACAACACTATCCACCCTATCATGAGAGACAAGCCAGCATAAGCTCACTCCCGACTAGCCTTCACCGTATGTGGGGTAAAAAAAGGTGTGGATCGCTTATCTGCGCATAACCACCAAGAAGTAGGTAACTATATCACACTCAGGTAATGAACAAAATAACCAAGTAACAATTTTACCAGCTGTACACAAAGCCAAATTTCTTCCCTTTTGTTGGGGAAGGTGAAACAAACATGCCGGACTGTGCTTATCATGATGCAAGATAAGCAGTCATATGTAGGGTTTGACCATACAAAATGATGCACTTCCAAACAGTGCTTGAACCCCCAAAAAAGGACGTCAGTTTGAACTTCACAATGTTCCGCCATACATCAAATAACTCTAGACTCCGTTTCTTCTTTCATCGCATCCATCTGGCTTCCTTTTCTCCTGCTTTCTTATTATGGGTATTTCTTGCTTCGCCAAACTAAATTAATCGCCAGTTCTTCTTATGTCTCTTCCATTTTGCTTTCATTCCACTTCCTCCACTTATTTCCACACATTTTCTTTACAAATAACATTAATCTGGCTCCGCATAGTATCCTCTATCCTGCATAGCCTCTTTTCTTCCAAAAAGTCCCTGGTGTTTTATTCCTTCCAATAATGAATGAGATTCCTCCACTATTATACCATGTTTCACTGCAGGGGTTGCTTTCTGCAAAGTCCCAAGCTTTACTGCCTTTGTCTCCTGAAGTGGTTCTCCCACTTCGATGACTGCTTCTCGCTGTCGTACATCTTCTACCAACATTATTACTTCTTTTACGACAGAATCTCCTATAATCTTTCTGTCAGCCTCAAAAGTCGTCTCCTGAACTTCTTGCATACCATCATCATTATTCTTCACAGTTTCTCTTCCCTTTGATCTACAAGTTTCTTCCTGAATTCTCCGGGCTTTTTCTTGTTCCAACCAGCATCTCGGGAAGGAATCTATTTCTGCCAAAATCCAGTCAATCTTCTCCCCAAATGCTTTCAGACAGTTACCAAATTCTTTGGTCTTAAGCCCATCTATTTCTTCCTTGATCATTCCAAGTTTTGTCCCCAGTTCTTCTGCATTTTCTTCTCACAAAATTTCTGGTCCTATCGTATCTATGTTTGGCTCTTCAACAACTTCTTCAGGAGCTTTTGTACAACACTTTATGCCTGTGTTGTTTGTATCTTGGTTAAGGTATACTGTTCTCAGCTGTTCCGTATAAATGCAAGGAAATCTCTTTCTGCTTCCAAAATGTCTCCTTCTTGTTTGTCCACAGCATCTTCTACTTGCTTACATAATTAATCTCGATAATCTAGCAGTACGTCCATTGCTTTCCAATGTTCACGCAGCTCTTCTCCAAAGTAGCAATATCCTTCTTTCCTTGTGGGTAAGACCTTCACCAACTTCTCGTTCAGCTTCCCGTCTCCATTCATCTATTCTCTGTATACTGTTCCCCCCTTGCAATTTCGCAACTCTTAAACATTTCTTCAAAAAACTTAGATTTGGATTCTTCAAGGATAATCTTCAATTCATACTCTCCATATAACCTAATACACTTTTCCCTAATCTGTTTCTCTAAACTAAAAATCTATTAATCTATTTATGACGTCAACTCCATATTTCACGCAGACTCCCACTTCTTCAACAGCTTCCAGCAGAAACTCTTTTAGAAAATTATAGGACCGTTCTACTCTGTCGGCCGCTGATGAATCTAATCTGCTTAAAATCTCTCTTAAATCTTTATAATTGAGGTCCCTCACCAAATCCATCTTCCTTTACAATCCTTCAAAGATAATCATATAAGACGCTTACAAGACAACGATGAAATCATTCAAGTACACAGCCTTAGACAAATGTAAACAATTCCATTTTCTCCAACAAGGTATTGAAAATTCTCCCTATCGTGAACATGTATGCACAGTCACACCCACCATAATCACACTCTCCAAACAAGACACCATAAGGGATACAAGAACAAGACAACTCAAATAAACAAATTACTAAACCAGAACACGAGTTTACTGGACCCAAAAAAAATAGCAACTCAGCATATAAAATCGCTGAATGAAGGCACATGTTTGCTGGATCTGGAAGAAAATAGTGCGTAAGGAAACCTTTTCTTAATCGAAGAGCATATGCATGCTCCAGTTCAGCTATTTGTACTGAAAAATAATACATAAGCCTTCATGGAATGGTATTTACTTCAAACGAAAGCTTTAATGTCGGTTGTCACAGAAAAAGAAAAAATAATTGCAGAAATTTCCTCCATAAAAATCAACAGAAAGATTTGGAACGAAATTTCTCTGGTTCTCTCAGCGTAGATCTTGGCAGGACCTAACACGAAATTAAAAAGAAAATTTAGCAACTCAAACTGACATATTTTCTTTTATATTATTTGAAATAATTCGTGCAACAAAAACACTTCCGATTCATGCAGACAGTAATTTTATTTTAAGTTCAAAAGACGATTTGGAAAAATTAGTCAAATAATCATGCAGTGAAAAATTTAAACTTGCTGACCGCTTATGTAAGTTTGTGTCTCTTACAAAATAAAATAAAATCTTGCACCTCCCTTTCACATTCTTTGAGTCACAGCTTGATCTGCTGCTCGGTACTTTGTCTCGTCACACTTCGATGCCTTTCTGCCCTCGAAATTGAGTTATCGTTTGTTCGTAGTTGCCTTCTCTATCTCTGGAGTACTCCTTCGCACATGAACTGCTTTGGCCGTCGCTACTATGGTGTGTGCCATTCTATCGTTGACTGTTGACCGTTCACTTCCTAATTGTTAGTGTGTTTTCCCAGCGGCGGTAACTAATTCATGTAAATTCCTACCACGGTTTAATCACACAGTCCTGTCACGGTCGCCATGTTTGGAAATTAATAAAACATTGAGCTGTTTGGTGGTTTGTCTTATAGTCTGTTCTCGGAGTAATACTAACATTAAATGCGGTGGTATTTCTTCAGTCACTGCTCACAGGCCATGAAACATAAATACATCAGTCGTTGCTATAATTCTGCAAGTTCTGCCGACCAACTTGGCTGGTTACTAGAAAGGTTGTTGGCTCACAAACACAAAGCGACAATGCGTTAAGATGGTCACAGCATACACTTTTAATGACATGAAAACTGATACAGCTTGCCAAGGTAAACCACCAGTGATTAATAAATTAGTTTGACCAAATTCTGAAAATTGCACAATTTGTAAGTTATGAAAATGTTCAGGCCAACATATAACTGTCATATTACTGTCCACACATGCTGAAAGCACTGTTCTTGTATCAAGTTTACAGTCATGACAGAAATGTTCTTGAGTCCTTCCTATACCTAGTGAGCAGATATGTAGCCTTGCTCTCGCGTAATCGCTGACACACACACACACACACACACACACACACACAAGTATCGCATCCGCAACATTCTTTTACTCAAAGCCGACCCACACGCATAAAGCATCCATACTCTCTACCCGCTAGAAACAGACTCGTGCCATCTTTTTTCTGTGATACTCTTCTCGCCTCACCAGTATCGATACTTCCAGCGATACTGTTGTATTGTTACAATGTGTTTCATTTTTATTCGTAGTTTTCATATGTACATGAAGATTAGACACTTGAGAAAAAAACTAAATAAATATTAAGAGTTTAGAGGTGAGTGTGTAATGGTCATTATAGGTGGGAATTTAAATTTACCAGTGTCAACTGAGAAGAATGTAAGATTACTAACACAAGGGAACAGAAATTTGCAAATACCTTTGTAAGAGATTGAGACTTCACACAGATGGTAGAGCAAAACACAAGGGGATCTGACATGTTGGATATATTCCTAACAAAGCCTGATGATAATCTTGAGGGGTCTAATTGAAGGAATAAATCTTCATGAAGCAGTTCTGACGGACATCAGAAGGTTCAATAAACCAGTGGCTAAAATTGTACGTGGTAAAAGGTACAGTTATAAAAAGACACAATTTGAGAACTGAACAGATATTCCAGGTGTAGGTTCAGTATATGGAAGGCAGGCACAACTACAGTGGAACAACTCAAGGAGATAAGAATCAGCGAAGAAATGATTATACCAAAACAAGTAATAAAGAATAGAATGTAATTTTCATATTGTAAGAAAGAAGAGGAAGTTAAAGTGCCAGGTAAGGGAGAGTTAAGAGACAACAAGTTGATAAGGAACACTTAAACAATTAATAGCAGCAAAGAGGGAAGCTAAATGTAGCTTTAATATGAAATTATCAGAGAGGGATGAATACTGAATAATGCATAAGGATTTGAAAAATACATGAGATATTAGGTACATGGTTTGATGTAATCATTAGGTACTTTGATTGACAAATGGTAGGGTGTAAATCTAAGTATGAGGTTGTTGGCACTATTAGAGATAAACAGACTAAAAAAATTAAAATTCATTCTGAGGCTATTGCGAAAGAACTAAGACAGCTAGAGAAGGGGCTGTTGTAGATAATACTACATATGTCGTGATAAAATAATTGTTTTAAAAAATAGAAACTGCCTTCAAAAAAACTCACTAAAATTTTAAAACTACTTTATACCTTGCTTAGAAGAAAATAAATCTAAATGGACAATATTTTACATTATTATTATTGAATTTTTTATATTAATCAGATTTTTTTGGAGTTGTTGCTAGCTTTCGCATCGCAAGGAATGAATTATTGCAGTTTATTTGCTGTATGAGGCAACACGGGAAGTACGAACAAACATTTTACAGCATGTAGTGAGGCGAATATTGTTTTTGTGAGAGGAAGTTTAGATGAATAAATTAGATGCTATTTTAATCTGTGGCTCAGCCTCGTTGGTGGTTGAAGCATATCTCTGACATTACGTTGTCAGTTAGTAGGTTGCATAAAGCAGTAAATGCGTTATAGTTAGTACACTAATACCCCGCATTACGCAACCCCGTTATGTGCGGTTTCGCTTTAGCGCGAATTGCAAATTTTGCGTTAAAATGCCTCGTATTACGCGAATTGCTTATTTAAGAATATGTATGTACATAATGTAGTCATTGGCTTCTCTTTGGTCGCGGGAATCCCTGCTTTCTCCGACCACTCTGATCGAGAATTCCCCGTCCTACGACTTTGTTCTATAGGGATTCCCTCGTTTGTTTCATTTGTTCCATATGTTTATCTCAGCTGGCAGTCGTATTTTAATGTTTGGTGGAGATACGTACATAATTTAACGCTACGTTAAAAATGCCACCTATGAAGAAAAAAAAGAGCGTAAAAGCGTAACTTTTGAATTGAAGATGAAGGTGATAAGAAGAATGGAAAATGGAGGGAAAACAATTATTGGCAGAGATTTTGGTCTGTCAGAATTGACTGTGAGAACGATTTTTAAAAATAGGGAAAAAATTAAACTTTCCAACGAAAGTTCAACACCTATAAGTGCAACGAAACTTTCTCGTTTGAGATCTTCTATCCTAGAAAGAATGGAGAAATTGCTAGCAGTCTGGATCGAAGATTTAAATAAGAAGAACACACCACTGAGTCAAGATCTCATATGCACAAAAGCAAAATCTTTGTATGAGATGTTAAAGACAGAAGAAAGTTCCACTCCGACTTTTGCTGCCAGCAGAGGCTGGTTTCATCGGTTCAAGCAGCGTTCCAATCTTCACAATATCCAGATAACAGGCGAAGCCGGCAGCACGGACACTCAAGCTGCAGCTGAGTTTCCAAACAAGTTTCAAGATTTCGTAACACGAGAAAAAATTCCTGCTTGTCTCATCTTCAATGTTGATGAGACCGGGCTTTACTGGGAAAAAAATGCCATCTCGAACATTCATTTCTAAAGAAGAACGTCAAGCCAGCGGTTTCAAAGCTGCGAAAGATCGACTAACACTTCTGCTGGGTGGTAATACCACTGGTGATTTCAAACTGAAACCTTTACTAGTTCACCATTCAGAAACACCCCGTGCAATGCGAGGTACAGACAAGACAAGCCTACCAGTCGTGTGGCGGTCCAACAGAAAGGCGTGCGTTACACGGGAAGTTTTTCAAGATTGGTATTCTAATAGTTTTTGCCCGTCAGTCAAATCCTACTGGGACAGAAATGGGCTTGAACGTAAAGTTATATTACTCTTAGACAATGCCCCAGGACATCCAACCTCACTTGATACGCCGAGAGACTTAAAAGTGTACGTGAAGTTCCTTCCACCAAACACTACGTCA
Organism: Vandiemenella viatica; assembly: GCA_031002005.1. Lineage (NCBI taxonomy): Eukaryota > Metazoa > Arthropoda > Insecta > Orthoptera > Morabidae > Vandiemenella > Vandiemenella viatica. The sequence continues at coordinate 24,200,729 of JARYHS010011408.1, forward strand.
ATATTACAACCTATGGACCAGGGAGCAATAGCTAACTTCAAAGCTTATTACCATCGCCGCACTTTTAGCCAGCTAATTCATGAAACCGACGGGGAAGGAAGACAGTCTATGCGAGAGTGGTGGAAGTCATACAACATCATGAAGGCTATTCGCAACATAGACGAGTCTTGGAACGAAATTAAAAAGAGTTGTATGAACGGGGTGTGGCGTAATCTTTGGCCAGGTGTAGTGGAAGAACCTAGAGGAATTGTCCAAATGCACAGGCAAGTGCTTGAAGACATTGCTGCAATGGTTGAGGGGTCTGAACTTGAAGATGTCGCGGTAGAAGATCTTGAAGAACTTGTAGCAACTCATGACGAACCTCTCAGCAATGAAGATCTGGTCGAGTTACAGAATAATGCCATAAACTATGAGGAAGAACAAGTAGAAGAGAGAGTTATCTTCAAGCGGAATTCAAAGTGCTCTTTCAAAAATTTATTCAGGTTTGGACATATTGCAGAGCATAGATAGTGTTGATGACCGTGTGTCAAACAATTAAAAACAGCGTTATGTGTTATGAACGTATTTTACAAGAATGTAAAAGAAATGCTACTCAAAAGACAATAGACGTATTTTTCCGTAAAAAAACATGTAATACTGCATAAAGTGTTCTTAGAATTAAAGTGATTGATTCAAATGATTTGTATGTTTTTGCATTAACTTTTGACTATGTTTAATCGTAAACGCCGATATACGCGAATTTCACTTAACGCGGTTTTTTGCGGAACGTATCCCTCGCGTAAAGTGGGGTATTACTGTATAATATCGGTGAATATCTGTAGGTTTCAGTTTTGTTGAAACATGTTTATAGCATTAATCATAGGTAAGTAGTAAGAAGATTTTTTGTGTGTTATTGTCATTCCTTATTGTTGTCATTTTTTGTTTTCTTGCTTTGGCTGGCACTGAATCCAAAACTACCCGATTATCGCAAAAATGCCACTAATAGTAATGTAAAATATTGTCCTTTTAGATTTATTTTCATCTAAGCAGGGTATAAAGTTACTTTACATTTTTGGTAAATTTTTTGAAGGCAGTTTTTTAAATAATTATTTTAATATTAAATTTTTAGTGGTATTATGGTTTGTCTTGTATTCTATTGGTCCCAGAGAAAAGGACCTTGCCATCCTACCTCTGATACAATGGCTTAGTATGCCTCCATTGGGCAGATCCAACCACCCTTCAGATTGTGAACTAAGTTAGTTTACTAACAAACATGTGACAACGCTATGATATTGATTTCATTGACCTATTGAATAGCTTACGGGTTTGTGAATTAACAATGACTCAGCTGGAGTTATGTGTGTGGTGACACGTATCCTTGTCAGGATTTTGCTGATGGTACTGCTGTCCATAGTTTCCCCACTGTTATACAAGTTAATATATAATGAAAAAATGACCACAAAAAATGTTTAGACGTACATAGTAAAAGCTGTCGACAAGTCTTGTGAGGCAGCAACTTATGGTAACTTATTCCAAGGGATGCTAATAACTGTGGAGGGTTCTTACCAACCATAAAGTAGGGCGCTGAATATTGAGTTTTGTTAGGGCCCGTGACTGGCACAATGGGGATTGTAAAAAAAATAATAAAAATTAAATGACTTGCTCTTTGAAGAGATTAAATAGAAGAAGTCGAATTACATGAAGCTATGCTGATAACATTTTATGACTAGACAATTGGTCTTAGAATGAAGGAGGATTGTGGTTATGTAGCAATTTCACCTGATTTTACAACATTACAATCGCAAAGGGGATGTGAAGATGTGGAGCACAGTATGCTACCACTCATCTTAAATTGGGCTGTAACTGTAAATAAATTACAGGGCACAACCCTCAACAAGGCAGTGATTGATTAATACAAAAAGCATCTTACGAAAGGACAGTTTTATGTGGCACTCAGATGCGTAACTCTTTATAAGGCATTCTTTGTGGGCAAATAAATTATTAAATGGTGCACACAATGAGGAAGCTCTCACAGAAATGATGAATTTACATTATTTATCCAACAACTAGATTTTTTTTATTTTTTTTTATTTGCGGGTTGATATTTGACAACCCACTGAAGATGAAAGAATGGCATGTGACACAGCGGCGATGACAAATGTGCAGCATGTGGCGTGAAGACTAGTTTGATCTGATCATAACAAAATAGGTCAAATTCAGACCTAATTCCAATTCAGCTAAATATTAGTATGAAACATGAATATCAGAATTCCCAGTTTTCGCAATATCTGAATCAAGGACTGATTTTTTCGATATTTCAATTTATATATATATATATACTAGCAGAGTACCCAGCGTTGCACTATTTTTATGTTTCCAATGTGAATTGTGTGTGCCTTGTTCTATTAATTGGGCGCGAGCCATTTCCAGAAGTAAACTAAACATTGACATACTCCAACAATTCTCAGAACACGAGTGAATTTAATGCTATGATATGGAATGTCAGTTTACGTTTTGGTCCAGGCTGCATTTCAACATACTCGGAACATCTGTTAAAAAAGTTGCTGCTCAATAATCGAAATATGTAGAATTCACGCATTAATTCATACCACATACATAAATCTGAATCTGGAATATATCTGCCTGTTCTCGCCTCGTGCAGAAAATACAGATTTTTTAATGTGATTTCACAATTTGAAAGCTTGGGGTCCAAGTTAAAATCTGACATACATGTTGAGACTTTAGGACACATTTATTTAATGAATGGCATTACTTGAAAACTACTGAATAGATTTTGATTGGATTTAAAACTGTGAGTTTCTATAATGAATACAAGAAAATAATAGGATTGGGGGTAAAGGTTGAGAGGGGTTGGCACTTTAAAACCAAATGCAGACAGTGTTAGTTTTAAAATATACATATGCAATATTCCTTCCAAATCGGATAGAAACTATAATTTTGTTTAAAGATCATTGACAAATATTAAGGGAGAGGAAAGGGTGAGAGGGATTCAGATTGTGTAAAGCAAAGGTAGACAATATTTTCATCTTTGCAAAATTCCAACGATATCGGAAACTGTAACTTTGCACAAAGAATATTGGCAAAAATTAAGCAGGGTATAAAGGGAGAGATTAGTTAGGTTTTGTAAAACTAATTTTTTCCCTTTGTTTTGAGGTATAAGTGTGCAAAGATCCATCAAAATCATATAAAAAATGTAAATTTCTTAAAAAAAAAAAAAAAAAGGTGTAAAGGGGAAGAAACTTTCTCCATGATGAAATACATATATGTACCAACTTTAATGGTGATTAGTCAAATGGTGTTGACGTCTATTAATCTCCGAAATACAGGGTGTCAAAGAATTATCTTTACAACTTTAACATTGAATAAATTATGTTTGGAACGAGATATCACAATGCAGTTTTTTTGCATGTTACAGAGTATCTCTCAAAGTTTTTTTCTGTTTCATTTCAGGTGCAGTTTGGTGACAAGTAGGTAGTTACATCACATTTATTGAAAATGTACACCCCACAGGAAAAAGCTCAGTGTGTTTTTGGTCTATAGAGACAAGGGTTACCTAACAGTCACGTCATTCAAATTTGGGGTTCTGAACCTCCGCATGCATTTAGAGAGAGAGAGCGCGACGGCCCAATGGTTAATGTGTTGTGCGGTGTTATGCACAACCAAATCATTGGCCTCCTCTTCTTTGCTGAGAAGACAATCGAAGGCCCAATTTACTTGGATAAGCTAACAAAATTTGTTGTTCTCCAACTGGAAGTCCTTCAACCAACAGTCATCTTCCAACACCTCCACATTGGGCTCATGATGTCCATAATTTTCAAGATAAACAATTTCCTGGTCGGGGTCCAATTGACTGGCCGCCTCGTTCACCTGACATAACCCCCTTGGATTTCTTTCTTTGGGGATACGTAAAAGTCATCGTGTATCAAACCCCGGTTAGAAATTTGACAGATCTCAGGCAGAGGATTTCTGCAGCTATTACGACAATTGATCAAGGGATGCTCCAAAGAAGTCTTCTAGAGACAGGAAAAAAACTTTGAGAGATACTCTTCAAAATGCAAAAAACTGCATTGTGATATCTCGTTCCAAACATAATTTATTCAATGTCAAAGTTGTAAAGATAATTCTGGGACAACCTGTATATCAACATCCATTTTTGTATATAAAACTAGCAGAGTACCCAGTGTTGTCCAGTCTAATCAATATTGATTTAACTGTACACTGTTTTTATATTCCCAATGTGAATCATGTGTACAAAGTTTCATTAATTTGCTACCTACCATTTCCAGAAGTAAACTAAACATTAATACACCCCAACTAATCCCAGAATGGGGTGAATTGGATGCTGTGATACAGAATGTCAGTTTTCATTTTGGTCCAGGCTGCATTTCAATCTAGCAATATTCCAGCATCACGGAGAACGTTGTAAGGACTTATACTGCTATACCGGGGTGAAGTAGGTACCTTAACTGAATGTACACTTGAAGAAAGTTCTCTGAATTTGCCTTAATAAATTTTAAATTGACCATCTTGCCACCTGGATATCAACTGTAAAGCTTAACGGACGCCACAAAGCTAATTTGGACCAAAAGCTGAGGAAAGGTTTCAGTCTACTATGAAAACACACAAAAATTCACTTGAAGAAATATCTGAAGTTTATTTTCAAAGTCACATTTTAAAATTTTGCATTTACAGTTGAATTGGCAAATCGAACTAAACTTTTCCAAAAGATTGTAGATTATGAAGAGAAGAAATTACCGACAGACCCCTTTAGAAAATTTATAAGTTCATTATAGTTGTTAACACACAACTCTGGTAAGAAAAATCGTCATGGCCGACACACGCTCCTAGCTTGGCTTAACGGTTTCCGGTTATTACTTGGCCTAACCGACACATGCTCATGCAGGTCTATTATACGCAACGTTCTCGGAATAAAGGACAAAAGACGAAATAAAAAAAACAGCCAGCCGGCCTGAGCCTTCAAATTTATACCCTCAGCCGCCTGCTTGATGTGTTCTAACGCTTACCAAAAATAGTGTGAAAAGGTGTAATTATAGAATGTGTTTTAAAATTAACTGTGTGTAGCCTGGTCTTCAAGGTTTATAAAAAGTGTTTAGTTAAAATTCTCAAATGATTAGCTTTCTTGTAAATGAATTTAGTTTCAGCACGCAATGTTAAAAAGATTCTAAAAATTAACTAGTGATTTCCCGATTTATTTCTTAATTTGAGCACTTTTTAGGTGACCCTGCTGAATTACAAATTATCGTGGTAAAATTAGTGTCATTATGTCCTACGTTAATTCCTGATTCCAGAAGTGTAAATTTTATTAAGATTGGTAGTGTAATGGCAAAGTTATTAGTTTGACAAAACTGGTTTCAAATCTGTTTAGCAGATACTTGGTTTTTATTTATAATTATTCAAGTGTTGTTTATATCCTAAAAGTGAAGTTATCTGAATTTGTTTCTTATTTAGTTACATGTTTTAAAAGTTGTTTTATTTATGGAAGTGGCCTGGTTTACTTGCAAATAAATCTCGAAAACTACCACGTGTGGTTTATGATGAAACAATTTTAAAAATTAGTTTAATATATGTTCTACTGCATGGAATGTTCTGAAATTTTAATATGTTATTCTAGATTTTTCGTTCTTTTAGGAAATCTACTTTTTAGTTCAAGAAATTATCGAAAACCTATGGTTAAAAATGTTGAAAATGTATCTATCGAAGTGTTTAAAAATTTATTTACGTTATTTCAAACAGTCTAAAACTACTGAATATTACTGAATTTAGCTTTCTTTTGAATTATTATTATAAAATTACTTTACTGCATCGAAAAATGTTAAGAATTAGTGAAATTATCACGTAACTAAAATCTATTGTTTACAAATTGGATAATAATGGATTACCCTATTCCAGGTTGGTTTAAAGGTTCTTTATTATTATAAAATGTTTATGTAGAGCTTATATTGTGTGTTGAGTGTCTTTATTGCTTTTAAATCGGTTTATTTTCTGAATTAGCTTCCAGTATCGGCTTCTGCATGAAACGTGTTTATCATGTCTTGTAATAGCAAAGTGAAAAATTATATGTTTACTGGGAAGCTTACTCCCTCCCTTATGCTCTGTAACTGTGAAAACTAGAATTTATCCAAATTCTAAGGTGCTTATAACGTACAGATTTTTAATGGGTTTTCACAAATTGAAACCTTGAGGTCCAAGTTAAAATCTGACATACATCTTGAGACATTAAGATACATTTATTTTATGAATATTCTAGCATCACTTAAAAACAGCTGAACTGATTTTGAAGGAATATAAAACTGAGTTTCTATAAATAATGCTGGAAATTAAAAGGAGTGAGGGGTTAAGCGATTCAGCTTTTGTAAACCAAATGTAGACAGTATTTTTCCCGTTTGATTTAAACTATATGTGTGCAGAGTTCCATCGAAATTGGATTAAAACTGGAGCTTTGTATGAAGAACATGTGAAAAAATTAAATGGAGTAAGGGGGGTTGGGTTTTGTAAACAGAATGTAGACTATACGTTTCTCTCTGTTTTAAAGTATACGTGTGAAGTGTTCCATTGAAATCTGATTAAAACTGTGGGTTTCTAAGAAGATTGGAAATTAACAGGGGTGGGGGGAAGGGGGAAGAGGAGTTAGGATTTTTCAAACTAAATGTAGACCATATTTTCTGTTTGTTTTAAAGTAGATGTATACAAACTTTTCAAAATCGGATAGAAACTGTAGCATTGTATAAAGAACATCGACAATAATTAAGGGGGTAAAAAGAGAGAGAGAGTAATCGGGTTTTTGTAAAACTGAGGTGGACAGTATTTTTCTCACCGTTTTAAAATAAAAGTGTGCAAAATTCCATTGAAATCGGATTAAAAAAAACCTGTGGGTTTGTATAAAAATTAAGGGTGTAATGGAGGAAAGGGAGTGGTTTTTGGAATTTGTTTGGTTAGAAACATTCTCTATGAAAAAATACATGTATATGCTAACTTTCATGGAGATCAGTCAAATGGTGTGGACAGTAGCTTTGTACAGGGCGTTCGCCGGAAAACGCTACCCTCCCAGTCTGTTGCCGTCGGCAACTTGCTCGGTCAGTCGTGCCAGCAGTTTCCGCCACGCGGCACCGTGAATCACCGCACTGTTTAACACCTCCGCTGCCCCAACAGTGCAGTGCAGTGACCCTTACATTGTTAAGAACGGTTTCTTTGCATTGTAGATAGTTTGTGACTTCAGTCTCTTATTAATCAGTGTTGTGAATAAACGTTTCTTTGCGGTTTGGCTGGTTTGGGGCTTCATACTCTTATTAATCTGTACCGTGTTTGAGTGTGAGTAAAATTATGGTACGTTACAGTTTGCAACAAAGAATATTTCTCTACGATACATATGTGAAGAAGAAGTCGTTTAAAAAGTGTCGCAGTAAATTTCGTCGCGAATTTCCTGGCGCTTTACTGCCAGCTAAATCAACAATTCTGCGTCTGGTTAAAAAAGTAAGAGAAACGGGTTCATTTTTTAACAAAAAGAGACTGTCGGTCAACCGTATTCTCACAGAGGAGAAAATTGACGATATCGCTTTTCGACTAGAACAGTCACCCAAAAAATCATTAAGTCAGTTAGGGCAGCGTGTTTCTCGAAATATGTTCAGAAGATGTGAAATGTGCATTACACAAGAGGGTCAACACTTCCAGCATCTTTTATAAGGTAAGCTAATGAATTACTTCACATTTAAATGCTTAGCACACAAGTTTATGAATCGTAATTATTATGAAATAGTCCGCGGCCGACGGTCGAACAATGCCGGAAACTGAGCGCTCGCTCGCCGGGAGCAGTTTCTTCCTTGTAGCGCTAACAGTGGGTTGCGTTTCCCGGCGAACGCCCTGTATAAAGAACATTGACAAAAATTAAGGGTTTGGAAAGGGGGAGAGTGGTTGGGTTTTTGCAAACCAAAATATTGAAAATATTTCTCTCTTTATTTTAAATTGGAAATTGGATAACAAAAATGTGGGTTTGTATAAAAATTAAAATGGGGTTAAGGAGGTTGTTTCTTAGTGAAATTTGTATGGGACCACTTTGAAGGTTTACGCTATACACTAAAAAAATTCATTAAAATCAATTCACAATTGGTGAAGATATCGCTGAATACGCATACAAAACAGAGGGAGGTGACAAATAGGGTCGAAAATTTCAGGCCGATAGGTTTGACATCAATGGTAGGTATATTAATGGATTAATATACAGAAATTTCTCTTATGAACAAATCTGGTTTTTCACATTGACAACATGGCTTTATGCAAATATATTAATGTGAATCTTAGTGGGCTATATGTAAGGTATTTCAGAAGAAATGGACAATGGAGGCAAAATGAGTAGTGTAGCACTATTTATTTCTAAGCCTTTTGAGAGAGAGTGACGTAAAATGTTGTTACATAATGTAAATGTATGAAGAAATAATATGATTGGTAGAGGAATTTTTAAAAGGTAGAAAGCAAGGGTTATGTTAAGGATTGCAATATTCGGTGTATTGCTGTTTACTGTCAGAAGTTAGGCTGTTTGCAGAACATATAATGCTATATGATACGATCAAAACAGTAGAAGACTGCAAGCAGCTGCAGGGTGATCTGGACAGGTTATCTAGCTGCATAAATCAATATGGGATGAAGATAAATGCAAAGGAGAGTCAGCTTAGTAGGCACACGGAAAAAAACTGAAAGGTTGATTACAGTAAGCTGGGGAAAGAATTACTAATTTATGACTTGTAATTTAAGTATCTTGATATAACATTTAGTGATAAACTCAACTGGGAAGTACACATTGGGCACACGGTAGGGAGGGGGAATTTCAAAATCCTTCATTTATGAGAAGATTTACTATAGAAGTGAGAGAATTGGCCATGGCTTGAATATGGTAGTATAGGGTCATCATCAGCAACTTCAATCACTAAATGGTGTGGCCTCTTACAGTAACAAAGTCAGGTAGAACTTGAGCAGTCTTCTCCAGGCTGAATCATTTTGGGTGATCCTGCGCCAGTTAACAGCAACAACCCTGCATGTGTACTCATTGCATCAATCTGCTAGTCATCCTCATGGTTTCTTGTGATCTCTTGGGTTCCACTCCACCGGTTTTGCCCAGCTTTGGTCTTTAGTATAGGACCTACATTTAATACGTGATGGTGAGCTTGATCTGGTGGCAATTTCCCCATACATCCATTTTTCCCTTCTTGCACCTACCTACTTTTACCCTCTACAAATGTCAAATTCTTTCAGCATTTATAATTAATTCTTCATTTTCCGTGGTAATTTATTCCAATCCCTGCCCTTCTTACGAAAGAAAATTTTCTCTCATGTCAAGTGCCAGCTTTTCTCTTCTAAGCACATTTCTTAAATTTTTCACCAATATCTTCCATGCCTTATAGCCAATATATCCCTTGTACACTCCCACACTCTCTTCATCCTCCTCATATCTTCAAATTAATCACATTCCAGATCCTTCACCATATCAGTTACTGATTGTGTTCTGCAGTAATCTCCAGAGACATATGAAGCAGCCAGTCTCTGCATCCCCTCCAACTCCTGTATCTGATACCCAAAATGTGGATCACATACCACACCACTATATTCAAGCAATGGTCTGACCAATGTTTTGTAACTCAGTTCCCTCAAATCTCTCCAATAAATGAAGGATTTTGAAACCTTTTCCTACCATCTGTCCAATGTATCAAATACTAGAGTTGGAGGGTGTGCAAACAAGGACTGCTAGATTCATCTTTGAAAATTACTGCAGAACACAATCTGTAATGGATATGATAAAGGAACGGGAATTAGATTCATTAAAAGACAGGGTGAAGAGACTGCTGGGAATGTAGATTGGTGATAAAACATGGAAAAATACTGGTCGAAGAATTAAACAAGCACTCAGTTTCAAGTGTAAGGGTGTGGGAAAATTGTAGATAAGGGAGCCAGGGATTGGAATAAATTACCAAGGGGAAGTCGTGAATAATTTACTAAAATTCATAGATTGAACAGAAAAAATTGGAATGTATGGAAATTTCAAATGGAGCAGGAACTCTACCACAAATTAAATTTACGTTAGTTCAAAATATTTTTGAAGAAGTTGCATGCATTTCTATATTTCATGGTACTATAGTGCACGTCAGGAACGATGGCGGGTCACGCAGAGAGAGAGAGAAACAGGGTTGACATAGAATATACGACGTTGCCGCGTTAAACTATTCGCAGTACAGTTCTAAGGCTAGTATCATACGCTTTAGCAGTTCTCTTTTGAGGTTTGGCAACGTTGCAGATCGCCCCTCTCACGTCTGTTTCGCACTTAAAATGCTTATATACTTTAAAATCTTGCTTTCCGCTTTGACTACGCAGAACCTTACACTTATGTTGCTCATCTTACTTTATTTAGAATATGAATTATTGCAATGCTCACTGATTTACAGCTGTAAAATTCACAAACATATAGCATTCAACACACTTGTTAACACGACAGGCTCTGGATTGTTACTGAATGTGATTGGCTACTGGCAGAGTGATGACGTACATGCGCAGACCCTCGCTAAACAGGGCCGCCATCGTTCGTGACGCGCACTATAACACCCTTCTTAAAGCTAACAATGTATGTAAACTAAACTGATCACTCCTCTGTAGAAACTATGATCTATCACTGCGTTAACAGCAAGTATAAAGTTTCAAACAGTCTTCTAATTGTATTAAATCTGTCAAGAGTGTCTTTAAATCCTAATATGTAAACATGTAAGTGATTTCTTGAGTTAATTACACTCAGTACTGAGGAAAATCAGACTGCTGAACATTAGTGACAAATATAAAATATACAAAACGTTATGTATGATATTTGTAGACAGATCTAAAACACTTTTTACCCTTTACTTCACTGGACATTGAATGTACACACAATATTTTTCTTCGTTTTTTTGAAAGACATAAATTATGTAGATTAATTTTGAAATGGCAGATTCTATCATTTTATGCCAAAGATACCAGTTTAATTTTTTAATTTCCTCATCAGCTACCTCATATTTGTTGATTTGTGTTTTAAACTTAATTTCATATATCCCAGCACTATCATACCCTATTGAACCGTTTCCTCATAAAGATGTTAGAGGTACTAAGGGTTAAATCTGGACAACAAAATGGATGAGGGAGTAATTCGCATTGCATTTGAACCAATTTGGCTATGGATTTGCAGGAAAGTGGTCTGCTACAATATCAAGGTGGAAGAGAAATTACCAATGAAACCACCTTTTTTTCACTTCACATGAAACAGTCTTAATAAAAGGAACGCAACAGAAATACTAGCCAGAAAATCTTGGGATCAAAAAAATTGACAGGAAGTGAATTTAATTTCTGTTTGAGATTGAACCAAGAATTATACGACAAGTTTGGGAAGATATCAAACACAATTAAGAAAAGGAGATTAGCTTACTATAGACACACCAAGAGAATGGAACCAGAAAGAATGGCAAAGAAAATACTCAACTTCCAAGAGAATAGGTAAACTCAAGTTCCATGGGTGAAGGAGGTTCATCAGGATCTGAAATGTGGGATCAGCATGGAAGACATGCAAGACAGGGAATTATTCAGAGGAAAAACTGCAGAGGTAAAGGATCTAACTGAAGAAAAACCAATCAGGAAAAAAGAGGGCATTTTCAGAGGAAGAAAAAGCATGGGGGAACCAGAGAATGGAAGAGTACTGGCGATGGGGGACGGAAACTCAGAAGAGGAAATGAAATTGCGTAGTCATAGCCCACAGATTGCTGAAACGAAAAAAGTGGGAGAGGGAAAGGACATAATGTAGTTTCTTTTAAATAATCAATGAGATTCATATGTCACAGAAAACAGTCTCCACGACCTTAAAAATTAACGAAACCGTTTTTGTTTTCTTCAGACATTCATCAGAAGAAATCTTCTGAACTGACTGGCCTATCATTTATGGTGTCTAATGACTGAACCATGCGTCTTCAGAACTTGCATAATACTGAAATAATTGGTACTTAAGAAGCACATACCCAAATATAACATTCAAAATGATTTTGTTTCCTATGGCTGGATAGATCACAGCTATCATCTCGTGGCATCTTTCTCTATTTAATTGTGCCCGTAATAGTATTCCAATGTTTGCATTTGTCTGCGAAATATGGCACCCCACCTTCTCATGAACCACATTACACACATTTTAAACCAAGATGAGGTAGCTTGGACATTTGAAATAACTTCCTCAAAAATATCATCACAGATTTTACTAACCATCTCTTTTCTTGTGGTCTCAATTGGGTTTCACAGGCATTATGTATTACTCGAGCTTGTCCAACCACAATGTAATTAAGTGAAACCCCTAGGAACTAATACACACGATGAAACACATTTTTAGCACTTTTGTCACAATTTTTATTCATGAAAATAGTTTTATTTTATTTATACATAGAAATAACTGGTTTAAATTATTAATCTTATTCCTCAGACCTACTTCAAACTGAACACTTAAAATGTGAACTAACTTGCTTTCTGATCACTGAAAAAGTCGTCAATCCATAAAACAGATATTTACGATGCTAAGACAGTTTGCAAGCTCTTTCTCTTTGGTTAAAAAATTGAACTTAACGCCCATGAATTTGTTCCCTTGTGAACCCTTTTTACTGAGCAATTTGTTTTTTTGTTTCACATTTTCAGAGGAGTTTTCTTTCAATATGTTTTTTACCATAAAGTTTAACACCATATTTACTTACCACTAGTCAAAGAAATAAAAAGTCACTATACGAGGGAGTACCAAAAAAAAAATTTTTTTTAAAAGCTATATCTGTAGCTTGGAGGTAAAGAAAACTATGTCCATTTTTTTACAAGATCAGCATTATTACACTTTTGTATTTAACTTTTTCTGCTCTACACAGAGGTATAATGTCCTAGCTTAATTGTACAAGGAGTTGGGTGCTTTTAGAAGGAAACCAAGTCCGTCTTTATTCAGAGGAATACAACACCATGTGGACTTGAAGTTATATACCTCAACAAAATTTGGATGATGGAATACACTCTGGTCATAGTGTTGTATATACCTGTTGGATTTTTTTTTATGAACTAAGAGAAGGTTTCAGTTCAGCCAGTTTGCTTATGATCTGGGGTTTTTACTTTTGTTTTTCAACAAATTATAGTAAGTTCGAAGCAAGATGGATCATGCGCTATTATACTATTTAACGGTAAATAGCTAAAGAGTTAGGGTGCATAAGGTTATGTTTTTAAACACACTTTCTATATATATAATACTGTAGTAATCAATATTTTTAAAAATATTGAGCTTGGAGCTGGAGATTAAAGGGATAGGAAGACACCAAGCAACAAAACCCCTAATGAAACCATAGAAATTGTCACAAAACATATTTCTTCTTTTCCACATTATGAAAGTCATTACTCTAGAGAGAAGAGCGATAGGAAATATAGAAAAAATGTATGAACTGTACTTAGATGACTGCAATAAAAAAATGTTGATAATTGGTTATCTCTTGAAGGCAAATTCATTAAAATTAAATTTTGAAAAAACACATTATATTAGGTTTAAAACAAAAAACTATGCACAGCCAGATATATGTATAAACTATAAAAACAACACAATCTTAGAAACAGAGAGTATAAAATTTCTTGGTATTAAAATAGATCAGAAACTCTGTTGGCATGATCATATCACTACACTACTGGCAAAGTTAAGTAGTGCCACCTTCGCAATACGAACACTTTCTCTAACAGCAGATCTAGAATTAATGAAACAGGTGTACTCCTCATATTTTCATTCAGTAATGTCATATGGCATAATTTTTTGGGGAAACTCTTCACAAAGTAAAAAGTTTTCATAGCACAGAAAAGAGCTATTAGGTTTCTGTGTAGGGTAAAACCAAGAACTTCTTGCAGACAACTCTTTAAGAAACTCAATATTCTTACAATGTATTCTCAGTATATATATTCTCTCATGAGCTTTGTCATAGAAAATTTTAACCTGTTTACACCTAATTCACAGGTACACAGTTTCAATACAAGAAACAAAAATAACTTGCATAAAACACAAACTTCTCTGTCATTAGTACAAAGAGGAGTTAATTATTCTGGGATACATCTGTTTAACGAACTACCTAATCGTATAAAACAGCTTTCAGATAATAAAGATGTATTCAAACAAAAACTTAGAGATTATCTTATTGGCAACTCCTTCTACTCCATTCAAGAATTTGAAGAAAATAATTAATTGTACTCATTATGACGTTTGCAAAACTCAGTTGCAAAAATGTATGTTTATTATTATTTCTTGTATTTGTAAAATATGTATATATATATATTTACTATGATATCACTCATATTATGTGTATATGTATCAACAATGACATGTTTCACATCCCAGAGGTACTTCCTCAGCAGGGATCCATGGAACAAGATTGATAAATAAATAAATAAATAATAAATAAATCCTCAAAACACCATTTCACATAATATAGGACCCTAATGAGAGGTACACAGCACTATGTCTGTAAAAATTGTTAAAATAAATAAATAAAAATTTACTGTGATCAAATAACACTAAATAAAATTTAAAAGGAATGTAATGATAAAATTTTGTTAAAAAAATTCAATAAACGGTTAATGAAATAAAATGTTAAAGAAATTAAAACTTTTAAATCCGCTTCTGTAAAGTAAGATAAATGTGACAGTGTTCTTTACCCATGAGATACAGACATATTTTCAATTTTTTTTTTTACAAAACAACCTTATCCCCTTCAAAATACTCTCCATTACAACTAATACATTTGTCCCACCTGTGCTTCCACTGTTCGAAACATTTTCTGAAGCCATCTTTAGAAATGGCTGACAGCTCCTCCCTTGTTTTTTTCTCGACCTCTTCAATGTTGTCAAATCGGTGTCCTATCATGCCTCTTTTCATGCATGGAAATGAAGTTGCACAGAGCCAGGTTAGGCGAGTAAAGCCTCGTATCCACTTGAGCACACTCAGGCGAATGAGCCGCTCATTAATTTGAGCGCGCTCGCTTGAGCGTGCTCAAGGCAAAGGAAATTTTGGTCGAACGAGCCTGGTGCCAGTGCTCAGCAAACGCTCGGCTATTGTGTTGTCACGTGCACGCACGGCCTTTATTATTATCCATACGATGTCAAAATAGAAGGAAATTACCAAGTAGATGGATTAGAGAAAGTCATCGTCAGCGAAGAAATTATCTTAATAATTGAATTTGCGAATTGACTTTAGAAGGAGACAATGAGCTATTTCAAAACTTTACGAGATCCATTTCGAACATTTGCTGTCATTAGTTGGACCTCATATTAAAATGCACGATACGCTTATGCGTGAGGCGATCTCACCAGAAGATAAAATTAATGATAACTTTAAGATTCCTAGCCTCAGGAAGTCACTACACAAGCCTGGAGTATATGTTCAAAATATATAAACAAAGCATCATTCGTTTAGTATGGATAGTCTGTGATGGCACTATTGAGTCACTCCAAAATTATATGAAGGCTGGTACCTATTTTTAATTTGTGTTTAGAAATACAGATTTAAAGGTTATTTTTATGTTTTTATTATTATTATTATTATTATGGCATTGATTTCAAGTTTTTATAAAAATTAGGTAAAACAATTATATTGCCTGGCACAAAATCAATATGATTTTAGGCACGAAATTCAATCAAAATCCGTTCAGCTGTGAGAAATACTATTAAAAAAGACTTACCACTTCCCGTTGTAGAAGCTCTCTTCTGTTTTGATCGTTCTCGCCTGAATGACCCTAGCTGGCTTGAAACTTTTTTCTTTACATCATCAATACTAAAGTTTAATATCTCGCTGATTTCACGCCATGCACCTTATTTTTTAGTTCGATTATAATACTGGAGCTATCCCATAATACCCTCTTTGATTCATACGCATCAATTAGAGTTAAGCAAGTTTCATTGTCCCCCGTGCTCGCGCTCATTGTAGAAACCACCAAATACCGTCCACACTGAGCGCTGAACACACACTGGCTCGCCTTTGAGCATTCCAAAATACCGACAACAATCGGCTCGCCCCGAGCGCGCTCGCTGCGAGCGTGCTCAGGCGTCCACACTTGAGCCGCTCGCTTCACTGAGCGGCTCATTCGACTGAGCGTGCTCAAGTGGATACAAGGCCTAAGGTGAGTGGTACAGTGGAACCCTGCCATTTTTAGCCAAAAACTGCCTAACAGAGATAGCTGTGTGTGCAGGCCCATTGTTGTGGTGGAAGAACCAGTCTCCAGTCTGCTACAAATTGGGTCTCATTTGACGAACACTGTTGTGTAATCTTCTTAAAACTTCAAAATAAAAGGTTTGATTGACGGTCTGATGTGGGGAAACAAAGACTGAATGAACTAAGCCCTTGGCATAAAAAAAGCAAATGAGCATTGTTTCGACGTTTGATTTGACTCAACGACATTTTTTTGGACGGGGTGACAATGATGTCTTCCATTGGCTTGACTGTTGCTTTGTTTCTGGGTCATAACCATAGCACCATGACTCATCACCAGTAATGACTTTTGACAGAAAATCTAGGTCTATTTCAAGCTGTTGTTTCAAAGCGCGTCATGTTTCAACACAATGTTTTTTTTTGATTGTCAGTCAGAGCCCGAGGAACAAACTTGGCAGCAACCCTTTTCATTCTCAAATCTTCAGTTAAAATTCGCTGAATCAAGCTCCAAGATAACCTTCTAATCTCTACAGTTGATCAAGTGTCTGTCACGGTCAGAGTGCAAGCTCTTAAATTTTTTCATTTTCGTCTATTTGGGCAGTTGATGGACGTCCAGAACAAGGTTTGTCATCAATCGACATGTTGCCATTTTTAAACTGAGCGAACCACTTGTAAATTTGAGTTTTTTCCACAGTGTCATCTTTGTAAGCCGTGTTTTCAACATTAAAACAGTTTCAGCAGCATTTTTACCGAGTAGAAAATAAAATTTCACAGATGCACATTGTTCACTTAAACTTACCACCATAAAAAACAAAACAATAACAAAACAGTGCTAGCAAAAACAATCAATACAGAACAAGCCAGGTTGACAACACAGGTAGCACTGACTGGCAACGAGTTGTGCTATAAATGCCTAGCGGCAGAAATACGTACTACACAAACTCCACCCACAGCAATGCTATTCCGGTTATTTTTGGGTACCTCCCCATACAAAATTTCAAAACAGAACTGGGTAAGGGAATTGTACAGTAAAAATCAATATATGAATGTATGTTTGACACATTTTATTTCTTAAGAAATGATTTTTAAAATTTACCACAATTCCCTAAAGTGCATTTAGATGATGAGACTGTTATGGATTTTAGAAATCTTAACTTCATTTATCTGGTTTGTTCAAGCATACCTGATTTGTAAATCATCACATAGTGAACATTACATCCTAAGTGAGGCAATACACACATAGCAACTTCAAACATATTGTGTAAGTAAAGTAAAACAATATAATTATTCAATAATTGAACTTTACTATCTTGATTAGATTTTGTGTGATTGTCACCAATACAATATTATTCAATTAGAGATATTCAGCAATATGGGGAAAATGTGTATTTAACTTGATTTGTTAGAATCCAGATTGCTAAAATGTGGTAACTGTTTTACCATTTTGCGACAGAAGGTTTGTTACTGCAATAAATCAGTTACATGAAAAAAATAGTGAAGTAAAATCATAATTTTATAATGTTTAATAGAAACAAGCAATCTAAAGAATGGTCTACTAAACCTTTTTTTTTTGGCAAATACAAAAATATATTTGGGGTGAGAAGTTTACTACCCCAGGTTAATGATAAATTATAAATAATTATTGTGCTACTATGTACACAAATTATTGTAAACATATTTTATGAATTGCTATCTAATGAGATCAACACTTCTCATAAAGAAAAATGAAAGCACTGTACATTGTAAGTAGAAGCAAAATGGAAATATACTTCAAAACTTTGTTCTTGGCACATGTATTCTGCACTGAAATTGCACTTTTTTTTTTAACCTTTGTTTCACTTTTTAACATTAATATTTACACAGTTCAATTTCTTCATACGTAACATGTTTTTGTACCTTCTCCCTAAACACAAACTCAATTTAAGAGCTTTATATTCTCTACTGCTAACCTACATAAACATTTTTAAATGTGGTAAATAATATTAGATTTGTTGTGCAGAGATGATAAATAATGTTCACAAATAAGACACAGAAAAATAAAATTAATATATTAAATTTGCACATCACCAGCACCTTCGGAATGTTTTAGATTCATAAATTACAATTGTCAGTGACAGATCTAGCACGGGCAAACTTGGGCACTTGCTACAGGCAACAACTTCAGGGTGGTGGCAAATTTGTGTCAGCTACGCTTTAAAAAATCTAGGCAGTAGAATCATGCTTGAAAAAAGGGGGGAGGGGGGCAATCTTAAGTTTTTGGCCCAGTTCTGAAAATTCGTAGATCGATAACTGACAAATGTGACATTACAAAAACACCCAACAACAAAAATTTGTGGCTTTGCCACCAGAGGTATTATATAACTATTAACATAATTATAATGATTATTAAAGCAAAGACTATTTTCAATCCAGGTTTGCAACAACAATGTGTAATACACTTGGAGGCCCTCATCTTTGGTAATAAATATTGCCTACATATATGGAAAACAGACAGAGGATCACAGAATTGCTCTCATCTAAGATCTTACAGCAATTTCTAATTATTTCTGCCACCATGCTCACAAAATAATTTACATAAAAAAGATTTAAATTTTTACATGTTACCATATAACTAAATGTCTAATGGAAACTTTCATATGAAATCTTACAGTACTCCCCCTTCCCTACTATAATATTTATAGATTTGGTAATAAATAAAATAAATTACAGATCTAATAGTTTAATTAAATGATTATTACATTACTACCATCACTCTTACTAAATGAACTATGATTAATTTTATACTGATATATGAGATTAGTATTACAAGAATGCAATAAATAAAATGACAAAAATAGAAGTTAACCATAAGTACCATAGCCCACACAGATTAATTTCATGGATAATAGGAGGCTACTGTATGTTGCTAGTATTCAATTCTACACAGTGAACAAACTTTATGTGCATTAACTGATTTTTTTTACTCGACTGTTAATATGCGTCATCACAAAGCATTGTGTCTTCATAAATGACTATCACAATTACAAAAAAACTTAATCATTTCGAATAATTTTTAACAACTACTAATCTAAAGGCACTTATTAACAACCACACTGACAATTTTATTCACTTTACATATTTATCAGAGACAGTAGCGCAAAGCTGTTTACAAGACTTCTTAATAAATAATAATAAATTAAAACATTATTTATTCGAAGCTAGTCAATATCTAACACCTAGCTCCATACATTAACCACACAGAAAAAAACTTAACAAAATTCTGGGATGAAAATTGGAATCACGTATTTTTCCATAACTTATAACATTAAGTCTGAATATTTAGAACTGGAAAAGTGGTAAGTTTTTTTACATAATAAAAAAGTGAAGTTTTCACTTGATGTTATATACATACTATTTACATGTTTCTATATTACAGCAAAGAAGAATCTTATTTACAAGTTACACAATTTTTGTGTATACTTTTCTTGTACTCTAAACATAAATATTTTATATTTTCCAACATTATTATAAAATTTCGTCTAACAGACAAAATATATATAAACACACTTCAACTGCAGGTGTGGATAACTACAAAATCCAAAACCAACATGTAAAACAACAGCAAAACAAATGTCAAAATTTGGGGGGGTACTTCATTCTACATCTAATCTAAATTGATTATATACACACTGCAGAAAAATTTCAAAGTTTTACCCACAAAAGCATACAATACGAATTATAAAAACTTAAAAATCAGCAATCTAAACAAAACAGTTGTTTAACAACTAGTCTCAGAGTTATTCGTACACTCTTTTTAAACAGCATCCTCTAGTAAACTGGTCACAAACATTTCATTTTTTGCAAAGCAACTACTGCATTAATAGATGCAGAATTCATATATTGAAAACTGTAGTTTACAATCTGGCTTAGGACAACATTGTTGCAGAATATGCTCTGCTCTCCGTAAAAAAAGAAAAGAAAAAAAGGCCAGCAAATAACTGTAATCAGTGTAAATGACTATGATAATCCTAAATACTAACCTCAGTGAGAAGATCAACAGAAATGTCAGTAACTTGTCAAAAGTGAATGATTGAGAACTTCATTCCATTAAAAGGCTAAGAACTAATGGTTAGATTTACTCATGGTTTATGATGACATAAAATAAGAGGAATGTATTTTATAGGGGAAAAAATTACATTACATTTGTAATAACTGAATAATGAATTAAATTTATCTAGTATGAAGAGCATCAAAGTATTTAGCACACTGGAAACATAACTTAAAAAAACTGGAAAGTAAATTTCACAGATAAGGAGCGAACACAATATTTTTAGATTTAGCTGCCACATCATATATGTCAACTACTTTTCTGTAACCCATCTCTTAATATAGAAACCTGGAAGAACAAACCATCATGTAATTAATGTCATAACAGTGAAAAAATCGCAAGAAAATTATGATGATAATAAAAAATAATTATAACTTAGGAACAATCACTTGTCGTCATAGATAAGCTGCTGCGAAAAATTGATAAGGTTATAAAAACCTCCACCACGAGTTCTAAACAAAAGATCAGTTACCAATGACAAAACTAAATCAAAAATTAAATCAAGAGAGAAGAATTTAGAGGTGACAATTACAGTTTGTTATCTTTATGATAACAATCAGTCCTCTACCTATCCACAAAAATAAATGCTTAAAATAAATGGGAAAGAACTGCTGATGTCACATGAATCTGAAATGCAAAGAATTACACTATTTCTTTGAGGCTCCAATGTCATTAAGTCCGCAATAATCACAATAATAGTGAAAATAAAGAAGCTAACATGTGAACGGAGATTTTCACAGTGTGTCAATGCAATGTAGCATTCACATGTTTGCTGCCAGATAGTGTCAAGACAATGTGTCGATGTCATTCTCAGTTATTCATCAGGTAACTGCTGTTCTAGAAATCCACAAGTACATTGTCAGTCAGCAAGTGATGGGCTTATTTAACGTCCCTAATGTCACATGTTATACGCCAGCCAGCCAGTGGGTGCTGTGGATCTATCATGTGCTGCTCCATCATTCTGAGAAATTTGCTCGTGCTCGCTATGTTATTGCTGCTATCTTAAATGTAGACATTTGTACATTCTCACGGTATGCTATAATTACCCAGTGTTCTTAAACCCAAGTCATCTGTCACAGGATGAAGCCAATCCTGGATGTTAGCAGGTGGGTGAAAGATACTCTTGACCTCATAGCAAGCCAATATTCTACATATCTTCGAATAAGTCTGCATATGGTAGCAAAGCCAAAGCCTTTGGAGGGTATCCATTGGTCATTTTCTTGCATTTATGCAGATAGAACTTTATCTGCACAAAGTGTGTACTACATGCAAATATACACAGCCATGCTAGCAGCTACCACCATCACACTGAGAAAAGTACTGTATTATCTACTTTCGTATTGAGGGAAAGAGAAATCTGCAATGCAGAAAGCAGGTAGGCTGAATTTCAACATCTCAGACAAATATTCAGGCAGAATAGCTACTCCGAACATAAAATAGAGAGGGAGCTTTGCATGAAGGCAAGGAAACAACCAATAGATCAAGGAGACTAGCCAAAGGCTTTGGCTTTGGTCCCACGTGCTGGAGATTGTTCTGCGAAGATAGATAGGCTATAGGATTTACATTAACTTCTGCTCACCTTATAAAATTTGGGATTGGATTCATCTTGTGAAAATCTACCTGGGTTTAAGAACATAGGGGATTTACAGCATACACCGTGAATGTGGAAAATTCTAAATCGGGCAGACTGTCCGTACCATTGAGATCTGCAGCGCTGAACAGAAACACAATCTTTGCCTGTTAAAACTACAGAAGTACATAATCAAAGAACATATAACTCGACAGTGGCCATAAAATGGACTTTGAAAATATGAAGGTGTTGACTCAGGCTTCTTACCTTTGGGAATTGGTAATGAAAGTAGCTTTTAAAATAAGAATTAATAAAAACACAATTAACAGAGATACAAGACTCTATATGGTAACACATGGAAACCAGTGGTTTCAATCCATAGACAGGAGTGGAGCAAGATTAAGGCCGGCAGCTATAATGATACGAGCATGAGCGGAGTTGCATATAGAGCAACAATGTTAAATAAGCCCATTACCCACTTATTGATATTGCCCTTCTGGATTTCTTGAACAGCAGATATTTGATGAAAACAGAATGTCATTGAAACTCTGCCTTTTTATAACACTATCTGGCTGCATACCTTTAAAGACTACATTGCAATGAAAAACTATTAGACAAGGAAAATAAGAAAGAATAGGGGGGGGGGGGGGGAACTCGTCATTCACCACAGATAAAGGACAGTCGCCATACCCAAATAAGTTTCCAACCACCTTGCTATTCGTCCTCTTCTACTCACGATTAGGACTTGTACCTAAATATTTTAAAGTATGTTCATGTTTGTGTGTTCGTTGCAGTAACTGGTTTACTTTCCCTAACCTTTCAATATATATGATTGCAAGGAAACAATAGACACTGAATAGCAATATAGAATTGGAAATTAAAATAAGGAACTGAAGCACCATTTGCTTCAGATGATGGCAAGACTTTGTGAACATACGAAGTGGATACAAACACAAGAGACCTTGCAATTTTTGGGTCTTGGCACTTTATCAGTATTAGAACATAGTGGGGGTAGGTCAATGCAATGCATCAAATAATGACTAATATGGTCAAACTTATGTAGGAAACTGGGCAATAACTGCAGATTAACTGGTACACGTGGGAGGTTTCACAAGTGGCATATTGTATGATGGAAAAGCCACCTGTGAAACCTCCCATGTAATATACCTAGCACCTACTGCCCAGCTGCCTACATAGGTTTGACCATCAATAAACTGGTCATAAAAATGAGAGATAAACTGTATTCACACAGAATTCATAGTTGCCAATGCCTTCTCCCATGATACCAATAATTTTAACTCTTGCTTAACTATCCATGTTATTAAGAGCCTTTCAAACAACAACAGCTCCACTGAACGCAGGAGGTGGGAATGAACATACCAGTACAAACTGCACAACAGGCAACTACCCAGTCTCAAGATAATACACAGAGACCACTTCAATTTCCCCATCTCTCCTCTTTTATCTTTTGGCCCCACTACCTACCAGAGCCACTAAAACCAGATGTGATGTTTAACTTTATATTTTTCTGATTTACTGTTTATTTTTTATATACTTGTGGTTTAATATTTAGTATTTTACTTTGTTTCCTGTTCCCCACCCATGACTATTCCTTATTTCATGTTTACTAATTTTGTAATGCTTATGTATTCTGTTCAACTCGTCATCCCTACTCCCTGTTCTCTGCTTTAACTCATTCCCACCATGTGCCATGGTTAATCATCATCATTTAAAGCAGTGGCAAACAGCACCTCCCCTCCATCATGTTCTATTGCTGATGAGCCAAATCCTGAAACCTGCAATGTTTCTAGTGTGAGCCTCAGCACCTAGCATTTCCTGGCAACTGCGTATATATAAAGTGATAGGTTTGCTCATAAGGTCTTACCAGAGGGTAAAGCCAGGGCAATATCTAGCGTCAAGAATATGTTGGTAAGCTAATTCCCACCTACAAAGTTCAGAAGGAGACAGGAAAATTAGCAAAATATCTGACAACTCTCACTGTAAAAAAACTTGTTGAAGTTGTTAAGAGTTAAGTGAACTGAATAGTTTAAGTTACCAGTAAAAATTGTTTACCTATTTTTGCTTTCAACCTAAACTATCTCATGGTAGCCCATTCCAGTTTTCTCGTTTTCAAATGAGAGCTACCAGTTTTCCCTGATAGTATGGCTCTTCTTAACTCCACTATGGGTACAAGCCTAGCAACATACCCTTGAGATAAGACACTCCCTGGCCTTAACCTCCACTAAGACACCACCAGTAATCCTATCAATTTTTACTATATATACTTATTAAAAATATTTATTTACATATTGGAATTACAAATTATTTGTGTGTTGTACTATAAACAATTTTTTGATACAAATGATTTCTTAATAACTGTCCTTGCAAATAATATAAAGTTTGCAATTATTTACTGTCTACGTCTCACTCCTCCAATGCATCCCCACCGTTTCCGCTTCATTTATGTTATATATAGACTTCAGGTCAAACATCTGATTCTCTTGCTATACATCTCACCTCTAAAAATAATTAGGGTTTACACTGAATTATTGTAAAGTGTGTTCGTGTATTTGTTTTACTTAGCCATCCTGCCTTCAACTGTGATGAGTGACGGTTAGACTTTTCTTATCCTTATTTTATTAAGTGATAAAGCTGATGAAAAATGCAAAACTGTTCATCATTCTTTCCTTCGAATTGTAAGTTATGCTTCCATCTGTCCAAGTGAAAATTATGCTTTCCAGAAATAATGAATTCCACCAGTGCACTGTGCTCCACTGGGAAATTTGGCTGATCAGCTAAAAAATTTGTAACTGTCACACAATACGCTGTAGTATGAAGTACAGGAAAATTCATTTGCTGCACATATTCAGCACATCATTTTCGTATAACTGTAAGTTACTGTTATGTAATGGCAAGGGCTGTCAATCCATGGGAAGGATTTTTAGTACCACTTACCTCTGACCTGTGTGAAAAAACTGTGACAGTAGAAAATTTATTGCCAATAGGTAGCTAAATGAAGTGGGAAGGTGCAGAGGTAGGGCACACTGATGGGAATGGTCTCGTGGGAAGGATTGATGAAGATGGTGGTAGCTGGGCAAATAAGAGGGGGTTCCAAAAAGAAACTGAACTCATATAGTAGGGGACAGATTTTTTGTACTACCGATTTTTCGTAGTACCGGTTTTTGCCAGTTTGATTGTGTAGTCCTTGTGTCCCCGAGTCAGTATACCAATAGCCGTCACAAGAGAAGATTGTGTTTGGCTGGTGTTACTTTTTTTGTGACTGTTGTTTTGTGTGCTTGTCGTTTTTTCCAATGGGCGATTCTTGTGAACAGCATGTGGTCATGAAGTTTTGCTTCCTACTCAGAAAAACAGGTGCAGGAACTCCTGAAATGTTGAAAATGGCGAACAAGAATGAAGCTACGACCAACCTTGTTCTGGATGGCTATCAACAGGCCAAACAGATGAAAATGTCACAAAAATTTGTGAAAGCATCCTAAAAATTGACGACATACACTCAAAGAAGTTGTGGAACTGTCTGGAGTGACTTGGAGTTCAGTTCAGCACATTTTAAATAAAGATTTGGGTATGAGAAATATAGCAGTAAAATTCATGCCTCAACTGTTGACTGCACAGAAAAAACAAGATCGCTTGAAAGATTCTGTGATTTGCAGGAAGAATTCTTAAATGGTACATTTTTTTTCTGCAAGATCATTACAGATGATGAATCCTGGTGCTACAGTTATGACCATGAAACGAAGCAACAATTGAGCCTCTCAACAAAAAAAAGCAAAAGAAGTTAAATCGTACATCAAGACAATGCTGGTTTGTTCCACAGGATCAGACAGTTAAGGATGTTTTGAAAAGATTGTGCAACCATATATGATGGACAAGGCCTGATTTATGGCAGTCTGGCGACTGCTGCTTCCTTCACCACAATGCCCCTCCTCTCACAGTCCCTACTGTGCACTGATTTTTGTTAAGAATCACCATGATCCCTCTGCCCAACTTCTCTCCTATTATCCAACCTTACCCATTGCAACCTATTTTTATTCCCTTGAATGAAATGAGAAATGAAAACATTTTTTAAATGTAAACGAGGTGGAAAAAAAAAGAAAAGAAGAAGAAAAAAAAAGACAATGACAGATATACTAATAAATTCTCGGACTTCCAACCATGTATAAGTATCACAACTCTGGGATGTTTCGAACACCTTCATTTTCAACCAAATGCTAGTTTATGTGGTGCTGGAGAAACAGTGGACGACAGAAAGCCAACCCAGTGTGATGACTTCATCTACTCTTCTGCTCCTTATTGTCAGACACTCTCTGAAGATGAGTTAAAAATGTTTTCAAAAATGTAATAAAAGATTTACAAGTGTATCAGTTACAATACAGAGTACAATGAAGGGGATTTATTGCATTTCTGCAAAAAATTAAATACACGGATTAAAAAAAATGTTCATTTCTTTTGGGTACTACGTCATATTTCAAGAACTCTCACAGTGGGCTGCACTGTTAAGATTTACAATATCCAGAGAGCTACCACTATCTCCACAGACACAACCACAAGGGAGATCTTTCCTCGTCATAGGGTGTGCCACATGTAACTTAACATGTCCCTAAAAACTACTCCACACATTGATCAAAATACTAACCAATTATAGCCAGAGACATTCATGATCCATTGATGGTACAAATCGCTTCAAATAATAGCATTACATTAAATTCTTGTATCACGGTTTATGCCACAATGTCCTTTCCATGAATCGGAGTTGTCTACAGTCAACTGATGAGGCTGGGCTATGTGTACATACTGATTACCGGTACTAGACAACAACCAGATCTCTGCTTGAATCAGTTCTCTACTTGTTTTCACCAACAGACCCCCCCTCCCCTTTTTTTGAATGACTTTCCCAACAGTTTTAATACCATTCCTCTGCTGGTACCATAGCTTTCTACAGCTTTCACTTACGTTTTGACTGTCATTACATAATTACTTTAGTAAATTAATTACAAAAACTTAAAAAAAATTTACATTGTTTTAGATTCAGGTCTGTTCTATTTTTTACCTGATGTCCTCGCATTATTCTTAACTTAAATTCAATCCTCCTCACCTCGCCTACTATTTACACAGTAAACAGGTTCTTAAGAATCAACTGTTCTAAATCTAACCATATGCACTCAATGTTTTACTGTTGAAAAATAGTTAAGGCCAATTAATTTTAATATTTTTCTGTATCTGTGTTTAGCATGTTTCTGCACACAGTAATTGATGGTTCCTTCTTATTATTTTTATTTATATTCACTAACCAGAACTTTTTTCTAATTGCCAAAACAAATATTTTTTATATCAATTACTCACAAGGAAATACAGAGGGCTTGTACTGATAAAACATACACAAAAATAATCAAAAACCTTAGAACACAAAGAAAAGAATTAAAAAATATTACCAGTGAATGCTATTAAAACATTTTGCAGTTTAAGTCAAATGACTTTGAAAATTACTTCCGGAAGAATAACGGGATCCTAAATCACACAAAAAAGGGTGAAGTACATGTTGCTACATCTCCCTGAGATTTCTCCCTTTTATATTATCATAAATGACATTCACAGATTTAAAAAAGTGAAATATTCAACTACTATTAACTCAAATCCAATGTAATAAACTTACAACTAAGATATTGATCACAGGAAAAAAACTAAAAAAAATCTGGAAAACATACTAACACAACCTCTGTGGCAACAGGAGGACTTTATGGACTTATTTGTAAATACTTAAATATAAATAAATGAAAACATGAGGGGGCACACAAGTTGAAATTATAATTTGAATTTAATGCCTTATAAAAGAAATTTCTAAATTGGTTGCACTTTCTGATGTGCAGAGACAAATATTAAACTATTTAAGCAATTCAGCAAACATCATGTGATGATCTCCATTCACATAGCATGTAATGTTATTTTACTGACAGTTACAAGTGAAGTCGTGGTGCATCCACACATGGAACATCAAATTATTATATTTGTCACAAACATAACATTAAACCATTAGAATTTTGTTAAGTGCAGTTTGGCAGGGAAACAGTATCAGAAACAGGCCTCTAGAAAGGGAGTAATAATTTCAAAGACAGCTGGAAATGTTTCAAGAATAAAGCTGTACTCTCAACATAACAAAACATCAATAAGGAATTGTATTACTTTCTGAACAAATTATAATTTAAATTTGGCACCCCTTCTGTGTTTGACACCATTTAAATAACACAAAGTATTACAAGACTGATATAATGTTAACATGTGATCAAAACCGTAAGTAGACATTTTTCATTTATATTCTACAGAATAAACTAATCAAAAATTATTTTGGTGATTTATGTAGATTGCATTATTAAAAAGTCAATACTTCCACACAAATCTTTTTACAATCAAATAGGTTCCAAGAAGGAAAAAACCACATCCGTTCATGGCGCATTTGTATCAACACCAACATACACTTCAGTACATGTTTGTATAATAACTGTTAAAAATTTACAAAAAATATTATTCACCTTTGCAAATTTGTGTTATCTAAAACAAATACTTACCCTTACTTCCCATATCTGAAAATATGGTGAAAACAAAAAAATGCTGAACTGGGAAGTCAAGGAACCCTCTTATATTGACAATCAATATTAACTTTCATAATCACAATGAAGATGCCAGAAATGTGGGCAAGAGTTCTATCAGTGCCCAAAGACAATCTAAATGTACTGACAAGCACCAAGAATATTTTGTAGGAACTTGTATGGAAGACAAGATCATAATCTCAAGTTTGTGCAGACCCGTATGTACCAGCTGGTGGTCTATAGTCTTTTGGCAAAGTTAGCAACTGGAGACTGTTAAATGCATATTTACGAACACCAGTATTTTTCATTGTATTTTCTCTTCGAGAACCCTCACTGAAAAGAAAAAAAATTGCATCAAGAGCAAAGAATGGTAATAGAACTGAACTGTTAGTAAAAATTACATGATAGAATATAGAAGCTATTAAGCTACTTTCATAAATATAGAGACCATCTGATTATAGTCTATCAAACCCAAAAAGTCACAGTACATAAACAAACAAATCATGATAGAAAATTCAAGATTTTTCATAAAACTAGTTCTTACAACATAATTGTTAATTGGCAATGCCCAGTTTTATTCAGCAACCAGAAAATGGGTGTAGAGCAAGCCTGGAGTAACTCCACCTATTTTAGTTCACAATACTTTATTCAAAAACATTAGGGATGTCAGCAACTGATATTGCAATTCATTAATAGCCGTTATAAAATAGTTTGTTTTAAGAGAAGTAATAATCAAAGCTTTTAAGTTGTCTGTATTATCTGACACAGAAATCATCAACAGCTAATGGTGCACAAGGCATGATTAAAAAATGACTAATATGGAAGTACCATTAATAAGACTACTACTGTGATGGCTCTATGTAAATTTAATCATGATTTAAATGTAGACGAGAGTATATGTATAATTTTATTTTTTATATGATGTTATACTTAGGCAACACATGATACTATGTGGATATAACAAATGTGTATAAAAATGAACATTTTAGTATTATTAACAGAAACTAACTCCACAAGTAACAAAGCTGAAATTTGTATCCGCAACAGTCTTCAAAGCTTTAGATGTGATATGTATGAGAAAACAACTGCAAAATCAAAATCTTGGTCACTCCTGTTTCTTCAATTGTGGTCAGTTTTCATATGGTATTTGATGAATCTATTCTTTTCCTGCCAGTTTTATTTCATATTTTCTTTTGCTTATTAATTTGTTATCAGTGAAACTGATTTCCACAAAGCCCATTTTCAAACTAATCAGAAATTTCCTGGAAGAAAAAAAAAAAGAAAAAAAAAAAAAAAAAAAAAAATCGCAAATTTGTATTCCTACTTTCAAAAAGAAATTTGCTTCCAATGGAGTTAGTAGATAACCTTAGGTAAGTAGGAGAAGTGAATATGCTACAGTAGATGTTATAGACTTTACCCTCAATTCCATCTGAGAAAAGAGTATATAAAGAATTATCTTCATGGTAAGTAAGTGTAGTAAGTGGTAGGTTTGAGGTTAAAGATAGAAGCAATTTATAGTGATTCTATTTCTGATCTATAGACAGATATGAGGCTGTTTGCAGATGACCTAATGCATTTTAACAGGAACTCTTCAAGATAGGATTGCGAAAAAATGGAAAGGAATCTAGATAGGATATCTAACAAGGATAAGCATGGAATGAGACAAATTCTAAGAGTCAGCTTATTAGGTATGCGTGCGGCCATCTCACTTCTACTGAGGAAGAGCCATGCTCGAAAATTTTATTCTTTGTGTGTTCCTGTTTTTTTGTGTACCAACGCCGCTGGAATCCCCTTCTTTGGTAAGCGGTGGTTTTTTATCCTATCCAATATATATATATATATATATATATATATATCTTCTTCTCCTATCTCAGAACCACAACTTTCAGTACTATTCAAGGGTCTCACTTTTTCACCCACCAGTCCACCCTAGTACGTGACTCCTTAGTGTTTTGCCACACACTCCACTCGAAGAGCAACAATCTGGACACTCCGAATGACCTGGAGCCCAGTCTCCAAATATTCCAACCACCTTCCATTATTGATCCACCACCTCACCCACAAAACCACCTTCTCCAATTGTTTGAAGATCTGGTTTCCACCAGTTTGGCTTCTCCCAGTTTTGTGAAATCACTACCCAGTGGCACCAACCTGACTCTTTCAGAAACCTAGGCCATAAGGGAGCTCTCCTCTGATCCAGATTTGATCACTCTACCAGCAGATAAGTCTCAACTGTGGTGGTCATGAA
This sequence comes from Vandiemenella viatica, assembly GCA_031002005.1. Classification (NCBI taxonomy): domain Eukaryota; kingdom Metazoa; phylum Arthropoda; class Insecta; order Orthoptera; family Morabidae; genus Vandiemenella; species Vandiemenella viatica. The sequence continues at coordinate 24,231,449 of JARYHS010011408.1, forward strand.
TCGTTGTGACTACATTAGTGAAGCATTGCGTCAACTGTCTGACACTAACATTTACCACTCCCTCAACCATGATCCCACACCTGCAGTCAATGATAGAATAAAATATTATATACAGCTTAGTGCACCCCTCCAAGGCCTCAGTCCCCATTCTGTCTTGCTCATCTCTAAAAAAGCACTATACCTACTTCCTGAAGATCATAAACCTGGCCAGCTTCCCTCCCACATCAACGATACCCGACTCTCCCTCTCTCAGTTATCTACGGAACCCATACTTCTTACATCCCCCCCCCCCCTCCCTGACTCCTTCCTAATAACGGTTGATATGACATCCCTACATACAAATATTCCCAACTGTCATGGTCTCAGCGCCATGGAACATTTTCTAGACCGGCGACTCCCCACGAGCCTCCCCACCCGATCCTTCCTAATCACCCTGGCTGAGCTAATACTGAACAACAACTTTTTCTCATTCGATGGTAAAATTTACCATCAAGTTGTTATTATTTTTTTTATTACTTGTTGCTTTACGCCTCGTCGATGGTTAAGGTCATTAGAGGCAGGATGGGACTGGGGACAAGGAATGGGAAGGTATTCGGCCACGGCCTTAATGAAAGGAAGTATCCCGGCATCCACCTGGAGTGATTTGGGGAAACCATGGAAACCCCAAATCTGGGGATTCGAACCAGCATCCTCCTGAATGACGAAGTTAGTGGCACTGCCATGGGCACCCATGTGGCTCCCTCATACGCTAACCTCCACTTAGGCCACCTAGAACAGTCATTCTTAGCTGGAGCCCATCTGAAACCCCTTTTGTGGGTCAGATTAACTGATGACATTTTCAAGATCCGCACGCATGGTGGAGACATCCTACTCAATTTCCTCAATAAACTCAATACTGCCAGCACTCTGAAATTCATGTGGACTTACTCCCACACACATGCCACTTTTCTGGATGTTGACCTACCCTCATGAATGACTACATCAACTCATCTGTCCATATCAAACCCACCAACTTACAACAGAACCTTCATTATGATAGCTTCCTTCCTCATCACGTCAAATGCTCCATTCCCTATAGCCTTGGCATTCGAGGGAACACAGACGTGTTCCAATGAACAGACCCTCCAACAGTATTCCAGTAACATCTCAGAAGCCTTGAAATCCCGCAAATACCCACCAGATTTAGTTCATAAACAAGTTTTGCGGGCCACATTACAATCCACTCAACCTATCAACAGCCCACAACCCTCTAAAACCAACTACAGCCCCATTTTGATCATCAGTTACTTCCTGGGTTTGGAATCCATCAACCGAGTCCTGCAACAAGGTTATGACTTCCTTCGAACCTGCCCTCCTTCCAAAAATCCTTCCTCACCCATCTAGAACCTGCTTCAGGAGAGATCCAAACCTCAACCAACTCTTGGTTCATAAACACAGGATCAACCAGCCAACAAGACAGCCGCAATGTTCGTTTCCTTGCAACATATCCCGCTGCAAATTATGTAATATGCACCCGCCGTCCACCACCTTCATCAACCCCTTAACTGGGGAAAGCTTCCCCATCACAGGACTTGCCACGTGTGTATCTTCCCACCTTATATATTATCAACTCTCCTGTAACCATTGCCCAGCCTCCTACATTGGTCTGACAGTGAATCCACTGGCCATCAGAATTAAAGGACACAGACAATCGGTATTCACCCAGAATTCTGACCACCCTGCACCTTATCATGCCACCAACAATTTTAACATATGCTTCACAGTCTGTGCCATCGGAATCCTCTTGGACAAAAGCAACATCTCTGAACTCAGAAGGTGGGAACTAGATTATCAGTACCAACTAGGTATCACACAACCATCACAACTAAATTTAAGATGGCACCAATTTCCTCCCCTCCTTCCACCCATCCCCCTCAGCTCCTACCTTTTCCCACAGATCCATCGCTCATCAGAAGCATTTGTAACTTTGAAATGTGCTTAATTTTAAATTTCCAAATATTTTTATTTTTATTGCACATATTTCTCAGTTTTGTGCACATATACATGGTGTAAAAGGCAACTTAGGACCATCAGCTGATGTCTACCGCGCTTCCACGATGGGCTCCTATGGACAGGTTTATTATTTATTAATATTTTTTTGGTTTTTGCCTTTCTACCCCCAGCCTCACTTCCCATCATGTTGTTTTTTTCCCTCTACCATGAGCTACCAGCCTTGTTGGCTAACTCATTAGGCTGCCAGCCTCTATCATACAGCCATCTCACTCTACTACTGAAGAAGGCCTATAGGCTCGAAAATTTTTCTTTAGGTCGGCATATGTTTTTTCCGTGTCTCGACGCCGCAGGAATCCTCTTCTCCTCATCTAAGGTAAGTGGTGGTTTTTCTCCTATCCAAATATACATATATATATATAAAGTTATCAGGAAATAATAAGAGCTAATTAGCGAATGGATTTACAAAAAAGATAGCGAAATGAACCACCACTTGCCTTAGATGATGGCATCAAGGGGTGAACAAATAAGCACAAAAAACAGGAAAAACAATGAATATTTTGGGACTTGGCCCTTCATCAAAAGGAGAAAATCAATGAGGGAAGGTGGTGTAGGAGACCATTTCACAGAATGACCGTTAGTCAGGAACAGAGGACAGGGAGAGGGGGGCAGTGAATTGGAGCTAGTACCTGAGCAATGCAAAATGTTGCAAAAGTGCTGTTCTAGTGGACGGAGTTACAGAAGTGCTGCTGCCAACGTCCGCGGTCCTCGGTGTTAGGACCTTAATGGGGTTGGCACCACACTTGCATTGACACGAGCATGTTGTGTTCGTGCCCGTGTCGGCAACGGACGTCTGCGTACAACACTCTCCTTCCTGATGGGAGTTGGTAACGTTTTGGTTTAACTTGTGGCGAAGACCGGTGGCGCCAGCGCCTTAGACCGTTTCTTCGCCTCGCCATAGGATATTCTTTCCTTAGTCTTCAACTCCTGTACCTTCTTTTCTTCCAGGTACACTCGACACTCCCTGCTCCAGGCTGGATGTGACCCGGAGCAGTGCAACCGCCGCCGTGAGCAGCAGTCATCGACTTTCTTGTGTGTTTAATCTAAAGTGTGTTAGTTAGACTTTGTTTTTATCTTTGAATTTTCTGTGTAGGCAGTGAGTCAGCAGTCGAGCAACCGCCGCCGTGAGCAGCAGTCATCGACTTTCTTGTGTGTTTAATCTAAAGTGTGTTAGTTAGACTTTGTTTTTATCTTTGAATTTTCTGTGTAGGCAGTGAGTCAGCAGTCGAGCAACCGCCGCCGTGAGCAGCAGTCATCGACTTTCTTGTGTGTTTAATCTAAAGTGTGCTAGATAGACTTTGTTTTTATCTTTGAATTTTCTGTGTAGGCAGTGAGTCAGCAGTCGAGCAACCGCCGCCGTGAGCAGCAGTCATCGACTTTCTTGTGTGTTTAATCTAAAGTGTGTTAGTTAGACTTTGTTTTTATCTTTGAAATTTCTGAGAGTCAGCAGTAGTCAGTTGAGCCTCAGCGACCGTAGCCGACATTTGTGTGTGATTTGTATTTTACTGGTTTTTGTGTTATCTTTGAATATTTCCTTTTTAGGTAGTGATCCAGTGAGTTGAGCCTCTGCGTCTGTAGCAGCAGTAACCGAATTGTTGTGTGATCTGAAATTTCCTTGTTTCGTATTATCTTAAATATTTCCTGTTTAGGTAGTGATCCATTTAGTTGAGCTGTAGCAGCTGTCTGATTTTTCTGATTAATTTGTTTGTGACTTGTGTTTGGTTGTTTGTGGGACATGGTTTGCGCAATGTGTTACAGTAGACGTCAGGCTCTCGAAGAGATTCGTACTACGATGGCATCTCTTCAGGCACAGGTGTGGAGCATGTTAGATGACGAACGGCAGTGCGTCGAAGAATTACCGGAGGCTACTGATGTAGAACCGGCAGGTGAGGAATGTCAGGTATCTGTTGCAGGGAACGACTGGCACCGGGTGGATAGGAGAAAGGCATCAAAATTCCAAAATAACCGACGGGAGAAGGATATCTTGCCCCTAAGTAATGCGTTTTCAGTTTTGCAGGAGGTTGAAGATCTTAGTGCGAATGGCCCAGAAGCACAGCAGGGAAGATTTACTCGCAGACACCGAGTGATGCCAGGGAAAGGATTACTTATCATTGGAAGCTCCAACGTCCGACGTCTAGAGAAACCCCTACGAGACCTAGCTGAGAAGAATGGTGCAGACCCTCGTACTAACGTTCATTCTGTGTGTCTTCCAGGAGCAACCGTGCCACGAGTCATGGAGGCTATACCAAAAGCGATTAGAGAATCGAACTGCCGCCAGTTGAGGGTAGCGGCGCACGTCGGAACTAACGACTCGTGTCATGTTTCTGTTTCAGATATAGTAAATCTATGGACAAGTTGGGCCACAAGGCGTATGAATCAGCGCGTGAGAATTCGGTAAAGTTGCAGTTTTCCATCTGTAGTGTCGTGCCGCGCATCGATTGTGGGGAAGCCGTATGGTGGAAGATTTATAATTTGAATTGTAGTCTACAGGAGCTGTGTCGCAGAAACAACTGGGGCTTCGTCGATCTTCGACCGATGATAGCTGCCAGCTGGGACGCATTTGACAGGTCGGGCGTCCACTACACACCGAGAATGGCGATCAAGGTGGCTGCTAAAATATGGAACCGTCTTGATGTGAATTATTTTTTAGGAACACCGTGAGGCCCGAGGATCCCTCAGTTCAACGAAGAAGACGCGTCGTTAATCTAGATCTTGGTTCTGGAAGTGACGGCGTGAATAAATCGAAATTTACAGCTCCAAATACTTCACCCGTTTCCTTTCGGAGTGCAAATAGTAAAAATGCGAATTTAGACTCTACAGATACAGATATTAAACCGCTAAGGATAATGGTTCTTAATTGTCGGAGTATTAGAGGGAAAGTAGCCGATTTCCACGCTGCAGTTGCAACTAACGATGTTGATATAATACTAGGAACCGAGAGCTGGTTGACGCCAGAGGTAGAATCTAGCGAAGTATTTGCTCCTCAATTCAATGTTTTTCGGAAAGACAGAACTACCTCAATGGGCGGAGGTGTGTTCGTGGCTGTTAATAAAACCATCAATTGCTCCGTAGTAAATGAAACGGAGAATTGTTGCGAGTTAATATGGGTGAAGGTAAAAATTGGCAGAAGTTTAAAGTTCATAATAGGATCATTTTACCGACCTCCGGACTCTGGATTAGATAACGCGGAATATTTTAGACAGTCACTTAGTAGTATTTCTCAGAAGTTTCAGGGACATACATTGATCATGGGAGGTGATTTTAATATACCCTCTGTTAACTGGGACACATTTACGTTCAGGTCAGGCGGAAGAGATAGGTTAATAACCGAAACGTTCCTGGAATCATTCGCGGAAAATTCTCTTGAACAGATGGTCGAAGAGCCAACGCGGAGCGTCAAAGATTCCTCGTCCATTTTGGATCTTTTTCTTACTAACAATCCGGATATTGTAGATAAAGTTTGTATAGAAGACGGTATAAGTGATCACAAGGCGATTGTGGTAACTTTAAAATCTAGGCTGAATTTGAAGCATGATAAAGACAAACTCGTATATTGTTTCGATAAAGCAAATGATGCGTTTATGGTCGATCATTTGGCGAAAAATTTTGAAACGTACACGCTTAATACAAATGTTGAGGAACTTTGGTTTAATTTAAAAGAAATAATATGGACCGGCTTAAATCAATTTGTTCCCAAGAAGTTTATTAAGGTTAGTAAGAACTTCCCGTGGTTCAACAGGGAAGTGAAACGTTTGCTCAGGAAGCAAAGGCGTTTACATGCGACGGTAAAGAAATCGGGGGACTCATCTGATCGCGCTAAATTAGTCCACTTGCGAGCGGACGTGCGTAAGGCAATGCGTGATGCGTTTAAAGAATTCCAAACCAGAAATTTATCCGAAGATCTAATTACTAATCCAAAAAAGTTCTGGTCATATGTTAAATTAATAAGAGGCTCTCGTAAGGTCATGCCGTCGTTGATTAATGAAAATGGGGAATTATCAGAAACTAGCGTCGAGAAAGCAGAAATTTTGAATAATGTATTTAAAAAAGCTTTCACAACAGAAAACTCGGAGGAGATTCCGATATTTAACAATCGAACCAACAAAATTATGAATGATCTCGTTCTCGATGTCGAGGGAATAACTAAACTGCTTATGAATGTAAATCCCAATAAGGCTCCAGGACCAGACGGTATTCCTACAAGATTCTACTCTAGGTACGCAAAGGAAATTGCGCCGTATTTGATGAAATTATATACCGCCTCCTTGGATCAAGGAAAAATACCAGCCGAATGGAAGACCGCCATCGTAAGTCCAGTGTTCAAAAGTGGGAATGTTAATGATCCTCAAAATTATAGGCCGATCTCGTTAACCTCAATATTTTGCAGGATTTTAGAACACATCATCTATTCAAATGTCATGCGGTTTTTGGATGAAGATGAGCTTTTAAACCCAAATCAACATGGATTCAGAAAAAACCGATGCTGCGAAACACAACTTGCCCTCTTAATTCACGACTTGAGCCGTATTATAGATGAGCAATCCCAGGTTGATTTAGTTTTATTAGACTTCAAAAAAGCTTTCGACACTGTGCCTCACAGTAGGTTACTTAGGAAACTTCGCGGTTACGGTATATCTAGACAAATATGTGATTGGGTTGCAGACTTTTTGAAGGACAGAACACAGTGTGTAGTTCTCGACGGTGAGCGTTCATCACTTGCCGAAGTGAGGTCCGGGGTTCCCCAAGGAAGCGTGATAGGGCCTCTGTTGTTTCTCATATACATTAATGATTTGTGCGATATAATAAGGGGAATGAAAAGATTATTTGCCGATGATGCTATTATTTATCGTGAAATCACAACCCAGGACGACTGCGCTTTGTTACAAGACGATATTATGAAAATAATTGCGTGGTGTAAAGATTGGCAGTTGGAGTTAAACGCTAAAAAGTGCCAAGTCATGCGTGTAAGTAAAAAGGTGAAACCATTTAGCTTTGAATATACAATTAATGGCACTGTCCTTAGAACGGTAGATTCCGCTAAATACCTAGGGGTAACAATTCGTAATAATTTGTCGTGGAATGAGCATATCGAGAATGTAATTGGGAAAGCAAATCGTATGCTTCGATTTCTAGGTCGTAATTTAAAACAATGCACTCCGGAAGTTAAATCGATTGCGTACAAGTCACTAGTGAGGCCTCACTTGGAATATTGTTGCTCTGTATGGGGTCCCCATCAAAAGGGATTAATGGAGGCATTAGAGATGGTCCAAAGAAGAGCCGCCCGATTCGTGACAGGTATATATAGTTGGAGGGAAAGCGTAAGTGCCATGTTGAAGGAGTTAGGTTGGGAAGACCTGGAGCACCGAAGGCGTTGCTCTCGACGGAAGCTAATTGAAAAATTCTCGACTGACGTATTTCGGAATGACAGCAAACAAATATTGCTACCAGCAACATTCATATCTCGGAATGACCGCGAAAATAAGATAAGAGAAATCAGGGCCAGAACTGATTCATTTCTCTACTCATTTTTTCCACGAGCGATTAGGGAATGGAATAGAATGGATTTACCGGGCGAGTAAACACAAAATCGGACAGGAGTAGCTTCCGATAAAGCACTCCGGCCATCCTGATCTGGGTTTTCCATGGTTTCCCTAGATCGCTCCAGGCGAATGCTGGGATGGTTCCTCACAATAGCCCATGGGCGCCACCTGCCATATCCCGTATATCCCTTCCAAACCATTACCTTTCCTGATAGGTGCAATGCACCCTCCGCCAAACACTTTTAGTGAATCGCGGAGTAATAGTAATAGTAGTAGTAGATAGTAGTTGACGCACACCTGTGGGGGGGTGCAACCAATACCCCCAAATGTGCTGCTTTTGTACATTTCCCACAGGTGGGGTTGCCCTTACAGTTCACAGTCATATGCCCAAACCGCTGGCACTTAAAGCAGTGCATCGGGTCTGGAACATTCGGGCGAACGTTCAGATGTAGGTATCCAGCTTTTATGGACTTCGGTAACGTCGGAGTGTCGAACGTCAGAACGAAGGTGGCAGTTTTCTCAAGACTGCCGTTAACCCTTTGTTTGATTTGCCTAACCTCGACCACATTTTCTGATCCCCACTCCTTAAGGAGTTCCTCGGACTCTATACTATTAGATCTCTGCAAGTGATCACTCCTTTGCTGGAGTTTAGAGTATTATGGAGTTCACATTTCACTGCAAACTCCCCGAGCTTCTCACACTTAAGGAGTAAAACAGCCTGCTTGTGGTTAGATGTTTCCAGAAGCAGTGTCCCATTTCTCAGCTTTTTTTACACTCTTCAAGCTTCACGCTATTCCTTCCAATCCTTTATGTATATAAAACGGAGAGACCTTTTCAAAGGATCCCTCCGTTCTTGCCATGATCACAAAGGCGTTGTCTATAAGACAACCCTTGTTACTGTTGTCTTGTTCCGGAGGAGAGCTGTCAACCCTCGCCCACTTGTTTGAACTGGGTGTATTTTTATTAACCTGTGGCACACCCGGACCGCAGGGGTTTTTGGTTTGCTTGTGAGATGGAATTTTGGCCCATGAGTAAAAACCAGTTTATGAGGAAATGCTTATACAACAGGGGTGGGCAGGTGCCTCTGAGGTTGCACGTTAGCGAGTGATCTGCCTCTCACCCATGCACCTCCACGGCACGTGTCCGACCTTGAGGTTCAGGTTTACACCGTCCTCACGATCCGGGCGATTAAGCAAAGATCCCCGTTCTCCTAGGCACACAACGTTCCACCACCACGCCCTACGGTGGTCGTTGAAGCATGGTAGGAGTTTACGGTGTGGGAAACTTGCGGCGCTCACAAGTTTCCAACTCCGACACCGCAGGTTCGCCAAACCCGTACCTGGCACTTGCTTAACAGGCCCCTGTGGGGAAGACCTATGGAAGACCAAGATGGATTGACCAGGAGAATAAAGATTAGAAATGATTGGAGACAAACAGTGGAGAAAACATTTTGGATTGACTGTCAGAAGTGAAAGAGGATGTGCCAGATGAACCACAGAAGTCGAAACTTCAAATGACGGAATATATGATCTTTTCTAGAGCCCAGGACTGAACAGTGCATAAGAAATTGATATAATACACATGGTGGATATTGTGTGGAGTATAATGGGAATTCTTAATATGAAGGATAGAAACTGTACAGAAATTATAGCTGCAGGCAGTCCATTAATGTTCACAACTGCATTTACAGCATAGCTCAAAGAAATCTCAACAGCTTAAATTCCCCCAGTTAATTTTAGAATCATTTTCAACCAAGAACAAGTACAAAACATTATTACAATTGCAAAACAGATACCATAATTGTTAAAGACAACTGGTTAAAACTGTATATAAATTCTGCAAAAAACTAATTAATAATAGCATAAATGTTTTCCAAATAACAAAGGTTATGGAAAATGACTCTTCACTCACCAAAGTTGAAGGTTGTGATGAGTGAAACACCAGACAAACAAAAATATATACAATATTCCAGTTTTCACCTTATTCCTGCACTAGGGAAAGAGTCATACGATTCGGGAGGTGTGCATATGATGAAGTTTACCACATGACCGGCTAGGCAGCGGAAAACTGATTTTCCCAAAACCACGGCCACTTCAGAACTTCGGAGATGGGAACTTGCGTACCAAAGTATCCTGGATACCAGACACTCACTCACCTGTCCTAAGCCACTGATAAAAATCTACCTTTAGACCCATCACTCATTATTATTAGCATTATCATTGTTACCATTTAAATAGTAGCAAATTTCTTCCATACTTATTTATTGTTCACTTTATACTCTGTACCCTTTTGTTATATATATTAATTTAATCATTTCATGTGTTTAACACCTCCCAAACAATATGACCCGTTCCCTTGCACATAAATAAGATGAAAACCAAAATTTTCTATATGTTTTTGTTTGGCTCGTATGTATTTTACTTGTCACAATCTTCGACTTTGTTGAGAGAAGAGTCATTTTCCCTATCCTTTGTTATTTATACTGCATAAGAGCCAATTCATTTTTCCTTAATATCAATGAATGCTTTATGAAAGAGTAGACTACAATCCCTTGGATGTGATATATTACTAGCTTTTTGTTGACTAGATTATATTCACAAAACTGATGATGGGTATTAAAAAACAAGTGAAATTGGTCTCAGTCTTGAACATCTGGCTACTGATGCAACAAGGCAGTCAAATAATTTTAAAACTAATGGTTACAAGCAGACGAGAGTCGTTAAAAAAAAAAATTTTCAACCACTAATGAAATATTTGGCCACAGAGTTGCACTTACAAACATAAAATCAATTGCTGAGTGTAAAAGGAAAAAAAGCATAGCCTAGAGTTCCGAAATACCTTCAAAAGAATCTTTTAGAAGATATCTGTTTCTTTAATTAAATGGAGCTTATCTTTCAAAGGACACTTTTTAAGAGCCTTGGAATTATTTTACTTATATAATCAAGGAAAATTCTGAATTATATAATAATATTTAATTTTTAATTAAATTGCAATGGAGTGCACGCTCTGGTGGCAATTTCCCTACACACCCATCTTCCCCTTTCCTGCACCCACCTGCAAATTTTTGCTTTAAATTCTTTCAACATTTTTGGTAACTTATTCAGATCACTGGCATCCTTACCCACAAAAGAGAATCTTTCTACATCCTTGTGTCTGAAATAGTGTGACAGCTTGTGGTCATGGTCATCTTTTCCCTTCCATGCCTTACTTTTAATTCTTACTCTAATATCTTTCCACGACTCATCACCAATATATGAATTGTACACTCCCATGACCCTCTTCACCCAGCTTCTGTCTTCCAATTCCAGCTCTTTTATCATATCTGTTACTGATCGCATTCTGCGGTAATTTCCAGAAACAAATCTAGCAACCCCTTTTTTTGCACCCTCTCCAACTCCTGTATTTGCAAAATGTGGGTTCCGTACTACACTACATATTCAAGCAATGGTCTGACCGAAGTTTTGTAACCCAATTCATTTACTTCTCTCGTACATTACCTCATCACTCTCTTTGGCAAATGCAGAATTTTGAAACCTGTTCCTACTACCTGACCAATGTGTCATGCCCAGTTAAGCTTGTTATCAAATGTAATGCCAAGATATATAAATTTCAAGTATTCAACAAGCAATAATTTCCCCACCTTATAATTGTATTTTTATTTGTGTATCTAATGACATGACTCCTCTTTGCATTTATCTTCATCCCATGTTTACCAAGCCAACTAGATATCCTGTTCAGATCACCCTGCAGACGATTACAGTCCTCTACCATTTTGATCCTTTTATATAGCATTATATCATCCTGAAAAAATTAATTTCTGATGGTAAACAATCAACACAATTATTCATCATTAGAATAATGAATAGCAATGGTTCAAATACACTACCGTGGCACTCCCATTTTTACTTCCACTTCTTTTGATACTCCATTTCCTACCCTAATTTTCTGTTTTCTACCTTTTAAAACTTCTTCTACCCAGCAAATCATGTTCTCATCCACTCCAATAGTTTTTCCCTTTTTTACTACTATGTTATGGCACAGTCTGTCAAAAGCCTTTGACAGATCTAGTGCTTCACTGTCAATTTGGCCTCCCTTGTCCATTTCAACAGAAATATCTTGCATATATCCCACCAACTGAGATTTGCATTAATATCCTTGCCTAATGCCATGTTGCCTACTTGAAAAACACTTGCGATCCTCATATATTTTGATGTGGTTGCATATCAATCTCTCCATTAATTTACCTACCACTGATGTCAAACTGATTTTCAACTCTCTTTCTCACCGCTCCTTTAGGTACCGGCACTACTATTGCACTTTTCCAGTCCTGAGGTAAGTAGCAAGTATCCAGACTCAATTTAAATAATATTTTAAAATAAGCTACAATGCCACATCCAGCTATCTTTAAGATATCTGTAGTAATATTATCTACACCAGCCCCTTTATGTTTTTTCAGCTTTCTTATTTCCTTCATGATATCCTCAGGATGAATTTAAGATTTTTTAGTCTGTTCATTTGTAATGGTGTTTTTAAGCTCGTTCTCCGAGTTACTCTCTCCCATTTCTGATATGGTGTCCCTAAAGCCTCACTAAACCATTTATTGGTAATAGCCCAAACACTGGGACTCATCAAGGAATACTAGTTTTGTCCTGAAAACTGTTGTACACGTTAGTTTGGTGTTATTATTTAATATATCTTGCTCTTGGAGCTGTAAAATATATCAATTCTCAGAAAATTGACTCGAAAAGTGCCCTACCGTTAAGCCGCGCGCGACTGGGAAAAGGCATACGGCGATGTATAATGATAACGCAAATGTTCCTGCTTCACCTCTGTTCAGGCGGCGCTAATAATTCTGCTCAAAATCACGGTAGCTCATTTAAAAAAAATAATCAAATTCATTAAGGTACAACGGGCAGCGGGTTTTATCTAACAGGCAATACCGCTGCCTCGCGACTGTTAACGTGTCTTCATCGTGACGTCACATCACGTACAGTCAATTTTTGTGACTACTGTGACCACAACCAGATGTTCAGTTTTGATGTGTTATCGGACAACTGCGGCCGCTTACCAGCGGCCGCCTGCATCTGATCCACCTTCAGCATATCAGTTTATGTTGATATTGTACAGCTTTAAATTATTGTGACCTCACTACGCTCGGTCACAATTGTCACAAAAATTGACTGTACGTGAACGTGGCGTCACGATGACGACACGTTAACAGTCGCGAGGCAGCGGTATTGCCTGTTAGATAAAACCCTGGGCAGCTTCTATGAACATTATGGTCCAGGCTGCATTGAACCTATCCACAAGCGCTGCTAATAATTCTGCTCGAAAATCATGGTAGCTCAAAATTTTTTAAATAAATTTCAATTTTTGGATCAACCGGTCTTTCAACATATCCAAAACCACTGCTAATGCTTCTTGAAAATAAAGAAAAATTAAATCTTTAACAAATTCAAGTTTTGTTTTAGAAACAAAAACTATGTGCCATTCTGGTACAGGCTGCATTTCAACCTCAGATTAAAAACATTTATAAATATTAAATTCCTTCAACCCTATGTTAAAACACGAATACTGCCGCTCTTTCATCATAAACACAACTTACGTTAATATTACTGCAACCTACTTTCATAAATGCCAAAGGCCAATGCCGTAGAAAATTAACATCCCAGACCTAACATATGCTTGACAATGCAATATCTATTATCGTTGGAAAACGCATGTATGTATGTAATTATGGCGTCTATCATTTGCTTACGATTGAAAGTTGTGTCAATTTTTTTTTTTTTTTTTTTTTTTTTTTTTTTTTTTTTTTTTGTATGCGTGTGCAAATTCTTTCATGAATAAATTTTTAATGGCTGTGACAGCAACATATTCTTAAATAATATCGTTCCAAGAACGTCTGCATGATTGTTATACGTCGTTATAGTATATCTACCAGTCACACGCCGTATAATGTAACGTCACTTTTTGAGTTAAGTTTGTAAGGTATGTATAAGTTTTACAGCTCTAAGAGCAACATATATTAAATAATATCACCCAAGGAATGTGTGTAACAGTTTTCAGACCAAAATGACAGTTCCTTGACGAGTCCCAGTGATTGCGCTCTTGCCCAGTTATTTAAAATCCCTGACTTTTTCAAATCCTCATTAACTATCCTTATCTATAAGCATCTCAACACCCTCCCTTCCCCTCAGTTTTCTAACATAGCCACAGAAATTTCTAGATGCATCAGTCAATGGTCCCCCTGCACTGATAATACTCTTCATAAACCCATGTTAGCCACCTTCTTAGCTTAAGTCCTTGTTTAGTTGTTTTAAATATTCCCTACTACCCTGCTGTCTTTTTTTTTTTACTTGTGGCTTTAGGCCTCGTCGGTGTCGAGGTCATTAGAGGCGGGATGGGTCTGGGGGACAAGGAACGGGAAGGAATTCAGCCATGGCCTTTTTGGAAGAAGCATCTTGGCATTCGCCTGGAGTGATTTGGGGAAACCTGGATGTCCAGACGGGGACTCGAACTGGTGTCCTCCCAAATGCGAGGCTAGAGTGTTAACCCCTCACGCCGCCCGCTCGGTTGTTGTCTCTTATCTCTGTTATGTTCTCTTCTTACCAAGCTCTTAAGCTCCTCACCTCCCTATAATAGAACACAGGTTCTCTACTTCTCTCTATTTTCTGTTTTGGAATAAATTTTTCTTCCCTCTTCCTTATTAACTCCATGAACTCTTCCCACCTTGACTCAACTGTACTGTACTTGTGCCTTCCTTCCATTTGCTGAAACATTCTCTGAAATTTCCCTTAAAATTCAAAATTTATGACTTTTTATAAGTGTACCCCATTTCCCCCTTCAATTTTGGCCGCTGATTCACTGAATCCTCTAATATCCATCAGAACTGCTTCATGATCACTTATTCCTTCTGTTACTTGACTCACCACAAGGTTATCATCTGGCTTTATTAGGAATATATTTGAAATATTTTGTCCCCTAGTGTTCTGCTCGACCACTAGTGTAAATCCTCCTTTCCCTTATTAGGGTATTGTTAGGTATATCACAGTACACTATCACAGATGGGAATCATCAATCATACTTCAGGTATTATGTGAAAATATGTAACTTATAATTGCAAAAATTCCACAGATAATGTCCCCTTTTCAAGAAATGAGATTGAAGTGAACCCATACACTATTAAACTCACTCTCCAACTTTTCATTAGATATATAAAGCTGGTAAGATGCTAATACTCACCTTCTCATACAGTCCAGAGCTCTCTGAAATTCATGTTCTGCCAAGTCATATTCCTTTACAAGAACATGACACTGCTCCAGAGTGACAGACATCCCAGTTCGATCTTTAGCACTCTTGCAGCTTGTGAAACGTAAGCCTGTTTCCAGAAAATTGATAATTATTTCGTTTAGAAAGTGTCAGTTGCAAAAGCAATAAGGGTATCGAAATATTAACAATGAATTAAAAACATAAGGAAGTTTGAGGGAAATTAAATGATAAATTCCTCATATTTAAGACTGATAAGAATAAGTTTACTAGTTTTAAATTAGAAACTATTATAACTGCTACATCACACATTTCTAAATAAGAATGGAGCAATGAATTATTTTACTGACTTTGTGATTTAAGAGACTGATAGATGTGTTGCACATATTCATAGCTCCCTGAACCCGATTCCTTGCCTATATATATAATAACAATGAGCAGGAAAAAGCTTTAAGGCAATAAAATTAAGGAAGGATAGGGAAATATGACCCAACACTTACCACAGATGAAGGCGGCTGGGACGACGAACAAAAAACAAACACAAGAGAAGCGCAATATTTCGGCCTACAACAGCCTTAAACGTGCAGAAGGTGAAGCACCAGGCGCCGTCCATGTGTACACATAGACAGCCGACTGGTGAATGGCGTCTCAGGCGCGGATGGTAGTTTAGGTGGAAGGGGGGGGGAGGGAGAGTAAGCTCAAATATTGGGTCGATAATCGATACTGATGACGATATGTTATTATTGAAAGAGGTGAATAATAACTGGGTGGGGATATATATATATATATACTAGCATTTGCCCGCTGCTTCACGCGCGCGTGCCTTGGCAGGTGTAGAAATTATTTACCGATTTTATTCTCTTATCAGACATTAATGTGGAAAGGCATGAACTGTTAATGTATTCTGAATAGTTTCGTTTGTTTCGGTTAATACGTTAGGTTCGGTTTTCATACTGATGTCAGAGAGTTGTTTTATTCATATTTTAACGTGATGCAATTGATTCAATAGTAGAAAAGGTTCCTGAAAAATTAACAATAGTAATTCGTGGTTGTAATTATTGTGCGAAGTATAAACATTTATTGCTTAGAAAGGCTTTCACGGTTCAAACGACATTCTTTCTTCTGTGCGCTTTCAGAAGCTATGGATTTAGCGTATAGAACCCGGTTATAGGTCAATCGCTTTTCTCGGTGCAGGTTACTTTCAGGTTGCTGTAGCTATTTCATCTAGTTCTCTTTGACGTTGCAGACGATGTTGTCGGTCTATTTCACTCTCATTTAGCCGATTTCGGCGACATCTTTTAGCTGCAGAAGTTGACACCGACAGATTAGATCTCTTTCGCAAGGGCATATCATAAACTTTTATACTTACCCAACTCACAGCACTAACAATTAAAACGTTTTCACAGCTGCAATTATCACTATGCGTGAACTTTGGCTGCGAGTATATAGATGAGCATAAACTTGGTTACAATATAGAATATATGTGGTAGTAATAAATAATATTATTTCTGAAAGTAATATTTAACTCAGCTAAAACATAATATTTTTAAATGCTGATATGGAGGATTCCACGTTAACCGTGGAACCGAAAATTTAAATGGATATATAACAGTTGTAACATTAACAATGCTGATATTATAATCATTATGTGTAATTTTTTTTTTTGGCGATTTTATGTGTAAACTTTGCCTGGGATTATATAGCTAGGTATAAGCTTTGTTAAGGATGTATCTGTGGATATAATGAAAAATATTGTTTCCATGATACTTAACTAAAAAAAGTTTATTTTTAAATGTGGATACCGAGGATTGCAACATAACCGCGGTGCCATAAATTTATGTAAATATAGCAGTAATCTACGACTTAGTCCTCTTGGAAGTGTGCTGAAATATAATAATTCGTTACCAATAATCACAGCATCTCAATTTTTCTGATTTTTTTTTTTTTTTATTTTTTGTTGTTTGGATATTGGTTTTATTTTATGTTGATACACCATCAATTATTCCTGCTTTATAATAGAAATTTACGTGAATTGGAGCTACTGTTGATTTCAAATCGTCGTATCATTACTGTCATTATTTCAGTCAGATATAATTAATCCAAAAATGTCGAGTTGTGATCATGGTACAGTTTATGTAGTAACGTGCATGTAACTGAAACAATTATTTCTGAGTGGCAACATTATGGCAAGTTGTGAATCGCTTGAAATGCAACCAGACAGCTGATATGATGCTTTGTGATAGGCCTAAGAGACGATGCCTGCAGCTTTATAATCTACGCGGTGTAGCATTAGGATATGAAACATTTTTAATTTAAGTTTCTTTCAATATAGCCGTATTTTCTATGTAATTATTTCAGTCGCATGTAAGTACCTGGTGAAACAACAGCCTGGACCAGATGACAATTGACTCGTTTTGTTTAGCATCAGGCATAACGGGTTTAGTTTTAAAATTTACGCGGTGTAGAATAGAATTTTAGGATGCCTAGTTATATTTGAAATAAAAATTCGTTACCAATAATCACAGCATCTCAATTTTTTTCTGATTTATTTATTTTTTGCTGTTTGGATATTGGTTTTTATTTTATGTTGATACACCATCAATTAGTCCTGCTTTAAAATAGAAATTTACGTGGAGTTAATCTTGGTTTCAAATCGTCGTATCATTATTGTCATTATTTCAGTCAGATAATTAATTCAAAAATGTCAAAATGGATCACGGTACAGTATATGTACTAATGTGCATGTAACTCAAGCAATTATTTCTGAGTGGCAAAATTATCGCAAGTTGTAAATCGATTGAAATGCAACCTGGACAGTGATGACAGCTGATATGCTGTGTTATAGGCCAAAGGGACGATGCTTTTAGCTTTATAATTTACGCGGTGTAGCATTAGGATATGAAAAATTTTTTATTCGAGTTTCTTTCAATATATCTGTACTTTCTATATAACTATTTGAGTCGCATGTACCTGAATTTTCGGATGCCTAGTTATATTTGCACGTTATAAGCCACGAGACATATTAATCGAATAAAGTACTTCCAAATATGTGCAATTCCGCACAAGTCATTATGAAAGAAGTATGTTTTATTACTTGCTGATATTTATAATAGCTGTTTTTCAGACATCGCTCTTTGAGAAAAAACTGAATTTCGTATTAAGTATTGGCTTATTGTTGCTGTATTGTTCAGCGATCACGTAGCAATTTTGTTCCAGTGACAAACTGTATAACAGTCTACCAGAGACAATACATGTCTTCCATGTTAGTAATATATAACTTTTTCGTAATTCAACAGACCTGTTACGATTCAAGTAAATGCTGATTATACTTGATTCACGTATTCTTTTTATTTTGAAGTACTGCGGTCCAGAAAAATGAATCACAGAAGTAAAAAAAAAAAAAAGGTAAATCCTAAGGTCTCTTTATGAAAGGAGTGACCGTCTGAATGTGTATAATTATCTGTGGTCTACAGTTTCACCTTTCTGAAGTTTTTTACTGACTTGCTTCTTCCCATGGTACATATTAGCCGTTAGCTACTTCTGCAGATGTTGATCAGCAACATTAGCTTTCAAAATTTGGAAACACCATGCAAATTGATGGGGTAGTTTTTGCGTTATTAGAGATCAAGCCTCACTACAAACGCAGCTTGCTTACAGATTTATAATAGTATAGATATATATATAAAGTGAAACGTAAAATAAATGTAAATAGCATAGATAATAGTAAATACAGAAATACAAAAAATGTAAATGGTATAGATAATAAGTGCTGGGTCTGGTGGGCAGAGTTTATTGGAGATTGAGTCCAGGAGGATGTCTGGTGTCAAGGATATTCTGGTAGGCTAATTCCCATCCAGTTGCAAAACATGTCAGTTCCCACAAAATCAATAATTTTAACATCTGTTCTTCAGTTAGGGCAATCAGAGTTTTCCCTAACAACACGACCCCCTCTGAACTTCGTAGATGGGAATTAAACCTACCAGAATATCCTTGACACCAGACATCCTCCTGGACTCAATCTCCAATAAACTCTGCCCACCAGACCCAGCATTTATTATCTATACCATTTACGTTTTTTGTATTTTTGTATTTACTATTATCTACGCTATTTACATTTATTTTACGTTTCACTTATATATATATATCCCCACCCAGTTATTATTCACCTCTTTCAATAATAACATATCGTCATCAGTATCGATTATCGACCCAATATTTGAGCTTTCTCCCCCCCCCCCCTTCCACCTAAACTATCATCCGCGCTGAGACGCCATTCACCAGTTGGCTGTCTATGTGTACACATGTGACGGCGCCTGGTGCTTCACCTTCTGCACGTTTAAGGCTGTTGTAGGCCGAAATATTGCGCTTCTCTTGTGTTTGTTTCTTGTTCGTCATCCCAGCTGCCTTCATCTGTGGTAAGTGTTGGGTCATATTTCCCTATCCTTCCTTAATTTTATTGCCTTAAAGCTTTTTCCTGCTCATTGTTATTATATATATATATATATATGTCATCTGTTTTAATTTCAATTTAGTGTAAACATTGATCTAACGATTGATAACTGAGAAGCCAAAATGCTCTTGCATCTCTCTGCTCAAACAATGATGATGTTTGATAACTAGTATGAACAATACTCTTTAGTAATAACTGATAACAGGTGAGGTATATTGCACTTTTTCTTTACAAAACATATCCAAAGTGGTGCAACCCAATTATGTACAGCCACTGCTTCTAAAGATTTATTTTTCTCTATTTCAAGTCTATCACAAGTTTGAGATCAGAATTGATTAGAAAACTGAAAAACGATGCAAATATAATT
Organism: Vandiemenella viatica; assembly: GCA_031002005.1. NCBI lineage: Eukaryota > Metazoa > Arthropoda > Insecta > Orthoptera > Morabidae > Vandiemenella > Vandiemenella viatica. The sequence goes on from JARYHS010011408.1 coordinate 24,251,121, forward strand.
ACAACACCCTTAATCCATGAGTAAATGTTGTGGCATTTTGAAATCCTCAAACTTAAGAAAAACACTATTTGTTTTATACTGAATGAAGCATTTTCCATACCTTATCTGCAGCAAATGCACACACAAATTATATAGGAAGTCAAAAAATTAATGCAGGATTTATTTATTCACTAATTATCATAATTATTATGTTATTTCAAATGGTAAATATTGTGAATATGTATGGAATATAGTGTCTGGCAAGTATCCTAGATTTCATTGCAGATAATGGATTTTTCTTATAACATTTTTTCATCAGTATTTTTGGCTCAATTTTGTCAATAACTCTAAATTTCTAATTTTGATTCAGAAATCATTCATATTTTTTAGTGGAGACCTTAGGCTATCAACATGCAGAGCAAATCACATGGTATCAGGTTGCAGAACCTTGGTGGCCAATTCTGATCACCAATGCACAGAAACCACATGTCATCCAAATCCATTCTCTGCAAATGAGGCCTCAGATATTCCAGTAGCGTCTTGATGGGTGCACTGAAAGTTTATTTTCTTGACAAAGTCATCACCCACCAGCTGATTTTCCATTGCCCAGTTAAGAAAATGGAATAAATGGTCTTTTTTGATTTAGTTCTCGAGTCAGTTTGCTTGCTGCTTCTCGAAATGCTCATTTCCAACAAACAGTGGCAACCTGATGTTTCAGGACATTCAAGAACATTGTTGCTCATGGCAACAATTTTTTCCATTGATTGCCTGGTACAAGATTTGATAGTTCAGTTGGCCATAATTGTTCCTATTTATTCAAATTTTTGAACCTGTATTTGAAAAAGTAATTTCCTTTGGCCCATTTGTCCATATCAAATTTGCTGCAAGATATTTCTTGTTCTTGTAAAGTATAATGGCCAATATACATTTGTCTAGCATATTGCGGGTGTTACTCCATATTAACTGCAATGTATTTACTGTAATATATGACTTCATAAACCCTTCATACACTGAATGCACTCAACTAACTTTTGGGGCATTCCTTACTTGTAATTCTTTTACACGGAACACTGAATAGGTACAGAAAATAAATGCGAGATTTATTAAAACTGGTTTGGTTCTTGAATTTGACTTGAAATAAAAGCAAGACTCAATCTTGAAGTGAAGAAGTCAGATGCTGAAAAATTATGTATTTGGCAGTGTACATAGACAACATGGCTCTACTTCAGCCTCTATAAGAAAACCCTTCCCACCCCATATAATTTGAAGTGGCTTTTGCCTTGACACCCCCCCCCTTTTTTTCTCCATGGCACATAGCTTTTTTCCTTATTATTTCCAGAAGACTTTTTGTACCGTTTTTCTATTACCAGACTAAGGTTAAAATTATTTTGAATATAAATATCACGACCAATATCTGCTTCATATACTTTTCAATAAGCATTCTGTATGAAATTGTGACACTAGTCACGGGAAAACCTCTTTCTCAAATATTTCCCCTTCTTGAGGTGTTACCAAAACCGTTCTCCTCATCTCATTCGTCACTGTTTATTAATTTATAAAATAAACAAACCACACCAGCCATGTAAAAAGAACTAAGAACAGCTACGTCTACTGTTTTCTATTGCTGCAGTTCTGCTACCTCTCTTTCGGCATTACTAGTAAACAATTCTTTGTCCAGTTTAAAAGATTTGCGTAATTCGCTGAGGCCATTAGAGAGAATGAAAACTTGCTGGAAAAACATTTCTCATAAGCTTCCTACAGTTTATTGTACAGTTACATTTCACACCACACTTTGAACTTTAAATAACATTATAATTAAAGATACACTGAAATCCACTTGACAGAATAAAATTAATATTATTTTATCAATAGGATATGTGGTCATATGCTGGCAATCTGAATCAAAACATATCCCCCCCCTTTTTTACTCGAAACATCAAAACAATATGAATTGTCACTGGTTTGGAAAATGCTGTATTACATCTGTGTGCAAGTTTGAGTCTAGGTTCTGCATGTTTAAAGTCAGTTAGTTCAAATGCGCCCCAAATCGTGTGACCTAACTGGTGGCAAATAAAATAAATAAAAGCTATGTAGCTTGGTTCAGATATCCCCCCCTCCTTTTCAACTGAGCCTCATATTTTATGGATCCTCTCTTTTCAAAAAGTTTGGGCATTAGGGAGTGCTAAGTAAAATTTTTAGAACAGATTCTAATCTTAGATCAAAATTGAAGATATAGTTAAGGCATTTTAAATGTGGGAAGGGTTGAGTCCTTCACTGAAAAGTTTTTTCCCTTTAAACCTAGATAGAAATGTTATCAACAAACCGAAAAATATGAAATTTCATGAAAATTTTGGTGATCAACAATCTTGCCAATTCTTATATTACTTAAGTACTAACCATGGCCATAAAAATAAATGACCTTTAATGAACAAAAATAAACCACTCAAATTTATTGTGTTTTACACAAAATGTTAATGCTCACAGCAAGAACCTTCTTGAAAAAATGAGATCTTTTAGTATCTGCTACTGATCTAAGAAGCAGAAAGAACTTTTAAAAACTGTATTTATGGAGCACAGTAAGTAATTCATCATAGTGAAGTGTAGACTTTAGGAATTTGTTAGGGAACAAACCGCATACCGGGGTTGATGTATTGGTTTCTTCAACTAAACTATTGCACATTCACATTGACTGATAAAGTTTAAAAATGTTCAAAAACCATGGTTAACCTTCAGATATCACTAACTGCACAATCAAATCAGTCGCCACAAACCTAAATAAACCCTAGGTAAGGAGGGTGCTAATTTAGAAATGAAAAATTTTAAAGTTCAAATTACGAAATTAATCTATTCTCGAAAAAAGTTCCACATATTACACATATTGCAATTAGCCAAGGCTATTCATCAAACGTAGATTGCAAGAAAAGAAGCAAAACAGGACTGCCGAACTCCGAACAGAAAATTTACACTCTTCTCCTAATAGTCCACATGTGTTGTACTGTTCAAAATTCTAACATGTCTTCCATGTAGAGCACCATTGTCCACTTCCTGTTTTGTGACTACCCGGCATGCCTCACGTCTCAACGCGTGCTCGTTCAACGACACACATCTGTCCTCTCTCGAGGTCTTCACTTGAGTGACCTGGCTGCCAGCTCGCATTTCTTTTTGTGAGGATGGCATCTTACTACCAAAATCAAAAAGTGTTAAAGAAAAATATGCCACCAGAGGGCTCGCAGAAAATCACTGTGTGTAGAGCGTCTCCTAAGAAGTGTTTCGAGATCAGTGGGTTTTAGATCTAAATTTCTTTAAATCCTCGTAAAACATTTATTTCATCAGTGAAGTTGTACAGTTATTTTGATTACACACTATTTGTTTAACAATTTCCGATATTTAGAAACATTTGACTCAAATTTTAACCTAAACGCCTACTCTTTCCAAAAAGCTAATTATCTTTCAAATCTGTTATGTATTTCAAAAGTTATTGGACTTCAAAAATCCGAGGTTTGAGCTTTTGTCTTTTGGTTCTGCTTGAAATTACTGTTTTCTTATTTAAGATTTATCTCGCAAAGGTGTTGTTTCCAGAACTTTTCTTTAATTTATTTAAGCGTTTTACAAGTGTTTTTAATTACCAAAGTGGCTTTAAAAGTTCGTAATTTCAGTTTATAAGTGACCACATTTTCGTCCTATATTGTTACTTTAAAATTACTTATATCGTTTATTAGACCTGCAACTGTTTGAAACTTAAAAAAATGTTTGACGAGATATTATTTGGTGGCATAAAAACTACTTTTTAAACTCAGAAACTACATAGCTGTGTTGTAATCTTTTATCGAAATATGCACATGGATCGTTGTTTAAAAAAAAAAATCGTGTTTACTGTCTTTAACCTATCTAAAACTACAAATTATTAGTGAATTTTAATTTCTTCGGTATAATTATTATTATAATAGTTCTTTACAGTATCGAAAAGTTTGGAAAATTAATGATTTGATCTCGTAACCAAACCTGGTTGTTTACAATTTTGAATAGCTACGGATTATGCTTATTTAGGCAAGTTTAAAAGTGATTTCCTATTATAAATTGTTTATTTGCTGTTACTATTATCTGTTTATTTACTTTACCTTTAGATATCGTGACTTAGGTTTTAGGCTGCAGTACTATGTAGTAACATTAACCCTATTTCTCATTGCTTTTGGCTGATTATTAAAGATACAAAAAGTAAGGTAGCTTACAAATTCTAGAATATGGAAAATTGAACATTGAAGTGCGGTGCTACAGAAGGATTCCAAGAATTAAGTGTGGAGATAAAGTACAAAATGAATATGTTTGGAAATGAAGAGCGAAGAAAAGTTTGTGGAAGTCTTACAGAAAGAAGAATCATTATTTTGAGTTACTTTTTAGGACATGTGGAGTTGATTTATTTGTTAATGGTGTGAACAATTGAAGGACAAAAGAACTATAGAGAAATGACAAGATTAGAATATACGAAGCAGATAAAATTGAGATCAGCTGTAAGAGGCAAAATGTAAAATAATAATAAAAAATTTGAATGATTGGTGTGGTGTAGTACTATGAATCATTCCTATTAAAAATGATATCTATTTTTTTTTTAAATTGAATTATTTGATGGAAACACTAGCATAGTTTTTATTTTTTGGCAGTTAACAGAATAAATGTTTAAAACCATACCTTTCATTTTACGACAAATGTGTGATGACAAATGCAATACTTCCACATTCTTGCTTTGCCTTGTGTGGATAGCCTGACGAAGTTTCTCTACAAGATCTGTCAGGATGTTATCACCCATCTGAAGTGCACACATCTGACCTGGAAGAGTAACAGAATAAATAAATAATATATTAAATAAATTTCACACCATGAATGGAAAAAATCCTGAAATTTAACTGTTGTCCAATACCACATTTTGTAAATTAATTCCAGTGGAGGTAATGAAATCTTAGAACTACAACAGGATATAAAAACAGATTTCCAACCCTTTAACAGCTACCTAAATACATGCAGTATTTGTGATATTAAGACTCTCCCAGCAGGCAGCTGTTTTCATTAATTGGTAAGATGCATTCCAGTTCTGGCCCTCACTTGCTTCTCTTACTCTTTTTCATTACATAAACAACTATCTTAAGTCAATAGTATTTAATTTCAATAATATCTTATTTTGTTTATGTTAGTTTACAATGGTTATACAAGTAGTGTTCAATACATTGTCCTTTCTTTTTATTCATTGCACAGTCTCCATTATATACCTCTCAACTCCTCCATATATGTAAACAACATTGGTGTAGGAAGTAATGCCACAAGGCAAATTTTGATTATTCCCTTCCCATGTTTAATATTTTCACTGGTATTGTATTTGCTCCAGCACCATCTCCCTCTAACTAATGGCTGAAACCATGAATCGTATGTCTATGTTGATTATTGGTGCCTGCATGATCTCAATCTCACATTTATATTCTAACGAAGGACATAATCGGAAATTTTTATTGTATTTATGGTGGTGTTTTTTTTTTATTGCTGCTGTCTTCGTCCATTCAAATTTGGTTAATGATGGATGATTTTGTGTTTCCTTATCCGTACACGAATCAAAATATTTACTGAATATGTTATATTCTGAATACGAGACGGCAATTAACTCAACCATTTCAGATTCACCAATAACGGTTTAATAAAGTCTCTCTGATCGTATTTTGCTACTGTGCTGAAAACGAGTTTAATAGTCATATTTAATAAACTTCACATTTATTTCCCCAGTAAGAACACCTAAAGTTGTTCACATTTTGGTGTTTTATCTCCTGTGGCCTTTGGTCTTTTTGTTCCAGTCTTCACAAATCTATGCCTAAAGAGAGATAACAGTAATTTGTGAAAACTGATTTATTTTCTTCCTCTCCAAACTCTTGTGTTATCATGATAGTCTGCGCAATGTCAAATAACACAGTACAGCTAACTGTAATAGTAGTAGTCCGCGATTCCATTTTATTCACATTCTTAATTAAATAACGATTATATAAACCTAAAATTAATATGAATCTTTTTGAAATAAAAGAAAGCTGAAGTGCAATCACCATGTCTTCTTCCATGATCCAAATTCTTTAGCATTTTTTGTCTGTTAGCCAATTACACTGTATTTGGAAAAAAGGAGGGGAGGGGTCAAAGTAACCTAGCAGTTAGAACTGGGTATTTTAAAGTATCATTGTAAAATACTGAACTAGAAAGAATGGGGCAAGTTACAAACCTGCAAGATAGTGGATTTTGCTAAGACAAAAGCTTTGAGTGGGTGGCTTAAATTGATACCAACACTTTAGTCTGCACCAAATTCATGGAGACTGGAGGTGTTTATTTTAAATACATGTAGAAGGTGGAAGCTCCTCAGTACGTACATTACTACACCTGATAGACACTCTGATATGAGGACAAAGTCAGTACAGCAAACTGGTAGTTTTTTTTTTAAATGAATTACTTTATTTCACTCTACCAGTTAACTCTTTAGTGTGAATCTCAGGTATTGGGCCTTTTTTTCTGTCATTGGTCTTTCAACTGGTTTCATGCAATCCTCCATCCCTTCCTCTCTTGTGCCAACCCCTAAATGTCTACATATCCCTTACAATCCATGTCCTCAATTATCTGCTTCATATATTCTAATCTCTGTCTTCCTCTACAGATTTTACCTTCGACTGTTCCCTCCACCAACAAATTAACCAATCCACCAAATCTCGAAATATGACCTACCAGCCTGTCTCTTCTTTCTGTAAGATTCTTTTACAAACTTCTTTCCTCATCCATTACTTCCAAAACTTGTTCATTTTGTACTGACGGTCCACTTAATTTTCAGCCTTCTTTTGTAGCATCACATTTCAAATGCTTAAATTTTATTTATTTCTGGTATTCCTCAAGCCCATGCTTCGCTGCCACAAAGCGTTAAGCCCGACACATAGTTTTAAAAAGTTCTTTCAAAGTTCTACATCAATATTTGAACCTAAAATATTTCTCTTTCACGAGCGTTCTTTTTGATAGTGCTATTTTGCTCTTATCATTCCTAATTGGGCCATCGGTTGTAATTTTGGTTCCCAAGTAGCAGCATTCACTTACTTTTCCTATTGCATCAGATCCTATTTTTATATGTAACCTACTGTGTTTGGTATAATTTCTGCTACATTTCATCACTTTTGTCTTGCTCTGATTTATATTCAGTCCAAACTCTTCCTTCAGTATTTTGTTCATGATATTCAGTAACTTCTCAATATCCTCAACCTGTTCTGCTAACAAGACAATGTCGTCAGCAAATTGCAGCATACCGATTTTTTCTCCTTGAACACTTATGACACTTTAAATTTTTCTTTTACTTCCTTTATTGCTTCATCTACATACAAGTTGAATATTAACGGGAAGACTACAACCTTGTCTCACACCCTTTTCAATTGATGCACGTCTCTCACGATTATCTACTTTTATTATAGCCACTTGACTCTTATATAGTTTATAAAGTATTTTTCTATCTTGATATTTTAGACCTGACTACTTTAAAATTTGGAACATCTTGTCTTACCTAACATTATCATTAGCTTTTTCTAAACCAACAAATGCCATATAAGTATCTGTTTTTCCTGATCTGCCCTTCAAGTGCTATGCCAGAATTGCTTTCCTTGTGCCACGGTTTTTCCTAATCCCAAATTGATCTTCACCTACTATCTCTTCTACTATCCTTTCCATTCTTCTGTATATTTTTCTGGTCAGTAATTAATTAAAAACTTACACTATTTGTGTAACCCAAACATTTCGTCTGTACATCATGAATATAAGATACAAAGTAACTGTACTGAAGGTAATCAATTTGCTCTTTATCAGAGGATTGGCAATGTGAAATAGTAGTACACATACCTAAATGACAGGTGACGCATAGGGTTGAAAATTAAAGGCCAATTAATTTGAAATTAGCAATAGGTAAATTGATGGAGAGATTGATATGCAGCCACATCTAAAATGACTGAGGAAGTAAACTGGTTTTTCAAATTGGCAAAATGGTTATGCCAAGATATTAACGTAAATATCAGCAGAGTTATATGCAAGATATTTCAGATGAAATGGATGAGGCAGGCTAAGTTGTTAGTGTAGTATTAGATTTTTTCAAGGCATTTGGCAGATGTAATGCATTGCATTGCTTATCGTTGATTTGATGGACTGATTATAATTATGAATAACTCAATTCTTTAGATCCAAAATATATTGTTTATTATATATTATTCGGATCTTCTAGGAATTACAATGAAACTGGTTATTCTCAGAAGATGCAGGTTCGCTTTTTGGCAATGATCATCTTGAGCATTCAATCTACTCATCTACACTGATAACTAACATCTCTCGAGTCGTCATCTCCATAGCATCTTATATCTAATTGCCTTTTCTCTAAGAATATATTTACATATATTATTAATTTCTATCTACTCTCAGGAAATAAAAATATAATTTTCTTATGAAAATATTTCTGTTCTGCCACATGCCTCCTCCAGTTTACCATGGCTTTACTTAAAAAGACATCGGTAAACTTATAAGAGTAACCTTGCATCTTGATCTTCTGAGATCCCCATTTCTCTTATTCCTAGTAGAATTGTTTACAAAACATTTTACAACACATTCTCTTCTTAATACTAATAACATAATGAAATGAATTAAAAACATGTCTGAAAATTCGTACAAATGCAAGTCCTGTCACGGTCGCCATGTAACGCTTTGAGTCACTTATCGTTGATTTGATGGACTGATTGTAATTATGATTAACTCAATTCTTTAGATCCAAAATATATCGTTTATTAGATATTATTCGGATCTACTAGGAATTACAATGAAACTGGTTATCCTCAGAAGATGCAGATTCGTTTTTTGGCAATGATTATTTCGAGCATTCAATCTACTGATCTACTCTGATAACTAATATCTCTCGATTCCTCATCTCCATTGCAACTTATATCTTATTGCCTTTTCTCTAAGAATATATACATATTATTAATTTCTATCTACTCTCAGGAAATACAAATATAATTTTCTTATGAAAATATTTCTGTTCTGCCACACAGAGTGAACAATGAAAGGGAGTAAATAAGGTAAATACTATTGGAATAGATAAAAAAGTTACTTGATGAGTAGAGGAATTCTTAAAAAGGTAGAAACTGAAGTGTTATGGTGGGTAATATAGTCCCAAAAAAGGAGTGCCACACGATGGTGTATTGTGACCATTGCCCTTTTTGCTATTATAATGAATATTAGTGTTAATACTTTAAAGTTAGAATTTAGGTAGTTTTCAATGACAATGTTATAAAAAAAAGCTGCACGATAACCTCAACACGATATCTAGCTGGATAGGTTGTCATGGAATGAAAATAAATGCCAAGAAGAGTGAGCTTTTGGGTGAGTATATGGATAAAAAACTAAATGATATTTATAGCTATACAGTGTGAAAGGAACTGCTTGTTAAAGACCGAAGCGAATGTATCTTTTCATAAAATTTGATAATAATTTCAAATTGGCAGGATATAATGCACAGATATTTCAAAATTACTCAGACTATTGCTTAAATATGACGGTAAAGTATGTTATCCATAATTTAGGTTTGAATACAGAATTTGGAGAGAGTGGAAAGAAGGGGAACTAGGAACGGAAAGGAATTTGGCCATGGCCTTTTGAAGGAAGCATCCCAGCATTTGCCTGGAGTGATTTGGGAAACCATGGAAAACCCAAATCTAGATGCTTGGACGGGGATTCAAACCACCGTCCTCCCGAATGCGAGGCCAGAACGCTAACCGTTACACCATCATGCTTGGTCACAATTGAATTAAAATTGCTGTATACCAACAATTTTTTGATAGTTATTAGATTATTTGTCTATTAACCCTTTAACTGCTATGGTTCGCCCAGCCGAGCTCTCACTGAGTACTGCTTTGTTTACGCCTAAGCTGTTTACCTGCGCTGGAATGCCGCGTTTGACTGATACCTGCTCTGCTGAGGTGGGCACACGGACCAGACTGCTGTGTGCTGGATATAATCTGGAGCGTTGTGTGTGACGGTATTCTGCTGTCGCTCAGCAATTTGAAACCCCAGATACAAAATAAATGCTGTTAATATAACATCTAAAGTTTTTCAGTTTAAAGCTCCTCTAAAAGTGAATGTCTGCTTAAGCAAACATGCAGGTACTTCATATACTAAATAGATATTACAGCAACTGAAATGTTTTTTGTTTGCGAGCGTAGTAATTTATATGTAGAGAATACCTTTCTGAATACCTTTCACAAAATCTGCACATATTTTCCAACCTTTTTTGACCCGGGCTATGGACCGCCACCGGCAAGTTAAATTTATGTTTTTATATTTTGTTTAGTTTTAGAGGCGTATAAATGTAATATAATTATTACTCTGCAGTTACCCATGGTTAATAATTCTTTTGGTGTGATAACCCTTGAAAAATGGTACAACACACAGTTGTACATTACATGTCCTGCATTGGTTTGTCGACGCACTTTCTCTTTCGAACATACAGCGCATATACGTATTGGCGTGCTCTTCTTTGAATTTTCAATATGAATGACATTTGGAAAATGTCTCCCAGTAAATCCTTGACGATATTCTTTATCAGAGTGTCTTCCATTGCTAGGTTTGTCCTGTTCTGTGGTATATACTTCCAACAAGTTCTCTAAGGGGGCGTCCATAAAGTACGTGAGGTGAAATGGGGGGGGGGGGGGGAGTCCGGCGAAATCTTACCAAGGGGGAGAGGGAGGTCTTGTTGGACTGTAGAGCTAAAACAAAAGGTCTACAATTGACGCGAAAGTAGATTTTAGGGGGGTATTTCCTCAAAAAGTGCAGCTTTGGAAGGTTGAGACCTAAAAAAATAAAGGTCTCAAAAAGTTGTGTGGGCTATTTCTAGGGGCGGGAGGGGGGGTGGTCTCACGCGAACCAGATCTCACAAGAGGGGGGGGGGGTTCCGGAAATCCGGAGAAACACCTCACGTATTTTATGGATGCCCCCTTACCAGAGACAGATGAAACTCTGCAACTGGCATTTTTCGTCCAGTTACTACTCGGCGAAGAGCGTGAGCATTTAAAATGCAGTATTCGAGAATGTGGAAAAAGAACTTTTTATACCACTTCATAGTGAAAATATAGTGTGAACTGATTCTCGCATATCTGTTGGTCTCATCAGCAATAGATATCATATGATCTTCTGTTAGAAATATCAGGAAAAATGACAAACTGCGGGAATGTTAACCTAATCCACACACTTGTATCCCGCAGCTTAATCGTCAAGCGCATGCGGTCAAACGTGTCATTAAAGCATTCTCTTTTTCTACACATTTCGCTCTCACTATCTGTAACTTCAAATTCTGAAGAATTTTCACTTGTGGATACAAATGTTCATTTTCCACTAGCTGATGTACAGGAATATTACAATGAGATCCTGTTGAAGGATCATCACTGTCAATCATATCAAAAAGATCATATTCACTGTCGCTTTTAGTAAGAATCTCCATGATTTCTTTCACTGTACAAACACGACGGCGTGCCATTTTCTCATCGAAAACTAAAAGGAAAAGAGTCACACAAATTAGATCGCAGCTGCCAACACTCAAGGGCCGAATGAGGAATACAACTAACCACCCTGGGTGGAAATATGGCTTCATGACCAGGCCGCTAAGAGGCTAGCGCGTTAACGCGTGCAGAGCACACAGGGACCCGAGCGGCCCAACGTGTATACACGTCTGGAGCACAGACAGCGCAGCAAGGCGGCGCGTGAATACACATCTGGAGCACAAACAGGGTGGCAAGGCGGCACGTGTATACACGTCTGGAACACCTGGGATCAGTAGTAGCCACGCGCGTTAACACGTCTAGAGCAGTCAAAGGGTTAACACTACAACCAAAATATAATTAGATAGAAATGAATCTGATAAATACATATAATTTTTTTTAAAGCAGTTATCACTGTCATATTTACAAGAACAGCACTCTTAATAACTGAATGAAAGCACTGTCATAAATTACTGAAGTAATACTTACCCCTTTGTCCTGGAAGGTCTGCAGGTATATTTAATTTCCGAAAGCGATGGTAGTATTCATTCAAACGGTCAAAGTTGTCAAGATTGCTTTTCTCTTGTGGTCGAGTACTTCCCAGACTCTCAGCAATCGTTGCCATCTCATTTATCCCAATGTTAAAATAAACTGGTGTTACATTGAATGAGATGGAATCCACAGTCGGTTGTGACAGTGGCAACAAGGAATAAACGGGATCAGGTACAGGCAATAGCACTGTTAGTGCAGTTCGAGAACCTGTGACACGTGGCATTGGCTGCTGAGTCGTCTGTTGCATGTTACTGCTGCCAGACCTAATCGGGACAATTTTAAGAATCATTAAAGTGTTCGCAAAAAAAAAAAAAAAAAATTGTAAAGAATGATAATTGAAAGCATTCAAAGGGGGACTGCTCTTCATTTACAGGAGAGGGTAATCAGAAGATGTACCAGAGAAGTGAGAAATAAAATTGTGGTCGTGTCATTGCTTAAATATGGGGATTTGGTTTGGAACTCAAAAAACAGAAACTGGAGGGCATGCAAAGGAGGGCAACTAGATTTGTTTGTGGAAATTACTGCAAGACCCAGTCAGTAACTGGTACGGTAAAGGAGCTGGATTGGGAATCATTGGAAGATATGAGGAAGGTAAAAAGTATGCTGTGGGTATACAAGGGATGTTGTTAATAAGGCTTGGAATGATATTGATCAAAGAATTAGGAGTGGTACATGGAAGGCAAATTATGCATATGGGAGTGGGTAAGGGTGTTGGGGATTGGAAAAAATTGCCATGGGAGGTGGTGAATTTAAAAAAGCTGGAAGAATTTAAAATTCATAAATAGCAAAAGTGGATGGGTGGGGGAATTTTAGAACCAAAATATATACAATAATAACAAAAAATTAATAATGAGAAAGGAATAAATAAATGACTTGGGAAATTGCCACCGGGACATGGGCTCCATCACAATTAAATGCAAATTCAGAAAAAACACAATAACTGAAGAGAGATATACATGAATGCAACTTCTAAAATTTATAGCTATACATCACAGCATCACAAAATGAAGTTTTTTGGGGGGGGGAGGGGGAGATTTTCCCCTACCAGTTAAATGGCCATTTTCCAACTCTGCTGGTAAATACTCCAAATCTAAAATTAGGTTTTTGTATTCCAGAAATTTGGATGCACTGTAGTTTCCCACTCTGCCACATCTGGCAGGTAATACTGCTTTAAGGGTTGAAATAGAAAGCAGGATTATCAGTTTGTCTTATACATCAAATTGCCACCAGGCCTCAATCTCTGCTAATTCTTCACTTTTCCCCAACTACAATGGACACAGCACCTCAACCACCTTATGTACACAAAACAGACCAGCTGAATCATAACGGACTAACAACTTATGCCCAAAACCTCGTATACTTGGTAGCTGCCAATGCATATTTATATGACTTCAACTACCACAGAAACAGCTTCACCGAGTCTTCAGCTTTCGTATAAATATGTCCAGGGACTTACACCTGGTCTAAAATTGTCTGCTCCAACTATACCAAAAGTGTTAGTTCTCCAGTGCCCGAAAATGTTTGCATCAATGTTCATCTTGTTGTAAGGTTTTTTTTATGCCACAATTCATCTGCCTATCTTTAATCTGATTCAGGCCCAATTTTTATATTTATAAAATAATTTATAATTGAAACTGAGCAAAAGCCCTCTCAGCAATTTCATATCATGGAATTTTACTTTAAATTCTTTCACTATTGGAGGTAAATTGTTTAGTCAGCCCTTTAATACATTGGCCACAAATTTTTCATAATCCTTAAAATCAGTGGCTAGTTTATGCAATATAATCTTCTCAAACGTAAAAACACCATCTGGCTGGACAACACCATATGACTGAAGACCAGAGAAGATTATATTGTATCATTGCATCAGGAAAGTCTGCACTCAAACATTGGCTAGTCTGTGTGCCTTTATCATCTTGTCCCTTCTAAGTACCAATTCTAATTTTTCTACCAATAACCATCCAATCCTCATTGAATAATTTCCTCTTCTACATATGCAAGCACTCTCTTCATCTGCCTCCTTTGTGTTCCTATGACTCCAATCCAGTCACTGATCGTATTCTACAGCAATTTTCATGAAAGGATGTTTATGCAAATGACTAAGGTGAAACAATTGTGAATAACAAAGTACAAGAAAAGTAAACCCTTCACTAACCAAAGTTAATGGATGGAGGGCTGTGATGAACAAAATACAGCAGGGGCAGTAGGGATAAAATAGTAGGAATTAAACTATCACAAACAAAAAGACAAGCATATATATAAAAAAATTTGGTATAATATTGAAAAAAAGGGAGTCATAATAAAATAAAAACACAAAGGAAACTAATGTGTATTTATTCTACTATTGCTCCATTATATGTTGATTATTATAATTAAACTTATATATATATACTAGCCAAAAATCCCGTCAAAAATGACTGGTTTAACGGACTGTTCTGGCAATTGATTTATTTTTGGTTGTTAACCTAAATAGAAATTTTATAAAATAAAGCTCACTATGCTGTAATTTCTCGTCCCTTGTGATGTAGCAAAAAGTTTCAGTTGTCAATTTGGTCCAGGTTGCGTTTCAGCCTAACTACAATCTTCGCCAATATAGCCGGTAGAAAATCAAAGCTTCATTCACACGCGAATTTATACATTCCCTGAATCGCATGTCAATGTCATCATGCATCTATACTAATCATGCATCATGCGATACAAACTTGATCCAAAATCTTCACAGTTTCTTACAACTTTCTTATTGTCTATGATGAAGATCGATGTTTTAACGCCTGGCACAGCTTACATTCGGCTGAAATAATGACCCCAGGAGAACGAAGGATGCTAAAAATAAATCTTAACTTCTTACGTCATGTAATATTAGTTTCAATTGTGGTTTAGGTTGCATAGATCACGAACAATTTGGAACTTCTTTCATTCAAACCAAGTAATCATATCACTAAAAAAAGCAACTAATAATCAATATGACAATTTAAACAAAATTCATACTTTTCTTTCAGTATTGCAGCAATTCCTTTCTTAGCAATTGTTGAAATAAATTGAATTGTTATAAAATAAATGCCATTCCTATTGCCTGGCGCTATGACAAAAGGTTTCGGTTGCTATCCTGGTCCAGGTTGCATTTTAAAACTAACCACATGCGGGAGTAGTTTACATCGTGATTCATGATATCAAAACGTGACATAGTGCTTATGAAACCTGCTTAAATAACTGATAATAGCTAAATTCAACATGCTATTGCTGTGATAAGGTTCTTTATATATTTTTGTCCAGGCTGGATGTCAACCTAACCACAATCTCGGGTAATACTGCAGCTACAAAATGAAAGCTTTAATCGCATGCGCATTGATGGTGATGTCATGTATCGCGACATAAGTATAAAATAAGTTGTTGTAAGAAGTGAATTATACAACGCAGGAATATATTTATATCCAACCAGAAACGTTGCCAGCGTTTTTACAGTTGTTGCTGTACAGATGCTATCTTTGACGTGAATATTTGAATTGGCGGTTTTGTGTTGTGTTAATTCATAATTTTCATGTTGCTTCACGTCTAATGTAAGCTGCCTTTTGCTTTCATGTACACTTTTTCTTAAAAGGTATGACCATAGGAATGTATGTGGTAAATTTCAAACGAATAGCACAATTCTTTGGGCCTAGTTTTTATTTTGCCATAGCCAATAATATCACAAAACGAACGTGTGCAACAGTTTTCCGACCAAAACGACAATTCATTGATGAGATACATTACGCAACAACATAAATTTCATCAAAAACAGTCAACAAAAAAGAAAGGTAATAAACCAAAAATCTGCAACGTGATTCAGACCAATATTACAACGTTCGAATAGCTGTCATAGTTACACATTGCGGAAATACGTAATAGCCTCAGTAATATTACTAAGTGAAATCAAAGAAGATTAAAATAAATCTGATAAACTTACATTATTAATTGTAGTGTAGGCTGCACAATTCGAGATGAGTGGGCAACTATTTCGGTTCAAACGAATTAATAATTTCAATAATAGGGTACAGTTTAAATTATTTTGAAAAAAAGCTAAATTATTCATGCCCTCTGCCGTAGCGTCAAATGCCAGTTGTAATTCTGATCCATCTTAATTAATACTTTAACCAAATTTTTCTCAGCATTGATGCTCGAAATACAAAGCTTTTATCTTACAATATCTATGAACAAAGAATTTAAGGAATACTTCAATATATCAAAAGAATATTACATAAATATAAGCATCTAATGATTGATATATCGATTTTAACGCAATACATACTTTTATTTCAGTGTTCTGTGAGTTAATTTATTCACTGTTGCTTGGAAATGATATTAAATAACGCGCACTCCCACAAATAATATTGTAAAGCGTGACGTCGTATCGCAACGTCATAGCTTGACGTCACCGCGTGACATGACGTAGTTGCGACACGCTACATCTTGTCTATTATACTAATAGATATATATATATATATATATTTATTAAATTAGGATAGGGAAATGAGCCACCACTTACCTTTAGATGATGGATGTGGGGCGCGAACACACAGAAAAGACACAAACACAAATAATAAAGTAATTTTCGGGAAAAAACCCTTCTTCAACAAGAGAACATTATGAGAGGTGGGTGCACCCGGAGACTGCCTCACGGAAAGACCGCCGGTCGACAAAATGGTGGGGGTAAATTCAAACAACGGAAAAGTAGAGGGGCAGTGAATCAGAGCTCATACCCGAGCAAAAATTAATATCCAAACTAATTTCTGGTTGGTAGGAAGATCAAAATATTATATATACTGAAAAAATTAAAATATTATACAAATAAAAAAAATATATATATATATATAAAATAATAATAATTATGAATTAAACATCACCTCAGGTTAGTTTATTTTATTTTATTATTTTATATTATATTATTTTATATATATATATATATATATATTATTTTATATTATGATAACAATGAAAAAAAGACGCTAAGTAGCGGAAAGGAATCAAATTAGGATAGGGAAATGAGCCACCACTTACCTTTAGATGATGGATGTGGGGCGCGAACACACAGAAAAGACACAAACACAAATAATAAAGTAATTTTCGGGAAAAAACCCTTCTTCAACAAGAGAACATTATGAGAGGTGGGTGCACCCGGAGACTGCCTCACGGAAAGACCGCTGGTCGACAAAATGGTGGGGGTAAATTCAAACATCGGAAAAGTAGAGGGGCAGTGAATCAGAGCTCATACCCGAGCAAAAATTAATATCCAAACTAATTTCTGGTTGGTAGGAAGATCAAAATATAATATATATTGAAAAAATTAAAATATTATACAAATAAAAATATATATATAATAATAATAATTATGAATTAAACATCGACCGGGTATTATCTTAGGTTGAGACCAGGTGGTTGCCTAGTGCCAAGTTTGTACTGGGAACTTGCCTACCAGTACAAACTTGGCACTAGGCAACCACCTGGTCTCAACCTAAGATAATACCCGGTCACCTTTTTTTTTTTTTTTTTTTTTTTTTTTTCCCCTTCCTCCCTCTCCTTTCCACTACCTATATTGAACCACCACTAACCTGAGGTGATGTTTAATTCATAATTATTATTATATATATATATATATATATATTTTATTTGTATAATATTTTAATTTTTTCAATATATATTATATTTTGATCTTCCTACCAACCAGAAATTAGTTTGGATATTAATTTTTGCTCGGGTATGAGCTCTGATTCACTGCCCCTCTACTTTCCGATGTTTGAATTTACCCCCACCATTTTGTCGACCGGCGGTCTTTCCGTGAGGCAGTCTCCGGGTGCACCCACCTCTCATAATGTTCTCTTGTTGAAGAAGGGTTTTTTCCCGAAAATTACTTTATTATTTGTGTTTGTGTCTTTTCTGTGTGTTCGCGCCCCACATCCATCATCTAAATAAAGGTAAGTGGTGGCTCATTTCCCTATCCTAATTTGATTATTTTATATTATTTTATATACATATATATATATTTTTTATTTGTATAATATTTTAATTTTTTCAGTATATATAATATTTTGATCTTCCTACCAACCAGAAATTAGTTTGGATATTAATTTTTGCTCGGGTATGAGCTCTGATTCACTGCCCCTCTACTTTTCCGTTGTTTGAATTTACCCCCACCATTTTGTCGACCGGCGGTCTTTCCGTGAGGCAGTCTCCGGGTGCACCCACCTCTCATAATGTTCTCTTGTTGAAGAAGGGTTTTTTCCCGAAAATTACTTTATTATTTGTGTTTGTGTCTTTTCTGTGTGTTCGCGCCCCACATCCATCATCTAAAGGTAAGTGGTGGCTCATTTCCCTATCCTAATTTGATTCCTTTCCGCTACTTAGCGTCTTTTTTTTCATTGTTATTATATATATTTATTGTGTGTTCTACCACTGCCCGTTTTACTTTTTTTCTAGAGTGATCTATAGTTCACTTCACGTCAATTTACCCCTCCACCCCCACCCTATTCTCAAAGGTCAAACCTGCTGTAAACCTAGATGTGTGCTCACTTCCATTGCCAAATGCACGAGTAAGGTTTTAAACCGAAATACTATACAACTGGATTAGTCTTGTTTTTGTTGCAGCCTTCCTGCCTTTGGCAAGTGATGGTTTACTTTTTATATCCTTTGTAATTTACATTGCCTAAAAGCATTTTCATTAAACTTAAATTGCAGTGTGATAAACACTCAATGAGAAAAATTAGCCTGTAAAGTAAGTATATTCATATGTACTTGTGACCTAGAGACAAGAGTGCTGTGCATTCTGCAGTAGTGGCTGGACATACATTTTAACGTGGAACCCGGTGGATCTGTATTCAACTCTAATCTCTTTCACCAATGTCCCTCTTTCAATACTGTCAAATTCACTCCTCTGTCTTGTATAGGTTTTTGTACAATCTCAATCCATGTATCATCTTCAAGGCCTTTTTCATTGCAACTTCAAATTGCTAGTCTTCCTCCAGACATCCTCTTCTTGTGCCCACTAAATTCTTGGTCTATTTTATTCTAAACTAGATCCTCATTCATTGCGTTCCTCACATGTTCATTTTATAATTAGTCTTGCATTGCTCCAAACATGTTCTAGAAACTTGGCATGAATTCTACGATTGTCCATTTCTAGCAACTCGTGCTTCAGAACTGCATCTCATTACTGACACAATGTAAATCCCGTCAAGTTTATGCCACTCATAAGCAATTTTTGTTCTCTTTTGCATACCTCTCTCTTTTTTTTACTTCTCCCATTCTTTTCCATCACTCCAACACAAATTCCAGTTTCTTACAACCACATATGACACCATCATTAGATCTATGTAACAATACAGTGATTTGCTGATGCAGATTTTTATTTGTAGAAAAGTTAGTTAAACCATCTTGCGGTTGTATATTTACTCAGGTTGATATTTTTAGAGATTATTTGGAGTCAAGACAAAACATTTTTAGGGGTTAAAGAGCTATTTTGGATAAGATTTAGGCATTCTAGAGAGTCACTGTTGGGTTCCACTGGAGCACTAAAAAGGATCCGAAATCTTGATTGTTGTCAGTTCCAGTCTCGGTTTTATAATAGCAGCTAAGGGGTACAGTATCTCTTTATCAGAGCACAGAGCAGGGAAGTCGCAAGTCTGCTCAACTTTTAGATTTTAAAATGATGTAAAAGTGTTTGAAAATTAACCAGAATTGTATCAAAAGTGTAGTGCAGGACATAAAGAACTTTAAGGATGGCATTCATATCTTTTGGACAAAGCTTTGTAGCAAGTTTTCAATGAGGTATAGAAATTGGTTTGGTTTCAGTGTGTGTGTTGGTGGCTAATCCAACATGTGGCCAGAACTTGTGACTGGAAATGCAGTTCTGATATCCTTATCCAGGCATATGGTCAAATAATTTAACAAAAGTGGTGGTGGTGCAGAACTTTATGTGGTTTGTGAATATATGCTGATCGAACTATGAACTTAACAATGTGTGTTATCATTTCATATAAGCCACCTCGTAATGCAGTCGGACTAAGCTAGTTTACTATATGTCATCTGTTTGTTGCGCAACAACTATCATTCTTCAAAGTTGTAGCTACTACGTTTGTTATTTTTAGCAGAAATATTTTTTTAGATCCTACTACTTTCTACTAAGCATCCAGCTGTTCTCAAACACCCGTCTCAAAGTTTCAGTTTACCATCCAAATGCAAACATTAATTTTATGTTTATTCCTTGATCTTATTGGCCACTTTCTTTGTCCGGAGCACTTTCCTGCTTATTTAATATGCATGCTGTTATTTCCAAATCAATTTTCACACAAATCTCACAGTCCTCATTCATTCTTTTAAATTTCACAATTATTTATTTGGTTGCTCCTTTCATTCTCAATGCTTCCCAAAATTTCCTTCAGCTGATGCAGCCATATAGTTTTTTGATGTCCAAAACTGCCTTGATCAGGTCCTTCCCACAATTGTATTGCTTTTCTTGCAATTTCCTTATTGAAAATGTCAAGTGCACTTGTTATGGATGTATAAGTTTTCCAGAACTATAAAGGGGGGATAATTCAAAGCCTTTAACATTGTAAATAAATAAAAATAGACATAAACTTGAGACTAAGATCTTTTAAATCTGAAATAAAACCTATACTGCATAAAAATTTAAAAACAAAACACTGAAAAATTAAATTGGATAGAAACTGCCACTTACATTCCCACAGGTAGTACAGGAAAGGAGAAACATTTTGAGAAACCATTTCTATAGTCTAAAAATTTTATTAAAGATGGTAGAGCAATTTGAAAATATATTTGCCATGTGCTCATTATGATAAGCAGGGAGCCCCCAGACAATTGAAAACATTTTAAACAATGGGAAGTACTTTTAATTCAATAGATAAAATATATTTAACTACGTGGCTAATGGAACAAATAAAGAGCCAACCGGCACTTAAAATAAGATAGGACAGAGGAAAAATAACACGCCACTCAACCACAAACCAAGGATGGAGGGCAAACAAACTTCACAATATTTCTGTTAATAAGCTCAGTCATTTAGGAGATGAGACATACGACAGGGGTAAAGATATAACTACATCCCGACCTACTACATGAATCTGAATGTGGCAGGTACAGATATGGTCACATCTTTCCCCCTGCCATATGTCCCATCTCCTACATTATTAAGGTTACTAAGTTAAATGTCGTAAAGTTGGTGTTTTTTGTGTGTTCATCTTGCCTTCCATCCTCATCCATAGTAAGTGACGGGCTATTTTCCCCTACCTTATCTTATTTTTAAATTTAATATGCTGTTAGCGCCGAGGAACACATCCTGACAAAAGTTAGAGTCCGTAATAAACTAGAAGTACATTTTTTAAGAGGGAAAAAAGAAACTCAACTTTTTAAATTAAACAGTTAGGAAGCTAAAAATATGATCAAATGATAGCCAAAATTAAGTAGTATAATAATACAACAACAGTTCAAAGTTAAAGATTAGATTAAAGGGTGAAAAATAAGATTTTTGGGCTGATGTAATTGATATGTTATTGACAGTCGTGGGCCAGGCATCGAAAAATTATTAAGGAGGAGAAATTTGTGAAAAGAAAGATGGGTACCAGAAAGTAGAGCAGACACTTCTGAGGATAATGGTGAAAGTTTCGTTTAAAGTCACAGTATAATAAGGGAAACATTAGTTCCTGAAAATTGTAGGGGCACCATAAGTGAGCTGAAACTGAATTAAAATTGAAATATGAAAAGAGGAAACTAAAGATTATATTCAAATTAAAACAGCCACAGAGCTGAGACTTGTGCCAAAGTAAAGAGAAAATTAAAAGAAACCCTGTGGCATAAAAATCTTTATGAGTAACCGCTTACTTTTAAGGTTACAGAAAAAAAAAAAAAAAAAAAAAATTAAAATGAATTACTAGAACTCAATAAAAAATGACACAAATTCCACAGCATAAAAGTTCATAAAATAAATTATTCTACCAAGTGGTAGAATTTCAGGAAGATTGGAGCATAAATATGAATCTGGAAATGTTACAATGCTCCAAGCCTATAAATAGTCAGCCTTGTATCCCTTGTTATGCCAGTTTGAAGGGAAACACCGGCAGCAACGGTTGTCAGCATGGTAAGGTAGGAGCAAAACTTGTAAAAATTTTGAAACATGTAAAGTTGAAATTGAAAAGTTTACAGAATGAAGGCAGTTTTGGGACTCTAAAAATATTCCAGTAGATTCCAACTTAGAAATTTCACCAATGTAGCTTCAGTAATAAACATTTGGTTTATTTTAGAAATGAGCTAATCTTTAATAATGCCTTTTATAGAAATTTGGGGTTTTCGCACAAGTATGAATGAGTGTTGACTTGCTGTCTTAAGAAAGGATTTCAAACAGTCTGAGCCCTTATTAGGACTAGTGACGTATTGTCTGATTAAATGGAACAAGTTTTAACAATTAATTTAAATTTTAATTGAGTTTAAATTTTTATTTAATTTAATTACAATTGAGGGTACACTCCGGTGGCAATTTCCGTACACACCCCATTGTCCCTTTCCTGCACCTACTTTTGACCTCTACAAATTTCAACTTTAAATTCTTTCAATGTTTTTGGTAAATTATTCATCATTTCTCTTAGTAACTTACTCCAATCCTTGATCCCCTTACCTAAAAGAGAATCTTCCCACACCCTTGTTCCTGAAATCAAGTGCCAGCTTGTGGTCATGGTCATCTTTTCCCCTCCAAGCATTAATCCTAATTCTTATACCAATATCTTTCCAAGTCTCCTCACCAATCCCATCATCTCCTTTTTAAAACTAATGAACTGAGCTAAATTTCTTTCATTTATGTGGTAACTTGGGAATAGTCTGCTACCTTACTTACCATATGTTTTACTTCAGGCCTAACATGACTAAGGTGGCCTTAGTTTTTATAATGGACAAATTTTTTATCTCTGAAGGTGATGTATGAGTCAAGGCACCTCTCCCAAATCTGATGAAATATGCCCTGCAATTCTATGCCATCCCAGACTGATAAATGATGAACATGTCAATTGGATTCTAGGAATTGATGCAAAACTTGTTTGTTACTTCTTTACAATGATTATGAAAGTATACACTCCACTTACTAATTAATACACTAGGAAAGAACATGCCAAAACACATCGAATTGAAAATAATAAGAATAAATGATTATCTTATTGATGTCAGAGTTTATTTTGCCTTAAAGAAACTAATACACAATTAATGAATTTTCGTGGATGATAACGTCAATAATCTAGCGATTGTATGCTCAGTTAACACACCATATCGTCACATGTGCTGTAAGGGACTAACCTCCAACCGTGTAGTTTGTAGCCACTGGATAATGAATGAACTTAAAACGGCTGCCACTTGTCTTGATTTAAACCCCAAGCAAGGAAAAAAAGGTTAGGTTAACATCATGAAAAAACCCACTGATATGGTTTCAAAGTTAAAAATCCACTGTATTCTTGGAAATAATTACACGTCCATTACAGTTGTTGACTATCAAAAACTTCTTCACCAAATTAAATGATTGCAAATCATGAAACGCAACCTGACCACACTGAACCCCTTATTGAAATTTAGAAGTCACATTGTTGATTACTAAAGTTCACCGCTCTAATAAAATCTAAGATGTCTGTGGCCAAAAGCATGGACTTGCTGCTAATCGTGCCACACGCTTCACAACCTACCACATTGAGTGCTCATCGACAACTGATCAAAAGACCAAGATGGCCGCTCAGGTTGTATTTATATGCTCATATGATTTCGTGTATCAATGCGCCAGGTCTAAAGTTCAATTGTGCAAAATAGTTCTACAATCTCAGTCAATACTGCTTCTAAGGTTCTGAAAATCTATCAATAGATGGATTTTCGTATAACTAACATTTTATATCATTATAAAATTTTCTGTAGGTTTAATGGATTTGCTGTAAAAAGTCATTTAAAGTGATTTTAAACGATGTGACGCAATTGTTAATAACTTCGTCAGTTTTGCAAGTAGAGAGTTCAAACCAGGGTCAAAAATTAGCTTTTGTTTAATACTAAATATATTTAGATTCTTTATCTGTGGCAAAAGCTTTTTTTCATCTGAATGACACCACAAAAATTACTACTATGGCTTTAAGACCCATTTTAAATGATTCTCCAGGTTATCAACTACTCAAAAAATGTTTAATCTCGCCTGTAGCTGCTTTTTCTGTTTTGTAATTAATTTCTGAAAATATCTACTTCCTGGTTTCATCATAATATCGCCGCCATATTCAAAATATAACTATTTCACCTTTTATATTTACAAGACTAAAGTTTACTCACAAAGTTTTATGAAATTTGGTTAAAGGTTACTATTTTATTATCTGAATATTATTTCTTCCAGTGACTTTAGGTGGTGGGCTTGCAATACTTAAAAGTTTCCATGAACATGTGGATTTTTTAAATTGCTTTATGCCTCGTCAATGGCTAAGGTCATTAGAGACGGGATGGGACTGGGGCAAGGAACGGGAAGGAATTCAGCCATGGCCTTTTTGAAGGAAGCATCTTGGAATTCGCCTGGAGTGATTTGGGGAAACCATGGAAAACCCAAATCTGGACGCCCGGACAGGATTTGAACCCACGTCCTCCCGAATGTGAGGCCAGAACGGAACATGTGGAGACTTTAGCGCATTTTATTTGAAAACAATCATTAAATCGTATAAGACTCTCCAAAATTTAAGTATGTTTTGCTAGAGGACTTTAAGATAGCTTCTAATATTGCTCCTAACATATGGTTTAATGAATTTAATAGTGCAAATTTATGTGATCCATTGTAATACCGGCTTTTTTAAACTTTAAATGACTTTAAACTCTTTATTAAGGTTTCTTTAGAACAAGATTTATTAACTTTAGGCTGTTTATTATTATGAAAAACTCTTTAAAGTGCCGAAAAGTGTTGTGTTATGGCGAAATTACATCGTACCAAAATATTGCATCCACTGTGATGGATTATACTCTACTGCAGCTGTTTAGGTATGTTGAAAGCTTGATTTTTACCATTTAAGGTTGGTTTATTCTCTGTATTAGCTGTTTAGTTAACTTTACTGCCCCAGTTAGCTGCATAATTGTCTGTAAGTCTGCGGTATAGGGTACTTACCTATGCCCATTCTACCGTAACCCAACTTCGTTAATAGAATTTGCGAAATAGTAAGGTAGCTTACATTGTGCTATGTATTGGTTTGTGGACATTACCATAGGGCTGCTCAAAATCAAGGAAGCTTATTATCTGGTGACAGATGAAAGTCACATTCACCTGAATTGCTAAATATGAGAGCCAAATATTCTGCGAGAAATTGAAATTTTTTTTTACACAATGATCAAAAATACAAAATACACCACCCTGAATAGCATATCTTGATCTGACATTGTTTAACATGTATCTGGCACAGAAATCCCTCCCCATCCTTAAAAAATCGGTGAACAGACCTATTATCGGGGCAAATATATAGCACTTGATGGAGCACAAATGTATTTAAATAGTTACTGGTATACTGTTTACAGCATGATATGAGGAAAGAAGAATTTTGGAACAAGATATAGCATAATTGTGTTACTTAGTACCTCTCAGAATTGTTATATCTCCATTTTCACACTCAGACTACAAGTGCATGATCAGAAATAATACTGAATTATGAATTCCTATCTCTCCCTCATGATACCATTTATGCAACTAAGGAAAATGGAAGCGGCTTCTAGAAACAATAATGGCACAACATAACATCCTTGATACTATTGGAAGCATGTCAAACAGCAGGATGTCTCTGTCATCACATATGAGTGTTGATGCACAAGTTTGGGTACTGTATATTTCATTTCAAACTGTATTACAATGGTACACTGTCTGCTTCGATTATAAGTAACATTTTAAAAATATTTAAAATTTGTAATCAAACATATAAGCAATAAACATTTATAAAACTGTCACTTACCGACATGTATTGGAGAAACGAATTAGGGTAAAAGTGACTGTTACCAAGTCCTCCACAGCCACAATCATGTCTCCCCACATGTCAATTTCATCACCATAGTAGCTCAAGAGACCCTCGAATGAAACTAGTGGCCCCAGTGAAGAAAGAATCAGAATAAATGTAGGGTCTGTCTTCTGGCACCAGAGCTTTGCCATTAAGCCAGTCACCAACGAAGTTGCTAAACAGATTAACCAATGCATTTTGTATTAAAATCATAATACTAAGAAAAAAGAGAAACCAACAATTAGTCAGAACATAATTTTTTTTTCTGGATAGTTTGAAATAGATAAGAGGCATTTTCTAAAATTGAGCAATGCAAAAATTTCTAAAAAAATCATGTGTTAAATTGGGTACTGTGAGGTATTTTTATTTACATTCTTATTCTTGGTTTCCTAAAAATGTTTAGAAAACAGATGTTTTGTGGAAAGTTGAAAAAAGAAAAATAAAGGGGATCTTTGAAGGTAATATGAAAAATAAAAGAACAGGGAAAGTAAACCCATCACTTACCAGAGGTGAAGGCAGGAGGTACAAAAGGAGATTAACACTAATTAAAAAATTTCAGGATAATGATCATGCAGAAGTGAAATGAAACAAGCAGCTAGTTAACGGATGTGTATACGTAAATATTCATCATGTGAATGGAAGAATGTGACTGGTGAGAATATAATAATGAAGGGGAGAAGAAAAATTAATATCTATTGACACATCACTGTGAATGGTGATTAAGGAAAGAAAAAAAGTAACAAAAAGAAATAGTTTCTGAAAACCACTACCATTCTACAATTCCCTTAGTGAGAAATAGCTAACCTCCATTCACACTTGCACTGTTAAACACACATTTTTTAAAATTACTATTCATTGGCTGCCATCTGTAACATCTTTTACATGATTTTTTTTTTTGTTATAAAGAGTTATTTTATTATACACGGATAATTTGATCACATTATTTGTTGTTGATGTATGTCAAGAATGTTGAAAAAACAATGATAATTCTAGTTAAATGACTGATGATAATTTGCAATTAAAACAGAAAAAAGAACTATTTATGAAAGTTGTAAACAGTGCTAGTATATTAGCCTTCTCCTAGCAAGAGCATTAAACTGCATCTTTACTGGTGACTGCAACTAAATAATAATAATAATAACCTAGAAAGGGCCCAAATAGACACTTCAGAAGTATTAACAGATGGGTAGTACAGCCAGAGAATGAAGTTCCAACAAGACCAGCAACCAAGTGGACTGAGGAAGGAGGAAAGACCATGGAGGGTAAACGAGTGCTATTTGGAAGATCAGAAAGATGAATCATAAGAGCACTGCATCATCAAATTGTGTTTATACACACACAATAACAATTTTTTTGTGTGATATTAGTGATCCAGTGACAAGAGTTTCTTACGGGATGCTTTTTCCTCCTCTGACATAATATGGTTATCCTATCTACTTACAGTTTAATGTGGTATCAAAATCATGGAGTGTGCCAGAAGCAAATATAATTTTCAATTCTGAATCATTATGATTAATACCATGCTGTTGATACATATCCTGGTGAACATTTGGACTGTGAGAAGTAACTTAAAAAAATGGAACGTAATCTGTTAACATTTTTATCTTAATTTCTCAGCTTTTCAGCATCACATCAAAATAAAACATACATTAGTTCCTCCTAGCACAATGGTCTGAACACTCAAAACCCAATCAAAATCCAGTTTCTGTGTGAATTGTATTCAACAAAAATGGATACTAATTTAAAGTTGCTCTGCTGGTTGATGTTACATAATAATGAAACCAGACCTATTTTACTCCTGCGACTATGATCTACACATCATTCAAAATCCTATCAAAATAAGAGCAGTAGTTTTTGCTTGAATCCCATTCACTGAAATGGACAAACAATTGATATAAATGTAAAACATTAATTCATTCTCTGTAGCCCTGAACAATTTTTTTTCAAAAATATCTTAAACGAAGAAATTTTTCCTTGGTTACAGTTTTATTATATTTATAGAATTTTTTTGGATTACTATTCTTTATATGTAATCCTTACTTTTTATAATCTTAATTTCCAGTGATATGTATTAACATAATATTAATCAGCCACCTCCTCTCTCAATATGCCCACAACTCGTGAGGTAGAAGCTGGTATGATGATACTATTGACTTGCCAAGCATTTCCTCACATCTCCGCACAATTAAGGGTTATCATGTAATACAGTAGTTTGTACTTGTCTTATTTTTTAGTATCCCTGTAACATTTCTTCCTTTAACTCCTGTAAGTTATTGCTTTACTTTGCCTATCCTTTATTTTCAAAATGTTTAGTTTGTAACAAGAAACTGCACAACTTGTCATGGGTTTAAGCATATCACATTCTCTCTATCTAGAATGATGCAACTAAGGAAAATGGAAGCGGCTTCTAGGCGATATAAATAAGAAAAGAAAGGGAAATTAACCCACCACATACCAAAGTTTGGTATTTCGCTTTCTTTTCTTATTTATATCTCTCTATCTAGAAAAAATTTAAGCTTAGAATTCTGTATTCTCTAATAAAAAAACACTGCTGGTAAAAATAGCTTAATTTATCACACCACAAGACAATAATACTATGGCAAATAAACTCCACAACTTAAAGATGCTTATTACTATATCCACAGATGACAATAGCATTCAAGTTAGCCTCCAGCCACTACCAGGCATCTACTCCACTGTTGATGGATATAACCTGAAAATTTCAATGCTCAATGTGTGTACGTCTATCTGCGTTTCAACTTTGGTAACCAAATGTTTTAATATATACATATATGATAAGGAAATGCAACACCACTTTTCTTAGATGATGGCTCTGGATTGTACAAATGTAGCAGAAACAAATACAAAAGGCATTGAAATTTTTGTGTTTTAGTTCTTATCAACAAGTAGAACATTGCGGATGGTGGTTGCTGTAAGAGACTGCCTCGAAGTTACTGATGAGTAAGAAACATGCTCCTTGCTTGGAGTAAATTCAAACAAAGGACAGAGAGAAGGAGTAGTGATTTGAATCTTGTAAGGTGATCAACAAGAGGATTGAGGATTTTAGACAGTATAATAGACCCCTTCAAGACTTCACCCCTCAATCTATCTTACTCCCAGAAAGCCGTGCATCAAAGACACAAAACACTTCTCTTCTGCCATTCCACTGTGCCCACACATCTTTCCTCAGACCCCATCTTGGTAACAATTGATGTGATATTCCTATACACTTACTTTCCCCTCTGCTATTGACTGAGTGCCACAGAACATTTTATAAACAGGCACCCTACCAACAACTTCCCCAGAACATCTTTCCTCATGTTACTAAACAACTGTTTCTCCTTTGAAGGCAAAATTTACCACCATATTTGTGACATTGCCATGGGTACCAGTATGACCCCCTCTTAGGCGGCATGGAACAGTTGTTTCTGGATAAGATCCACTGGAAATCCCTCATGGCTCAGATTTGTAGACATTTTTATGTTCTGGACCCACAGGGAAACCAAACTTCACTGTTTTCTTAAAAGACACTTTAGGTTTAGCACCATGAACTTCACATGGGCCTATCCTACAACTATCTTCATTTTGACAGCTGCCATTCTTATCACATTAAACCATATGTTCCCAAACTACCTATTATTAGTATTGAATTATTTTGCATTATATTAATTATAATAGTAAATTAATAACAAAAATGATTGAAGGATTAGTATTAATGCTACACCTGCTCAGCCTATCAACCCACTATACCCTTAAAAAACCAACCACAGTCAAGTCCTGGTCATTCAGTACTTTCTAGACCAGGAATCAATTAACAGAGGGCTCCAGCAAGCTTACGATTTCCTAAAAACCTGTCCAGAAATGAGATCCCTTGTCCCGAAATCCTCCCTGACCCTCTTGGAAGACCTCCTATTATCAGCCAACTCCTAGTCCACGAACAAGGCCTTTCCAGTCCTACTAGACAGCCCCAAGGCTCTTTTTATACAATAGAACCTGCTGCAAACTGTGTAACATACATCATGCCTCCACCATCAACAACTTAGTAACCAGAGAAAGCTTCTCCTTCAAAAGGACATGCCACCTGTGAAACCTCCCATCTAATACGCCAACTAACTTAATTTTTGCTTCACAGTACATACTAACAAGTCCTCCCAAATAAAAGGAGCTTCTTTGTACTCCGAAGGTGGGAACAGACTTG
Organism: Vandiemenella viatica; assembly: GCA_031002005.1. Classification (NCBI taxonomy): domain Eukaryota; kingdom Metazoa; phylum Arthropoda; class Insecta; order Orthoptera; family Morabidae; genus Vandiemenella; species Vandiemenella viatica. Next base: position 24,281,429 of record JARYHS010011408.1, read on the forward strand.
CAGTAAAAACTGGGTACTGGACAACCACAATGTCACAACATAAGATAGCACCCAGTAATCTTCCTTTTTCCACCCTATCCCTCCCTCTTCCCAATATTAATCACCATTTACCAGAGCTTTTTTTTAAATTAGTGTATAATACCTTTGAATTTTTTTGAAATTAAGTTTCTTTACAGTTTATCTTATTTGTATTAAAATACTCCTGCTACAATATTTGCTGTCATTTCCCTCCACCAACCTGTGATGGGTTTTCACTATATAGTTTCCATTATTGCGATGCTCAGGTTTATTCTTTTTAATTCCATTCCACACACCCTTACTCCCAGCCATGAGGCACCAACCAACAGTTTATGCCACCAGTTGCACAATCATACTGCAGCCACCTCATTCTATAGTTGACAAAGGGACATAAATCTGAAGATTCAATGCACAATATGTGAACATGTTTATTCGTGTTTCAATACCCTTTCAGGGTTCAACTGTGGTGATTCTCCTATCCAAATGTTACACACACACACACACACACACACACACACACACACACACACACACACACACACACACACACACAAAAGATGGCCCCCTCCTCCTCTTTCCAAGATGATAAATTCAAATGAAATAACACATATGTCAAGCTTTTTTTTTATTTACAACAAAATTACACATCCCTTATTATCAAACACTTAAATAAAGAAATTTACTTACAGCTTGTGAAAAGCAGACATCCCTCCTGTAACGAACGTTACACGCACGCTGTGCCATGCGGCTATCTTCCTGAACACGGAAAACACTGTGCGTAAGGCGAGCTGTTTTTAGCAGTCCATCCATTGCCTGTCTTAATTTCCTCATGCTTGGTCGCAATTCACAAGTCCAATCAACTATTGAAGCAAAGTCCAAACCTTCTGTGAATTTGTTACGTACTGTTGCACCATTTCTATTGGCGGCCCCATTTACAGCCTTCTGCACTGTGTCTACAGTTTTGTTAAGAACATCATCACTACTCATGTTAGCACTTAGACCTAATGTATTAGCCTGAGAATTCATTTTGTCACTTCCTGTTGTTTGGGGAACATTTTCTGTGGAAGCGTTACCAGTTTTTGCATTACTCAGAAGGGCACAGCTTGTTGGCTGCACAGTAACAACAGACTCTTTATTCGCTACCTCATTTTCTTTGCTCTGTTGGTTAGACAATCCACTCCTGAAACTCCTAGATCTACCTACACCACGCTGTGACGATCTCAGTCGCACTGCCGGGCTTCCACAACGTCCACACAAGAATTTTACTTTACTTACAAGGCACATCACACTCGCTTCAATATTAAGTTGTGTAAGATCCCATGGCTCAGGTTCATCGGTAGGTTTATAGTAGTTTGCTGATGGTGAACTACACATAACTTGGGTATCTAAAAATCGTCTGCCTATATCAGTGTCATAGCCATTGGGGAGAACTGCATTTTTGGCATCTTCAACATCTGTTACTTCGGTGTCAGTTTTACTTTTCCCATTGGTTATTTCTTCATTGACACTGGTATCATTAGTGGTATGTCCATTATTCTCTTTAACTAATTCTTCTTCTGCATCAGGGAAGATTATGAACTGTGAATCCCTATCTGAATTAGATGCTTTTATATCTGTACTTCTTGTGTTGCAATTATTAGCCATATTATATAGCACAGAGTTTTCAGTTATATTTGCTTTAGACAGACTGGCACTGTTGGGGATATTCCAGAATGTTCTTGTACACTGCGGAGTGTCTGGTGTAACCAGATCATCAATATCTGGTGACTTAAGGTCAAAATTTAGCTGCTGTGTTATTCGTCTATAGGGTGAAAGAGTCTGCTGCTGACGTAATTCTAAGCTACAAAGACCATCTTCTCCTTCAACTGCCTCATCGGGCACTGGTTGAGAGACTTTGTGTTCCTCTACAAATGATAAAGCCTCCTCTACAAGTCCTGGATCCCACAAGCTCAGCAGGATACGTGTCTGGAAAAGAAACACACAAATTTAATTTTTAATGGTAATCATTAATATTATTATTCTGTTCCATAAATGCCTATCAAGGAAAGACCACTGGGATGTGGAATAGGTCATGCTTAATACATGTATAAATAATGAATAACAATGATAGTGAAACAGGTATGCCTCAGAATAATTAACCACTCTGTTTTAATGTTGATGATCCAATTTTGATCAGGTTATTTTGTTTCTCGTACTGAAATTGTTTATCTGAGAATTCAATGCAAACAAATTAAAATGTCATATGACAAATAACACAAGGGAGAATTTACACTGAGAATTTACTGAGACAATATTGAACTTTTTAGTTCTCCATTAGACATTTTTAGATTTACCCTGAACAGCATTCTGAAGAAGGCTGTAGGATACCAGCCAAAAGCTCAGGCAATCAAATAAACAATGCAGCATAACCCGAAAAGCTATTAATCGCGAGTATTGTAATAGCTATTTCAAAAGATGGCACTGTTTAAATTTTTCAAAGTAATGTGGATTTAATGTTATCTTGGATTTTAAATTACTGTAGCATACCATAAAATTATTAAAATCTAGACACAGTATTATTTATTTATCAATCTTGTTTCATGGATCCCTGCTGAGAAAGGACCTCTGGGATGTGAAACATGTCATGGTTAATACACATACATACGAGTCATAATCATAGTAAAAACAAGTATATGTTGCAAAGACAAAGAGAATAACAATAAACATTAATTTTTACAACTGAATTTAGTAAAAGTCATATTGAATACAATTAATTAATTTTTTCAGATTTTTGAATGGAGAAGGAGTTGCCAATAAGATAATCTCTCAATGACACTAGGGGGCCTTCCTTGTAAGATTTCAAAGATGCAATGTTTATGAATCTCCTCATGAACCACTAGTGCAAGAAAAGAAAATCTAGCCGATCTGAAGCTTTTCTGAAACACCTGAAATTATTTCTTTTGAGCCTGTGTAAGCTATGTCGTAATCCCAAAAGGTTTTAGATGTTCTCAAAATATTTTTGAATGAATATTTTCGTGACTTAACAGTAGAAGAAATGAACAGATATGTAAAATAGAAATAGTTTCCTGCAATGGCATACATAATGTACTGTGAGTGTCCATGACTTAAACAATGTCAAAATTAAGGCCTGTACTGTTAATTTTAGAATGATTATCATTAGGAGCACTTATTAGCATGTATATTAAAATCTTACTGTACTATAATTCAATAAAACTCTCACAACATTTTAAATTTCCTTAGGAAACAATGCAATTTATTGGGAAATATCCTGTATGTTTACCCATGATACAAGCTATCAATATGTTTAAGTTTTGTTTAAATCCATTCATTAGTTGGTAATCCTTGGTGTGTACACACCCTCCTCTCCAAATGGCCCATCTCTCACTGCACAAATAAGGTTTGGAACCAAAAAAATTGTAAAACTGTGTTAGGATTGTGCTTGCCTTCAACTTCAACTTGAGTAAATGGTTCCCCCCTTCCGCCTGTCCTTAGTTATCACCATTTGTTACATTTTGTGTGACACTTGTAAAGACAAAAATTCCAAAATTTAGTGTTGGACACTATCATAAGGAACTAAGTAATATCATGACAACTACTATCCTATCGCTATTTGTAGCTTCAATGAAATCTGTTCTTAATTTTTTTGTATGATGTGTGTACAAACAAAAATTTTAATCTGAGTGAATTCATCAGGATTAAAAAGTGTCCTGCAAGTTAATAATATATAAGCATTTCATGAAATAGTGAAATACTGTCAGGCTTTCAACTGTGTCGAAATGTCACTTTCTTGGGATGTTTTGAGGGACACAACCCATGCTCTCATTTTCAACTGACCATGATCATACAATACAGTGGTTAGATAATCACTGGATTCTGTAAAAAAGGAAAATAAAAATTATTGCTGGCACACTTTATCACTCACTGATGTTAGTGCCAGAGTACAAAACAAATTTCTGGGTCCTTTACAGAAGTGAAAAAGCATCCACTCAGTACAAAGTACGGAGCTTTGATTTTTAGCAAAAAAGTTACAAATGGAAGGGAATTTTTTTCAGCTTATATATTAGTAACAAAAATAAAATATCCATTCACTGCAGAATATTGATATAAGCCATTAATTGTACATTCTTTAAAGGAAATATTTCGAGATCAGCTCTGGCCATTTGTGTAAAACGAACATTACATTGGTGTAAGGGTCCTAAATTTCAGAAAGTTGATACTATAATTACAAGGAAAGGGAAAATGACTCATCACTCACCAAAGTTGAAAGCAACGATGACAGAAGAACATATATAACGAACACACAAATAAACTCAATATTTCGGTTATTAAACCTTATTCATGATGAAGAAAATGAGTCATGAGGCTTGGGAGGTGTGCACACACCAAGGGTTGCTACATGAGTCATGTAGTTTATTTGTTTATTGAGTTTATTTGTGTGTTCATTATATATGTTCTTCTCTCGTCGCTGCCTTCAACTTTGGAGAGTGATGAGTCATTATCCCTTTCCTTGTAATTATATTGCCTAAAGCAGTTTCCTTTTTCCTTAGAAAGTTGATACTGGAAGTTTATAGTTTATGACCACTTAAATGTGTGCACAATGGATATAACAGAATAAATTTTCTCCAGTGGGATAAATTTTTGTGAACAACGAAGCAATAATTAAAATCTACTTTAAAACTGGGTGTTCCCAAGAGAAATAGATGGTAATGCTGACTTCTAAGTTTAGATGTTTAACACACTGTAATGAGAAAATACTCTTACCATATTAGTTAGCAGTAAAAATTGGAAACTATCAGCTGGAAAATTGAGAAGTAATGTGGTACATGAAAATGAAAACATGATTTTATAGACCAGAGAAATCAGAATGGGCTAGTGATAGTAATAGTACCAATCATAATTTCGAAGTCTTTATGGGGTTTAATGTGATACTGATTGATATTGAATGCCCAGGTAGGGTGGAATAGGATTGGTGTGGAAAAGGTGACAGGAACATTTGGATATCGTAACAGAAATGCAGAGGGAGAAGACCTGATTAATCTATGATGTCGAAATAACCCACAAATACTAAACACCTGGTTTAAGAAGAGGGACAGCCACAAAGTAACCAGATACAGTTGGGATGGAAAGTACAAAATGATGATTGACATGGTTATAACAATGGAGGAGACAGGAAGGCGAGTTACGGATGTCAAAGTCATATTCAAAGAAAATTCCGATAATTTCACTTTTTCGATATAAACAATACTTTAAGAATTATTAACGAAAAACCAAGTGACTTCTAAACAGTTGCACCACCAAATCTTGTTAAAGCCGTAACTTTGCTATCCCACCAAAGATTACAGTAAAATTTACATCTCTGGAATCGGGAATTAATATAGAACATTTTGGCACTAATGTTATTTAGATTATTTGAAATTCAGCAGGATTATCTAAAAAGTTGAATAAATCCAGACAGAATCAGGGGAACCACCACTGAACGTTCAAACTCTTTATCAATACGCAGTTTAAACCAAATTAGTTTATAAACAAACTAATCATTCGAGAATTCTAACTAAACACTTTTTACGAGCCTTGAGGATGAGACTATATACAGTTAAAGTTTGAACACTTTCTATAATCACAATCATTTTACACTATTTTGGGAAAGTAGGTGAATACCTGATGTCCCACGGAGGGGTTATATAATCAGAAGCCCAGGAGAGGGGTTCGTCTCTTTTGGTTTCGTCTTTAGTCTTTACTCCGGGAACGCTTGAATCTGTGCGAGTTGTTTTGGTGCGGGTTGGGCAGTACCCGGAAACTGGTTGTGCTGGGCTAGGAACATGTGTCGGCCATGATGATTTTTTTTTGTACCATATCGTAAGGTCAATATCTAATATGAACTTTTAAATTTCAGAAAGGGTTTTTTTTCGGTTGGTTGGTTCTTTTCTCTCCATAATTTGCAATTTTCTGGAAATGTTTGTTCGATCGCCTACTCAACTGTGGAATGCAATTTTTGAAAATAAACTTTAAATTTTTATCAAAGTGAACCTTTTTGTAATTTTGTAGAAGACTGAACCCTTTTCTCAGCTTTGGGGTTACAAAGGCTGGGTGGCGACCATTAAGCATTTTAGTTGAGTATTCCAGGCAGGCACATGGTCAATTTAAAATTATTTTGTCAAAATTCAACAGAACTTCCATTTTAAGTGAACTTTCAGCTAAGGTACTAAGCCTATACTCCACCCCGGTATAAGGTTATGTCCTTACACGTGACATTGGTATATACACTTGCACTACTGTGGTTGGAGTGGGTTTAGTTTCTACCCTCATCAAACTAATCTTGTCACTAAACTGTTCATAATAATTCATATGTTTTCCTACTTGTCATTTGTTCATTACAAATCCCACACCAGTTACACCACAGAGAACTTTTATGTCAATTATTCTGTGTTCCCCAGACAAGAAATCTTGTGCATCGTTCCACTTAATCTCACTAACCCCAACGACATCTCCCTTTTTAATTTTTCTATTCTACCTGCCCTATTCAAACTTCTAACATTCCACGTTCAGACTCTCAGAATGGTTCTATCCATGACTCCTCCCCAAGCAGTTACCACTGCAAACTATTGTACATCCGGAATATTTTACCCAAGAAGAAGGCATCATTCTATATGTAATTTGAGAGGATTACATGTCCTTAAAATCTTTAATGCAGTGGCTTCCTGTTGCCTTCCATATTTCCATGCAGTAGATCATTTCTGATTCATCCACCTTTAGGGTGAGTTTCCGACCCCAAGGGTAAGAGGGTGCCCTGGACCACTCCCCACTATTCTGCCCTCCTTTAGGAGACCGTTGGCAAGCAATGGGCAATTTCTTATACTGACTATCATCTACATTAATATCTGATTTATCTTGCATCAATGGAAATTTAAAACAGGTTAAATTTTTACATACTTAACATAGTTACTTCTACAACTCTGTTTCAAATGTACGCGGTATTGATTTTCATACCTTTGATATCATATCTTCACATATGGGAAGCATACCAGCAGTCTCCTTTTCTTTTGCTAGTTTCATTAGAGCCCGCATCCCATCCACAACCTCTCTTCTAAGCTGTTTGATTGCCTGTGTGAGATCAGTAATAAAGTTTTAAAATCATACATACATCATGGTAGTAAACACAGTAAGAATTCACATGCCTTTAGCAACAGCAGATTTGCAATGTTTATCACATTTCCAGAGTCAGCATTTTGCTGAAAGGTTACTTGCACAAATGTCTTTATAACACAAGGGAAAATGTTAGCAGGTTGTTTTGAATTTATTATCTTCATCATTGACATTTACCGTTTGCAGTTCAGAAGCAAAACAAAACAGTCATACACACCTGAATTGCATCATGTGCCATGGAAATTTTGGTAGGACCCTGTAAAGAGCTGTGAGATTTTGAAGGAGATTCTTTCAACTGCTGTAGCAACCTAAAAAACAAAGCTTTTATTTGCTTGTTTTACTAAAACCAATGGCTTGGATTAACCCTATGAATATGTACATACTTAATAAGACCTCCATTCTTTGACTTATGAGAGTGTGCTGTAAAAGCTCCAACTGTGATTATATCATAGAAACCACTCTTCCTCAGAGTATCATTTTGCACCCACATACGCTGCAAATGAAGGTTAACTGGTGCAAATTCCAGTGTCCTGTCATTTTTGCGTGAACTTGGCTTGAAGAAACTTCCTGCAAGAAGAAAGTTTGTTCCTATTCAAAATACAAAATTCATGGATTTTTTAAATAAAAACACAGTCACAGAAATTAGAGATGAAAAATTTTATATTTGTATATTTATATAAATAAGTAAATAAAGTTAGATATCTATAAAAATATATAATTGGATAAATGAAACAAAGAAACTGCCGTGAGGCACTGAAAATAAGATAGGATAGGGAAAATAAACAGTTACCCGTCACTTACCACAGATGAAGGGAGGAGGGCGAAACACGTAAAAACACAAAAACAAACGAATTGCACAATATTTCGACTTTAGTCTTAGTCATGTGGGAGGCGAGACATACGGCAGGGGGAAAGATGTGGTCACATCCGAGCATGCATTCATGCTCGGATGTGACCACATCTTTCCCCCTGCCGTATGTCTCGCCTCCCACATGACTAAGACTAAAGTCGAAATATTGTGCAATTCGTTTGTTTTTGTGTTTTTACGTGTTTCGCCCTCCTGCCTTCATCTGTGGTAAGTGACGGGTAACTGTTTATTTTCCCTATCCTATCTTATTATAAAAATATATATACATATGTTCAAAAATGTATGAGGAAACTGATTGTAAAATTACAAAATAGTGACAGGTTTAGCATAGGTTGAGGCCAGGTGGGTGTCTAGTGTCTAGGATATGCTGATAGGCAAGTTCCCATCTACAGATTTCATTGGTCAACTTTCTCCTCCCCACCACAGGTTCAAACACCACCCTCCCGCATGCTTCATCTTTGTTTTATACATGTGACAGTTCAGGATGTGGTCACATCTCTCCCTCTTTTCACCCTGTCATATGTCTTGCCTCCTACATGACTAAGGTCATTAACTGAAATATTATACAGTATTGTAAAGTTGTTTATGTTGTGTGTGTGTGTTATTTAAATGTTAATTTCACCCTCCTGCCTTCATCTGTGATACATGATGGATTGTTTTGGACTTTCCTATCTTATTTGAATATCTACTTTATAAACTATCAGTACATTAATAACCACTATCCAACTCTAATTTTCCATCAATCCGATAATTTCAATGCTAATAATATCATCTACTACTAGTAACAACAGATAAAATAATCAAATAAGGAAGTAAAATTACTTTTAACTCTTTACCTTTATAATAAAGATGATTAAGCAAGCATGGAATTTAATTTAATTACAATAAAATGCACACTCTGGTGGCAATTTCCCTACACACCATTTTCCCCCTTTCCTGCACCCACCTACATTTGAAATTTCCACTTTAAATTCTTTCAAGTTAATTTATAATAGGTTGTAATATTATGAGGTACTTCTTATCAAAGAACATACTCCAAAAAATCCCACTTTCAAGATTTTTGTTCTCGTCATCTTGATTCTCTGTCAACATGACAACAAGTGAGAGACATTAAATTAAATTGCAGTCACTATATTTTGTGAATTCTACTTTTCAGCTGTTAACTAAATACAAAAATTTTAGGGATCATTTTGTTAATGAGAAATTATTAATTACTACAACATTTCATGACAACTACCACGATGGGATGCCAAGTTCTCCTTTGCTTGTGAGTAGAGGTGCAGTAAGTGTAAATGTCTGTCCAGCAGTTCAACTTGTCTTGAATGCCAAGGTTCACGCAGCTCCCCCATCCCAGCAACCTCTTGGAGAAGCTCTTTCTCTTCTTGTATCCACAGGCCCCTAAAAGCAACAGAGTAAGCCAAATTAAAGCAATTAGACAATTTCATCCATTTTACAGCTCCCACATATTACTACAATGACAGATTCACCAACAAAAGTGGTTTGACCTAGGAAAAATAACGAATATTCATAATTTGACTCTTGATGTAGTTCCAACACTAATTTCCGGAAAGTTGTGGACATTGATCATTGATGGTGGTGCTATTCTTCTTTCTTTCTAGGTCAATAAATTTGTTAATCTGGAAAATTGTAAATAATTGCATCAAGTAGTTTCTCTAATGTTGACATCTAAAGTATATGAAAAGAAATATATCAAAAAACAAAATATACTGGGAAATGAGATTTTTCTTAAAATAAATTTTAAAACCAAATGGAATTCATTACATGTTCAGTAATGTTTATGGGGACTTAATTTTCAATTGCTGAGGCTACAGATAATTCAAAAGATTGTACTTTTTTGGAAAATGAATTCTACATGAAAAATCTGTGCAACAAGTTTACACATTTGCTAACAAAAAACAAATATTTTTGTCAACCTATATAAACAGTGTTTAAAAAGTTTTAACAAGAATAAAACTCATATTGTATGCAATTTTTTAATAAAATTCACAATTACACACAAAAATGTAAATGCTGGTAAAAGTAGTGGATTTGCACCTATTGTGCAAAAATTGTAAAAGTAATTCTACGAGCAGGGAATATGACATTCATATCTGGATAATAGCAAGATTTTATTTGCTACTAGCTGATACCCGTGACTTCGTACGCATGGCTTAAGAATTTCTTTGCCAGAATTGAATATAGAAAGTTGTCGGTAACGAAGGATTGGTCCCAAACAAGACCGAGTCGGCATAATATGACAGGAAAGCCATGACTATATCATTCTACCGTCGAACCTATCTGTTGAAGAGAATCGATTTCCAACATATTTAAAAACAGAAAAACAACCGAAGGCGAGGGGATGTGGGAGGGGGCGGGGGAGTTAACTAAGAGCAGCTTTATTTCAGCTTTGTCTTTTCTCCTTTCTTCAGCATGAGCATCCGATTCTTGGGTTCTAATAACTTTAGCTGCTCATGCTCCGCTAGAGCTACAACTTAAACCAGTTTACACCCGCAAGGCATGACAAAAAAGGAGGCAAAATAAACTGGTGCCAGAAACATTTAAGCAGACACAAAGTAATAGGGCGTAGAAAATCAACATCTATACTAAATAATACATTTTTTCTCTAAACGAAATTTATTAACAAATTATACACTAACATAAAGCGCAAAAAGTACAGCCTGAGCAACCGACGTAACATTATAGACTAACATACACATCCGTCTCTCTGTCACCATTCGATAAGTTCTCAAAATTTCGAGACAACTGTTAATCATACTAGGGGAAAAAAAAAAAAAAAATCCTGTGCCCTCCCTACAGATTTTCTTGTCAAATTACGTCAATATCGGTAAAGGCATTTAGTCATCAAAACGTAACAAAAAGGCAGACTTACTTCCGCATTTATAGTATTATTACTGTAGACCACACACACTGACTGTGAATCACCCCTGAGGGATCAATATAACGTAAAAAAGTGTACACCTACAGCATTGCAAGACTACCTACGATTTGCCTCGTATTGCATGCCTATCTTTGTGATATCTACAGTTTAACATTCAATCCGAATAACCGACGGCCCAGGCGTGACTCTTACGATCAAAAATATTTTTTAAAAATCTTAGCCTCCACGGAGATTTGAACCTGAGTAAGCAAACGCTCTAACCACTAAGCTACCTAACTGCTATATGGAAAAAGCAGTATAGAGACCTACGCAACCAACGCGTCTATCGCCGTTCAGTAATTTTTCGAAATTATAAGACAACATTTATTATTTATATAGATAATTTTTCAACGAAATGTAGACAGTATTTTTCTCCTTGTTTCAAAGGATATGTGTGCAAAGTTTCATCGATATCGAATGAAAACTATGGATTTGTATGAAGAACAAACAAACCAATCAACCAACAAACAAAACAAACAAACAAACAAATATACATACATTCATCTTTATACATATAGATTATTTCCAAAATTATGAAAAAAAGGATATGCCATGTTTTAAATAGTTTTGTGAGAGAAAATCTTAAACTACTTGAATCACTAATTGTTCACACAATCATTGCATTCCCCAAATTTTGGTCTACATGCCAAGATTTCTCCTCCACCAATTGTCTCAAAAAAACTCCCCTCACATCTTTCTTCACTTGGTCCCTCCATGTTGCCAGTGGTCTTCCAATTGGTCTCCTTCCCTTCCCACTGTTAAAGAGTACTAGCTACAGCACACTGCCTTCCTCCATCCACATATGCCCTAGCCAGTGTAGCATTTTCTTTATTAACATCTGTTTCAATGCTTCAACTTGTAAGTTTTCCATGACGTTTTCATTTCTGATTTTATCTTTTCTTTTAAGCCTGTCAGAAACCTCATCTCTGCTGCCTGTAAGCTGCAAATATCTCTTTTTGTCCAAGTTCAGATATCAGAGGCATACGTCAGTATTGGCTGGTAATACGTTCTATCAAGAAAGTACCAGGAATTGATCATTTAAAAAGCTCGCTTAAAGGGATTGTCAAAATTCTTCTTGTCATGAAGTTGGCACAACTGTCCTCTATACTGACTCTGAGTTTGATCACTATCTGTCAATTAGTTTGTTTACAATGCGCATTGTTTGTCAGTTCATCTTAAGTGTTCTTAGCGATTTTTACAATGGATAAAAATATCAAACAAAGAATTTGTTTCAAATTTTGCACTAGAAATGTTACGAAAGGCTTACGGTGAATTGACTTTATCAAAAACATGTGCATATGAGTGGTACAATGAATTCAAAACCGGTTGAGATGTGATGGAAGATTTGCCTGAAGTGAACATCGCTAAAATGAAGGAAATGGTGACAAAATCGTCATTAAGTTTGAGAGAGATAGCACTACATTTTCTCTGTCTCACAAATCAATTTGTAGCATTTTAAACTATTGTTTGGGCATGTAAGGTGTCACCTATTGACTAGCTCCAAAAGATATGAATTTTATTCAATAACTCAATCATTTAAAGGTCTCTGAAGACATGCAAGAACAAGTCTATTCCTACCCCACATTCATAATACACATTGTAGCTGGTGAGACAAGTTTATAAGTTTGCTATGCAAACCAATCAACAAGCTTTGGAATGGCATCTACCAAATGAGCCGAAACAAAAAACACGTCAAAGTCGATCAAAAGTCAAGGTTATGTTGACTGTTTTCTTTGATTATCATGGTGTTTTGCACTCTGAATTCTTGCCAGAAGGTGAGACGGTAAATAAACAATAATATCCAAGTGTTATGGAGTGATTGAGTGAGCAAATTAGTCGAAAAAGGCCAGATTTGTGGAAAGAAAACTTGTGGATTTTGCACCACGATAATGTACCATCTCACAAGGCTATCATCGTGGATGAATTTAAGGCCAAGATCTCAACAAATACCATCACGCAACCATTGTATTCACCTGATGTGGATCCGATCAATTCTTTTCTCTTTCCAAAACTCAAATTACCACTTCAAGGTACCCATTTTCAGTTGATATGAGACATAAAAGCAAATTCGTTGTGAGAACTGAAATTGACTCCAGAAAAGGCATTTAAAAAATGTTTTGATGATTGGTTTATTTTTTGGCATAAGTGTATCATTTCAAAAGTGGCCTACATTCAAGGCAATACAATTTGGATGAATAATAAATATTTTGTGTTTTATTGACCAATTTCTGGTACTTTTTTGACAAAGAAAAGTTTTGATTTCCTTTCCTATGTGCCACCTCCAGATTACATCCTTTATCTGATGATGCAATTGTACAATCTTCCTTATTCTCTGCCCTATTTTTTTCCTCCATTTTCCTGTTGATAGTTACCGTGCTTCTTGGGATGTAAAGGATATCCGCAAGTGCGGAACTTTCGCGTGAAATCCTAAATCTGCTTTTGCATCTGCAATTTTTAATGCGGATGTATGATGGATGTTTTGTTTACATTGCAATATATATTATTCTTTTCTTTTTATATGAGATTCTTCCCATCGTCACTTAGCTAACAACAATGAACTGAACGGTGTTATTACCTAAGCGACGAATTTACAAGTTTGAACTTGCATGTTATATAGCGTGCATATAGAACTACAGTAGGATGTGCTCACCCATTCAAATTAATAGAAGGGGTTCAACAAAATGTTCCAAGCAAATCCTTTCCACTCGTACTTTCTTGCGGCACACCATATGGCCTTATGGCGCGCACACACAGGATGTTTTCCACAATAGTTTCCTCCAATAACCATAGCTTGTTGGGCAGCAAACACCCGTTTTGGTTGCCTGGGAGTTCATCAACATCCGACATGTCCTACATGTAGTCCTGCAACTTCTATTACCAACCATCAAGAGTTCTTTATCGAAAATCGGATCATCATAGTCGCTACAAGTTGAACCGTAAATCGGCCTCTATAGAGGTGGAAAGGCAAGTAGCGGGCACTGAACCGAGCATGGTGGGTGAGCGGTATCGTTCTCACTTCGCATTCGGGAGGACGTGGGTTCGAATCCCTGTCGGGCATCCAGATTTGGGTTTTCCATGGTTTCTCCAAATCAGAGTTGTGCGGTGGCGTGGCCTTGTGTTTGACGCAAAGTTCATATGACAAATATTGTTTTTTGTAGGTGTGTGTAGTTATGTAAATAATTTAACTCACTTGTGAAATCATCTCACTTTTTGTTGTTAAAACATTAGGCAAAAAAAAATCAGTATGGCAGTATTATATGGAAATAGACTTTACTTACGAAAAAAGATAAAATTTAGAATAAAATATGTATTTATTTTGATTTTAAATTTATTTTTGATACAATATTAAAATCTAAACAAATTTATGCTTTTCCACCTCTGCATCCGCAAAACATCCACAAAGATGACTTCCATTACAACCCTACTTGCTTCCTAACTACCCATTGCAATTTCCTGCTGTCTACTAACACATCCTTTGATGGGCCAGTATTTCTTGCTTTCTTCATTATCATTACCTTTATTTTTCTAAACTCTTTTACAGGCCATATTTCCCCATTGCAGTCCATTTCTCAAATTCTCTTTTCAGATTTGTTCTGTCTCCTCCCATATAATTACATGGTGTATACCAAAAGTAGTAGGACTGAATTTTTTTTTTTTTTTAAAAAAAAAAAGAAAACATTATTTACAATTCTTTAATCCTCTTCGAAATAGCACCCTTGGGCAGCTACACACCTAGAGTTACGCTGCTGCCATAGGCCGTACGCCTTCTGGAAGTCAGATCCGGGGACGCTGTTGAGAGCCCTCGTCGATGCTGCTTGAACGTCCTGGATTGAGTCAAACCGCTATTCCTTCAGCTGCTTTTTTCATCCGTGTGAGTAAAAAAAGTCAGATGGAGCCAAATCAGGACTGTAGACGGGGTGTAGCAACGTGGCAATGTCGATTCAGTCCAACAGTTGCCTCATGACAGTGCGCCTTGGCACGGCGCATTGTCGTGATGCAGAGTCCAGTTGGCAAAATTTTTTTTTTTTTTTTTTTTAACAGTTTACAACGTGGTCTTTAGAGACGGGAAAGGATGGGGGCAAGGAATGGGAAGGAATTCGGCCATGGCCTTTTGAAGGAAGCATCCCGGCATTCACCTGGAGTGATTTGGGGAAACCATGGAAAACCCAAATCTGGATGCCCGGACGGGGATTCGAACCGCCGTCCTCCCGAATGCGAGGCCAGAACGCTATCCGTTACACCACCACGCTCGGTCCCAGTTGGCAGAGATGACTGGTCAGACGCAAACACAATTCACTCGGTCTCACAGGCGGGCTTGCACTTGCACGTAAAAGTTCGAATTGACAGTTTCCCCAGGGGAAACGAACTCCTTATGAATCATCCCGCGATGGTAAAAAAACACGATCAGCATTGTCTTGATCTTTGATTTGCTCATGCGAGCCTTCGTTGGACAGGAGGATCTGGAAGGCAACTATTGGCCCGATTCAGCGTTGCCAAGTAGCTTTCTTTTTTATTTATTTATTTCCACGGATGAAAAGGCAGCTGAAGGACAGCGGTTTGACTCGATTCAGGACCTTCAAGCAGCATCGACGAGGGCTCTCAACAGTGTCCCCGAAACTGACTTCCAGAAGCTGTACGGCGAATGGCAGCAGCGTAATTCTAGGTGTGTAGCTGCCCAAGGGTGCTATTTCAAAGAGGATTAAGGAATTGTAAAGATATCTTTAATATATATATATATATATATATTTTAAAATCAGTCCTACTACTTTTGGTATACACCTTGTATGTCATCAGCATATACCATCACCTTTAGCTCTGCTGAATCTCTGAATCCATCTTGATAAATAATTTCTTTCACAGGATTTTCAAGTAAATAACTCCTCATTAAATATTTTCCCATTAACTTCTCATTATTGCTAGGCATTAATAAAATTTGGGCCAAAAAGCAAAGTTTCTTTCTGTAACTGCTATATACTATTAAAGAATGAAAGGCAATAAAAACAAACACACAGGAAACTTACAGAAGCTGTTGTGGAAAGGTGAAGCAAAGTCGACTCTCTGCCATTAATTCATGTACACAGATGTCTCCACCAAGGCCAGAATGAAAACGGTATGTCTGGACAAAAGGTGCTGCAAACATCTGAGATAGGTGTCCTTGGTTAGGAAGTTTTAGTCTTGTACCTAAGCGAGGGGGTAGTGACTGCGACCGTCTATGAGAATAAACCTATCAAACAACAAAGAAAAATGTATATAGCAATAAAATTTACTGACAAAAATATATTACATTTCAAAACAGAAGTAAATTTTTGGAGATGAGTGAGATCAGATTCAACAAGAATGCTGATAAACATTAAATAATTCATTAATTACAAAAAAAAAAAAAAAAAGGGCGCGAAATTAAATTAATATGTCATTATCAAATACATAGTCATTACAATTATTATACATATATATATAAAAGACAGGTTATTCATCCTTTCAGCTAGAGGTTACAGTCAAAACCAGAATATATTACTTTTGACTTAACTGTATACATTTTGTGTTGATTCATGAAATTAAATGGCTAAGAAAAAATATAATTCCAAAGGAAAACAGGTGAAGATTAGAAAAGATAAGGACCAATTAGTCAATGTAATTACAGTATATAATGCTTTTTGCAATGAAACGATTACTGAAAATTAATAAGAACAGTAACTAAATAAATCTCTTCTGAATAAAAAATGTACTTGATCAATATATGGGTGGAATACACAATATAAATACAACCTCGAGTTTTCTTGACACTGAAACAAATGACCTTCGTAATTCAAGCAACTTTTCAGAGTAAAGACTAAATTAATTTTTAACGGATGTTTGCATTTGTGACTACTTGAATATCAAAATTCTAAATGATCTAAAATCAGAATTAAAGCTCACTACAGTGAAGGATTTTAAGAAAAGTTTCTAGATAGTAGTTAAAGCCATACTTGTTCAACAGAAAAATCTGAAACTGATGTACGATAACCAGAAACAAACTGGGGTATCAAAAAATATTTGTAAACTTATAATAAAAGTCTCAGACACACAAAACAAAAATAGGTGCCTTAACTTACAAAGATATGTCACTTACCATAGCAGACAACAGTAAAATAGATATCAGGGAGTCTGCTGTGGTTAGTAATAGCTTGTTTATCCTTAACATTTTTTGTAATCAAGCATCTTTTCTTTTCTATATAATATGTGTCACTGGTGCAGAAAATGTGTAGGCTCAGTTTCATTATTCGCAAACACTAACCTCAGAAAAATGTGATTCGTTGCCTGGGTGCAGACCTGAATGTGAGCCCTTGGTGCAACAATTCTTCCAAATGACCTTCTCCTCAGTGTTGCTCCATTTCAATACCGTTGCTAAAGATGTGTCACACCAAATGTTAATAAGTTTATGAAAGAATACCCCAAAAGATAAGTCCACAAGACAGGAGAGAAGAAACTTAATGCAGTAAATTTATTTTTCCTTAATGAGTAACCAATAGTTGCAAACAAAAAAACAGAAGCACAGAAAAAGAGTATTTTAACTGCTTTCACTGAATGTATTGTAGTGGGTACTTCATAATACATAACAGCATAATTCAAGACAATCTGAATGAACTGCCTCATAACTATATTGAATATTTTGCTGTGACGATTCATTTTTAGTGTAGCTAATGTGTGTATTGAAACAGTAAAAATAAAAATTCTGAATATTTGGGGAAACACAAAATATATGCATGGCCTATTTTTCTATACCATTTCAGTATTATAGGTAACAATGAAAGCAAAGAAATGCCGTGAGGCAATATTTACGTGGAAAGGACAGGTAAAATACACCCAACACTCACCAAAGTTGAAGGGAGGAGGGCAACAGCAACACAAAACACACAAACAAACAAAAAAAAAAATACAATATTCCGGGTGAAAAACCCTTTCTCAAGTTAACAGAGGTTGCGCAAGGCCCGCATTGCACGCAGCCACTCAGTGGAACGCAAGCCCAGCCACCCACCTCTGTTAACTTGAGAAAGGATTTTTCACCCGAAATATTGTATTTTTTTGATTGCTTGTGTGTTGTTTTGTGTTGCTGATGCCCTCCTCCCTTCAACTTTGGCGAGTGTTGGGTGTCTTTTACCTGTCCTTTCTATTTCAGTATTAGTGTTAGTGTTACATGAAGCTGTTACAAATATGCGAACATTTACAAATATACAGCAGTCTTTATTCTTTGTTGCCTCCTTCTTAGACTTGTTATTCACAATGTCATTGCCACAATGAAATCCTTTAATTGTTCTCTTAGAAATATCTAAGGCAGTGTTTCTCAAACTTTTAGCTCCATGTACACCTATGAAATTTTTCAGACACTGGCGAAACCCCTTTACAAAAAAAAATGCATTTTTTTTTAAAGCTTCACTACTGGCAACAATGAGCAATATTCACCATTATGTGTGTTATACGCTTGAGATAGGCAGTCTGCCATTATGTAAATATTGTCGCAAACTCCCCATGATCAACTAGCAAGCCCCCAGGGGTTCGCATATCCTACTTTGAGAAACACTGATCTAATGCTACCCACTTGCTTACAGTTCGCCTGCAGGCTGTGAACTGAAGGTCATACAAAGGTCGATGAAGGCCACACATTATTTAGGCAGCACAATCTTGAGGTATTGGCCTAACAGATTGTGACCTGCAGGCAACCCAATCACATACAATTCACCTGCAGTCTGTTGACTGAGGTTCATGTAATCAGATGATGGCCAAAGAAGGCCACCCATTGGTCAGTTCATGTCAAAGAGACAATCTTGAGGTATTGGCTTAGCAGAGTACTATCTGCAGGGACGATCTCAAAATTATCTATTCACAAATAGGTCACCTGCAGATCGTCTCAATCACAGATTTACCACAAAACAATGACTGATGCTGTAGTGCAAAATAACTAAAAAAATGATAAATTAAAGCACAAAGAAGTTTAGTGAAACTGTTAGTGCCATTGGAATAGCAAGAAAGGCAGACAAGGTACTTCTGGCTGAAGCATTGGCTTGTCGAAAGATAATTATTAAACATGAACCTAATTAGAACTGCAAAAATTTGGTACAGATGATTTGAAAGATTATCTTTATGACTGTAGTGGGTCCTTCTAATGCTCGGACCCAACAACAACAACAACAACAACAACAAACAAAAGACTATCTTGTATGGAAAATAAGTCATTAGAAAATTTACTAAAATTGGTGGAACTTTATTTATCCAAGAGAAATACAAAAATGAGAATGGCAATCAGTGTAAAGGAAAAGGTTAATTCTAAAGCACACAGCTTTGAGGATTTAAAGTTTTCAACACTTGTTTCCTCCCAGGCACTAGAAGTTATCGTACCCGAAACATAAAAAGCAAGTTTCATAGTTTTGATTTTTTTACTTTTTTGTTTAGTTTCTAAATGAACTCCTTATGTCACTTAATATAATTGCAAGGTAAGGGAAAATCACTCATCACTCACCAAAGGCAGCAACAAGAGAAGAACACATATTACGAACACACAAACTCAATATTTCGGTTATTAAACCTTATTCATGACGGAGAAAATGAGTCATGAGGCTCGGGAGGTGTGCACACGCCGAAGGTTGCTACATAACCGAAATTTTGAGTTTATTTGTGTGTTCGTAATATATGTTCTTCTCTCGTCGCTGCCTTCAACTTTGGTGAATGATGAGTCATTTTTCCTTTCCTTGCAATTATATTGCCTAAAGCAGTTTCCTTCTTCCTTAGTTTAATTATGTTACTTAATATGTTTCTACTGTATGCAGCGACATTTTTGTCAAAACTTTTGAAATTTATGTGCGAGTGGAGACTTTCCCGGCGTACTTATGCAATAAAATCCTCTCGGGTGTCCAGTCAGGTGGTGTTGTATAAACACAACGTTTCAATAGCTAGCTCTGCTGTCTTCATCAGGTATCTTCTAGCTGTCTCAAGCTGACTGTCACCGCCTCAACTGGCTTAGCCACCCATCGAACTTCCTTCATACCTTCAGCAATGGCGCACAAAATCTTGGGCTAACTCGAAATTGTCCAACAATGACGAATATGCCTTATCCCACATCAAATAATTTTTTTATTTCATTTTTCATAAACATGGGAATGCTTCCATAAATATCGATCAATCCTGGTAAATTAAAGTGTTTATCACTCATATTGTAATAAAAGAATGCGTGGAAGTGTAAAAATATGAGCAAAACTCTCTTGGCCTGAAGGCAAATTTCAAACTCCATTGAAGATC
This sequence comes from Vandiemenella viatica, assembly GCA_031002005.1. Lineage (NCBI taxonomy): Eukaryota > Metazoa > Arthropoda > Insecta > Orthoptera > Morabidae > Vandiemenella > Vandiemenella viatica. Next base: position 24,301,666 of record JARYHS010011408.1, read on the forward strand.
AGAGCTTTGGACCTGGACTGACGATAAATCATCACACACACGCCATCTGACAGCATGTCAAGACCTGCAGTCAGATGGCGTTTATTTGTGTGCAGGGTGACGATACTTTAAGACGACAGCCTGCAGGCAAACTGTGAGTGAATAAATCACAGCAGAGTTTCACTTGACTGCTGATATTGACCTGCCATGGGGCAGCGTGCGTGTAGCGACAATTGGCCTCTAGGCTATGCAGCTTGAGGGCAAAAGCCTGCAGGAGAACCATAAGTGAGTGGGTACCTTTATGCGTGATAGTTTATTTTAACCATGTTGTTTAATTTCTCTTTCCTCAACATAATCCCCCCAACCCAAGCAATCAAAGTTGAGAGTTGCTTACCACAGTTAAGGAAAAGGCAGCAAATCAGGAGGCAAACAAAAAAATAATGAGATTTTTATATATCAGATTCATTTATTCAAGGAGGGATATAGAAAGCAAACCAGTCATTCACCAAAGATTGTAATATTATTTGATCTTATTTAGGATTTAATTATTAATAAAGAACTAACAGTGCAATTACTAATACAAAACAATGATGAAACTAAGGAAAATAGAAGAGGCTTCTAGGTGATATAAATAATAAAGGAAAGGGAGATTAACCCACCACATACCAAAGTTGACGGCTGTGATGAAAGAAAACATTAAAGGAGGACAAACAAATATACAATATTTCAGTCACTGGGTGACATTATGTGTGCGCAAACGTCCAGAACCTAATGACCCGTTTCTCTACTACCTAAGGTCATTACCGAAATATTGTATATTTGTTTGTTCACCTTTCATGTTTTCTCTCATAACATATGTCAACTTGAATGCAAAACAAAATAGAGATAAATTTCACTAGCACATGAACATCAGGAATCCCTCTAGCATTAACCTCCTATAAGATGCCACTAGTAAACCCATCACTTATTTTTATTATATACTTTTTAAATTTATTTTTATGTTTATAAATTTTTCTTTTGATTCACTTTTTTTAAAGGTTTTGTTATATTACACTGTAATGCTTTTTAAGAGATCATACTTTCCTGCCTACTTGTTGCCCCACTACTATAATCACCAAACCACGTTCTTCATCTCTAGCTTCTGTCATGTGGTGAGTCGCAATGTGTACACATCTGATACCCTTGCCATATACACTACCTTTAAACATTGGTTAAACAGTAGAGCATTGATAATCTGAACATCAGTTATCTGAAATGTCAATTATCTGAACAACTGTGAATATATATATATTTAACAAATTTTGCTCTATTTTACATAAGCATCAACTTTGTTTCTAATTACTGATTTACATTTCAGAACACCTTTGAACTTGTTTTGTACGGAAATTCCACTACCAAAGAAATAGGTACAATAATTTTACAGCTTACATTTGTTATTGTATTATCATCGCAATATCCACATGACCAACCGCTCACTGGCTTTGATGCTGAATGTTTGTAGTAACCACGACGCGACAAAAATTCTTTCAGTGTGTTGGTAGTTCCGAATTTCTCTTAGAAATCTGAAACCCGCTGTGTTTGTCCTGAGCCTTTGTTACTGATTTGCTGTCGACTTTAGTATCTTGTACCAACATTATACACACATGATATAGCATTCATCTTCAAAAATGAAGCACAAGTTTCTCCAAAATTAACCAGAAGAACACGAGTCTTCTTTGGTTTGGGATATGTAAAATTGTAAAGTGACTACTGTAATTTTAAAGGCAAAATTTAAATTATACAAATCTAAAAATTGAAAAATTAATAATCCAAACAGATTGATAATCTGAATCACGTATTATCTTTGTTCTCCAGGTGGAGCCGCGTTGATTTATTAAAACCTAACGTTTCTGCCATTGTGCTGTTGTTTTCATCAGAGGACTGAATCACCCCCGGTCCCAATTAGTTCAAATTATCGACGTTCTACTGTACATAAATATTGCAAAGTGGGTTCCCATTTATTCCTTTGTTGTGACACTCCTGCCTTCATCTGTGGCTATGCTATTATAAATCTGTAAGAAAGCTGTGTTTGAGGATTTTTGCAAGCATCACACAAACACTACTGCACCAAATTTGAAGGGGTTTTCATATTTTGAAAATTTACGGTACAGTTTAAAATCAGAGGTATATCTTATGATTATTTAACTGGGGGATATAAATATAAATGGAATTCATTAACCAAACCACTACAGTTTAATAAGCATAATGAAATTGTGGAATTTAATTTACACTAAGGATTACAAAGGTACTATATTGCAAATGTTAGTACTCATGCCAAAGTCTGCACAGGTGAAGCAATGTGCAAAAACTTCATAATTTGCCGTTTTATTTGTGATTTGTTCAGTATCTGCATTTAACAATGTAATGTTTTATTTTAGTTAACTATTACAGAAATGATATATTGCACACTGTGTATAAGATTATTTTTTTATCACCTCTGATAAAATCCTAAGCAAAGTTTACTTAGGTGTGTAAATATGAAACTGGAATTTGCCGATGCCAATCAATGCAGTTACCGCCATATTGCACCATTGTCACCATTCTTTTTCTGACAGCTGACTGTGATTTTCAACTCACAACAATACAAATTTCATACGACGGTATAGTTTTTAATGTTTTATAGTTTTAATGTTGAACATGTTGAGTTTTGAGCTTACAAACTACGATTTGCTGACATCATTGATTTTCTGTTATCATTTACAGAAAACTGCTGCAGAACTGCATCGAACGCTTGTCAAAGCTTACGGCAAGTGTGCTCTCAGTAAATCGCAGTGTTTTGAGTGGTTTCAAAAATTCGAAAGTGGTGATTTTGATGTGAGAAATGAAGACCTATGAAGAAGTTTGAAGACTGCAAGATGCAAGCATTGTTGGATGAGGATAATGCTCAATCACAACAACTCACAGATCAATTAAATGTAACACGGGAAGCTGTCTCCATACATTTAAAAGCAATGGGAAAGATCCAGAAGATGGGAAAATGGGTTCCACATGAACTGAATGAAGGACAGCAAGAAAAATGGAAACCACCTGTGAAATGCTGTTCGCCAGGTATAAAAGAAAGTCATTTCACCATCGAATAGTAACAGGTGATGAAAAGTGGATATATTTTGAGAAACCCAAGTTTAAAAGATCTTGGGTAACTCCAGGTGAATCGTCAACATCAACTTCAAGGACAAATCGCTATGGAATGAAGACAATGCATGGGCTTACTCACCTGACTTAGTTCCGTGCGATTACTATCTCTTTACACCGATGGGACACACACTTGCTGAGCAGCACTTCTTATGAAAATGTACGAAAATGGCTCAATGACTGATTTGCGTCAAAAGAGCAAATTATTATTATTATTTTTTTTTTGACATTCATAAATTACCAGAGAGATGGGAAAAATGTATATCTAGCAATGGACAATATTTCGAATAAGGTACTTTGTATCATTTTTATACAATAAACATGATTTTTCAAGAAAAAATTCTGGTTTCATATTTACACACCTGGTATGCTTAGTGACGTTAACAGTTGATAGTGAATTTTTGTTTTATAACAATTACCTCTAAGTATTAATATGGATAATTTTTCACATAGCTATATAACCAATTACTAACTTAATTTCATATTTTTTATACACTATATTATGTTAAAATATAAATAATTTTTTTATAAAAAAACCTTTGGAGATCAGTATGAAAACAGAACCTTACATAACTAAAAGAATGTTTTTGTGACATTTACATTATTTGCTTCTACCATAATAATGTTTGGTACTAGGAAAAAAAGGGGAGATGTAAAGCATTTCTATAGAAACCAAGATCCACACCCAAGCAACGAATAAATGCTAGTTCTTTTGCACAAATGTTTTACAATTCTGGTACTTCATGTTTCATTGAGATCACTGGAACATCGTTAGAAACTAAAAGGAAGAAAATTTAAAAACTGACACTCTGCTTCCATCATTTGCTTGACTTTTCTTCATCTTTTTAGAGAGAGAGAGAAAATTTGAAATTTCAGTACCTACAATGTTTGGATGGAGTAAAAACACAAAATATAAATGCCTGACAATAATATCTCTCTCAAGAGGAACAAAACGTACGATAATTGCCAACGTAAGTAACACCTCAAAACAAATGTCAGCGTTACTAGTGTAAGTGGCAGATTACAGATGACAGAGATAAGGTTTCTGAGAGGGATAGAGAATGTCACAAGGAAAGATAAAATCGGAAATAAAAACATCAGTGAGAGATAAAACATTGGAAGAGATGTTAATAACGAAATGACAAAAGTGGCTGTGGCATGTATGAGGATGGAGAAGGGGAGAACACTGAAGATGAACAGTTGAAAGGGAAGGTGAATAATGAACAAGATGGATGGGCCAACTGAAGAAAGACGTAAAGGAGAAAAGAGTTGTTTGGAGACAAATGGCGGAGGAAAAATCTTGGATTGACTGTCAGACATAGAAGAGTTTGTGCTGTACAAACTGCAAAAGAAAAATGTCCAACAATGATGGTATGAAGACTAATTATGTTTTACAGCCCACCTAAAATAATGTAGAGGTTTTCAGTTTGAAATTAAATAATATTGCAATAAAGTTAAGAATTATGAAACCAACATTAAACAAAATCCACTACTCGAATTCAAAACATAAAAATGATATGACATACCACTGCTGCTTCATGGTCTGGGGCACTGCGACATGGAGTGGATTCTGTGCTGCCACCTTTGTCTTCAAGCTCTAGATTCCACACACTAATGGAGAGAAATCCAACTGTAGTTCCTGAGGGCGATTGTAGTGGTATTCGTAGCCTATCAGCTTCCTGTATTTTACCCAAAGTCACAATTGCTGAACCGATAGGGGTAGCTGTTTGCGAGACATGCTCACGGACATCAAATGCTGTCAGACGTACACGGGTATCTGAGCCCAATCCATCACTTGAACGGAAGCTGACCGTGTTAAGGAAACAAGGGTTACTGCTTCGTTCCACTACTTCAGTCTTGGCATACTTGATCCACACTCTTTCAGAGGGTATGAAAACATGTATAATTAGCACAGGATTTGGGGATCTACCATGACCATCACAGAGCAAGTTGTCGCAAGCTAAAGAAATTTCGCAAATTGGCAGCTCTGAAGGATCTGAAATAAAAAGATAAACAGTTAAGACTCTTTATAAGACTACAAAAATCACAGGCATAAAAGTTTTAATAGCTAGAAATTAGCATATATATAATTGATCATAAGCAGATACAAAGGAACATGTTCCAGCAACCAAATAAACAAATTCTTGTCACTTGACTCCAGTAGCAGAAGCCTATGACTACAAACAAATTCTTACTGATGAGATAAACTGAGAAGCAAACTGACTAAGTTTCATTATCACTAATATTAAATTTGAAGCTAGGTTAGGTATGTTTGCTTTTAACCCATATGAGAACAATATCAGGGACATGGATCAATAGATGTAATTCTTCAAACCAATTTCATTACTTACCATTCCAAACCTACACATAATTTACATTGTCTTATACAAATACTTTAATTTCCCATGTTACGAGGTAGGTCCAATAAGAACTTAGCCTCTCTTCCCGATGGCTACACTGTCGCCAGAGAAATTTATTATCATGTAGTACATTACCTTAGACAGCTATTGTTAAAATTTCAGACAAATTGGACTCATAGTTTTGTTTTGATTGTGTGTGAAAGTGAGTGTGTCCGCGGATTTGAGAAAAATGGAAAAAGAGCAATATCGGTCAGTGATTCGATTCTTGTTTTTGGAAGGAAAATTGCGCAGCGAAATCAAAGAGCGCTTGGATGCTGTATACGGTGACTCTTCCCCTTCGATGGCAAAAATTGGTTTAAAAACTTTCAACGTGGTCGCACATTGGTTTTTGATGAGCCAAGCCCAGGTGCCCTGAAAACGGTTACCATAGAGGATAATGTGACAAAAATCCACAATCTCGTATTGGCAGATCGCCGATTGAAGGTGTGCGAGATTGCTGGGACAGTAGGCATCTCAAAAGTCTGTGTGGGTCATATCTTGCATGAAATTTTGGGCATGAGAAAGCTGTTGGCGCGATGGGTGCCACGTTTGTTTACTCCGGACAGCAAGCGTAACCATGAAACCACTTCACAGCAGTGTTCGACGCTGTTTAAGCACAATCCGAAGGAGTTTCTGCGTCGTTACATGACCATCGACGAAACATGGATCCACTGGTACACACCAGAGACCAGGGAACAGTCAAAACAGTGGACTTACCTGGCGAACGTGCTCTATAAAAGGCGAAGATTGTCCCATTGGCCAGAAAGGTAATGGCCACTTTTTTCTGGGATTCACAAGGTGTGATCTACACCGACTATCACGAGAAGGGTAAAATGTTCACAGGGCTTTACTATGCTGAATTATTGCACCGATTTGACACAGAATTGCAGAAAAAAGGCCCCATTTGGCGAAGAAAGTGCTCTTCCACCATGAAAACGAACCGGCTCACACTTCCGTCATCGCCATGGCCAAATTGGTCGAATTGGGCTACGAACTGATGCCCAATCCACCATATTCTCCAGATTTGGCCCTGTGCGAATTCTTTTTGTTTCCAAACTTGAAGAAGACACTCGCCACGCAAAAATTTGAGTCGAATGAGGAGGTTATCGCTGCCACGGAGACCTACTTTGCAGATCTCGAGTAAAAGTATTTTTCAGACGGGTTAAAGAAGTTGGAGCATCACTGGGTCAAGTGTATCGAGCTAAAAGGAGACTATGTTGAGAAATAAATCGCAACTTTTCCAAAATTTTCATTTTTTCTTTTGTAGGCTATGTACTTATCGGACAGCCCTCGTAATTACTAGATTTGAATGCAATGTTAGAAGACTCAATTTCTACAACCTTCCGGCTTACAGAAAATAATAAGCTATATCAGTGACTGAATAGTTTTACAACCTTCCTGTTCCCACAGGTTTATAGACACGGCCCGTTGTAAGCTGAATCCAGGTTCATAAGACTGGGCTAAACAAAGATGCCATGGAAGACAATGAGTCCATAAAAACTCGTACAACACTGAATAAAGAAGCAGTAGATAATTTTATCCTTCCCTGCAAAATTGAACATTTCTGGTAATCATTTTAATTGTAATATTTGTTCCTAGTATTATACTATTGGGACAAACGTTCTACTGGAAAAAAGACACATGTACTGTGTTAATCTGGTATTGTAAGCATAACGGGGCATTGTAAACAGACTGCTGCAATATGTCCATTGATTTGCTCTGTCAATTATTTTATACATAATTAGTTTACTGGAGGGTAATGGAAGGTAGAAAAGGTTACTGTTATGCTTCAGCACCCTTTTTGCATGCACGACCTACTGACGATTCCTGGTATAAGGAGTCGCCCAGTTTATTAACAGCCTCCCGAAAGGAGAGCAGAGGACTGGGTGTGGTCCAAGGCACCCTCTTGCTCTTTTGTTTTAGAACAGCCCCTAAAGGCAGATAAATCAGAAACGCTTAACAATAAAGGATGCAGAAGAGAACAGATAGCCACAGCATAAAGTTATAAAGAGTATTCCAAGGATATGTAATCCTTTCAAATTACACATGGAATGATGGCCACATCTTAGATAAAATATTGCAGAGGTAAAAATAACATTCATTCAACAAAATAAAACAATGTGATCTACATCTACATATATACTCTGCAATTCACAAAACTGTGGGTGGCAGAGGGTGCTCAGCACCAAAGCTAATCTCTTTGTTGTGCATTCCAATCCCTAATGGTACGAGGGAAAAAAGAATTCATATAAGAATCATTGCGGCACCTTATTTCTCTAATCTTATCTATCCTGTCATTCCGGATCAAAAAGGTTGGTGGACGAAGTATTTCACTACACTCGTGAGTGAAAGTGGGAGTACGCATGTTTACCAATAAGTTTAAACGAAATGTGCGTCGTCTATCTACCAGAGACTCCCAGCCTAGTCTACTAATCAGTTCTGTGACGCTTTCATAAGGACTGTAGCAAGCGGTCACGAATCGAGCGGCTCTTCTCTGTACTTTCTCTATACTTTCGATCAACCCCTTACGAAACGGATCCCAAATGGCACAACAATAGTCCAAATGTGGACGCACAAGAGATTTGTACACTATCTCCTTTGTTTGTTCATTACAATTTTTCAATATTCAACCTATGAATCGCAGCCTAGAATTAGCTCTACCTACCAACGAATTAATGTGCAAGTCCCATTTCATGTTCCTTTGTACTGTTACTCCCAAATATTTCATAGAATCGACCATATCAATAACTGAATTGTTTAACTCGTATTTCTGAACAATTGGATTCTTTTTGTTAGTTATGCTCATTGTCTTGCACTTTTTACAATTTAGCGTAAGTTGCCACTCAGCGCACCATGCCAAAATAATATCCAGATCACGCTGAATTTCTAAGCAATCGGCCAAATTCCTTACTTCCCTATAAATAACCGCATCATCAGCAAACAATCTAAAAAGGCTTTTCACTTTGTCTCCGAGATCGTTTATAAAAATTAAAAAAAGAAGTGGTCCTATTACACTTCCTTGAGGTACCCCCGATGTAACATCTAGACTAGAAGAACTTTCTCCTTCAACAACGACATACTGCGACCGACCAGTTAGAAAATCCTTTATCCATTCACAAAGCTGATACGATATACCGTACGCTCGTAGCTTCGCTAAAAGGCGGTTGTGTGGCACAGAGTCAAAGGCTTTTTGAAAATCTAAAAAAATGGCATCTACTTGTGAACCTGCATCAATAACTTTCATTATGTCATGTGTAAATGGGGCCAGCTGTGTTTCACATGATCTTTTCTTCTGAAATCCGTGTTGATTTGTTGTAAGCAAATTATTATCGTCTAGAAATTTCATAATGTTCGAGCATATAATATGCTCCATAACTCTACTACAAACAGATGTTATAGATATTGGACGATAGTTTCCAGGATCACTTCGATCACCTTTCTTGAAAATCGGAGTTACTTGCGCGATTTTCCAGTCTGAAGGTACTTTTCGCTCTTCTAATGATTTACTGAATATATCAGACAGAAATGGGCCAATTTCCGCCGCATATTCTGAAAATATTCTTACTGGAATTCCATCTGGGCCCGGTGCTTTCCCCCACTTCAGGAGCTCTAATTGCTTTATGATACCTGCAGTATCTATCTGTAATGATTCCATCACCAACTCGACACGGCTTGGGAAAACGGGAACACTATCCTTATTTTCATCAGTAAATGAATTTTTGAATACAGTATTTAGTACGTTAGCTTTATCGCGGCTTTCATTAACCTCTGAACTTTCACGAATAAGTGCTGGTATATTGCTATTGGTACAATTGACTTTTCGTACATACGACCAGAATTTCTTTGGGTTTGCTGTGAGACTCTTAGAGAGAGAGTTGGAATGAAAATCGTTGAAGGCCTCACGCATTACATTCTTAATATGTCCTCTTAACTCAGCTAAGGTTTCTAAATCACTGCGACACCCCTTCCTTCTTGAGCGTGCGTGTATCCTCCTTTGTTTTTTGAGTAATCTTTTGATTTCGCATGTGTACCACGGTGGATCATCCTCCCCATTTATTATCCGCTTCGGTATATGTATATCCATACCTTCCCTGACTATTCGTATAAATCGATGCCACATCTCTTCAACGGTGTCATTTTTTGACTTGAAGTTATGGTAATTATTCCTCAGGTAGGTTCTAAAACACTCCTTAGAGGCCTTAATGAATTTGTATACAATCCGCCGTTTTCTCCTTTTTCACTTGGTCATTAGTCTGATAGTTGCAATTACCGCTTTGTGATCGCTTATACCTGTGGTCGTTGAAATTTCGGTGAATAATTCTGGCCTGTTGGTAACCAGCAGATCTAAAATATTTTCGCTACCGTTATGACACTGCGTAGGTTCACTAACTAGCTGCTCGAGATGATTATTTGAGAACAATTCGAGAATTACTTCAGAAGCTGCCTTATCCCTGCTACCTGTAATGTGAACGTAATTACGCCAGTCAATATAAGGCAGATTGAAGTCGCCTCCTAGAATCATAGCATGATCCTGAAAACGGCTAGCTATACTGTTTACATTATTTCTTAACTCCTCGGCGATAGCTATGTCGGAATCGGGTGGACGGTAGAAGGCGCCTATGATGAGTTTTGACCCAGCAACTTTAAGTTTAATCCATATGATTTCACAGATCGTATAGACTTCTATTTCATTACATGGGAGAGATTTACTCACAGCTATAAATACCCCACCTCCATGAGAATGTAATCTGTCTTTACAAAAAACATTCATGCTATCTTTAAAAATTTCGGCGGAACATATTTCCGGTTTTAGCCAACTTTCTGTACCGATAACGATATCCGCCTCTGTGCTACAAATAATGCTATCAAGTTCCGGTTGTTTGTTACAAACGCTTCTACAGTTAATTACGAGAACTTTTAACTGTCGAGATTCTTTTACGCTCCTCCTACAGTCCGGTGTTGCATCTGATTGGGTTGCCCGTAACTGTATTTCGTGTTTCGGGTCTTCCTCCCTCAGCCTAAAAAACCACCCAGTGCATTCCACACGGCCCCTGCCACCCGTGTAGCCGATTCACGTGTGTAGTGCACACCTGACCTATTAAGGGGAACCCTACATGACTCGACCCTATGGCGAAGATCGAGGAATCTGCAGCCAATATCATCACAGAAACGTCGTAGTCTCTGGTTCAGCCCCTCAATACGGCTCTGAACCAGAGGTCCACAATCAACTCTGTCTAAAATGCTACAGATGGTTAGCTCTGCCGATATCTTGCGGCCATTGGCCACAGAGTTCACCCTTTCAGCCAGCTGCCGGAAGGAAGAGAGGATAACCTCCGACCCAAGGCGACAAGCATCATTGGTGCCGACATGAGCCACAATCTGTAGTTGGCTACACCCCGTCCCTTCTATGGCATCCGGGATGGCCTTTTCCACATCTGGGATCAGGCCACCCGGAATACACACTGAATGGACATTGGATTTCTTCCCCGAGGAATCCGCCATTTCCCTAAGGGGCTCTAATAACCGCCTAACATTAGAGCTCCCAACTACCAAAATCCCCTTCTGTGATTACTCAGACCTGGCGCGCTGGGGGGCCGTCAACTCGCAGGATGACAATTGTGGGACTGTGTCAGCCTCCGACAATACATCATACCGGTTGGACAGTCGAACAAGTTCAGCGTCTTGGCCTTTAAGCCTGCTCGACTACCCCTGTGTGCGACTTCTAAGTCTAGAGGCCATACGCCAGTCACCAACAGGCGACCGAGGCACAGCCTCCAACTCTTCAGCCTGGGTTGCAGGTACGACGGTCGATATGGGAGAATCTGTTATAGGCATTGCTACATCAGTTTCCCCAATATTACATCTGCTGCAACCTTTAACGGCAGCTTCCAGCTGTGTAACTTTCGCTAACACAGCTGCAAGCTGTGCGCGGAGATCAGCCACCTCAGCTCGCGTCTGCACACAGCAATCACAGTCCCTAGCCATTCAGCTTTTGAAAAACGCGAAAAAGAAAAAAAGACCAGAAAATCGAAATAACCTGTACTTTGTACAAAATATAAACACTCAGAGATTGCACTAACTAAATCGACACACCACTAAAGATCAAATATAAAACAAAAATACGCTACTGTCCTCAACGACTGCTTAAGTCTGACTAACCTCTACTTTCCACAAAAGTAAACACTCGCAGATTACACTAACTGAATATACACACTACTAAAGTTCAAATACAAAACGAAAATACGTTACTGTCCTCACCGAATTCTAAACACTGTTTACAAAATGTAAACACTTAGAGATTACACTATTCAAATCCCCACACCACTACAGATAAAATATAACAACAAAATAAGCTACTTCACTCGGCGACTGTTCAAACGCTACTAACTAGTACTGTCTACAGAATGTAAACACTCAGAGATTACACTAATCAAATCCCCACAATACTACAGATAAAATATAACAACAAAATAAGCTACTTCACTCAGCGACTGTTCAAACGCTACTAACTAGTACTGTCTACAAAATGTAAACACTCAGAGATTACACTAATCAAATCCCCACAATACTACAGATAAAATATAACAACAAAATAAGCTACTTCACTCAGCGACTGTTCAAACGCTACTAACTAGTACTGTCTACAAAATGTAAACACTCAGAGATTACACTAATCAAATCCCCACACCACTACAGATAAAATATAACTACAAAATAAGCTACTTCACTCGGCGACTGTTCAAACGCATTGATGTTAAATTTTGAGCAGTAGTTGAATTACCACATGATTTGTGCAAATAATGACGAATGGCTGTATGAAGGTAGGCAGCTTTTCAAAGAAATAACCTTTTTTGTATGAATTTGACAAAATGATTTTTATAAAATGTCTTTTTTTCCTACATGAAACTGGGCACTGTAAGCAGTCTGGTAGTTCAGTGGTTAAGGAGGAACTTGCTTTTACAGTTTAGGATCCAGGGTTCAAGTCTTGAAATGGTCAGAAATTTTGCTGAATCAATAAGCTGTGCCAGGATATTTCATGGTTCAGATTCCATGTTAAACTGCAGGCTCAGCTGCAATATTTTCTATTTTTTATAGTTACAAAAAGTTAAATTTCGAGAAGAGTAATTGTCAACCTGAATGAATTTTCTTGTATTTATTTCCACAGTGATTTCTCATCATTAGAATCATTTTAAAGTGTATTCATTATATCAGGAAAAATTTATTTCAAGAGATAGTTCGGTTTGTTCAAGTATTGAGACACGCAATTAGAAAAGTAAAAATCTAAGATTTGAAATATCTTTGAATTGAGTAAAGCTACAGCTGAATAGTCAGCATTGTCCCAAGTATTTTGATAGTAAAATTAACTAATTTGGCAAAGTTTAATTAGCAGTTTTAATTAAGAGAAAAAATGAATTTTTTAACTAAAAGGAATACAGATGAGAAATTTATATCAGTAGATAGCCTAAATTGAGATGATTATGATTATGTAATGGTTTCGGTAAAAAGTTTAAGCATTTGTCAGATAATTAAGTTTTTAAATATGGATTGCTGCTAATTGTTGCTGTAGTTCGAGAATGTCCGCCAAGCTGGTGATGTAGGAGACTTTAACATTAAGCTTATAAAAACCCTTTTGGATGCTAAATTAAAGAAAAATTAAATTAAAACGGATAGAATATGATCATAGAAAGCCCTTGTATAAATTGCAAGTTAAGCTATTTTGTACTTTGGGAGTTATTAATTAAAGAAAAAAGTTACTGACGTCATAGGCCATGCAGTCACCATGATTTGTCTCATTCTTTCATTGGATAGTGATCGCGTAACTGCACGCTGGTTAGCGGAGCGAACTGCTCCGAGCGGTAGTGGATACGGCCAGTTAAAACATGCCGTTCTAGTCGTGTACTCACTAAAGTTGGGGGACTTAGTGAATTTATCTTCTCGTATGAATGTGCTTAACCTGTAATCTTCAATGGAACTGTTGCCCAATGCTTTATCGACGTATCTGGTACCGATATGTACAAGTGAACTTTATCAAGAATATAAGTATTGTGTTATTATGAAACTGTGTCAAGTAACTTTATTTCAATTACCCTTCACATTTGGGGTTTAATACGAATGCGGGCTGATTTCTTAAATATTATAGGTACCAGAAGGTTACACATGGTAAAGAACTTATTTGTTCCAAGTTTAGGTGAAAATGTTAATAACCCCCCCCCCCCAAAAAAAAAAAAAAAAAATTTTGGCCTAACAGTATGATACAACAAATATAACACTTTGTTCTTTTTTTCGACTGTTATATGTGAGTTTTTCATGAAGTTAACATCAGACTTATCAAATTTGCTTCCCTCCCCTAAAACAAGAAGTATATATAAAAAGCTGATTATGCGATGATACAATAAAAACTGAACTAAATTAAAGGAAAAAACACGTATCATGTCACCAAAGGTACAGTAAACAAACTCAAAGCCGCCATATGCAGAAATAGCTGAAACTACTCACCTACAGCATGGCCATGACGTATTCTCCACATATGTACATCGAGATCAGGATCATGACCACGTCGGAGCTCCATCCTTTGCTGTAAGGCAAGGAGCTGTGATCGCATACACTCGTAGCTGGCAAGCTGGATTGCTTGCAACCATGCATCTCGTTCACCCTGCGAGTATGCTGCCAAGTGTTGGCTCAGACCCCCATCAAACACTAAAATAAGAAGTTTATTTTAAAACATTACTTAAAGAAAACAAAAGCACAAATTGTTAAGCACAGGGAAAAAAGAATTAGTTAATACAATGCGCATATAAGATACATGATCTCCTTATCCTTTTCTTCCAGCATCTGGAAAGTTACAGAATAATTTCAAGCATTAAATAGTGCAAGAATGGCAGATGGCAGGAGTATCCAATCTCTAGAATACTCGTATTGCTATTATCACAAATGTTTGAGACACTGATGGCACATTCAAGGAACAACATATTATACGCCTGTTTGGCACTACATTTCGACAGTTATACTACTTTGTGAAAAATGTTTTTATTACTATAAACATCAAAAAACAACTACCACACATACAGAAGAATGTTTGGAATGTTTGCTGGCATCTATACAGAAACTTAATTCACTGAAGGATAACAGAGAAATATGTGAATGTGCATCACAAAGTCATCTCTCCCAAATTAACTTTTCTACATAAATAATAAAATAAAGGGAAATTAACTCATCACATACCTAAGTTTGCGGCAACGACGAGAGAAAACACGTAAGGCGGACACACAAATACCATATTTTGGTATTAACCTTCTTCTATTACTTGAGAAGGTTAATACCAAAATACTGTATTTGTGTGTCCGCCTTTCATGTTTTGTCTCATCGCAGACTTCAACTTTGTTATATGATGGGTTAATTTCCTTTTCCTTTACCATTTATATCACCTAGAAGCAACTTCCTTTTTCTTTAGTTTCAAATTAACTTTCCTGCAATTAATGCAGTTTAATCAGGAAAAACAAAAGAGAAGGATAATAACCTTTATTTAAAAACTGAAGAGAATATACCAAACTATGTACTAGCATGTACAGCAGTAACCCCTTAGATTTGTGCAAATACGAATGGTCATATGATGAAGTCTATGCTTGTTTATAAATCACTGGATCAAAAAGTCTTAAGGGAGGGAGGTGACACATTTACCTGTGCTTCACAGAGCCAGTAAAAATGATCGAAAACAGCAGATATTTTTAGCGATTGGTATAAAAAATACTTTGTTCCAGAAGGGGAAGCTTATTAAAATTCAACAAAAATACCACTTAAAGCAGTCGTTATGTTAATGGGAAGATAAGGTTCAAATCCCCATCCAACCACACAGATTGTGGTTTTTCACGATTTCCCGGCAAATGGTTACTTCAAAAGTGCAAGGCTGAATTATTTCCCGTTCCTTGTCACCAACCCTCTCAAGCCACTTACGACCCTGACCAAGTATAAAACAAAAATAAACAAAAGACCCAGTCTGGATGGTGCTCCCAGCCATCAACAGTCCTCAAAACTAGATCACCTGTGGTTTGAAGTAATGTTTCAGCCACTAAATACCATCTCACTTCTACATGGGAAATCAATTAGGATTGACAGTCGCACAAAGCTGAAAAAAAATTATGAAATTTCCATATGTCTCATCAAGAGAAATTGAAGAGGAAAACAATCTGTGATAAATACTTGGAGTGAGTTATGATCAGAAGTTGAAATCTGGTAGGAGCATGTCCACAACATAATGAATTGTGACTTTAGTATAAGAAGCGTTATAAGGTTTTTGTGGCAACCAGATGGCCCAAGTGAAAATTTCGTTGGCTTGTAATAGAATGAATGAAGAACCACTTCATTTGCAGCAATTTTATACTTGTTTAGTGTAGTAAATATGTAACAAAATATTAAATCATATTATGAAACAATTGGGAAAAACTTTCTGATGCTATAACAGCCCCAGATCTAGCCCTTTTATGAAATGGTATTTTAAGAATTATATATATCAAGCAAGCTGATATTTGATTATGTATGGTTTTGTATATTTTTTGTGTCATTGTGAATACGAGTAAATGAACATTGTTTTATAGTGAGAAACGGTGTAAATGATGCAACACGATCAAGGACAGTATTACGCATGAAACATTAATTAAAAGTTTGTAATTGTAAGTGTTGAGATGAGCCACGATGTTTGGAGGAAAATTTTCAACTGTTTGGACCAGTTTATGTTGACAATTTTGTGTGTAAATACCTGTAAATAACTTTAATTTTCATTTCTTTGTGTTTCGTGATAGTTGTGAACAATTTTGTACTAATTCTGATTGTTTTAATGTGGTTTTTATTGTTAGCTGCATTGTCATCGTTCGAGAAAAATTGAGCAGTTTTATCTGTGTTATTCTGGAATTTTCTGTAGCATTTATATAAACTAGCAGCAGAGATGAGTAGTTAGTTGTCAGAATTTTTGTTTGTGAGTTTAATTGCTGGAATACGTGTATGTCTTTGGAGAAGTCTGGTGCCTATGTTATCTTAGAACTCATGGGAAAAAATAAAATTTAAAAGCAAGTCATCTGTTGTCATTTGGTATAACTATTGTATTCAGTCAAGAATAGCAGTAATCAACCGTTGGGGGTAGGTAAAACCCCCTGGTGACCAAGACTGCAACCTGTGGAAAAAGTGAATAAAGGAAAATGCCGTTAAGTGATGAAAGGACTGAATAGCAAGATTTAGTCATGAACCAAAAAGCTTATCAATGCGTAAAACATATGCCTGACAAATTGTCACTAACCTTGACAGAATACAACTAACCTGAACAAAATACACACAGCATATCCATATCTCTATGAAATGTGTTGCAATGTTCATAGCCTGTGAGAAAATTTCGTGAATAAAATGTTTACGCAGCAATTTTATAGCAAACAAGAAATGTTTTCATAATAGAACAATTATCCGAGAATCTACTTATTGTATAAAAAATACAATTTATTAGAATCTTTGTGACATGTGCTGCTGCTATCTAGTGGTTTTGCTTTAAACTGACTGATACATGCAACCTTCATAGTTGTTACTTTTGCCCTTCTAGGGTCGAATTCTGAAAAATTACGTTCTTAAAATATGATGTGATCAAAGTGGAGACCTCATCATGCGGAATAAACCCGATCTTTTTTTTACTTACGTCTTTATGCCTCGTAAACATTGAGGTCATTAGAGGTGGGATGGGACTACTCCCCAAGGAATGGGAAGGAATTTGGCCATGGCCTTTTGAAGGAAGCATTCTGGCATTCACCTGGAGTGATTTGGGGAAACCATGGAAAACCCAAATCTGGATGCCCAGACAGGGAATCGAACTGAAGTCCTCCCGAATGCGAGGCCAGAATGTTAACCGCTCACCCACCACGCTCAGTAATAAACCCGAGATGACAAGCTATTTCGTACCGGGAAATAGAAAACTTTATATAAAACTTCAATCTTTTACAGGATCAAAGTCTACAACTAGTGCCAACGTGATACAACTTTGTTCCAGGTAATGTGGATGAAATGATTCTTGGACTTAGTGTAATTTACTGTCAATACTAGATGATAAATCCCAATTCGTGAACAATTGTGGTGATTAAATTAAAAAGTTTTCCCTGAGTAAAGGGTGGTGACCCGACAACAATCCACGTAGTCTCTCTGAAATTTGCTTGTGCTATTTAGGTAACTAACTTTTATTCGGTATCAGTATATTCTCATTCAATACGGTCAAAGATACAAACTTAATTATTTTACTTGATGTGGAGTGATAACAAGTTTGCGTTATATGTTTGGGTAACCAACCAAGACAGACAATTTTGGTATAACCAATAATCAACAATCACATTTGGTCAGGTATCATGATAGATAAATGGCTCATGGAAAAAAAAAAAAAAAAACACACACACACACACATTTTAGAAGTAATAATACTTTTGCCCTCTAAGGATAGAATTTGAAGGGGGGAAAAAAATCCTTTCTTTAAATATGTGAACAAAGCGGAGACTTTAATCTTTCAAACGATCCTCATTTATTGATTTCAATTAAGTATGAATGGAGATAGTGGATTGTTACAAATATCTTTTTGTTTTTTTTTAAACTGCTTTACGTCTCTTATAACTACGAGGTCTTTAGAGATGGGAAAGGATGGGGGGCAAGGAATGGGAAGGAATTCGGCCATGGCCTTTTGAAGGAAGCATCCCGGCATCCACCTGGAGTGATTTGGGGAAACCATGGAAAACCCAAATCTGGATGCCCGGACGGGGATTCGAACCGCCGTCCTCCCGAATGCGAGGCCAGAACGTTAGCCGTTACACCACCACGCTCGGTAAATATCTTTTATATATCTTTTAGAAATTTCTGCATTATGTGGTACATAATGCAGAAATTTACAGTAATGATTATAGGTCATTAATATGGAAAGTAAGGAAAGTGTATAGGTCACTTATAAAAGTTCAAGAATGGAGAGGTGTGGGGGCAAAAAAATAGTTTACAAAAACACAAAACAATGCAATGTCATTTTCCATGGTGTACCACTGGATTGTCTTGTAAAATCATAGTTTGATGCCTAGCTCACTGCTCTTTTATGTATAAACCGATCTATACTGGTCAAAGGACAGATAAGTACAGATGGTTTTACACCTGAAGAATGCATAATCGTTCATAACTGTTCAACTCTCATGATCTAACAACAGAATCTGGCAGTGGAGTGGCAAATAGGGTTGAAAATTACAGGCTAATTAGTTTGATTGGGCAAAATGGAGACTGATTGATATGAAACTACATTGGAAATTTCTATGAGAAAAGAAATTAGTTTTTAAATTGAGAACATGGCCTTAGGCAAGGATATTCACGTTGGTCTCAAATGGTGGGATACATGCAAATTGAATTTCTGATGAACTGGACATGGGAAGCCAAGATGGTAGTGTAGTGCCAGATATTTTTAAGGCATTTGACAAAGTGAGCTGTAAGATTTTATTAAAAAAGCTGAAAACTCTCAAAATGGATGTGAAGTGACTTGCTGTCGTTGGCCATACTCGTTTCCAAGTTTATGTTGCTCTCTTGCGTGTTTATTTGTGTGTGCGCGTTGATGACTGGTCAGGCCGATTCTTGCATAGAACAGTCGACGGCACACATTGCACCCAATTGTGGGTGGCTGGCGTGGTAGGGTTTGTCGGGCTTTCTGCCTTAATCGGGATTCAGCTGCCAGACTTCGCTGCTCCTCTTCGAAACACGCCACTGCTGTGGAGGTAGTTTTGCGCCATAGAACACGGTCTTTTGTGAGGCTGTCCCAGGTGTTAAGGTCTATATTAGTTTTCTTCAAGGTCTTCTTGAACTGGTCTTTGTAGCGTTTCTTAGGGGCACCGCGAGGTCTGCTGCCAGTGCTGAGCTCACCGTATAAAAGTTGGCGAGGGAGTCTACTATTGCTCATACGCTGAATGTGTCCAACCCATCTAAGTTGGTGGCTGATGATGAGGGCTTCAATGCTATACATTTGAGCTCTTTCCAAGACTCTAATGTTGAACATGTAGTCGTCCCATTTAATGTTCATTATAGAGCGAAGTTTTAGCTGGTGAAATCGCTCCATTGTCTTAATATCTCGTCGATAGTGTGTCCATGTCTCACACCCATACAGCAACGTGGAGACAACTACAGCTTGGTAGACCATCAGCTTGGTGGTTAAATTAAGATCTTTGTTTAGAAACACTCGCCGAGTAAGTCGCCCAAAGGCTATGTGTGCTGTTCGAATTCTGTTTTCTACATCCTTCTCTGCTGTGCACTGTGTAGAGAGAATGCTTCCAAGGTAGGAGAAGCTATCTACTTGCTCAAGGGCTGTGCCGAAGATGGTAACATCAAAGTCTGGGAGTGTAGCTCCAAGGGCAGGTTGCGCTAGCACTTTAGTTTTTCGGGTGTTGATGGTCAGCCAAAACGGTCATATGCGTACTTGAAGTAGTTTACAGACTGTTGTATCTGCAGAGGAGTATGTGCTGGAGAGGTGTTGTCATCTGCATACTGCAGTTCTGTTACCTGGGTGAGGAAAGTTAATCTTGATGTCTTTCTGGTTTGAATAGTCCTCCGTCAAACCGGTATCTGATCTCCACGCCTGTGTTGGGGGTAGATGACGTTGCGTAGAGCATTGCTGCCAAATATAGGGCAAAAAGTGTTGGTGCAAGTACACAACCTTGTTTCAGACCATTTGTGATAGGGAACTTTTCAGAGGCGTCGTTCTGATAAAGGACTTGACCGACCATACCATCATGGAGTGCTCTAACCAATCCCAGAAAATGTTCAGGGCATCCAAATCGTCTTAATACCATCCACATTGCAGGTCTAGGCACAGTATCAAAAGCTTTCTCTAGATCATTGAATACCAGAAAGAGAGGCTTTTGTTGTTCTCTGCACTTCTCTTGAAGTTGTCTAGCACAGAAGATCATGTCTATGGTGCCCCTCGAGGCACGGAATCCACGTTGAGATTCTGGAAGTACTCTCTCTGACATAATTTTGAGGCGGTTCAGCAGGATCCTAGCAAACGTCTTTCCTGCTATAGATAAAAGAGAGATACAACGATAATTGTTGCAGATACTTTGATCCCCTTTTTTGAAGATGGTGACTATGTTAGCATCCTTCATGTCCTGAGGCACCTCCCGAGTTTCCCACATGAGAAGAATGAGTTGGAAAATCCTGGTTTTCAAGGGTAACCCCCCACTTCGAATCAGTTCTAAATGAATATTGTCTGGTCCAGGAGCTCTGCCTGGATTCAGGCTATTCAGTGCTTTGCAAAACTCCTGGAAAGTTGGCGGGACTGACATCCAAGGTTGTGGAGGGTGCTGGGTAGAGGAATTCTTAAAAAGAAGAAAGCAATGCAGTAAAGTAGGAAATGCAGTATCAAGAGATTTGGAAGTTAATATGTTTTACAGGATAATGTATTGGTACTATTGCTATTCATCATTCTAATTTATGATTGTGTGGACGGTTTACAGCAAGAATTTAGGTTGGTTGCAGCTGACTTATTGGTTTAGAATGGGAGAAGACTAAACAATTGCAGGGTAACCAGGACAGTATATCTAACTGAATATAAATGCCAAAAAGTGTCTGCTTGTTAGATATAAAGACAAAAAACTGAAGGTTGATAATGATTACAGGGTGGGGAAAGAATTGCTTGCTGAAGTAGTGAAGTGTAAATATCTTGGCGTATCATTTGATAGTAAATTCAACTGGGCAGAACACACTGAGCAGGTGACAAAAAAAGTTTACAAAATCCTTCATTTACTGCAGAAGGCAATGAGAGGATGTACCAGAGAAGTGCAGGGATTGGGTTACAAAACTCTGAATTGCTTGAATATGGTGGTGTGGTTTAGGACCAACATTTCGGTGTCAAATACAAGAGTCTGAGGTCAGCTTCATTTGTTTGTGGACATTACTGCAGGACTGTTATGATAAAGGACCTGGGTTTGGAGTCATTAGAAGGAAGGGGGAGGGTGAAGAGTGTGTGGTGTGTGTGTGGCTACAAGGGGTATGTAAGAGGTGAGGCTAGGAATGATATTGGTCACAGAATTAAGAGCAGTGCATCGAAGGGAAAAAATGACCGAGTACAAGATGATACTCTACATTATACATAAAGTAGTGGGAAAATTTTCTTGTGTGTTAAGGGTGTCCAGAGTTGGATTAAATTACCACAGGGGGTGATGATTAATTTAAAATTTGTAAATGGCAAAATTAGATGGGTGTGGAAATTTTACACCCACAGTAAATTAACAATTTAAAAAATAAAGGTGATAAATAGATCACTATAGAAATTGCAACTGGAGCATGCACTACACGGCAATTAAATTAAAGTGTGAAGAATTTACTTCGAATTTTGATTTTTCTAAGATTCAAGGAAAAAAAACCTAAACTTTTATTGAACCAAAGCACTATTTAAAAAGAAAAGAGGTTAAAAGAGTTTTAATTTCTTGGAATTACATGGTACTCAGTAAAGCGTTAGCCATATCACAGAAGACTTCCAAAATATTTACTCATATTTAAAATTTCAGAATGCTGCGCAGAAAAAATAATGACAATATGTGTTGATATATCATGGTATAAGTGCACATCAGAAGGGGCTTTCGATGCTGCAACGTTACGTCCAGCGCTAGCTATGTGGGCTGCCAACCTCCAAGTATGGGAAGGTACCTTAAGAAGAAAAGGTACTTTTAGCTAGTGTCATTTCACAAGGCTCGTCAAGCTCAGTATAATAAAATGTCAAGTTAATTTCATTTACAAATGTGCAACACAAATTTGAAGAGAAATGGTTACAGGACAGAACATTAAAAATGTAATATGGTAGCAAAAAATGTATACAAACATTATTAAAGAAAAAAATGCTATATGATATTGAATTATAAGAATGCATTAAAATATGGATTAGTATAAAATCATTTTAAAATACTGTACTCACCCAAATGAAAGCCGTAAGGACCTTCCACAGATGGAGAATCTACTTTTATGGAACACTGTTCAAGAACAATAACTCCCAGTGGTTCAGACCACTGCTCTCTGGATTTGAAGTAGAACAGTAAATTCCCACGCAGTCTGCACCAACGCTCCAAGCTTACTGTTAACATTTATTTTTTACCTTCATAGAACTTGAGATACAGTAAAATGATGCTCACATATTAAACAAATATTTTCTATGTAAAAACTTTACAATATAATCAAAAGTATATTTTTAAATTGCCAGAAGTTAACACAGAACCAAGTGAAGTTAATGCAAAATTACACAAAACTATTTTTCACACATTTAACAAACAGCTAATACATGCCAATGCATAATACTGACATTCAGAGGATTTGGTATTGCTTTGTAATTTTAAGAAAGTATAGAGAAAGGAACAATCTTCACGACTGATGATAGGAGGATGGGTTAAAAATATAAAATTTGCACATAAACAAAAAACATTTTTCAAAAAAATTGAAAACCTTTGTTGGCAGAATATGATGTGTACATACAATCCAGTGCATAACTGGTGAGTTAGAACCTAAACCCATCTTTTCATTTTCTGCATGATCCTATCATCTATGGTAAACAAAGTCTCCTCCTATTCTTATTTAAACACACAATATGATGGGAGACAATTATTCTGACTAGAAAATATTAGCGTGAAAGAAAAAATATACATTCATTAACACTTTCAAGAATCATTTCAAATACAAGCATCTAATTTTTTTTTTTTTTTTTTTGGGAAGGGGATGCAATTTGCATTATCTCTCTCTCTTTCTCTCTCTCTCTCTCTCACACACACACACACACACACACACACACACACACACACACACACACACACAGAGAGAGAGAGAGAGAGAGAGAGAGAGAGAGAGAGAGAAAGGGGGGGGAGAAGAGATTTAATAAATTCCTGATGAAAGTAATTGCTACTTTCTTAAAATAAACAAATTTATTTGTTATCAATAATTGTAATTTTTTATAATATAAAACATTTATAGCATCTACTATCAGCAAACAAAAAACATGAAATGATTAAAGAGAAGAAGAAAGAAATAATAAAGATTTAGTACTCCAAGTTTTAATAAACCCTCAAAAGCCAATTATAACTTAAAGTTAATAGCTAAAAGTATTCATAGCACTAAGAAGCAAAGAACTACAAACTACAATGTACACACATTAAAATAAAAGTGACCTTGAACTGAAAACTTAGATCAATAATGCAGGTAAACATTTTCATGCACGCAAATATACAATGCACAGAGTGTTAACCAAGATAAATGTGTTAGTTGTAAGGAACAGAGAAGAGAAATCACACTGCCCGTAAGTTTCAAGATCAACTCGCACAGGACTGTTAATGTCACTGCAATAAAAGTGAATCTGATGTTAGTCCATCATAAACAGCAATCAACAAATGTGACAGTAAACTAATTAAATAGGAAATTTTAAAACTGCAGAGACTGCACCAGATTTTTGTTATGTAAATGATTACTACTAATACAATTAAAATGGCTCTAAAAAAATAAGAAAAATAAAACACGTAAAACAGTACTGTCACATTATGGTGCCAATTGCAGTCATACCTTCTAAAATTGCACAGAAAGCAAATTAGTGTAATTCAGTTTGGAAGTCCCAAATGAGTGCTAGTGATTTTGTTTTTATTACTATGTCAGTACCTTTGTGTGATCCACTATAGCAGCTCAGTTCTCGAAGACTCTTTGATCTTTTCCCTCTTTTGTTGTCTTTCCCTGGAAAGTTTACAAGACCCAAGAATCTAATTGTTCTTAAAAATCAATAAAAAATGAGTCTTCTTTTTTCCAGGGATATGCAAGAATTTAGTACACCAATCAACCACAAAAAATATTATTTATTCCTCCACCATGTTACATAAATAACATGAAGAGTACCTGGATGTTGAAAAGTGGAGGAGAGATCAAGAATACAAACATGTCACTTAATGTGTTTTTCTTATATAATGTCAATGTACTTCTAAGAATAAACAGTCAAAAGTATATATGAAAATTCTATCTGGTAACTGCACAGATAAATCTAGTAAACAAGTAGGTGAAATAATAGCATCTGCTCTATCCTTACGTTTATTTTTTTAAAAAACTTTCACATTTTAATACATCACAATAATAGGAATCAAATAAAAATAATGACTGATTGAATTTAGTACTCACAGATTTGATAGGAAATAAACATTACTAAGGGAATAGGAAGGAACTATCCCTTCCACTGGGTGATTGTAGCAAGACACATACCAACTTAAAAACACTAAAGAAATTTTCAGATTTAAATCTAGTCATAAGCAATGGAAAAAATAAAATACTGTTTAGAAGTCAGATAAAAATATCATTATTCTGTGTTCGTGGTTTTGTCTGATCCTGTGCCAACTTGCTTGTAATTTGCTGGTTACTTTCTTTTCATTATTAATACTTAAACCCATTTCAATAATAGCATGAAGAAGTAAATATAACTAAGAAAAGCAAATGAGATGGATGACACACGGCTAACTTAAAACTCTCCACAGTATTTATCAGAAAAGATTTTTGTTATCAGAAATGTTCTGTTTTTAACAACCGATTTACCAAGTTACTAAGCAAAAAATGTCTAATCATAATACATGAAAGCCTATTTGTTCAAGTTGCCCTTGAAAGTTCAACTGAATAAACTCAGTAACTATTGTAGGACAAAATTCATAGTTGAACAGGAAATCAGTCACTTTCATATAAACTCTACTACTTTGAAAAGAAATATTTAGCGATGAACTTTACCATATACTGTGAACTTACGTGGAATCTCTCACAGTTTTCCCCATTCTGAAAACTACAATTTTTGCTTATAGCATGAAATACACTAAATATAACTAATATTTATAGATTCAGAATGTCTCCATAGCTATTCTACTACTTTTCCTATGATGAAAAAAAATTTCTCATATCACCATGCTGATTGCAATTTATGTCTTGCTGCATGTATTCTATTCTTTGTTTTCTTCTATAGTTCTTTAAGAAATTAACCAATCCCATGACTTCAAACATTACCCACCATCAATCTTCTGCAAGTTTTACAAACTTCTTTCCTTACCCACCATTTCAAGAATATGTTTATTTTGTACTTTGTCAACATAATTTTTAAGAGCCTTTTATAATACCAATTATGAATGTTCCAAATTGTCTTCCTGGTATTCCAAAAGTTCAATCTCCAATGCCATACACCGATTGCTCCGTACACACGATTTCAAAGCCCTATGTCAATGTTAAACTAAGATTCCTCCAAATGTATCTTTATTTCCCTTGATTTTTCCTTCCTTTTTTTCAAGCAATTTTTAACATTTGGCACTACAGTCACATTTAAATAGCTTCTAAATCCATTAGTGGACAAGCACTTATTAGCACCACAGATTAATACAGACACCACATAGCATTTTACAACTTGCAAATTAATGTTGAACTGTGACTATAATTACACACAAGTTACTTAAGTTATTGGAGTGTTGCTCCGCAGCCAATGCCAATCCTGATCTTCAATTCCTCATCAGGATCCCCTTTTTGTTTAATCAGCATCCAAGATGTATGAATCTGACCACTCGAGTATATTTTCATCCCATGTGATTGCAATGTTGGCTATATTTTTCTTGCTGATGACAAAGATCTAGGTTTTTGAAAATTGATGTAAAGTCTACATTTTTTGCTGACTGTTGTAATTAATTCCAGAACAAATTGAGGACCTTGAAAGTTGTCAATGAAGAACACAAGGTCATCTACAAAGTGGGCACTGTTAAGTCATTTACTATTGATTTTGATTCCTTTATAATCTTCCAAGGCATCCTGAAAAAATGGTTTCAGAATAAAAGTTGAAGAATAGATTAAATTTTCTCGGGAAACAAGCAGAGAATGGTGCGACATTTCAATAGTCATATTATCTGCCTCCACTCTAATAAAGTTGAAAAATGCCGGCGAAAGTATTCCATGCCAAAATCTTTTAGTGAATTAATTTATTTTGCAATATTGTCTCCAATCATGAAGCACATTGTCTGATTTAAGTACAGCTTAGTCATGATAATGTGTTTACTGTCATGAAATATCTTTCAACTGACTGGGGAGGATGTGATGTTCAACATTGTTGTACGATTTTGCACAGTCAATAAAGCATGTAAATACATCTCTTTGCTGGTCAAGACATTGTAGAAATAAGATATGGATACAAAACAGGTGTCCCTCGCTCATAATCAGCTTCTCAACACAAACTGGGTGTTACTAGTACTGCCCTTTACTTTTCTCAATAGGGCAGGGTTTACAAAAATACTTTCATTGAACGACAGACTGGTAAGAAGCTGCAAGACGTGGCCTTCTTGCCAAACTAGTGAATGTCAGTTTCAATCAGTCAGTAGGACTGCTTCCAACAATGAATATGAAATCATTAGGGGAATGTCATTTTTGTCTCCTGTAATTTAAGAAGTCCTACACTTACTTTAGCTGGTAGAACCTCTTTTACTGCTTTCTGCTCTGGAATACAATACCCACAAGCGTAAAGGGTTTCTTACATCAGAATTTATTGTATACTGGATAGCATTACACGCATGTTCTAACAGAGAAAACAAAAAATATAGTAAATGCAAAACCATAACTTATGAAGTTAAGGGAGGTGTGATAACATGAATATGGTAACTACTGGCTAAGCACAATCCAGTCTATGCACACTCACTAACATGCCAATGTGTTTCATCCTCCTCCTACAGTATTAAGGGTCTCTCAAAATATTGTGTTAGGCTCTTTATAGTCTTGTTTCAGCCTTCCTCCCTTCAAATTTGGCAAGTGATGGGTATACTTAACTTTTTGTTTTATACTCTGTGACAGTTGCAAAATGAAATGAAGTCATCCTTTCAACCCATTATAGAGCTCTGTTCCTTTGGTTTGGAGGTGAAATTACCACTTACACGTGGATTATATGAACATGGAATTACCTATTCAAATACTATAGCAAAATGCATTTTCTTTACATATCCAAATTAATTATGGCATTATGGTATTATCAATACAATTTCTACAACACAATTTTATGAAGCATTCAGGATTTTTGTCCAACAATTATAAAAGATAATCATAAAATTTGCAATAAATACATGTCTTTAGAAGAAAAAAAAAATATCTGCTCCCAGTTAATTATAGTGTAAACAGTTACTTATATAAATTTACCAGTGAATTCTATATTTTTATCCAGAAGTGATGATGTTAGGCATATGCTCAGAAAATAAAATTATAATGTTTTACATTAAAAAAACGGATATGAAGAATACTTACAAATAGCTAGCTCAATGGCAAGCAAATATTGTTAATGAAAGAGGTACAATGTTACAAATCTATGGCGGGCAACTTTAAATAATCAATGCTTGGCCATCCATGCACATGTCAGTTAAGAACAATCATGCATATTATAATGCCTGTACACAAAGTATCAAGTAAGAGTCTCATCACAACAAAGTTACAACTATCAAAATGCAATAAATCTCTTTATCAAATTTGTAAATGTAACACTGCCGTGTATGCATCAAATACTAAATATTATATAACAAAAGTACAATTAATTTCTGCCATTAGCAAAAATATAAATAGGCCTGTAAATACAGCTGCATCACTAACGTACAATCAATGTAGAAAACAAGAACCAAATGTAAGATTATTTATTTATTTATCTAAAATATTTTAGGAAGAATCATTTCCAAAATAAACATATGCAGTAGGAGTTAATAATTTCAAATGAACACTAAAACATTAACCAATCCCCCCCCCCCCACTTTTGTCTTCTTGGTTAAAAAACCATTCAAGCTCATTATAAAAAACAAAGACAAATTTATGACAGTGTCGGGTCACTAATGTTTGCATACACATAAAGTTATGTTGAATGTCTATTTTTTCACCCCAAATGTCTATTGCTGCACATCTAAAGCTTAAGGATTTTTTCCCTATTCATAATATTATGAACGAAAAATTGGATGATTTCTCCCCATATATAAAAAGGGGGAAAGGGGGGGGGGCCCAACAGTGAAACAATATGACTAGAGTTGAATTTCATAATGATGAATATTCATCATTAATCCGCAATATTAAATGGAAAAATCAGTCACGAGTCCACAGCAGCAATATACACGTGTAAACACAAATTTTCAGAAGTGAATAGTCAACCAGTGCTTCACCTGCAAAGTCACAAAATCAACAGGAGCATTCAAGCAGGAACAAGCATTGGAAGAAGGATTGGATTAAAGGACAACTGACTTTTCAAGAGAAAAGAATGTTCAGAATGGGACTTTAATATGAAATGTTAACAAGATCCTGAACCAACTGAAAGTGGAAAACTAATATGTACTTGGGTTAACACAGATAAGAAAGAGAAGAAAAATCCTGAAAGAAGCTAGCAAAGACTTTAAATTCTGTTGAATATGAAATGATAATAAAATGAGAAATGTGGAAGGATTTGTGATGAGGGAAGTCTCAAAGAGTTTTGGAATTAATGATAAGGCTCATCAAGGCCAAAGTTTATGTAAGAAGTATAAAAATTCAAATTATCCAGGGTGTTGGGAGAACGAAAAGAAAGAATTTGATGTGGCCCTGCACAACCAGCAGAACACAGGCAATCTGATAGTAATGGAGGATCTCAATGCCCGTTTGGGTTGTAATGCAAAAAAGGAACTAAAGTAATGAGACCAGAGAGCTGGAGAAGCCAAAATAATGAGGGAAGGAAATTGTTGGAATATCTTGATCATTAGGAATTCCTGGTACAAGAAGAAAGAACATATAACTTGGTTTAGTGCATATTTAAAAAGGACATCTGCGATTGATTATAATTTTAGACAATTGAGGAAAGTAGTCACATACATCAAGGCCATATCATTGGAGACCTTAGACACAGGTTACCAACCTTTCTTGCCTTATGATTTTTTTAAAAAAATTACTCATCTGTCCTATTTCAGAGGGGAGGGAGAAGGGGAACCCACGCTGACTCCCCTTTAATGTGACCCATAGTGCTTCAACTTTTTTGGCTTGTAACCCACTTTTTGAAAGTTATGTAAAGTGTACAATATCATATATAGAAAAACAAGGACATATTTCTAATGTTACTTTATTAAAAAAATAATATTTGTGCATTTTTACAGTTTTATTAACAAATACATATTTCAAAAAAATATTAGAGAGCTGAGCTCGTCACAGTTCAGTAATTTTTCAATATTTGGTGCCTTATATGTGACCAGCTTCATTATTCACAATCTGTTTTTATTAACTCAAACTGCTGACTATGTTAAATACTCTATTGGATATATATGACCATGGGAATGAAATTAAAAACTTCTTTGACGCAGCCCTTAAAACTGGATATAATGGTGGAAAGTGGTTGGTCAGTATGCCGTAAATTTGCACACGGTACTGCTCCCAGTGGGAATCACTGCCTTAGGTAGTGACCATTTAGCTTGAGCGAGCAAAAAGAGGATGGCACTTGTAATGTAGGAAAGAAGACTCAAGGTGTGGAAGCTAAAGGAGGAAATACCGAGGACGGAATATGAGGCTTTGATTAGAAAGAATATACCAATGGTGGTTCTGAGGGCAGTGAAGGAAGAATGTGAGGAGTTCTTAAGTACACTGTCAGAAGTACGGAGATAGTGTGTAGCAGAGCAAGCACATAGTGAAGAGAAAGGGAAACACCACAGTGGAATTATGCATGTAAAAATGCGTAGTAAAGAAAAACAGAGCTTTTGGAGAATGGAACAAAGTTAGAACTAAAGAAATGTAATAAAGAACAAAACAAGGAAATCATTTTGCAGATAAAGGAAAAGCAGTGGTTGGAGAAATGTACAGAAACACTGGAGGACAGAGAAGAGCATTGAAAAGTGTTATACACAGTTGTTAAAATAAAAAAAAGTAGAAACAAGTGCAAAAGAACGATTAATGATAATGGAAATATAATCAAGAACATGGATGAACTAAAGAAATTGTGGAAGGAATATTCTTAAGACCTATTAAATGTGAACAAGCGAAGTATATCAAATCAATAGTGGAGAGAGTAGAAAGACTTGAGAGAACGCAAAAATGCACTAAGGAAAATGAAAGATGGTAAAGAACCTGGCATGGATAAAGTATCAATAGACACAAGGACAGCATGTGCTCTTGAAACAGAGTGGTTATACAGAGTGCTGAGAGGGGAAAAGGGGGGGAGGGCATTAACAGGAGACTTACAGAGGGGTATTACTTGCGATCGTTAAGATAAAAGGAAGTGTCAAGAATTACAGACAAATCATTTTTGCCAGTCTGCAAAAAGTGGGTTGGAGGAAGTTGAGAAGGATGGGTGGGGAGCTGGTAATAGGTCGTAGGAGAAATATGGTTAATAGGATGAAGAAGCCAGACACTTTACAAATTGTGGGGAAAAATAGGTTTCACCTGTTGCCACAGTCAGGAGGAGAAGAGCCTCGTGTAGATGTAGGAGTAGGTAAGATGCAGCAGGCCTTTAGGAATAAGGGTGTGCACGGAAAGAATAGGGGAAAAAAGGGTTCTGCTGCTAGGTAGTAGCCATGGGAGAGTTGTAGGCCCTCTTCTGCAGGATCAGTTAGTTACAGGTTACAAGTTTTTTCAAACCTAGTGCAACATTAGGTCAGGTAATAGAGGATATAGGTTCACTTTGTAGAAGTTTCACCAAGAACAGTGTGATAGTGGGAGTTACGGGGAATAGTATTGATAGAAACATGAGTTATAGTATAGAGAGTGACCTGAGGAAGGTAGAGAAGGAGGCGCAGCATACCAGGGTGGAACTATGCAGGTCCTAAGTTGACATGACCGACCACAATCGAAATATGCTGTGAGGCAGGTAAATGTAGAAATGGAAGTGCTACTTCGGAAGGGCAATAGTTCTGTCTTGGGGGTTGCACCTGTGAACACCATTGGTAGGTGGGGTTTTACTAGGCATGACCTACACCTAAATAAAAGGGGCAAAGGGGTACTTTCTGAGTTGTTAGCTAAAGCAGTAAAGGAGCCCATTTCAAGCATCTAATGAGCACTAAAACCATCGTAATATAATGAATATGTACTGTTAGTTGGGTGGGTGCACCCCCAACGTTTTAAAGTTTACTGTTCTATCTAGCCAGCTAACATACTCTTTGCCAGCTTGGCCCCTGGACCAAAATAGTTTTCCTACTCTGCTCTCTTAACACTCCTGTTACAGTAACCTGAATGGGCTCCCTAACAGCTTTAACTAACTCAAAGTTCCTCCTTCCTTCTTATTTGGGTGTACGCCATCCCAAATGAAATCACATCTGCCAGTAGTGTCCTCAGGCACAACTATCATGACAGATAAACAGCACCTCTGTCTCCACATTATCAAGCACACAGTTAAACAATGTTGAGCAATTCAAATATCTTGGCAGTACTCTGAGCAAAGACAACACCGGTAAATGTGAGATTCCAAATAGAAATAATAATGCAGCAGTCTTTTATAACCAGGTGAGAACTCTGTTTTGGAACAACAAAGTTCCCAGAAAATATAAATATACACTATTCAAAACCTATTACATCCCAACACTGAATTATACACAGGAAACATGTACCCTCTATAAAAGAGACAAAGTAGACTTCAAACCTTTGAAATGAAGTTTTTATGTACCATGCTGCATGCATGAGACAATACGAAAGGATAAAGTGAGGAATGAAATCAATTGTGCAGAGGTCAGTATAAATATCACTGAGGAAAAAACCTTCCAGCGTTCTCGTCTGAGGTTGTATGGACACATCCAAAGAATGGAGGAAGAAAGAAGAGCAAAGGCCTACTTTAATATGAACATCCAAGGTAAAAGAAAGAAATGCATACATCAAATCAAGTAAGATATAGAAGACTTAGGGCTTGATTGGAAGACTGTTCATGAACAACTATTCATGGACAGGAAGAAGTGGAGAGTGCTTTTTTTTTTACTTATTGCTTTACGACTCGTTGACAACTAAGGTCATTAGAGGTGGGAGGGGACAGGGGACAAGGAATTCAACCATGGCCTTTTTAAGGAAGGATCCCAGTATTCAGCTGGAGTGATTAGGGGAAACCGTGGAAAACCCAAATCTGGATGCCTGGACAGGGATTCAAACCCACATCCTCACGAATGTGAGTCCAGATCATTGACCGTTCACGCACCACGCTCGGTGAGTGCTCGTGACCAGCACCCGGGCGACTGGAGCTGGAGAATGTCGATGATGACAGCTGGGTTCAACTTTGCCTTATCCTATTCCCCCTTCCTCAGGTCACTCATTTCTGCCAATACTGTTTCCCGAACCACCTACTAAGTCTACTCTGTCCTCTTCAGTGGAGACTTACAAAATCATTTCTTTGAACATCTACTTAAGCCCATTCTTGTTTCAGATTTTTCATTATTAAATAGTGTATTATTCAGCACTTCTATCAATAACTTATTCTATTCCCAGACTATATAACATACCAATGAAAAATATCTTTGCTCTAGTATGTCTGTAATCAAGTACACATTTTTGGTCATGGTTCTATCTACCTTCCTGCATATTAGTCTAAACTTTGAACAAACATTCAACCATGCCTCACCACCAAGATATGCCCAATACAAATCACTTTTACTATCCATGTCTCTTCCAATGATTCACAACGCAGCTCCTCGAAAATATCAGTTACCAAGCGAATTCTATGGCAATTTCCATAAATCTATTGCCACAAAAGTTTGCACAATGGTTCTCCATTCGAGCCAATCTTCTGCTTCTCTTAATAAGAGAGTTTGAGTGACAATTCTGAGTATTTTATTAGGCCTACTCTACTCACTCTTTACAAAAAACTGCAGCCTACTATTTCTATCATCAGGTATAGCTTTATAACAGAAATTTGGACAATTTTCATTTGTAGGTAAGGGAGTGAGGGATTAAAATAAATTATCCAAAGAAGTAGTCAACCATATATTTCAGGCTGTGGAGGATTTTAAGATAAACATACATATGAATCGTGAGTAGGTGTGCAGGGACACTGTCATCAAAGAATAAAGTTCATCGCAATTAATAACAGTAGTCGTACAACTATATGAATACCGACACGCAAGTACGGAATACTGTGTGAGTTGCACTATCAGTATAAACGAACTGATCAGTTTTTATTTGCTGAAATTTTTTATGCTTCCGGGTGGCGAAAATTGTTCTTAAAAAGAAAAGGCACCAACTTATAAAACAATTGTCTAAGAATTCAATGATTTAACACAATATTCTATACAAGAATATTTAAACACTTACTTTCTGAACGTCGAAAGAATCCTTCTTGTCTTTCACGAAGAAACAGAACACCTTCTTTGTCAAATTTTTGTGATGGTTGTGTAGCTAGCGTTGTCAATTCTTGCTTGTTGAAACGCATTGCGTTAACTGAAAAACTGTCAAACCAACATTTTCTTAAAACGATTCAGTCGGGGGGTTATAGAGTATATAGAAACTACAGAACTACCTCGTTTTTTTTCTGAGGTGAGGGTTCATCAGCTCATAATAAGCATATTTGAACACCAGGATTTAAGCGACATTATTACAATTTCCACAACCAACATTCAACCACCACTGCTACGCCATTAGTATAATCTTCAAACTTCAAAGGATCCCGTGGATCAGCTGTGTATGGCGGTACTTTCAAAAGTTTAGATCTTTTGACAGTTAATATTACTAAATGGTTTTGATTATTTGTAAAGTAATAGCATTCGTAAAATAATTTAAAATGTTAATTTAAAAGAGAATTTTATTGTTAATTAACTGATCTACTTACAAACTCCCCCCAAAAGTGTTTGATTCTATGCATGCATTTAATGAAACGATACGAATAAAACCACAGCGATTTTTGATAGTATTGAGATGAATATATCATTAATTTTGAATTGATCTAAATTCTGATTCATTTGAAATTTCCATATATTACATGATTTTTTTCATTTATTGTTAATCTTCTCATACTTATTTTTCGACACATATTTGATTTTAAATAAAGAAACTTAACATATTTTTTTCTCTGCAATCACAGAATACAGCTAAAAAACTTCCATTTAAGTTTTGACGTTATTGATTTCTCTCCGAAAGGTTGGATCAATGACAATGAATGACGTCACGGTTTACCCCCTTCTACCAATGCCGTGACTCCATGCGCTCGTACGTTATTTGTCACCGGTGTTTAGGCGGTATTGAACAGGAATCTCCAGAACCTTGGTGAGGAATTGAGGATCGAAACTTCATAAGTTTGTTTAGGGTGATAAAAGGTCGTCGAAATGGCGTGGCTGCCACTGGAATCTAACCCTGATGTAAGACTATACCTGTTGCACTTTATGAAATCTTTTCTTCATTACGAACTATTCTAATAATCAAATTTCTTACTTTCAGGTTATGAACAAGGTGGGTTTATACTGATTTTGGATGTCTTTAAGTACTGTGCATTCCATGTAATGGTAAGCGAATTTGACTAAATTTAACACGCAAAAGGAGCAACACTGCCGTCTATTTGACTTATTTAGCTAGTAAAGTTATTCTTAATTGTGGTTTGGAGCCTCAGTACGAGCCTAGTCAAGATATGTGTTGTTACATTGTTTGTTCAGTAAAGAAAATAGCCTTTTCAATGGTTTTTGAACTTTGTATGTAGAAAACTGAATTTTTGTTTTGTTTTTAAGTGTTTTTTTTTTGTTACAGTCATAAATATAATTATGGGGATTCTAAGATTACCGTGATGCCGCAATTTGATGATGGATTCTTGTGTAATTAGACGAGACAAATTGAAAGTGGAGAATAAAATCTCTTGGTAACTGAATCACTTTCAGAAGCTACCCGAAACTGATACTAACTTTTTTAAATTTGGATTAACTGCTTCGTTATGTCGTCCTCTTCGCTTTGCACGCGTATTTTGAGGAAAAGTTTCCGTAAATTAAAAATCTCTTACTTCTGGAGATACTGTCACAAACTTAAGGTGATTGGGTTAAAATGCGTTCTGAGACCAAAAAAATTGGCAGTTTTATCATTACCTTGGCGCCACAATCTAATAATGAATTCTTGTAGAACTCGACGAAACAAATCGAAAATAAAGAATAAAGTTTTTTGATATCTCGCTTGGTTTTCAAGCTATAGCATGTTAAAAATCATTTAGAGGTGTAGTTCCTTGTGCTTTCGGTGAAGTTTCTTCTGGTTCAGGCCGTATTTCAACCTAACAACCACTATGAAGAAAATAAAACACTTATAGTGCATTTCCACCATGTAAATATAGTGCGTTTGGTGAAATTTTTTTCTGATCCAGGCAGGATCTCACCCTAACCTCCTCATGTTTTGGATATATCATCTCGAGAACCATTTCTCGTCAAGTTAAATACAAATTCGTCAAATTTGGCTATGGTGAAATTTTTTTTGGGGATTCTATCATTACCGTGGCGCCACAATATGATGATTGATTCTTATAGAACTCGACAAAACAAATCGAAAATAAAGAATAAATTTTTTTGATATCTCGCTTGGTTCTCGAGATATCGTATCTAAAAATTGACGTAGTTAGGTTGAAATACGGCCTGGACCAGAAGAAAAATTTCGCTACAGCCAAATTTGATGATGAATTCTTACGTAACTCGATGAGACAAATGGAAAATAAATAAAAAAGTTTTTTGATATCTCGCTTAGTTCTCGAGATATTGTATCTCAAAAGTGATGAGGTAAGGGTGAGATCCGGCCTGGACCAAAAAAAAAATTTCACCAAAACTCCATATCAACATGGTGGAAATGCACTATGGGTGTTTTATTTTCTTCCTAGTGATTGTTGTTAGGTTGAAATACGGCCTGGACCAGAAGAAAAAACATCAAAAGCAGAAGGAACTATACCTATGGCTGGTTTTTAACATGCTATATCTCGAAAACCAAGCGA
Organism: Vandiemenella viatica; assembly: GCA_031002005.1. Lineage (NCBI taxonomy): Eukaryota > Metazoa > Arthropoda > Insecta > Orthoptera > Morabidae > Vandiemenella > Vandiemenella viatica. The sequence continues at coordinate 24,338,116 of JARYHS010011408.1, forward strand.
GATATCAAAAAAATTTATTCTTTATTTTCGATTTATTTCGTAGAGTTCTGCAAGAATTCATCATCAGATTTTGGCGCCACGGTAATGATAGAACTGCCTTTTTTTCTGGTTCAGATCGCATTTCAACCTAACCACATCAATTTTGAGATACATTATCTCGAGAACTAAGTGAGATATCAAAAAAATTTATTTCCTACTTTTAATTTGTCTCATCGAGTTACATAAGAATACATCATCAAATGTTGGTGCCACGGCTATCATAGAATCCCTAAATAATCACTTAAGCCACAAGGAACTATTCACTGGAAATTTGCTGTTAGTGTCTTGTTTCCTTTCAGCCGTTTGTGGTTAGGTTGAAATATGGCCTGGATCAGAAAAAGTCTCCAAAGGCACAAGGAAATATACTTTTAACTAATTTTGTTACTGTCTATTTCTCAAGACTAAACAAGCTATAAGAAAAAATTGTTCTTTACTTTTGAATTCTCGTCTAGTTACATAAGAATTCATCAAATCATGGTGCCATCAGTGGCGGCCTTTGTCATTGCGAGGCCCAGGACGGCAGATCTTTGTGAGGCCCTTGTCCTTTGTACAAAATATGTTAATCGCAAGTAGGTATTTCTGATCGACGAAAAATTCAAAGGTCATTAAAAAATATTATATTATACTAGAAGAGTTATTTTAAAAGTTAACAAACATAGATGACAAATTTTTAAGGATAAACTGAAGTACATTAAGGCCTTGAAAGATATACGCAGGTATTTAAAAATGTTTGCGGCTTATCCTGAGATTATAATATTTAATTAAAGCACAAGAATCTAACAAATGAGCTATGTCATTTTCAATTAAAATAATAAAGGGCTGAAAACCGATCTTGTGGCATCGAATTCCTCAAATATATTTTAATAATTTTTAACCATGAAAAACTTCTTTCCGCTGACGCAACTGAGTTACGTCTGCTGACAATTCTCAAGGCTGCTTCGATGGTGGGGTACACTTCAGCAGTTCAGCTAATGTTTTTTCCATTATTACTTCATCACCGTAATAACACCGTTTTCTTCTTATACATGGATAAGCATTTTCAGTTCTTCATGCAATTCTTGTCCATTAATATCAGATCTTGCTCCTGCTGTTATACAAATTTGACATGGAATAAATCTAAATTATACCTACATTTTGATTAAGTAGTTATTAATAAATACTATTCTATCAATTAACTGACTTTATTTTATTGTTATCACTAGTAGCTAAAGATAAGTTGGTTTTTTTTTTTTTTTTTTTTTTTTTAAACCTAAATTTTAATCATCTTGGGGTAGCTGCGCGAGGCCCCTCCAAGAGCGAGGCCCTGGGCGATTGCCCTGTTCGCCACCCCCTAAGGCCGCCTCTGGGTGCCACACTCAACTCGTGATGGTGCTGCTGTGATTATTATAATTCATAAGCAGTGGGAGTATTAATAATGATACATTTTTTGCAACAAGGCCTGTCAAAAGCAAAGGAGGTACAGTGTAGCTTTGAGGCATTAGGTAGTTTAGGTTAGGTGGCCTGTTAAATGTGATGTGAAATGTTTTAGGTAGGATGTGTAGGTAACCTAAAATTTGACAAATTGCGTGATTCAGTTTATTCACAAAACTGAGAGTTTGTTTAAATAGCATGGCACATTAGTTTTAAAGTCATTTGCTTAGACAATTCAAGCCATAAATAAAGTTAAACAGTTATATAAAGTTGGAACGTAATATTAGCATATCTGCTATTTGGTTTTAGAATATTTCACTAAAGTAAACATTGCCTTCATTTCTGAGACACATTTAGAATTATAACTACGAAAAGGATGATAGAAATCCCATAGCCAGAATATCCTACTAAAGAGTTTTAATACAGTGAAAGATAGAAGCCAGTAAGGAGAATTGAGACAGTCGCACATTTTAAAATTCTAAAAGCTGTAATTTTAAAATTAGTCGTATTAGTTTATAGTAGATAAAACTAAGGAAAATGGAAGTGGCTTCTAGGCGATATAAATAATGAATGAAAGGGAAATTAATCCTCCACATACCAGAGCTGATGGCTTCGATGAGAGAAAACACTTAGGTGGACAAATACACAATCTTTCACCTTCAGTAGTAGATTAATGGACCATTAGGCACTGTATGAGTGTACACAGAACATCACCCAATGACTCGACGTTCTGTGTGTGCTGTTTATCTACTACTGAAGAAGGCAGTTGCCAAAATATTGTGTATTTGTCCACCTAAGTGTTTTCTTTCATCGCAGCCGTCAACTTTGGTATGTGGTGGGTTAATTTCCCTTTCCTTCATTATTTTTTTTATAGTTTACAGTAGGAAAAAAGTGTAATTTTGGCTTACACAACATATTAAAGTTTGGAAAAGTTCACTGAAGTATAAAGGTAGATTTTTTAGCAATTTGTAAAAACTTTGAGTACTTTGAGTACATGGGTAAAGATCATAGAAACCAGTTGAGAAAATATAAGAAAATTCAATTGAGAAAACCATATTCAAAACAAAGTATAATTCGATACAGTTTTCAGTAAGTTTTATTTAAATTCATGAAGTGGTTGGGTCAAGATAAGAGAAAGTAAAATTTTTGTAAGGTTGTAAGCTTAGACGATAGAACTAACCGATGGAAGGAATACATTGAGAAATTGTATGATGGGGACGACTTGAACAATAGCGTAATAGAAAAGGAAGGCGATGTCAGTGTTGAAGACTTAGGAGATCCTGTTTTGAGGACAGAATTTAATAAAGCTCTGCATGACTTGAAAGCAAATAAGGCAGTTGGATTTGTTAAATCCCTAGAAGAAGAAATCGAAAGATTATTCAAGCTGATATCAAAAAGTTAGGAAGCAGGAGAAATTCCAACTGATTTTAATAAAAATATAATCTTCACACTTCCGAAGAAAGCACAAGCCGACAAATGTGAGAATTCTTGCACTATTAGTATAAAATCACATGCTTCAAAATTACTGACCAGAATAATATACAGAAGAATGGAAAGGGTAGCAGAAGACATAGTAGGTGAAGATCAGTTTGGGTTTAGGAAAAATCGCGGTACAAGGGAAGCAATTCTGTCTTTAAGATTAATACTTGAAGGGCGGATCAAGAAAAAAACAAAGATACTTTTATGGCATTTGTTGATTTAGAAAAAGCTTTTGATAATGTTAGGTGGGACAAGATGTTCAAAATTTTAAAGAAGTCAGGTCTAAAGTATCGAGATAGAAGAATACTCTATAAACTATATAAGAATCAAGTGGCTGTAATAAAAGTAGAGAATCATGCGAGACAAGCATCAGTTAAAAAGGGTGTGATACAAGGTTGTAGTCTATCCCTGTTAATATTCAACTGGTATGTAGAGGAAGCAATAGAGAAAGTAAAAGAAAAATTTCCATGTGGCATAAGTGTTCAGGGAGAAAAAATTAGTATTCTAAGATTTGCTGATGACATTGTCTTGTTAGCAGAAAGGGCTGAGGATATTGAGAAATTATTGAATGGCGTGAACAAAATACTGAAGGAAAATTTTGGCCTGAATATAAATCAAAGCAAGTCTAAAATGATTAAATGTAGCAGAAATGATACAAATACTAGCACATTAAATGTAAAAATAGGATAGGATGCAATTGGAGAAGTAAGTGAATTGTTATTTGTGAAGCAGGAATGATGATAAAAGCAGAATAGCACTAGCAAAAAGAGCCTTCCTGAAAAAGAAATCTCTTAGTTTAAAATATTGATCTAGGAATTGGAAAAAAACTTTTTAAAACTCTGTGGAGCCCAGAACTTTACGGTAGCGAAACATGGATTTTAGGAATACCGGAAAGAAGGAAAATTGAAACTTTTGAAATGTGGTGCTACAGAAGAATGCTGAAAATTAAGTGGACAGACAAAGTAAGAAATGAATGAGTTTTGGAAATGATGGGTGAGGAAAGAAGTTTTGGAAGCTTACAGAAAGAAGAGAGAGGCTGGTGGGTCATATTTTGAGACATGTTGGATTGGTTAATTTGCTGGTGGAAGGAACGGTCGAAGGTAAGAACTGTAGAGGTGGACAGAGATTATGCCAAATAAGTTTTTTGGGAATATTAAAAACCCATCAGGTTATGGGCCCACTAGCCAGGTATATGTAAAAGTGGTGAATATCTGACAAAGTGAAATATGTAAAAATTGTAATCTAACATACACACAGTATCCCAAAGCGTGACGAATATGGGTTGAAGCATTCTATTAGCCTTGATAAACAAATTTACTGGATGTGAAAACTGCTTGACATGAAGATTTGCTGTAAAAACATACCCGGGGCATGAAGAATTATGGAATTGTATTTAAAATGTGAGTGACGATTCTGCAATTGAAAAGTTAAATCAAAAATTTATATTAGTCGATTCTATCATGTTCACATTCAAGGGCAAAGACAGTGAAAGAAGTTTGGAACAACTTGGCAAATACCTGTTTCAATGATTCAGGATTAACATGTCAAGTCTGCTTACGTGACCTGTGCACAACTTGCCGGATTTCAAAATGTAGAATAAATAGTACATTCTCAAAATAATGACCACAGGACACAAGTTGAGAAATATTGGGCTTAAGGTAGACAAGTGGTTTGGAAGTCTGCTTCTCTCCAGTCTGCCAGATGTATACAAACAGATAATCTCCATCAAAAGTTCCGGTAATAAGCTAAAAATTTTGCAAGATGTTAAAACAAGCGACAGTGACACAACAGCTTTTGCAGTAAATTATAAGAATAACAGTAAATGCTTCAAGAAACAATTCCAAAAGAGACTGTTGTGCTATACTTGGTCACATGAGTGATCAGTGCAAGTCTAAATCAAAGAAAAATATTCTGAAATATTAGTTAAAATTATGTTCATACAAACGGAGTATGCTGATTTATTCACAAAAGAAGGCTAAAGATAAGTTTCAGTTCACGAGTCACAAAATTGTAATTAAAATTAAATTAAACCAGTTGTGTGTTAAGTAGTTTATAATTGTTTGAAGAATGTTTTAATTAAATAGGAGTGTTATAATATTTGTTTATATTCATTAAATTAGAATTACTGTCTTTCAATAATTAATGTCGCACTATAGTTTGTACTTAGTGACTAATATATAAACAGTGACTGTTGATACTCTTTGGTTTACTGCTCTCTGCAACATTTTAACTACTTTAATGTATTTTTCTTTCATCCAAAGTAATACTTTTCATGCCAAGTATGCATTTTCAGCATATTTAAAACCCATTGCCACAGTTTAATAAAAAGGTACGGTTGCGATAATGCAAGTGTTTGCGTTGACTTGTGACACTGTTATGCTGCTATGTGCTACTGATTGTTAGGCTTGCAGGTTCTACCATGTCCAGAAATTATAACACGGTTCACTTTAAAGTTCTGGTTTTATTAACACAATGCATATAAGTTTCCGATCATCACCACTAGTTGGATTAATTACCTTGACCTTGGATAAGGCACATTGTACTTCTCTTACAACTGCTGATTCTGACCACACTTTTGTCTGACAATGTTACACACTGTTCTTACCACTAATACCTAACGGCTGTCAGTTCTCTACGAAACACTTAATACTAAAAGGACGACATCAAGTTGCTTTTAGTCCGCTTTACACTTAATAAGAGGGAAGCATGGCTCGCGTTACTGTTACATATGCCACGCTATAACTTTGCCTTCTCCTCTCCCGACCGCCAGCTTCAGACTACTTACAACAATCACTTTACTACTTCTACACTGTGCGCTTCCAGGCTCAACAATGCTTCGTGGAATAACTCAGCCTTTACAAATAATTAATTCTATTTATTCCTCTGATTATCTTATACTTTCAAAATATTTGATTAATTCTGAATATCATCAAAATACATTAAATTTATGACTGGCTATCCACTCTTTCTGCACGTAGCTGACCTAATACTGTCCCTCCACACCATAAATCTGAACTCCACAGTGGATTGTACAGTAACTATTGCAGGAAAGGATTCTTCTAATCTGACCAGGAAAAGATTGTTATAGGAGGGTGTCGTGCAAGTGCCCATTTTAATGCCTTGTATATAATGGTAGACATGTGATTGAAGGTATAGAAATATTTTGTTAGGAAGAAAAGGTGCAGTGAAATAGGGAAGGCAGCGCTAGGGATGGTACATGCCAAGGTAGTGTTCTGGGCACTAATGCCTTGGTAACGGCAGGTGAAGAGTGAAGTGACATCTGTGGTTACCGGGTAGGAATATGCAGGTAGCCGTGTGTTAACTGTTGAGATTCAAAGAACAGGGGAGTGTGACATACTAAGGGCATGGCTAAAATTTCATAGGTGTTGACCCACGAATGCGAAGGCAGCAATTATGGAGCTTACGTATTGGGAAAAATATTTGGGTGGGGGTAGGGGGAGGGAGGATGCTGTAGACATTACAAGCAATTGGAGTGGTCTGAGAGGCTTTGCAAGAGTCTTTGGAGGCTTGGCAGATGCAGTTGCTGGAAGTTACAGCAGTGTTCCAGGCTAGCAGCTCTTAACTCTTGTCAGAATGGGTATTCGCCTTGATTTTGGGAATTGAGAAAAGGGGGGGGGGGAATCTGTCACCATACCCTCGTTTCCTTGGGATTTAAACCAGAGCTTTGGTACATGATCTGGTGATTAGGAATTGTACAAAACTGCCTCTCCTACCTTCCCATTCAAGTTTTGATGATGAAATTTTTTTGCGCCGCCAGGACTCAAACCAGCTAAACCAGTGTTGGGTGACAGACACCCTCACGGTGCTGCAATCACTCAAGATATTGGAGCTGGCAGATATCCGAATATTAGGTCCAAATTTCTTTTAAGCTCCTGACAAAACATTTGTGGAAATTGAGATAACATTAAATTATGTTGATAGAAAATATTGACAGAACAGAAACTGAGAGCTTGGCAGACTTTATTAATGGGATGATTAAAAATTAGTAATCAGAAGAAATAAAGGAATTAATTAAAATCTTTGAAGGCTGAGAATTGTTGTGAAATGTGCCGATCAGTGTGACAGATTTTAATTTATTTTTTTTTTACGGAAATGGAAGAAATTTTTTTTTGTTTTTTTTGTTTTTTGTTTTTTTTTTGTTTGTTTGTTCAGGAGATAAAAGGAAGCTCTACAATTTTAAGAAATGTGAATGATTTCATAACATTTATTTTCATGAATATCAATATTTTTTTATAGTTATTGTAGATACATTGTAATGACAGTAGGCAGTTCAAAATGAAGTAAGACTTTATTAACTTTTCAAGGTATCTCAAGAACTGTAAAAAATTAAAAATAGAAATGTGGAAGTGAAACAGATGAAAATTATTAATGCATGTAGTCTTACTTCAATGCACTGGAGTTCATAATCCTGTAATCAACTATTTTTCCAACATAATTTGGTAAGTTTAATATAATGGAGATATAAATACGAATCCCAAAAAATTATCAAGATGATGTAATGATTTATTTTATTTATTCAAAAGGAAAACGATGTAGTATGCAACAAGTAACTATACCTGATGCAAAAAATCGAAGAGTAGCCATAAATCGTTCATGTACTGATATAGATTTTCTCATTTTACAGTCATGTTTGAAAATTGTCGGTCCCACAGATTCTATGATAAACTCGACTCCACAGCTCATTAACCTACAAAAGTTCCTGAACTGTTGCACATCTTCGACATGCAATTCCGCAGTCTGTGTATGTCGGACTCCAAAAGCACTTCTTTTAATCCAAGGCTTAACCCAGCAGCTTTGCCTACTCTGGTTTTTCCTCTTTTTAGTAATAGCAGTTAGTATGATTAAAGATGCTGCAATCTTTCTATTGTATGCCGCCATTTTGACTACTCTGCTGCTCTCTGGTGGACAGGGTTCGGAAAGTTGTTGGGAGAACTGTCCTGGCTAGCAGCTCACAGAGAGCAGAGCTAGTCAAAATCTACTCTCAAATGGACACCATCCTGACAGTAGCTCTTGAGTGTCTCGTGCGACTATTCTCAGATGTAAACACATCTTAAGCAATGAAAATAGGAAAGATAGAGAAAATAAACGTGTGACTTCCCACAGATAGCCAGGAGGGCCACGACGCACACAATGTAAATCCCTTATTTTGTCATATTCTGTTACACTAAATGAAAATGCTATTTTCTGTATGGATAAAATTTTAGTGTGAAAAATTCGGTCAAGATTGAAAAGTTGAGGTGGTTCTTTTATCTACTTTGTGGAATATCTCGGATGAAAAAAATTGAAAGTAATTCTTATAGATGTTAATGTGGTATACCACCAACTAAATAACTAGTTGCAGAAATTTGTAAACTGGGTAATTGCTAATTTTTAGGTTTAATTTTGTACTTCTGGAGGAAATTTGTTCATAACCATGTTTGCTATCTTGCATCTTTTTGTATCAGTATTTGCAGAATCTGGGATTGCCTTCGAAGTGGCAAATGGTTGATGTCATAGGATTGGATCCTGACTTGCTTCCAACTGTTCCACGTCCAGTGCTAGCTGTTATCTTGCTGTTCCCTACTTCACCTAAGGTATGAAATTATATCTTTAAGTTTAATAAAGCTGAGACAGAAACCAAATTAAAATTATAGTAGCATTCTCTGTGTGTGGCTCCTGCTGTTTAAGATGAGATACTTCCAGATCTTGTGTGGCTAGTGAAATAGACATGCTGATGGCAGTAAATAGGGAACCAATGTGGTATTCCCAATTTTGATTATGATAAAAATTTTACTCAAGAGTTAATCACTGAAGTGTTACTGAAACTAACATAATGGACAAAACTAGTAAATTAAATTCATTATTTGGAATGTGTTAATTTTCCTTCAGACAATAGGATAAGAGTTGTCCAACAAATTGAAAAGTGCAGTAAGTTTTTATTTTTTGTGATTGTAATAAAAACCACTTTTGAGTGTTGTGGAAGGTTTAAAAGATGGTAATTAAAGTGTGTATATATATATATACACAAAAAAGGGATAGTGAAATGAACCACCACTTACCTTAGATGATGGGGTGAACAGTTCGTTTTTCCTGTGTTTTGTGCTTATTTATGTGTTCATCCCATGATACCATCATCTAAGGTAAGTGGTGGTTCATTTCACTATCCCTTTTTTTGTAAATCCATTCGCTAATTAGCTCCTATTATTTCCTGGTAACTATATATATTTATATATTCAGTATAAGATTTTGTGCAGAAAAATATGTACCCATTAAATGTTCATCATAACATTTATAAAAATAAAAGGTGCTCTGAAACTTTCTTAGAACCAATGTTTGAGAACTTGTGGGCTCTTCTCTTTATAATACACACACTAGAAATGCCATTACCAGTTTAGTGGAAGACACTGGAGAGGATGGGAAAGTTTAACAATGTCTGGTGTTGAGAATAAAGTAACTTTCTCTTTTAGAGCAGAAACAGGAAATTTCATTTTGCATTGGGTAACCTAATCACACTGAAGTGCGAGGTATCCTTTTTAACCCTTTCGTGGGCGGTGGGGAAACTTTCTTCCCACTCGACAAATTCAAGTAAAGCTTTTGAGGGAAGCGCATTTACCACCTCTGACAAATGCTGCCATCTGCCAGAAGCTTGCAGAAACATGTTAAAATCGCTATACAGTGCAGTTTTACATTGTGGTCTGTGCAACGCAAATTTCTTGATGATCATTATGAAATTTGCGTCCATTTCCCAGCTGTGTTGGACGAAATTGCTGGGTTTTTTTCGTATAAATTGTTATTAAAGGAAAGCATTAACAAATTCTGAATACTATTTATGTAATTAGGTACCTTAGCAATATTCTCAAGTGTTTTACACAAAAAAATATTGTACATGTAATTTGTAAAGTTAATTTGTTCGAGTGGGAAGTAATCTTTCCACGGCACTGTCCGTTGTTAGTATTACTTGGAGAAGCTCAATAACATGTTGGGAATATTTGCACTGAATAGGGTTTATATATATCAGGTAACAATGAAAGGAAAGAAATGCCGCGAGGCAATATTTACATGGAAAAGAAAGGGAAAATACACCCAACACTCACCAAAGCTGAAGGGAGGAGGGCAGCAGTAACACAGCACAACACACAAACAAATAAAAAACAATATTTCGGGTGAAGAATCCCCTTTTTCAAGTTAACAGATAGGTGGCTGGTCTTGCGCAAGACTTGCGTAGGACGCCAAAACGCAAGTCTTGCGCAAGACCAGCCACCTATCTGTTAACTTGAAAAAGGGGATTCTTCACCCGAAATATTGTTTTTTATTTGTTTGTGTGTTGTGCTGTGTTACTGCTGCCCTCCTCCCTTCAGCTTTGGTGAGGGTTGGGTGTATTTTCCCTTTCTTTTCCATGTTTATATATATCAAATATAATTATATATTGATGGTCTGTTTGTGAACCTAACCTATTATTTGATGCAACTAAGGAAAATGGAAGCGGCTTCTAGGCGATATAAATAAGAAAAGAAAGGGAAATTAACCCACCACATACCAAAGTGGACGGATGCGATGAGAGAACACTAATGCTGACAAACAACTACACAATATTTCGGCATCTGCCTTGCTCACAAATAGAAAAACGGGCCATTAGGCTCGGAATGTGTGTGCACAACGAACGTTACCTAATGACTAACCGTGTAGTGGGGGGGGGGGGACGGATAAGGAGTAGACTATCGATATCGGTATACAATGTCTGAGATAATATATTTAATATTTTGGCAGGCCATGGTAAAATGAGCAAATGTAGTAATGGTACGGTATAAACATGGCGGAAAAAAAAGGTAGTGATGGGTTAATTGGAATTTAACGGTGGTTAAGTCCAGGTGGGTGTCTCGTATCCAGGATATACTGGTACGCTAGTTCCCATCTCCGGAGTTCTGCTGCAGTGGTGCTGTCAGGGAAAACTCTGACTGCTCTCACAGTAAAACAGTTGTTGAGGTTGTTGGAATCATGGCTATTGGCATGTTCTGGTACTGGAAGTTACAGGTTACGAGTATGGACTGACTGACTGTCTGTGGCCATTCATTCTAAGAGAGAGTTGCTGTGTGGTGAGGCCTATGTAAGAACTGGTGCAAAAGCGGCAAGTTAGTTGGTATATAAGATGAGTGGTTGAACAGGTGGCATGTCCAATAATGGGGAAAGTTTCTCCTGTGGTGGGATTGGAATATGTAGTGGTGGGTGGAAGCATGCTGCAGGTTTTACAGCGGGGTCTATTACAAGGATAAGATCCAAAGGGTGCTTTTGGAGAGTCTAACGGAGATACCCTAGACGCTGGACTAGGATGTTCTTAAGATTGGGTGGTCTGCTAAAACATGCAAGAGGGACATTGGGTAGAATTTTGGGTAGGAGAGTACGCATTTCCGGAAATGAGCGAAGGAAGTCATACCCCTGTCGCAAGATATGGTTGATGGACTCGAGGCCAGGAGAGAACTGAGTGACAAAGGCAGGGCTATGGTTGGTTTTTGTAGGAGACAAGTGAGAGTGGTTACGTGGAGGGTGGTTGATCGCGCGGGAGATCTGTTTATGTACAAGATCCCTGGGGTAACAACAGGAAATAAGGGCTTGGGATAGGTTTTGTGAGTATTGATGGAGAGAATGAGCGTCAGAGCAAATGCGACTTCCACGGATGGCAAGGCTGGAATGGATGGCAGCTATCAAAGTGTAGATACTGCTGTAAATTAGTGGGTTTGATGTGGACTGTGGTATGAAGGACACCGTGCCTGAGCATGATGTCAACATCGAGGAATGTGATGTGTGAGCGGGAGTATGTCCAGGTGAAATTGATGGAATTGTTGCTATTGTTAAGGGAGTGGAGAAATTCAAGTAGGTGGTTACGTTCCTGAACAACACTCCCTTTAAACCCACTGTGTGGTTCAGATACATAGATGACATATTTATGATCTGGACCCACAGAAAAAACCACCATCTAGTGAGGATTTTCTGAGCCCCAGATGCGCATATTTTGAGTGTATACACGTCCACTAAGGTGAAATGTCGATTCATCGCTGAAAACGACATGATCCAGAAAATCTTCATTGTCGTGCCATTTTTGCTACTAGCACTTTCTAACGGATGACGGAAGAAACATTGCACGCTCATGCGCACAGGTACCAACAAACAAAACTGAGTTGCTCTTTCATTCCATGCATTAATTATAATTTTACGTTTTATGTAATAAATACTACAAAGTGTTAAAACCCCGATATTCATTTAGGTACACCCTGTATTGTAATTTAAATGTGACTAAGGATTGTCATGAGTGATTTGAATTATTGCGTAGACTTCCGTAGTTTTCTTGGTTCTCTGGGTGGAGCCACATTGGGAAAAAGAAATTTCGGCCATTTTGCTGTGGCTTCCTTCAGACGACTGCCATGTCTGTGAATGCTGCCCCGCAGGGGCCTGGTACGCAAGTGCCAGGTACGGGTTTGGCGAACCCGCGGTGCCCGAGCTGGAAACTTGTGAGCGCCGCAAGTTTCCCACACCGTAAACTCCTACCATGCTTCAACGACCACCGTAGGGCGTGGCGGTGGAACGTTGTGTGCCTAGGAGAACGGGGATCTTGGCTTCATCGCCCGGATCGCGAGGACGGAACAAACCTCTATAAAAAAACCCCTCAACCTCAAGGTCAGCCACGTGCCGAGGGGGTGGATGAGTGGTGAGGCAAACCACCCGCTAACGTGCAACCTCAGGGGCACCTGCGCACCCCTGTTGTATGAGCACTTCTTTTTTATAATGGTTTTACTCGTGGGATCAAAATTCCTTCTTCTCACAAAAAAACCAAAGACCCCTGCGGCCCGGGTGTGTCGCAGGCAAATAAAAATACACCCAGTTCTAAAAAGCGGGCGAGGGTTGAAAGCCCTCCCCCAGAACAAGACCAAAGTAACGGGAAGGTTTGTCTAATAGACAACGCCTTTGTGATCATGACAAGAACGGAGGGATCCTTTGAAAAGGTCTCTCCGTTCTATATACAGAAAGGATTAGAAGGAATAGCGGGAGGTTTGAAGAGCGTGAAAAAGCTGAGGAATGGGACCCTGCTTTTGGAAACATCCAACCGCAAGCAGGCTGTTTCACTCCTTAAGTGTGAGAAGCTCGGGGAGTTCGCAGTAAAATGCGAACTCCATAAAACTCTAAACTCTAGCAAAGGAGTCATCACTTGCAGAGATTTAATGTATATAGAGTCCGAGGAACTCCTTAAGGAGTGGGGATCAGAAAATGTGGTCGAGGTCAGGCAGATCAAACGAAGGGTTAACGGCAATCTCGAGAAGACTGCCACCTTCGTCCTGACGTTCGACACTCCAATGTTGCCCAAAGCCATCAAAGCTGGCTACTTAAACTTAAACGTTCGCCCGTATGTTCCGGACCCGATGCGCTGCTTTAAGTGCCAGCGGTTCGGGCATACGACGGCGAACTGTAAAGGCAACGCCACTTGTGGCAAATGTGGAAAATCGGCGCATGAACCGGGTGCAACTTGCACCCTCCCACAAGTGTGCATTAACTGCTCCGGGTCACATCCAGCCTGGAGCAGGGAGTGTCGAGTGTACCTTGAAGAAAAGAAGGTACAGGAGTTGAAGACTAAGGAAAGAATATCCTTTGGCGAGGCGAAGAAACGGTTTAAGGCGCTGGCGCCACCGGTCTTCGCCACTAGCTTCGCCAAAACGTTATCAACTCCCGTCAGGAAGGAGAGCGTTGCTACGCAGACGACCGTTGTAGACACGGGCACGAGCACGACATGCTCGTGCCAGTGCAAGTGTGGTGCGCAGCCCACTAAGGTCCTAACACCAAGGACCGCGGTCGTCGGTAGAAACGCTCCTGTTAACTCGACCACTTCAGCAGCAGGGTCATCAAGTCCACCAGTTAAAGCACAGCCATCCGCTAAAGTAGCTACAGCTGTGGGTGCCTCTGCAACAGCAGAAGCAGCACCCATAGCAGAAGCATCACCTTCAGCTGATATAGTTACGGCAACGCCATCTGCCAGTAGCGGATGGCAGTTAGTGCAGAAAGTTCGGGGTCCGAAGTTTAAACACACGGACCCCAACATGTTCTTGAAGTCCCCCTCAACTTCTCCTCCTAGTTCCCCAACTAGAGTGGGGAGGAGGGGGGCAGGGCCTCGGCGGAAGAAACATCCGCAAGACGCAGAGGCCCTAGAACAAAAGTCGTCTTCGGAACCCGAAGATGACGTTATGCTGGTGGACGTAGACCATGGTCCCGTTCCTCAGCAGACATCAGACCCTGACCCACCCGACCCTGGGCGGGTGGTTTTAAATAGGTAGAATGGCTCCCATACTTCAGTGGAACGTAAACGGATTTCAGGCTCACAAAGAGGAAGTCCAACTCTTAGCACGGTCTAATCCATTGTGTCTCTGTCTACAGGAGACACATTTTAGACCACAACATCAGCCAGTGCTAAGAGGTTATGACATATTCCGGAAGGACGATACCGAGGGTGATCGAGCGAAGGGCGGAGTGGCCGTGTTTGTTCGGAACACTGTCCACTCTGAACCCATTGCTCTCACCTCTCATCTGCAAGCAGTAGCGGTGAAAATACACGGTCCAATCAAACTGACCGTATGCTCTGTCTATCTGCCACCCAGTGTGTCAGTCGGCTACGACGACCTGGTTGGCATTATACGACAACTCACTCGGCCCTTTCTCCTTTTGGGAGATTTCAACGCCCACAGTGCGTTGTGGGGTTCCACCACCGATTGCCCCAGGGGCCGAGTGGTTGGTAGATTGATAGAGCAGGAGGAAATTTGTATCCTGAATACAGGGCAAATGACTCATTTCACCACTGCTACCGGTACATCTTCTGCCATTGACCTTTCCTTGTGCTCCCCCTCCATCGCCGACTCCGTGCTTTGGGAGGTGGATCGCGACCTACATGGAAGTGACCACTTCCCTGTTTGGATGCACGTTGAGTGTGAGCGGGGAGGAGGTAGTAACCGGCGTAAATGGAACGTTAGTGGTGCTGATTGGCAGCTCTTCTGCCGTTCTGTACTGCTACAACCCTGTGGTAGTATACAGGAGAAGGTGAATCACTTCACAGAAGTGATTCACCGTGCAGCTGACGTCTCCATGCCGAAAAGCTCCGGAACGCTGCGAAGGACGCCCGTCCCCTGGTGGAACGACGATTGCCGTTCCGCCATCCAGGGTCGTAGACGGGCGCTACGTCGTTTTAAGCTGTGCCCAACAGCTGACAACCTAGCAGCGTTCCGTATTGCCAGAGCTAAGGCGCGTCGAGTTATTAAGGAGAGCAAGAAGAGGTCATGGCAGAACTTTGTGAGCACAATAAATCGTTCCACACCTTCATCGAAAGTATGGGAGTCCATTCGCCGTATATCCGGAAGGTACTCCCGCCCACCAGTATCTGGATTACTGGATCATGGACGTATTATTACCGACGAACGAAGCATAGCGCAGCTGATGGCGGAGAACTTCGCCGCTGTCACTTCATCGGCTAACTTTGAACCTCGGTTCCAGCGACAAAGAGTTGCTGCCGAGAGGCGCGCGCTGTGCTTTGGTTCGTCGAATACAGAGGCATACAACCGCCCATTTACATTTTGGGAACTGGAGTCAGCGCTGAATAGCGCTAACGACACTGCTCCAGGGCCTGATATGATCCAGTACCAGATGCTGAGGCATCTTAGTAAAGATGCTAAAGAGTACCTTCTGGATACTTTTAATGACATATGGACCGGAGGACACTTCCCCGACTCGTGGAAAGAAGCAACACTAATTCCAATTTTAAAACCTGGCAAAGACAAATTGTTGCCAGGTAGCTATCGTAGTATCGCCCTTACAAGCTGCGTGGGTAAGACACTGGAGAGGATGGTTAATCGCCGCCTCGTCTGGTGTCTAGAATCCCAAAACCTACTGAGCCGCTTTCAGTGTGGATTCAGGAAGTTCCGTTCCACCTTGGACAACCTGATCCTGCTGGAAGCGGCGATACAGGATGCGTTCGTCCGCAGCCAACACCTTGTGGGTGTTTTTTTCGACCTTGAAAAGGCCTACGATACTACCTGGCGGCATTTGATTTTAAAACAGTTACATGAATGGGGTTTTAGGGGCAACCTACCCCGTTTTTTAAAATCATTTTTATCTGGTCGTTGCTTCCGGTACCGAGTCGGTAGAGAAGTGTCTGATCTTTTTATTCAGGAAAACGGTGTTCCTCAGGGTTCAGTTTTAAGCGTGACTCTCTTCGCTATTGCGATAAATAGCATTTTAAGGGTTATAAGGAGTCCTATACGGTCCTCCTTGTATGTGGACGATTTTTTAATTTTTATTGCATCTTCCAGCCTGAGAAGCGCAGAGCGGCAGCTGCAACTCGCGCTGAACAGGCTGGATGAATGGTCAGTGCACACCGGTTTTCGTTTCTCTGCCGAGAAAACCCGGTGTGTACTTTTTACTCGCAACAGGAGTCTCTTACCGGAGCCCCACCTTACCCTGAGGAACACTGTTTTATGTTTTACGGAATCTGTCCGGTTTCTGGGCCTAATTTTAGACAATAGATTAACCTGGCTACCACATCTCAAAGATGTGAAAGCCAGAGCCTCAAAAGCTCTAAATGTTTTAAAATGTCTGTGTGGCAGGTCATGGGGCGCTGACCGCTCCTGCCTGCTACAATTTTACAGAGCCTTTGTACGGTCGCGGCTGGAATACGGTTGTATCGTGTATGGTTCGGCACGGGACAGCTATCTCCGTATACTAGATAGTGTCCACCATGCTGGAATTCGGCTCGCCACGGGTGCATATCGCACCAGCCCTATTGTCAGCATTTGTGCTGACTCGGGCGAGCCGCCGCTCACCATCCGCCGGCAACTCCTCATGGTGCGACACTACCTTCATGTTGCCATAACACCTGGCAGTCCCGTGTACGACATAGTTCTACACCCCAACCACGAACGGCTCTATGCCAACCGGCATAGAGCCACTAAACCGTTCAGCTACCGTACAAGGGCTATTTTAGAACAATATGGATTAGAGCTTCCATCTTTTTATCACCAGGGTTGGAGTAAATCTCCTCCCTGGCTTTTAAAGAGGCCCAGAATAATTTTAGACCTGTGTCGGTACAACAAAGTGTGTACCGCTGACAGTGTTTTTAATAATGTTTTTAGAGACATTCTAAATGAGCATCATATTTTTACCCCGGTGTATACGGATGGGTCTAAGCAGGCTGACGGAGTTGGCTGCTCCGTCGTGTTCCCTCGAGCGACTTACACATACAAACTTGATGGCAGGTGCAGCGTTTTTACTGCCGAGTGCTACGCCGTGCTAAAGTCGCTCCAGCATATGAAAGTAAATCGCGAAAAGTGTTTCATCATATGCTGTGATTCCCTGAGCTGTGTTCAGGCCATAGGAAATATGTATCCAGCAGATCGTCTAGTCCAGGACATCCAGGACGCCCTCCTTTCCCTCCAATCTCGTGGAAAGGAGGTATTATTCTGCTGGGTACCGGGCCATGTGGGAATCAGGGGGAACGAGGCAGCTGATGTAGCTGCCAAGTCAGCCTGCGACAAGGTCAGAACCGACTTTGTACCGGTCCCAAAGTCAGACCTTGCCTCGGCGGCGAAGAGATTTATTTTTGATGTTTGGCAGAGGCAGTGGCTGGAAGTTGAGCATAACAAGCTCCGGCTGGTCAAACCGACCGTTCAGCTGTGGAGCAGCTCCTTCCAGCGGGCGAGGAGGGATGAGGTTCTCCTTACTCGCCTCCGTATAGGGCACTGTCCTCTAACTCATAGTTTCCTTCTCCGCCGAGAGGACCCTCCGGAATGTGATGCTTGTGGCGTACCTTTGACGGTACGCCACATTTTAACTGATTGTGTTTTATTTTTTGACTTAAGGGCAGACGTTGGCTTAGCCAACGATCTGTCCCTTATTTTAAACGATGAAGGTGACAACGTGGCTAAGGTTTTAAAGTTTTGTAGCTTGGCCGGTCTTGTCCCAAAAATTTTGGGCAGATCGGCCTAGGTTTTAGATTGGATTGGTGGCCTTTTACAGCCACCAATCCAAGTACTTTTTTTACTTGTGACACTGCTTATATGGCTGGCCCTTTTACAGCCAGCCAGCTAACTTGTTTTTTAAACTGGTTGATCCTTTTACAGCCAACCAGATAATGTATGTGGTTTTATATTTTATTGCATTGTCTTAGTTTTATATCTTATGTTGCCGTCTGTGTGGCCGATCTCTTTACAGTCGGCCATGCAGGCGGTATTTTAGTTGATATGTTAGTATTTTATTGTGCCGTCTCTGTGGCCGAACCCTTTACAGTCGGCCACACAGACGGCAATTTTGTCACGTTGTCACTCCTGGTTGTTGCTAGGGCGCTAATGACCCCGTCGTCGACGCGCCCTAAAATCCTAATAACAACAACAACAACAACTGTGAATGCTGCCACCTATAAACAGTTGTCCGAAGTGAACGCTGTCAGTGGTGTCGCGCATTTTACCACTGCAAGTGTGGGCAGTCCAATTGGGGTGAAAGATCAGCATTTTTCTGAACAAACATTACCATATTTGGTCAAGCTGCAGTCTACTATCAGTGTTTATATTTTGGGCCTTTTTTTTAATTTCTAATGCTTCTCTGAATTCCACTGACAATGTGCACTTTAGACAGCTATTTATAGGTGACAGCATCCCCAGACATGGCAGTCCTCTGAAGAAAGTCACAGCAAGATGGCTGAAATGTCAAGCGTTAAAACATAATCAGCTTGACTCAAAGAACTAAGTTATTTGAGTTTTTTTTCTGTAATATCCTGGCTTTGAAAGTTTGTCCATTGAACCATTCTTTTTGGTGATAACTATTTGAATTCTTTCACAGTATGAAGAACACAGAGCCAAGCAGGAGGAGGAAGTGAAGAAAAAAGGGCAGACGGTTTCTGAGAATGTTTTCTATCTAAAACAGGTTGTTACCAATGCATGTGGTACAATAGCTCTTATCCACAGTGTGGCCAACAACAAGGATAAGTAAGTTTACAAAAGGAATTAGTTAAATAGTTTGACATTTTGACCTCCACAAAGAATACATTGGTTTTAAAATAACTATCTATCAGAATTCAGCTTGGAGATGGGCATCTCAAGCAGTTCTTGGAAGATGCACAGAGTCTGAATCCTGAAGAGCGTGGTGAACTCCTGCAGAAGGCTGAAGGAATCATAAACACTCATAGAGAACTTGCACTGGAAGGACAGACTGAAGTAAGTTTCTAGTATTTACAGATCTAATATATTGAATACCGCTAATATAAATATGTAAAGAGGAACCATCACTTACACCAGATGAAGGCAGAATGGTGTAGAAAGAAGCACTTGCATAGAACACTATTGGAATTTCTTGTCAGTGTTCTGGATATAAGTACAAGGGTTGCCTTTTAAGTTTTTATAAAAAGTGAAACAGAAACGAACAAGTTCGAAACAAAGTGTTTTATTGCTTTTCAAAATATTCTCCCTTAAGGTCTATACATTTTTGCATATGTTCAAACCAATTCTGGAAACATTTTTTCCGCTGTGAATCTGATATTTCAGAAACGTGGTTTTGAAAGTCTTTAACAGCTTCTTGAGGTGATGAAAATCGCTGTCAGCACATCTTTTGTTTGGCAGTGGGGAGCAAGAAAAAGTCATTAGGTGATAAATCAGGTGAATATGGGCAATGAGACATTAATTCGATGTTTTTCTCCTTCAAATATTCAGTTGTTTGACGTGCTTTATGGGAGCTGGCATTGTCGTGATGAAGAATGATGCGACGTTTTTTGTTCTTTTTCCTTATTTCATCGAAGACCGTTGGCAAACAAACTATATAGTATACCATTCAGCATTAACAGTTCTTCGATCCTCTAATGGAATGGTTGCGATATGTCCAGTACAACCGAAGAAACAAGCGATCATTTTCTTGGAAGTGCTCTGTGAACGAACAACTTTAGTAGGATTGGGTTCATCTTCAAACACCCAAACAGTAGACTGTTGTTTGCTTTCAGGTTGAAACAAATATATCCAAGTTTCGTCTCTTGTAACAATGTTGTATACGGATTTTGAATGTCCTCTGTCAAATTTTTTCAACATTTCCTGACACCAATCAACACGACCCTTTTTCTGCGCTTCGGTCAAATTATGCGGAATCCATCTGGAACATTTCTTTCTCACACCTAAATGTTCATGCAAAATCGATTGTATTGCAGTCTGCGATATCCTAAGAGACGCCTCTGTAAGTCACATGCTGATCTTCTTTGATCATGTTGCGCACAGCATCGATGTTTCTAGGAATGACGACCGATTTTGGCAGACCTTCTCGACATTCATCACTGACGGACGCACGACTATGACGAAATTGTGCAAACCAATTGTAAACAGTCTTTTCTGATGGTGCTTCATTACCAAAAATTGCACAAAGCGATTCTATGTATTGTTGTTGAGTAAGGCCTTTTTTAAAATTATAAAAAATCATCCACCGTGAAGTGTTCCCTATGTTAGGAAAGCGACTTCTCGACCATACTGTGGCCGTTCATTACCAGTTATTAATTTGCAACTAATATTAAGCATAAAAACAAATCAGGTGGGCGCCAGAGATTGGAGTGTACCCTATTCTGAGGGAAGCGACATCCAGATCTCAAAGTATTGTTACATAAACATGAATTATTGGACAACTAGAATTATTAATAAACTCAAATGACACATTACATGATTGGATGGGATCTATTGAAAACAAGGTTCACAATCTGACTTTACGATTTACTTTAATTGTTTGCTTGACAAGATTTTACAAAGATTAATTTCCTTTCTGCAACACAAGGGTACATAACTTTATCGGTGGAGCAAGAGAGTCTGTCTCGGGGCGATAACTAGGGTAAAAAAACGACGATGATGCAAAAGTTCCTTTTTCTGAATGGTGGTTACCGTGCAGGCGAATCTACGTTGTGCAGTCGGTGGTTGACCAGCTCTCCATCACGGCCGGCTGCCTCACTGCTGTCCCCAGTAGTCCGCTTTCGGTCGGTCCACACCTCTCCGTCGGTAGTCAACAAGTCCCCCATGTCTTCTGCCGCTGCCTCGAAGAAGCGTCGTTCTCCACCCCCACTCTTGATGACGTCTGCCAATCACTGTCTTTGGAGGGAAGCTTTTTCCACTGGTTGGCTCGGAAACATGCAACAAAACCACCCTTTTTTTGTAATAAAAATACAAATTGTTCCTATTGGCTGTACTCCTGGCTTCCCCTTACCCTTCGTTCTAGGATACAGATTTTTCTTATTTTGTTTGTTTACTAAAACAGCCCAGGATCGCACTCCATCTTGAGTCGCAGGCCTTGTCACGAGGCTGTTATGCCATAAGTCACATTTAATGGAAACACTCAGGGGCTGGCGTTCCCCAAACACTAGCAGAACCTCCCCTGGGACCGGGGACCGACACACACCAGACGAGAAAAGAAACACGCGCACCTCTGTCTCTCGCGGGTCATTACAACTTTATCCACCAACTCCGATAATTTAAAATTATTCACTGAATAATTTTAAATTCCTTAATAATTGTTCATTAAACACACTCGCGATAGCTAGCATCACTATTTTATTATGCCCTGTCTTGCTCTGTCTCCTGTGACCACTCCACATACCTACTAACAAAATATCAAATTGAATAATAAAATACCCTGCTTACAATCATCCCATCTAATATGTCATTTAACATAATTCATAATTATCCTTGAGCATCCGTTTCAATCCCCTGAACAAGTGTGGAGCGAAACCAGATGGAGTACGTCATCTAATTTATAAACATATTACATTCATTACTTATCTAACAATGTTGCATCTATAATTAAACAATGAAACATGAAAATAAATGGACATATAACTTTGAAAATTCTTAATTCACTGAAGATACACTATCATTCATATTCTCTTAATGTTTTCTAACAATTCTATATTCATTAAACAATTTTTTTTCAATGATTATAATCCTTCACACAATCATTTGTGATGAGCGTATCCTTACTACAAAACCTTACTAAATAAGTTTTTTTTTAATTTTTTTTTATTTAATTTTATTATTTCACCAGTGGTTTCTCTAACCACATACCTTCATTGAACCAACTTCCAAGATTAGTACACAGTTTGAGTTCTCACACAGCAATGTGTAGCGTAATTACATGAATGTCTATCCTCTGACCAGTACAGAAGTACGTCTTTCTAATGTTTATCTAGCTGAGTTTTGTAAGATCCTTGGTTCCTTTTTCGGGAAAAACCCTTCCTTCCCTCTCTAAGGCATGTTGATACCCCGTGTTTGATTTTTTTTTATTGTGTGTCACCGACCGTATCACTTACCACGCCGTTGTTAAAGAAGTTGATTCAAACAATACCAGTGAAACAAAACTGAATAGTTTTCGTTACTGCTAGAGCAGGAAAATTAATCTTATTCATCCTAAAATCTCTTATCACAATAATAAAATAGGTTTAAATTATCGTCAACTACTTAAATCTTCAACGATCCGTTGGCTTATTTCTAGTGCTTAACTATTTTTACTTCTACGTTTTTCAAACTATTTTACAATCAACTCATTCTGTATCGGCGTTTCCCATCTGTAAAATTAAAATTTCAGGGCTCTTAGACAGCAAAACAATCTTAGTACGACCAGTTCAATTTTAACTACTTAAGTAAATCTAATTATCTTTTATCGTTTTATACCACCAATTCAAAATATTTTCTCATAGCATCCTCGAGAAATCTTTCATGACGGGTTCATGATTATTCACATTTCTTAATGAATTTCTACACTCACGTCAGCAAAACGCTTTAATTTTCATCAATCCACAATTACTTCTTTCTTTAAATCTTCTAATCGGTATTCTTTGTATATTCTTTATCAAGAGTTTACAATCCTCTTTTCAGAAAATTCTCAGTGCGTTGTACCAGCCTCTACTTTCGTAATGCGACTATAGTCCCGCGCTCGTTCTAGCTTCCACGACGAAATTAAATGACTTTATCTGTCATCTATTGAATTATAATTGACGACTTTATCCGTCAACAAATCATTTATGCCCCTTATACCTTCAACGGTCTATCGGTCAGCATATATTTCTACCAAACACTCAATATCATTTCTCGCAAATTTTCATCATTCTTACTATAACGAGCACTTCCTTTCTCTTGTCTCTTACGATTTTCAACATCAACACACCACCAATTATTATCATTCCGATTATAAACTACATCTTAATGTCACGTAGTATTTTAGATTTGATTACCTTTGTAAACATTTCAGCAAACCCGTCTCGAATTAATATAACATAACGTAATTAAACCAGATCTCTCTCTTTTTATAATTCGTCGAGGATATTTTCTTAGTATTATGAATAATGGGGTCTTTTTTTTATGAAAAGCTTCTAAACTTGGGAACACCAATCGATCAATTTTTCCGTATTCTGTCCACTCATACATCTCAATTATTATTATTTTTTTTCAACGAAATAGCTACATTAACTTCAGTTCTTTATTATTTTTGATGAAACAACGTCTACCTGATTTATAACATATTCTACAATGCTTGATTAATTATCAGTACGAAACATCAATTTTACTGTTACTATTCCATACTCACTTATCACTAACAACAAACATTATAATTTGCATGGTCATATTTCCAATATCGGGCGACCAAAAATACATAATATACATAATTATCTCACATAATATATTCTTTAACACTTCAAGCGGCCATGCACAATCTGCATCCATTTTTCATTTTCCAAATTATTATTATTCCTATTCGCTCGATACTCCAAGCAGTGCTGTTCATTTACGATCGGCAATCCTGTACAGCTTTGTTTTTTCTTTGTTGTCGTAACATTTCTGTAGGACTCCCGGCCGCATACCATTTCTACCGTGGGCCCGTGATCCAGAACTTTTTTTTCGCTTGCGTCACCCGCCCTTCCAGCTGTGAGGTCAGGCACCCGGAGGAAAGCAGTCCCCCTCACACATCTGTTTTTCCGCAAGGTTCTCAGCCTCTGAAACTCTCCCATTATCCCGACAGATGTTTCATTTACCTTTAAGAACTCGACATACTTTATGTACCTTCGTTCGCAGCAGACTGTTGATCTTTGGTGTATTAGTCTCTGTTCTTTTTTTTTTTCATTGTTCCACTGACAGACAGCTGTAGCCGAATCGACTTAATTTCATCCATCAACATACTCTTTTCGAGTTCGGTAATCGAACGTGAAAAGCTACTATTTTCACACGCATTGTTTTCTTCTCTTCTTCCGATAATACTTTCAATTTCAGCAAATTTTCCGCAAGACTCTACAGTTCGCAAATCATCCTCAGATCCTCTTCCAGGATCTCTTATTTCCGTTTCCTTAGATTCTTCATCTTCAATCATTTGATTTTCCCTCGTAGTGCTCCTCAATGCATTCAAATTATTCACCTCGTTCTTCCACTTATCAACAACCACAGCTACAGTGTTTTTCAAACCTTCATGCTCCACGCTCATTGTAGGTTTTATTTCCTGGTCTACTGTTTTTCGCGAATGCTTTGTCATTTTTCGATCCGTTTCTCCAAACTTTTTTTCCATGCACTGACGTGCAGTTTCAGTTTCGATCTTATTCATATCGGCATCCCCGCTTCTGAAAACAGATCTTACTTGTTCGCAAATGGCGATTCGCTGTTCATTCAACTGTAGACTTATATCAATTTTCAAGCTTTCACTGAGAGCCATAAATTTTTCGCTTATCCTGTTTTCGGTTTCATTTTGTCTTTCCATCATAGCTTTCTGTTGTTCCAGAATTTGTTCGCAAATTATCTTCGACTGTTGTTCCAACATAGTTTTAAACATTAACATCATGGGATTACATGCAACATTTTCGCAACCCGTACTCTGAGCAACAGTTTCAGATTGAGCTACCGCTTGTTGAATCGGTTCATTAGTTGGAGGGCACG
Organism: Vandiemenella viatica; assembly: GCA_031002005.1. Classification (NCBI taxonomy): domain Eukaryota; kingdom Metazoa; phylum Arthropoda; class Insecta; order Orthoptera; family Morabidae; genus Vandiemenella; species Vandiemenella viatica. The sequence goes on from JARYHS010011408.1 coordinate 24,362,994, forward strand.
TGATTGTTTCCTCACTTCCGGTCTGACAAGGATTTTCCCCAGCTTCGATTATCATGGCATCGACTGGAAACTGTTCGCTTTCTACATTCACAGATTCCATCGTTTCCGAAGTTGAAGCATCGGTACTTAGCGACATGTTGGTTGATTTTCCTGACCTGAGTAACATTCACTCAATCCACTAGCGTACGCTCGCGTTACCAACTTTCGAATCCTACGCACTGATTTATAAAATTCTTTTCAAACGACATCAAATTAAACCTCTCAGTAAACCACATTTACGACCATTAACATTTCAATAAATGCAAACACACTGCGAATTTAACCCGGAAAACCAGTAACACACCAGAAAAAACTTTCCGAATACCAAAATGCATACAGATTTGGACCGCACCAATATAATGAAAGGAAAAAAAACTCATACAAATCTCAGCATAGTCAAACAGATATTCTATACTCAAACACAGAATTTTTCAACGCCGGTCAGATGAAAATTCTTACCTTCAGACATGAACCTTGGAAGTTGTTTCAACATAACTTTACAAAAACTATTCCACAATAATGACAACACAAAATGAGAAACCATCACACAACAAATCAGGACAACACAAAGGCGAACAAAAAAAAAAACCATCACACCAAATTTCAGTCCTATGCCAACTCAAAACTCTTTGAACATCGACTAAAAAAAATCAACAAAACATCAAACATATAATATTCTCCATCCTGCTTTCGCCTGCATCCAAAACTAAATAAAACAAAGTTCATATGACATAACAAGACCTGTATGTTTAACATAGATCATATGATTATTTTAAAAAATCTCCATCTGGTTCGGCACTGCACTGAAATAAAAAATAATGTTATAATAATAATGGAATTGAAACTTTTGCATCCGCTCGTTTATTTATTTTATTTTTTTTTCGTTAGCCCCGCGTTCTGGGCGTCATAATTTGAAGTGTTCCCTATGTTAGGAAAGCGACTTCTCGACCATACTGTGGCCGTTCATTACCAGTTATTAATTTGCAACTAATATTAAGCATAAAAACAAATCAGGTGGGCGCCAGAGATTGGAGTGTACCCTATTCTGAGGGAAGCGACATCCAGATCTCAAAGTATTGTTACATAAACATGAATTATTGGACAACTAGAATTATTAATAAACTCAAATGACACATTACATGATTGGATGGGATCTATTGAAAACAAGGTTCACAATCTGACTTTACGATTTACTTTAATTGTTTGCTTGACAAGATTTTACAAAGATTAATTTCCTTTCTGCAACACAAGGGTACATAACTTTATCGGTGGAGCAAGAGAGTCTGTCTCGGGGCGATAACTAGGGTAAAAAAACGACGATGATGCAAAAGTTCCTTTTTCTGAATGGTGGTTACCGTGCAGGCGAATCTACGTTGTGCAGTCGGTGGTTGACCAGCTCTCCATCACGGCCGGCTGCCTCACTGCTGTCCCCAGTAGTCCGCTGTTCGGTCGGTCCACACCTCTCCGTCGGTAGTCAACAAGTCCCCCATGTCTTCTCCGCTGCCTCGAAGAAGCGTCGTTCTCCACCCCACTCTTGATGACGTCTGCCAATCACTGTCTTTGGAGGGAAGCTTTTTCCACTGGTTGGCTCGGAAACATGCAACAAAACCACCCTTTTTTTGTAATAAAAATACAAATTGTTCCTATTGGCTGTACTCCTGGCTTCCCCTTACCCTTCGTTCTAGGATACAGATTTTTCTTATTTTGTTTGTTTACTAAAACAGCCCAAGATCCCACTCCATCTTGAGTCGCAGGCCTTGTCACGAGGCTGTTATGCCATAAGTCACATTTAATGGAAACACTCAGGGGCTGGCGTTCCCCAAACACTAGCAGAACCTCCCCTGGGACCGGGGACCTACACACACCAGACGAGAAAAGAAACACGCGCACCTCTGTCTCTCGCGGGTCATTACAACCGTAAGCCTTCATGGGTGATTTCCATTTTTGCACAAACTTGCTTCTTTTAAACGTTCACTATCAACAACTTACTCAGTCAATTTCTAAATTGCCACTGACTTAACAATAACAAATGCCATTGTTCACAAATACAGTGGTGCCACAACTCATTAACGCTACCTATTGTTCGATTGTAGAAACTTAAAAGACAACCCTCGTATTAGGTCAAAGCCTTTTAAACCCTCTAAATATTATTGTTCCAGCTTTTTTGTTGGGATCTCTATTTTCTCAAATCACAAATTTTCTTTGGTATTGTGTTGTGTACTTCTTTTAAAGGGCATGACTTGTTTTAATCATTGGTACAGTGTGTTAAGAAACTCAAGTTGTATACACCTTTCTGCGATGTTGTCACTAATTGTCAATAATAAGAGCATTGTCTTAACATTTTTATTGAGGCCATGTGTGCAAAAATGTGTTATTGTCATGACACTTAATCTGTGTAGATACTGAAAACAATTAGACAAACTGCGTCCTTATTACAACATTCTTTTTCATCACACTCAATGCCTATTTTTAAACTGGTATATATTACATGTCCCAGCTTTTGTCTGCCTACTTCCTCTATGGTGTTTTTTAAAATAGTTAATCCCTATTCTTTAAAATTGTTTTACAGTGAATGTATAATCATTAAATTATCTGCTTTTCATAAATCGAGTTTTGTTACTATTTTAGAATGTGTTTTCTAGTAACTTTCTGCAGTTAAATGCATCCATAATTTTATAGTTCTATTACCTTTCTTAAAAAATTAGTAGACTTGCAACGAATAGTATATTCGGCCATACTCCGAATACTGATTATTCGGCAGACTTCCTGGCCGAATAGCCGAATATTCGGCAAAAGTATACGGCGGGAGTGAGCCAAAATCTGTATTGCTGTGCTTGTCTCTCGCCCGCCTGTTAAAGCAGAGTTACCTCCCACCACCCTGTGCCTGTTTTAACAAGCTTGAAGTATTGCCTCAAGTATCTACGTTGGTTTATTTGTGACATTACTTTTTTTTTTTCTTAAGAATAACATCCAATGAGGTGTGAAGATGGAAAAGCTTTCTTACGATAGTTCATAATACGGGATAAGCAATTGGTATAACCTTAAGACTGAATTGCTGATACCACTTTCTGAACTGCCCCCTACATAGTACAACAGTGATTACTTCGATCAATAATCTTCTTGTAGTATGATATGCCATTCTTCACTATATAGATCGATAACAGCGTGCAGTATTTCCATAGTCACAACATCCTCATACCTCATTTTTAAGTCTGTGAGAAGGGCATTTAGACTAAATGTTGAATACAGGCCGAAACGTCATCATCCTCAACGTTTATCAGTTACATGTTGGAGAACTGGGAAGATTCGTGGCTTCCGTTTTGTTTGAATATATTAATTCTGACAAGAAAACCTAAAATTATGGCAATGCAGGGTTGGCCTCAGTTCGTTGTTTCATTCATACTCTTCAATTAATAGTTGCCGATTGTCTGAAAGTGCAGTCAGAAGTGATGGAAATGATAGCTACAGGAAGGAGGATCGCGACTCATTTCAATCATTCCGGTATTGCGCAAGAAAAACTGCAAAACCAATTGGGTCTCCCCGAGCATGAATTGGTGCAAGATGTCAGTACACGGTGGACATGGTCGGCGCTAGGAATTTCGGGCCCGGGGTGAAATGGGCGACCTTTTTTTTAGCTCTACAAATCATCCGGGCGACAAAGGGTGGATTCTTGCTTCGAGACCTGGGGGCCCCTGCAGCCGGTGATCGGGGCCCCCATCAGCCGGCGGGCCCGGATTCATTTGACCCACTTACCCCCTCCCCCCCCCTAACGGCGGCCCTGGCGGTGGAATTCCACATATTATATGCTTGAAAGGCTAATGGAGCAAAAATGGATAATTTCAGTGTATCTCGCGGACTGCAATATTGTCAACTTGACTGCTGCTCAATGGGAGCTTTTAGAGCAAATTTTGAGATTACTACAACCTTATGAAGAACTAACAAAAATCACCAGTTCCGGATATGCATGCATTTCTGAAATTATTCCGTATGTTGTTGCTCTAACGCGATATTGCAATAAAACTAACACATCAGAGCTAACAGCCAACTTAAGCCAAGTGAGACTTGTGATGCAACAAGGGTAGAACGAACGATTTGAAGACATTTCCACAAATAAAAATTGTCGGCAACCGCTTTGGACCCCCGCTTCAACTGCAAAGAGAAAAATCAAGGAAGTATATTTTGATCGATGGTCTAAAGACTTACTGTGAAACAAGCAGTGACGGCAGCGCGAATTCGTCCCCTATTCAGTCCAAGAGGATGACGGAAGAGTCGGGTCACAGTCAGAATACACACTCATCTTTTATGGATTGTTTTGAAGAGATTGTTACAGAGAAAAGTACGATCAATGCAGGAACATCACAAGGAAAAAATGCAGTTGAAACTGAAATTGATGTTTATTTAAATATTAATAGTATATCATGGCATGATAATCCGTACATTTGGTGGCAAGTAGGAAGAGAGAAATTTCCGTGTTTGACAAAGCTTGCAGCAAAATACTTGTCCGCGCCAGGAAGCAGTGTTTATTCCGAGCGGCTTTTCTCTGAAGCTGGAGATGTCTACGAGAAGAAAAGAAGTAAACTACTACCTGACAATGCAGAAAAATTAGTATTTCTGCATCACAATCTTCCACTCCTAAATTTCAGTTTTGATGATTCCAGTGAAGAGGTATTTAATATTTTTGTTTTGCTTTGACATCATGTAAGTTTGACCATGCATGATTATTTTTTGTAATTGTAAGATAAATACATTACCATGCAATGAATCAATCGTTTTATTTTAGGCAATTATCTAACTAGAAAAAAAAAATCCTAAGTGTTCGGTATTCGGCCGAATGGTACCTAGATATTCGGTATTCGGCCGAATAGTAAAAAAGTGGCCGAATACGGAATAGTTGCCGAATATTCGTTGCAAGCCTAAAAATTGGTCTTTAAATTATTCTCATTCATCCGATTTTCTTTTTTCTCCAGCATCTGTTAATATTTTAATGATAGTGTGTTTGATAATCTCTGTAATAATTTAGTTTTTACTAGGTGATTGCCTATTTTTCATTTTTTGTACAGCATTCGGTTTTTCCATCTCAATGCTGCCACCAGTCATTTCTTACTGTTTTGCTAATTCTTTGTCTTGAGTCTTATTAAACTTTGGTTTAATTTCTCCTAAGTTTCCTGTAGTCTTAATTTTATGGGTGAATCCCTATGTCCTGTATACAATGGTCATAGCTTCTAATCCAGATGAATCCTAACATTCACCTTTTGAAATGTGTTTGTTCATTCTTATTTTCTGTAATCTTATTTTGAAACCATTTCAGATAGACTGCCTTATTTGTTTGGGTTACATTTTTAATTCAACATTTTAGTTTACTGTTTTTCTTCTGGGAGTGTTTTCTATTTCATTTCTGTTCATTCTTTCTGTATTTAACTGCGGCTCTGATTTTACTATTTCATAGTTTGCCAAAGGAGTTGTCCTTTAGCATGTAGATATTACACTGTTAATTTCCTTCTGCAACATTTTCCTTCACTCATCTTGCTTTAATGTTCAGATTTGCTGTTAGCATATAATCTATGTTAAGAACTGCTACTCTGTGAACAAGTTTGGCTGTTTCCTAAATGACTGGGAAGTAGTCTCTTCCTGACTGTCATCCTCTCCAAGTCTGTGTTGTCAATCTCAGTTGGTACATTCCTTCCTCACCGTGTTGTACCCACCATTGGCCAGAATAATTTATTTTATATATATATATACACACACACACCTTATTTTTTTTTATTTCTATTCTCTTTTAAAGTTTTGTTTTTCTTATGTTCTTGCTTGCAATTTTTCCGATTCTACTATCATTACCTCCCCACCACTTCCAATAATCAGTTCCTTTCTGTTACTACCTACACTTCACCTTTGATACTCAATGTATTGTTCTTTCTTTTTCTGTCAATTGGTTTGTCCAGTCACCGTATCTGAAGTAAAATAAATGTCCACTGATTGTTTCTTGCAGAGTTGGATATTTCTCCTTACAGACCAGTGGATTAATAATAATATGTAATTAAATTGCAATTTATTACACACTCCGGTGGCAATTTTCTACAATTATCTTTCCCCTTTCCTGCACCCACCTACATTTACTTAAAATCTCTGACTTTTTCAAATCCTCTCACCTCTCCATCCTTATCTATAAGCATCTCAACACCCTCCTTTCCCCTCAGTTTTCTAACATAGCCATAGAAATTTCTAGATGCATCGGTCAATGGTCCCCCTGTACTGACAATACTCTACGTAAACCCATCATTAGCCACCTTCTTAGCTATTATTATGTCTTTTAGTTTTCATAAATCCCCTGCTGCCCTGCTGTCTCTTACCTCTGTTATGTTCTCTTCTTACCAACCTCTTTAACTGTCTCACCTCCCTATTATAGTACACAGGTTCTCTACTTCTTTATTTTCTGTTTTGGAATAAATTCCCCCCCCCCCCTTTTATCTCCTTGAACTGTTCCTACTTTGACTCTGCTGTAAATGTGCCTTCCTTCCATGAAACGTTCTGATATATTCGAAATCTGTGCCTTTTTATAACTGTTCCCTCTCAATTTTGGCTGTTTGTTCACTGAATCCTCTAATATCCATCAGAACTGCTTCATGATCTCACATTATCTCCGGTTACTTGACACCCCACAAGGTTATCATCAAGCTTTATTAGGAATATGTCAAATATTTTGTACCCTAGTGTTCTGCTCTACCACTTGTGTAAATCCTCCTTCCCTTATTAAGGTATTTTTAGGACTACTGAGATTAGTCTTTTTTTTAGCAAGATGAGTTGGTTCTTGTAACTGCTGAACCATGTGGACTAGTTCTCACTTCTACCCTTTTCCCTTACTGAAGAAGATAGCCAGTCTTTAAAGTTTTGTCTTAAAAATCTTAATGGGGGTGAAAATATGAGTGGGATTAAAGAACTAGCAGGTATATATTTTTTTCAGACTAACACTACCCTTACAGCTACTGCCTTGTAAACCAGTAGTTTTCTTCGGACTTTAAAGCAACTGTCAATGTACTGGGACTACACTTTGGAATCATCTTTTATGGACATTCTAACGCATTTAAAATTTGTTTCTTTCAGTAGCTGTGAGTGGCCTTTACCACTGAAGATGCACTGTAATATAACCTTTATTTTGCCAATATACCTTCAAAAATAGTTGAGAGGGTCATTAAAACACTTTAATTCGATAACAAGTAATATGAAAAGCATTTTACACAAGTATGAGAGTTAGAAACCATGTTAATGAATATAATTCAGTATATTTTACAAGTCATCAAGAGTAGTTATAAAGAAATTTTAAGCTTCCTTAACCGTTCCATTGCATCCATTTTCAGAGGTGTAAAATTAAATTATACGCAAAACAACATAACGACACTTTGGGACTAGAAAATTTAAGGTAACTAGACCACGAATTTAGGGATTTCAAAAAGTGTTAAAAGTTTCACAATAACTTTTTTTAAGGTATCAAATATAATTTTCAAATTACAGTGATGATTCATATCTCATTTCATTCAGCCTAAAATTTTACATATTACATAGAAAAATAGTGTATATAGTTAAGAGGAAAGTGGTTTTTTTAAAGAAGGAAAAGACTTTTTATTGTTTTAGCGTCATAGGAAACTTGTGCTAATACGTGTTGGAGAGTGTAGAAAGTATTCTCAAATTAAAGAGGAATTTTTCCTAAGCACGCAGAGAATTTTTGTTTCTAGATTCTCTTAATATTTAGGCCATGAAAGAAATATTAGATTTCTTATAATGGTGGACAAGGAAGCTCTTCTTCCTAGTAATAAGACAGTGAGATTTTAAAAACATAAATGATAGTACAAGAATACTTTAGGGGGTAAATTAAATACCTGTCAAAAGTAGAATTTTGGGGAGTGAGAATGACTCTTATTTTAAATCGATAGGACTAAAACTTGTGGCAATATTAAATATCGAAGATTTGTAACTATTGCAGCAAGTTATTCACCAAGAAATACTTTTAAAATGAGGTTGTATCATACACCAAAAGTACAGGAATTTTTTATAAAATATTTTGATAGTAGAGTCATCTTGCAGATTAAAAAATCATAGAAGTAATAAATTCAAAGCTTTTGTAACTTGAGAAATTTTTATTTCGAAAACCACAACACCTAGGAGAAAGTATCTCATATCTAAAATTGACATTTAAGACATGCTTTTAGATATACCAAAATTTCAGAAAAACAGGACAGTTTTTCTTTGTCGGATCACGAGTTAGTGATGTCATTTATGGCTAATTGAGTGCAGCAGTTTTTGGGCAGATTTGCTGTAGTGCAGGTGTGTACAGCGAGATGTTGGAAACATTTTCTCAGTGGGTGCTCAACAACAGTGCTGGTCAGCATGGTGTACTTATAACTTTTATCAAGGACGGTTAGAAGGAAGCTGCTTACTGAGTGTGAGAATGGCTTAATCTGTAATGATTAAATTCAGATAGAAGTTAAATGCTTTTCTAAAAAAATTCCGGTACCGATTCATGTAATTGAACTTTTAAAAATACTTAGGTGTTTTATTTAAAGAACATATCTACAAGTTATTGGTGGCTGTAAAGAAATTTTTTTTATAGTGGCAGAACACGGTTACAGAATGGTTCAGTATATGTTGTTTGTCTAGAACCCACAGCCAACATTTTGTCTTGACAACACACCAGGTCCCCCCCCCCCCCCCCCTCATACTTTTAAACCATCTGTATAGACCCATTCTGCATTTGATATAAGTTGTAGGAATAAAGTGTTCCAGGATGCCTGGGTCTTAAATGTTCACTGTTCTGTCTGTGCTACTAATATTATGATCATATAATCAAGGTTAGAAGTGTAAATGGTACAATATTAGATGTTTGTTAAAGTGTTGGACCCATTTCTTCCCACTGAAACAAATTAAACAAAGGGGGATCCCATGGAAGGGGGAAATGGGAAGTACTTTCCAAGCGCATTTATTTTTTCCTTACTGGAAGAGAATCTGCTGGGCCAGCCTTTTGAGTAAGCAAGTGTATTTGCTGTTTGATTATTTCTGTGGAATAATGGAACACATTGATCAGAATCATTGCATTAAATTTTTCCAAAAGCTTGTTGACACCTAGATGGAAATCACTGAAGATTCAACAGGCCTTCAGTGAATATGCTACAGATATCACACAAATTGGGGAGTCGTAAAACCGATTCATGCATGGCCGTATATTGGATGACAATTTTGTCCTAATTTACCATCAATGAGATAAAATTAGTTTTTTACTAGCAAAGCTCAAATACATTTTGAACATCTTGTAAATTATTTCACAAGTGGTGTCTATTTTGACCAAAATAAAAACAAATTTTGTGCTGTGTATGTAATAGTATTAGAGCTCCCAGTTTAATGTGAAGATAATACATTTCATTGTTGCAGGCTCCTGATGATAATGAACCAGTGAACTATCACTTTGTTGCTTTCGTACACAAGGATGGCTCTCTTTATGAACTAGGTAAGGACCTTTTTAAATATACTCTAGATTGCTTGAAATTTTAGATCCCTGAACTATAAAACAGGATATTTCAGATATTGTGTATAGGGCAGAAACTACTTAGCCTGTTATTTTGACCAACACAAAAGTAAAATGTTGTTAGTGATGTGTGATATCCTAGGGAGTGAAATTGGTAGAAACTTGTGTTTACTGAGGTTGACCTGAAACATTGAAATTTGCTGTAAGTAATTATGCAACTTATTGGATAAAAAGTTAATCTGTATGGCATTGCTGCCTATAGGACCACAAAGAGTAGATTTGCTGGAAGTTAACAGTTTTGATTTGTTACATATTTACTTTATGGCTGGACCTAGCCAGTGTAATAGCAATAAGAGATCAGTTTCTGTTCAGATCCCAGAATCTAAAAACATTCTTCCAACTGGCACTGGTTGATGTTCAATGTTAGGCCAATTTGGCAGGGTACAACAAAGATGTCTGTAATGTGGTGGAGAAACCAATCTTTGGAATGGCTGTGTAACTGGTGCAATGCTGAATGGTCTTGATCTCGGGTTAAAGGAATAAATCCTTGAATAAAAGTATCTGCTGTCCTAAGGGTTATTGGGTTCTGAAAGTGCTTTTTACCTAGTTCTTATAAAAATTTAAACTTTTAGTGGCAACACAAACCTCTGAAACGTGGTTGGGTTGAGGTAGACAGATCAGGAAAAGAAAATTGTAATTGAATAAAGAATAGTTGCCACATGGATAGACTGAAAATGAAAAATAACAAGCTTTAAAGGAAACTAAAAATGTAACAGTTATAATGATGAAGATGAAGAAATAGTGGAAATAAATATGTGGAGAAAGTGTTATATGAGGTATGATCAAATATGAACGACCTTTTTTTTTAATCAAATTTACATTTTTCTGCATAGACTCCTATCGTATCTATGTGCTTCCTCTAATGGTCTGGTAATCATTTAATTCTGGTAACATAAAAAGTTTGTGGACATGTATCAGATCAATTGCACACAGACTGCTATACCACCTTGTTTGTTGTGAAGTACTGTCGACAGAGCTTCCTTGAGTGGTTAAAACATGTGGAAGTCACATGGAGACTGATCTGGGATGTAGGACGGACCAGTGCTTATGTGTTACACTGCCATGCGAGTTCGTGTTGTCACAGTGAAGTGACAAGTATGGAATGCCACATCTTTTTGACCAGTACGAAGCTCTAACTTGGCTAAAATGACCACAGTAATAGGCAGCTTAAATGATTCGACTTTCTTGAAGGTTTACAAGTGCAACACCTTTACAGTTCCAGAACACAGTGGTCAAGACTGTCTCCCTGCAGTTTCCAAATTTTTGCTTTCACCTGTGCACCTTTGCCAATCTCTGCCTCTCCTAACTGGCCCCCTTCAAATAAGGGGAGTAATTATGGGCCCAGGGTCTCACTGCAGGAGTCAATTAAAAAAAAATGTTATTGAGGATAAGAAGCATGTGGCACACTTTGTTACTGCCTTCCACATGACCCCCTTCCACTGTCCGAACTATTGCAGACCTCTCAAGCCACCGATACGTGTGCAGTTTAAAAATGATTTTTTTTTAATATTGTGTCCACCCTCGTATAATGACTGGAATAAATTGAATTTTCCTAGTAGCATTGTAGCCATGTATGTGGCTAACAGTTGTGAAGGCATTACATCCCTACTAAAAAAAATAGCTGTTGGAATTAAACTAGATTGATTAATTATTAGAAACTGGCAGAGCTAAACATTACTTTATGTGGGATCTGAATAAGGTACGCCCTTAAACCACATCCCCATTCAAACTCTAAAGGAGGGAATTGGCCTGCTAACATATTCTGGAGTCCAGACACACTCCAGCCAACAATCTCGGGTAATACCTGTTTTTCTTACACTGGTATAGCAGTATCATTGGCAGTATTATTAATTTCTATATTGATCTTTCTTTTATAGTTTTCATACTTCATGTATGTATATTCGTTTGATCCAACTAGGACCACATTGAGCCTTTGTTTAGCTTGAATTTTGCTGAAGTTGTGTACACATCGTGTTACAACTAGGGTTATTAGTCCTAGAGAAAACTTACAGCTTAACATGTAATCCGAACCACTGAGCGTCCTGGCGTAGCTCATATGATCAAACACAATTCCAAATTCTTGCACCTACTGGGATTCGAACCCGGGTCTGGAGCAACGACCGTTTTGAAAGGAAGGGCCTTAATCACTGAGCTAAAAGACTGCACTTTCCTACTTTATTTTAAAAAATGTAAATTTTTCACCTCTTTTACATATCCCCCAATTTGTTTTTGATTAATTTTATTCTCGTGTATAACGTTTCCACTGATAAGTTGTTGCTCCATCACCTCCAGTGGTCAAAGCTGTCATTCCTGTGGCTGTGATGACTTTGGGCATTTGTTATGTCTGTCATGGTTTTTTAAGTGCATGGCCCAAAATACTGTTTTATTTATGTGCAGTGTTCTTTGTTGCTGCTCCACTCCTTCCTTCAACTATTGTGACTGGTTGGTACAGATTCCTTCCTTTCTATGTACAATATTTGGAATAATTAACAAACACAGGCTGTCAAAGTTGTATGTTACTTTGCTGATTTTGTTATTGGTAACTATCCAGTTTCATAAATAGTAGCACCAACCTGAAAGTCAAATGGAAGGCTCTCAAAGCTGCTAATTTTTCTCCTCCTTTTCTCTCGTGTGAAAAAATACCAAGTACACATGTACAGGAAGTGGAAATTGCTCAGTCTTTGATTACATAGTCAGTAGAATTTTTGGAGAAACATCCGAGGGTGTACACACACTTGACATAGATTTGGATCATTATTGGTAGTGATAGAAAAAGTTACTTCAGCTGAATGGTCCATAAAATCCAAGAAATTTTCAATGGGAAGTAAAAAGTTTTGATGAGTAAATTTTAAGATATCAGAAATCTGCATTAAAGGAGATATAAAATTGTTCTATGAATTTATTCTGTATAAAAAAAAGTCTCAGGAATGGGATGATTTATCATATGAAATGTTTTAAAAGTGATAGAAGAAGAAAGGAGCAGAAGGCTTAAAATATATGCTCAAATGAAATGGTGAATGCTGTTAGAAGGAATAAAGTGCGTTTACATAATAAAAGTTGCAGTAGTACAAGAGGAGATAGGTGGCAATGGGCTGGTTATTAAAATACATCTACATATGTATGAAGAGTCACAGAAAGCAGTCTGAAAGTTGGGCAAACCCTAGCACACACTGATTGACCAAAACATGACTACTGCCTACTGTAAGATTGAATGCTGTCTGGTGACTTTGCTGGTGCATTGAGCGGTAAGGAGATGCATGAGGAGTCAGTGACTATTAATGTCGCAAATTGGGAAAACTACTGATGTGACTTTGACAAAGGGCGGATTGTTATGACCCAGTGTCTGGGAATGAACATTTCAGAAACAGCAAAGCTGGTCAGCTCTTTGTGTGCTTCTGTAGTTGATCATTTGTGGAAAGTGGTTGAAGGATGGTGAAACCACGACTAGGCAACAAGGTGGTGGACGTTGACGCCTCATCACAGAACATGGAAGGCGGAGGCTTGCTTACTCAGCCATCAAATCTGCCACAGATTGCCTCTATCCAACATTACAGAGTACAATGCTGGTGCAGGCAAAAGTATTTCAGATCACAGCATTCAGTGCACTATGTTGAACAGGAGATCCTCAGCAGATGATACCTACGTGTTCCCAAGTTGACACATCAGCAATTATGATTACAATGGGCATGAGACCATGGAAATTGAATGTGGCTCAAAGCAAACTTGTTGTCTGGTCAGATGAATCGTTTTTCTTGTTATGCCAGGTCAATGGTAGTGCCCAGATATGCAGTCTTCAAGGCAAATGGCTCTGCTAAACATGCACCAGGCTACAGGTGCAGGCCGATGGGGGCAGTATAATGCTACGGGGAACATTCACCCACACACCATGGGATGCCGGCTATTCCCACCCGATTCCTACACCTATAATTTAAGGGAATTGCATGATCTGTGCATAGACATTAGGTGCCAGATACCTCCAGAAACTTGCCAAGGGTTTGTTGAATCCATGTTGTGCAGACTATTAAGCAGGTGGTCATAATGTTTCAACTCATCAGTGTATGAAGTTAATCACTTAGAAAGGAACGACAGGAAAACCACATTGAACAAAAAGAATTTATACTATCATTATATAATATTCTAGTTCGAAGAGGGTTTGGACATGTATTTTGATTCCTTTCTAAAGCTTAAAATATGGAATTGCTTTTTTGTCAGTGTCTATTCCATATATTTTAGACGTTTCGGTGGCCAGGTTTATCTTCTAATACAACTAGCAATAAAAGTCCAACAGTAATGTGCTTTGTGTATTTTCATTTCTTCACTTGTATATGTGCGCGATGGTAGGTTTGTGTTGGATACACCAGGGAACAAATTGAGACATTTCACTCAACTACATGAAATGTCACAGGAACACTTGCTGAACACTGAATGCCACACTAGTTCTTAGAAATGTATATGCAGTATTAATCAACACGATCTTCTCAGAGGTTTTCTACATAGAATAGTTCAATGAAGGATAGGAAAAAGAAAAATTGGTGGTTGTGGAATTACTACCAGAAAGAAGAGTTAATATTCTAAGTGATCTTCAGATGTCTGATGGATCATTTGGAAATTTCTCTAATGTCAACATCGGAATTTGTGCTTTATTACAAGTGAATGGATCATGTATAGTCAAACAAAATATTACAGAACACTGTTGGTCATCACATCAGACTTCACATACCTGTTGACTGGATATTCTTATGCTTCCTTACCATACACTTTGTGTCAAATAATTGATTGTTAGAATAGCAACAGTAATTTGTAAAGAACTGATAAATGGATTGAAAATGTTTTTTAAAGGCGAACGAATTAAATGTATTTAATTTTTTGTCAAAACATGCTTCTGTAGTTCCGTAAGTTTGCACCAAGTGCATAGATTACTTTACTTTCCTGGGGAATGGTTTGTGGAATGCTCCAAGGTTGAAGCTATGGGTTTGAGACAGTTAATTTCTCAGCTGCATCTCTTCTGTTGTACGGATGCTGACTTCAAAAACTATTCTCTTTGAAAACTGGAGAAATAGAATAGGCAGAGAGAAAGGACAGAAAAATGTCGGGAAAATGTGGTACCATTAACAACTGAAAATGGGGATTTTAGGCACTGGAGGAATAAAGATCAATGCAAGGAAGAAGAAAATTAAAGGATCAGAAATAGAATGTCTTTTTGGTCACATAATGGGAATGGATTACAGCAGACTTACAAAAACTTTCAACCATATTTACAAGAGTAAGAATGACAACCAATAGATCCAAGAAGTAAAGGATATGATAGAGGTTGGAATAACAGAAGATACAATACAAGATAGAATAACGTTTAGGTGATGGATCCAAAATTTCAAAGGTTTTCAGGAGAAGAGGAAATTTAACAAACTATGGACCCAACACAATAAAGAAACAGCAAAGTGAAACGAACTATTGGAAGTCAGGAAAAGAAATACTGAAATGAATGCACAAGATTACTTTTCGTGTTCCTTAGATGTCTGAAATTGAAGAGAAGAAATGTTTTTGTTTATTTAATAGGAACTGGACTCTTGAACTTAAGTATAAAATGCATATCCCTCAACCTATAATTGTGTTATAGTTCTAAATTGAGACACCATTGTGCTTCCCAACACTGCTGAAATTTGCATTTTGCATGGACAACACTCGGCAGCAAATAATGTAGGGCTGATTTGCGAAATGTGATTTTGCCCTCAAACTGGCAACATGCTTGTGTCACGTAGATGTTGCGTGCAGTGTTGCAGCATTTGGAATCTGGTTTGTGTGTCATATTTCGGAACATTTTGTTCCCTAATTTATCCAACCCTTTATACTGTAGACATAATATAGTATATTAAACTTTATTTCGTATTTTCGTTTTTTCCATCATTGTAGAAAACGAGATTCCTGTAATTGTTGACATTTCTCTTGGAATTGAAGAAATGTTTTTCAGTCTTATCACTTTATTTTTAGGAATGAAAGTATAATTGAGAAAATGTAAAAGCTACAATGGATCAAAGCAATGTGTGGATTTCGAACTGTGGCATAGGAACATAAGCCAGTGATGCAAATATTTAACATGAAAGATTAGTGTTGCAATATAAATCTGATTAGCAGATAAATAGAAAAGTTTAGTTCAATGAATTTAATTTGTTTTTTTGTTTTACAGATGGAAGGAAAGCATTCCCCATCAATCATGGACCAACATCAGAAGATTCATTGCTTGAGGTTTGTAACATAAACTTCATAAAAATATTTTTCAACTGTTTACATTCTCAAAATTTTGAGTTTAGCCTGAAATTTGAAATCCTTCATTGCATATGGAGTAGAAAATTAATATTTGATCATAACAGGAACAAAGACTGCCTTCTATTCAGTGTCTACCATTATAGGTAACTCTAGTGTAGCAAAACAATAAGTTAGAGTAATGGGATCAATTCTTGGAGCAAATTAATCATGTGAATTGTTGGGCAGATTTGTTGCTGGTTACTTTTATAAAACAGTGTTGTGATGATGAAAATGCTTGTTGAAATAATAGTAATTTAAACAGGAATCAGATATTGTAGTTGCCATCACTATGAAGGCTGTAGATGTTAATCAAACTGTAACTTAACATATGCACTGTGTCGGTGGTTAGTTTTAGTTGTTCAGCAAAGTTTATTGTTAATTTTACTGTTACAGTTTTGTCAATTCTGAATATTCCGTAAATAGGAGTCTTATGTAAACATATTTTTAATAGGGCTACAATATATATACATTGATGGCAAAAGCGAAACAAAAAAAAAAAGTTTCTATTTTACCTATACCTGGTTTCATTGGCATACCAAAAGAGTTGATGCATGAACTAAGTCTCAGGAAGACTAGTTTTAATTGGAACTAATTTTTGTAAGTTTAAGACCATTTCATGATTTAAGTTTGTAGTTATGCCTGCAATGACATCCTGGTTTTTTCCCACCTATATAAGTGTCTTGTACAGCATTAACCAAGTGTCAAAGCCTTTCTCCATTTGGCAACTTGTTATGTACTCTGTTGTGGCATTGCTGATCTGACTTGTAGGTGATTTCTTATTTTAACTAGGACATCAGGCTGAAATCAATGTTTGGCTTTTATTTAATAAATTGTATCATCTTTCAGGATGCAGCTAAAATTTGCCAGCAGTACATGGCTCGTGATCCTGATGAACTGCATTTCACCGTGGTGGCACTTACAGCTGCAGCTTAAATTTCTACACTGACTTATTACTACATTCATGCCAAGCAGTGCCAGTTTCTTGTATTGGCCCAAACGATCCTGTTTTCTTATGTTCATGTAGTATTATTTCAAGTCCATTTTCCTTATTTATAATTTTTAAAAATGTGTTGAATAATTAAAATTTTGCTGTTGCTTAATCTGAATGTTTGTAGCTATAAGATACTAAATGTGAAATATTGTGAGATCTTCTAAATTTATAAATGTTATACCAAAGATAATGAACAATAATTCTGCTGCTCTTGATCATATAATTTTGCTATGTTCTTTTACTTAGCAGTCTGTATTAAGATAGCTGGACTCGAGATTAGTGAAATTCCAGTATTTGACAACATATCAGAAAAAGAAGGAATTTCACTAGAGCGACTGATTTTCATATAGTTGTTAGAGATATCTGCTTATACACTGTTTCAACATATTTTGACTAATTGTTCTACATCGAAGTAGTATTAAAGTTCTTATCTTGCTTTGCCACATGTGTGAAGTGATTTGAAATGTGCCTGAAGCTTAAAATTTGTCTATGTACTTTGTGTACCATTGACTGTCAGAACCAAGAAAGGCTTTAAATTTGACCAATAAACTCGGCTGATGCATTATATATCTCTCTTTGATTGAATCCAGAAATCCTGCATCTGGAATTTTAGTGTATGTAAAGATATGATTGAGGGTTGTTATTTGTAAAACCTATTTGGTCTGGATTTTGTTGTTCGTTAGATGCTGAGATTAGTAGCCTTTTTGGTGGAGAGATGGAGTGAAAGATTAAAGTATTTTTTGTCATATGTAAGTAGTAGTAAAGTTACTAGTGCTATAGTTGGGTTCTTTTGGCTTTACAACAACAACCAAAAATATTGCTGGCAGTGACAAGCAGTCATTACAAATCAGAATCGTGCTACACAGTTTCCAGCCTCTGACCTGGTTTTGTGGGATCGCTTTCCTCTGCAGCGTTTTCTGTTCTTTCACTGCTCCTTCTAGATTACTTTTCTATCATATAGTTTCCTTTTCTCTGAATAGTTCTCTTCTCCAGGTGGTGGGAGATGGTTAACTTCATGAAGAGGGGATAGCCAGTGAGGTCCAGTCAAGTACTATTGTTCCTTGGTACCATTGTGATAGCTGTGAAGGCACTACAGGAACAGGGGGGGGGGGGGGACTACGATAGGCTCAGCAATCCAGCAGTGGCTATAAGTGCTTTCTATTACTAAACATCATACTGTGTAATGGAAACATACCCAGTGTGTGCCAAGAAAGCTTAAATCTAAAATCAGTCAATTAAAATAAACTCTACAGCCGGAGTGCCAATAATTTTTGACTTGTTGTTTAACCCTTGACTGCTCTAGACGTGTTAATGTGCTTGGCTACTACTGTGCCCAGGTGCTCTAGATGTGTTTACGCACGCCCCTATCCTTCTGTCAGGTGCTCTGGACGTGTATACACGCGCCGCCTTGCCACCCATCTGTGCTCTGGATGCGTTAAGACGTCCAGCCGCTCGGGTCCCTGTGTGTTCTGCACGCATTAATGCTTGTGGCACTTACCGGTCAGATCAGGTAGCCATATTTCCATCGTTAGCTCTTGAGCGTTTGCAGCTGCTATTTTCATTTTAGTTTTCACTTTGTATGGAGGAAGAAATTGTGGAAATTCTTACTAGTAGTGACAGTGAGAATGATCTCTTTGATATGGATCATAGTGATGGCCCTTTGACAGGATCTAGAAGTAATAATCCTAAGCTGTGTACATCAGCTAGTGGAAAACAGCCATCTGTTTCCACAAGAGGTGAAAATTCTTAAGACTCTGAAGCTTCAGATAGTGTGACGAAATGTGTGGAAAAATGCTTTAGTGGTGCTTTTGACAGGAAGAAAAGCGATTCTCGTCCTTTTGTGCATGCTTTTGACGATTCAGCTGCAGGACACAAGTGTAGATTTGGTCAAAATTCCAGCATTCTGTCGTTTTTCCTGATATTTTTAACAGAAGATCTTATGAAATCTTTTCCTGATAAAACCAGTAGATTTTATTTATATACCGAGACAAATACACCAGAATCAGTTCACTCTAGATTTTCCATGTTTTCGATCTGTGCATACTCATGCTCTTCACCGACTAGTAATAGGACGAAAAATGCCTACTGCAGAGTTTTATCTGTCTCTGGTAAGAAAACTTGTTGAAGCATATGCCACAGAACAGAGGAAACCTGGCAAAGCAAGACGCTATCTATGATGATGAAAATCCTCTGATTTACAGGGGGACATTTTCCAAATATAATTCTTATTGAAATTTCAAAGAATGCGCCAATGTGTAGATATGCTGTATGTTTGAAACAGAAAGTGCGTCGAGAAACCAGGTACGAATGCGGAACATGCAATGTACCACTGTGTTGTGCCATATTTCGAAGCTTATCACACAAAAAAGAATTATTAACCATGGGTAACTGCAGAGTAATGACTACATTTTATTTACAGGCCTCTAAAACTAAGTGAAATACAAAAAAAAAAAAAAAAAAAAAAAAAAAAAAAATTATATATATTTTTAACATGGCCAGTGCTGGTTGAGAGCTCTGATCCAAAAGGTTGGAAAATATGTGCAGAATTTGTGAAAGGTATTCGAACAATTAACTTGGAAAATTCTCTCCAGATGAATTACTGTCCTTACAAACAAAAAACCAAACACATTTCAGTTTCTGTAATATCATATTTAGTATATGAAGTACCTGTATGTTTGTCTATGCAGACATTAACTTTAAGAGGAGGCTTAAATTGAGAAACTTTAAATGTTGGAGTAACTGCATTGATTTTATATCTAGGGTTTCAAAACTCAGAGCAATAGCCGAAGGCTTAGGCGACAACAAAGAAGCACTCGGCGAGGGTTCTGTAGCAGTCAAAGGGTTAACATGAGTTTTGAAAAGTCGAATATTTTGTTTGAAAGTTCTTAATAGAATACAAGTGGGGTTTGTAGTGTTGAACAGCAGCTTACAAAAAGATATGTTCTGAACTTTTCTTCTGTAAAAATATTTTGCAGGTTTGTAAAGTTCCAACAACACTACTCCTTCGGAACTCTGTAAATGGGAAATGGCCTATCGGCACATTCTGGGCACCAGACATACCACTGGCCGCAACCTATGCTAAGATCCCACCTGTAAACCTGTTACAATATTTTTAAATACAATTTCTTAATATATAGTTACATACATTTACTTTACTTATAACAGTTTAAAATGAATAGAACAAATTTCACTGTTCCTCAACTAATTGTCAGATATTTTTGTCCCATAGTTAAAATTTGTCTACTTTCCCTTCACTGATTCAATCCCCTCTCTTCCCTCTTATTTCATCATTGGGTCATTTGTCTGGCAGGGACCGATGTGTACACATCTTCACCCTGCCATATTTCTCTATCTTATTTATAGTATAAACTTTCTAATTTGTGTTGGGTAGGGTGTGGAATGTTTATTAATCTTCAAACTTCCATATTAAGGTGGGAGTAACATTAACATATCTGTATGCCTACTTAGTTGAAGTCTATCTTCAAATTGTGTGTTAATTCATATTCAAACTTAGTTATGCATTTCATTTTGAAGAGAGCCAGCCAAGTATATGGGAGGCAGTTTAATATCTCCAATTTTAGTAGCATCCTAGAGCTCAGCTACTTCCTCTTTTTGCTGTGTTTAAATGAATTTTGGTTTTGAGGCAGGCCTTCTCTGGTCAGATGTAAGTCTTGACATCGTAAAGCAGATAATGAACAGTCTAACTCTCGATAGAGCCAAAGGAAGCATTTGTTACTATCACACCTGCCTCACGCAAAGCTATTTTGTTTTCTGATGACGACTAGTCTGATCAGTAAACATTAATCTTGATTATCACCATTCATTGTGGCTTGAGTGACCTTTGTTACGTCACTTTGCTCAAATAATACTGTTTTGAAATGGAAATTTGTGTGTTGAGTAGTAAATGATTTTCTTCAATACTATCATTGATAATATAGTTTTCTTTTAGTTTCTCGATATGTCTAAGGAAATTAATGTCTCTGGGAAAATTGCTAAAGCTGTAAAAGTAACGAGAAATTCTGTACCCGTATGTATTCGTTACTAAACCAATCAGTACCCGTTACTTTTGAATGGTTACTCGTTACTTTTGGTACAATCTAGCGCTAGCACGAAGCATCACATTGAGTAGCGTCACGTACGGGATAACTTCGTTACTATCATACCGTTTCGTTACTCGTTACTTTCGGTACAATACAAACTAGCATGAAGCATCGAGTCGGGTCGTCACATATGGGAGGACTTCGTTTGTACTTGGTAAAGTTTAAGTAAATTGTTTATTTAGTAAAATAGGTTTAGTAAAGTTGTTCGTTTGGATAAACCTTAAAGTCAAGTAATTAGCACATGGATCTTACAGAAAACCTATGAATGAAGACTTGACTTACTGTAAACAATATTATATATGAAAGAATAATCTACTTTTGAAACAAACACCTGTTTTCAATAATAAAAAAAGACCTGTCCGTTCACCCTAATGTGACATATTTAGTGACAATAACTAATGACGGTTATTTTTTTAAAGTAACCGACTCAAAACCTTCCATAAAAGCCTGATATGATAATGGGACATGTATTTAACAAATATAATCTCATCGAAGTACTTCGTTTTTAAATAGGTTGTTTCACCACTGTTTTCATATATTCTTTGTATTTTTGTGATACATTTGTTAAAATAAATGTTGACATACCATCAAGTCGGGCCTGCAGCAGAGTGCTGCTGACTCCCACTTTAATAGTTTCATTTTAAAAATATCAATATTCAAAACATTTAAATCAATAACAAATGTACAGGACAAACGTGATTAGATTCGCAATTGTTGTTGCGTTGCAGTTACAACAAACATTCAACATTAAAGCCAGTACCACATTGATCACATGGTTTTGCAGTAATAATACAATAACTAACACCAGGCAAAAGGAATAAAGTCATTGTACCTTGTTTTTTTTTTTTATGGAATTCTGTAACTGCAAAAAAGGGCTGCTAGATATGTTTCTGGAAATTATCGCAGAACACAATCGGTAACAGACAAAAGAGCTGGAAAGGGATTCATTGGAAGACGGGAGGGTGAAGAGGGTCATGGCAATGTACAAGGTGTATATTGGTGATGAGGCATGGAAAGATATTGGTGTAAGAATTAAAAGTAAGGCTTGGAACGGAAAAGATGACCATGACCACAAGCTGGCACTCAATTTCAGGCACAAGGGCAATTCTCTTTTGTAGGTAAGGGTGACAGGGATTGGAATAATTTACCAAAAACGTTGAAAGAATTTAAAGTTAAAATTTGTAGAGGGCAAATGTAGGTGGATACAGAAAAGGGAAGAAGGTGAGTGTGTACGAGAATTGCCACCGGATCGTGTGCTCTATTGCAATTTAATTAAATATTATTAGAACAAAACAAGTGCAGAGATATTTATCACAAACTATTAGACAACTCTTTTATGTTGTAAAGTACACTATAAAATAAAATAGAAGGTATCAAATCTTAAAATGAAAGAAATTTCATAAAGGTTTGAAATCATAAATCTCAGCATTGAATGATGAATGAGAAAACAGTAACTATCTCAAATTATCCATACAAATTTTCTATTTACAAATTATGTACTGTAAATTTTAATGTTAAAAAAAAAAAAAATAAAAACTACAAAATTAGTCTTCACGTTGTCAAAATTAGTTACCTGTGGGAGCTGGAACGTGTTCGTATCTATACGACAGATGCGAATAACGAAACATACAAGCAACGAAATGAATTTGTGAGTAACGATTCGGTACTTCGAGTCAGGTGACGAACCCGTTACTCTGTAACGAATACATCGTTACTTTTACAGCTCTACAAGTTGCTAGCTACACTTGGTAGGTTGTGGCCGATTTATTAAACTATATGCAAACAAATGATTTGGGTGAGGAATGAACCTTCAATGTTTCAACCAATGAAAAGACTACATAAAATGCTGTAACTTTGTTTAATTAATTAAATCAATTTCTACTTTCACATTTGAATTTCTGTTCCCCAAACTTTTAGTTGTGCAATCTGTCAACAAATATCATTATGGGCATTTTCTTTGTATATATATAATAACAATGAGCAGGAAAATGCTTTAAGGCAATAAAACCAAGGAAGGATAGGGAAATATGACCCAACACTTACTTACCACAGATGAAGGGGGCTGGGACGACACACACACACGAGAAGCGCAATATTTCGGCGATCTCTGTGTACACATCTGACTCCACCTGGTGTCTCACTTCTGCACGTATAAGGCTGTAGGTCGAAATATTGCGCTTCTCTTGTTTGTTTTTCTGTATTCGTCGTCCCAGTGTTGGATCATATTTCCCTATCCTTCCTTAGTTTCGTATATATATATATACTCACACATAGTAACAATGAAATCAAAATGCCAAGTAGTGGAAAGGAATCAAATTAGGATAGGGAAATGAGCCACCACTTACCTTTTAGATGATGGATGTGGGGCGCAAACATACAGAAAAGACACAAAAACCGTCTCCAGCTGTGCCCACCTTTCACAATGTTCTCCTGTTGACGAAGTGTTTATCCCGAAAATTACTTTATTATTTGTATTTGTGTCTTTTCTGTGTGTTCGCGCCCCACATCCATCAACCATATGTAAGTGGTGGCTCACTTCCCTGTCCTAATTTGATTCCTATATATATATATATATATATATAATGACCAGGAAAATGCTTTATGGCAATAAAACTAAGGAAGGAAAGGGAAATGCACTCTCCTTGACCTCCAAGGCCCCTTACAAGGACTTTCTCCCAACTCTTTGTCCCTGCATTTTGTACAGGACCTCCATTCATTCATAAAAGACACCGCACACTTCCTGGAACAACTTTCCGCAGTCCCCATTCCTTTACCACCTGACTCCTTCATTGTCTCCATAGATGTCTCTTAGATACGCGCCACTGCGATGGGCACCCACATTGCACCATCATATGCAAACCTTTTCTTGAGCTGTCTGAAACGATTCCTCAATAATCTTTGCATTAAACCTCTTGTGTGGTTCAGATACATAGATGACATTTTTATTATATGGACCCACAAAAAGAATCATCTGATAGACTTCCTCAACTCCTTAAATAACCACTCCATCAACTTTACCTGGACATACTCCCATAGCCATGTTACCTTTCTTGATGTTAATGTTTCCTTGCATAACTGGCGCCTACATATCTCGGTTCATATCAAACCTACAAATCTGCAGCAATATCTTCATTTTAACAGTTGTCATCCCTCGCACATCAAGCGTTCCCTTCCTTACAGTCTGGCCATCCATGGAAGGTGCATCTGCTCTGATGAAGAATCTCTTTCCCAATACACAGAAAACTTGTCTGGAGCTCTCATCTCCTGCAGCTACCCTCCTGACTTAGTACACAAACAAATCTCTCGTGCCATAGCCCTTCCTGTACACAGCCACTCCAAGGCAGTACCCCTTGAAACTAACCACAGCCCCGCTTTCATCACTCAGTTCTTCCCTGGTCTCGAGTCTATCAACCTAATCCTTCGCTGTGGGCATGATTTCCTACATTCCTTCCCTGGGATGTGGAACATTCTCCATAAAATCCTGCCCCACGCACGTTTTAGCAGTCCACCAAATCTAAAAAATATCTTGGTTCACAAGTATGCACCCAGTAATTCCCCCAAACTACCACAGGGATTATTTCCGTGCAACAGACCCCGTTGTAAAACATGCAGCATGCGTCCAGTCACTACCACTTACTCCTATCCTACCACAGGTGAAACATTCCCCATCATTGGTCATGCTACTTGCATGACTACACACCTCGTATATCAACTTACATGCCTCCATTGCTCCAGCTCATATTTAGGCCTCATACTAACCCCCTAGCTATCAGAATGAATGGCCACAGGCAGACAGTATATACTAACAATGAGGCCCATCCAGTTGTAAAACATGCCAGTTCTCACAAACTGAATAATTTTAACATCTGTTTCTCAGTTATGGCGATCAGAGTTTTCCCCAACAACACAACATCCTGTGAACTACATAGATGAGAAGTAGCCTATCAGAATATCCTTGACACCAGACATCCTCCTGGCCTCAATCTCCAATAAATTCCTCCCACCAGACCCAGCACTTATTATCTATACTATTTATATTTCTTATATTTATGATATTTTAGTTTTTCAAAATAAATAAATATATATATATATATATATATATATATATATATATATATATATATATATATATATATATATATATATATATATTTATTTCCATTTACATTTGACCCAGCATCTAGAGGCTAAACTGGGCTGCTAAACTTCCCTTAAGACCATGTTTATTAAAACAAATTATGTTAATACTATTAATGTAAATAATCCCATAAATGCGGTAGCAACTAAAACAGGAAAAAGTTACAGTTAAATATCTAATCCTAATAAATCAGCACTACAAAACTACACTAAATAATACAAAAAACTGAAAAAATAAAATGTTAGGTACTAAACAGTTCTTTGACTGTCCAGCTTGTGAATGAAGTCTCATTCTTACCCTCACATCCAGGTGGTTGGTCGAAGGGTGAGTGTGTGACGTGAGACCATAGCTCTCACTCCTGGTATCGACTGCGGCGTAGACCCCAGCTCTTCAGGAAGCTGCCCTCCTGGAATACATGAAGTACTCCAGCAGTCACTCAGAAGTGAGATTCCTCTGGAAACTCAGATGTGGCTACAGCAGGTCATGATGGATGTCTACGTCGGTTTCCGCCCTCAGCTTTCTTCCACTCCAGATATTTCTGCTTTTCAATTTGAGAGGCTATTTCCGCACCTTCATTTAGATAGTGCCATAGTCTCTCTGAACGCAGTATGTCAAAAATCCTCAGACCTTGTAGCTGTTGTTGCTGAGTGATTCTCGTCTCTGCTGTTGTTCTGCATTCCCACACCACGTGCTCTGGTGTGCTTTC
The DNA here is from genome assembly GCA_031002005.1 of Vandiemenella viatica. Classification (NCBI taxonomy): domain Eukaryota; kingdom Metazoa; phylum Arthropoda; class Insecta; order Orthoptera; family Morabidae; genus Vandiemenella; species Vandiemenella viatica. The sequence goes on from JARYHS010011408.1 coordinate 24,388,842, forward strand.
CTCGCCACACTCGCAGTTACTAGTTGGTGTAAGTCCATGTTTGTTTAAGAAGCTTCTGTATGGTCCATGGCCGGTTATGTATTGAATTAGCCCTGGAGAAGGTTGTAGGAATTTCATGCTGATTCGTTCAGCTACAGATGGAAACATGTCGTACGTTCTACGACCTGTTTCACTAGTGTCCCACTCATTTTGCCATTATTCAATCAGTACATTCCACAATTCCTTTTTTGTCCATACTTCTTTTCCAGTTATTTCTACCACCTTGTCCATCCTGTTCTTCCTCAGCCAATACATTGCTCCTCGTCTCCTCACTTCTAGATCTAGGGGCAGTACACCTGCTGCTACTGCTAGAGCTGCTGTTGAAGTTGTGCGATATGCACCGGTAAGCCTGATGAGTATCGTTCGTTGAAGCCTCCGGATTTTCTCCCTCGGCTTAACCTTTGTGAGGTGCTTGGCCCAAACGCTTGCAGCGTAGCCGACAATGGATGCAAGTATCACGTTATTGTATGCTGTCATTGCCAGGGCAGGGATTTGAAACTGTCTGTGACCTATACTTATGATTGCATTCATAGCTCGTAAAGCTCTTCCGTAGACCTCCTCCAAGTGGGCTCGAAAGTTAAGACTCTCATCCAGCCACAGGCCCAAGTATCTGCTTACGGGACTCCGGCGTATTTTCGCATTACCTACCCTTATAGTGGGATTTCGTTTAAGTTTTTTCTCTTTTGAAAATACCATATAGTTCGTCTTATTTAGAGCGAGTTTCAATTTCACTTCGTCACACCACTTCATAAGAATTTTAAGCACAATCTCACTTTTAGCTTCGATTTCAGCTCTTGACATCCCTTCCACGAGGAGAAGAAGATCATCTGCAAAGGCAACCAGTCCTAGCAATTCAGGTGTCCGTTGAAGAATTTCCAGTAATGGTTCTAATGCTAAATCCCAAAAGATAGGGCCGCAGACAGATCCCTGGGGGCAGCCTTTATTTATTTCTCTTTTGATTTTGTCGTTAGGGCATCTCATGGTAACAGTTCTATGCTTGCAGTAATCTCTCAGGCTGTAGTACAGCCGCTTTGGACAGCGGATTTTCCGGAGTCTTGCAAACAATGCTGGCCACCACAAGTTGTCGAAAGCCCCCGAAATGTCAACAAGGACTCCCACCACATATTTCTTTTCTGATCTTTCGACTATCTCGATGGCTCGGTTTATTGCATCCTCAGTCGATATTTTTGTCCTGAAACCATACTGATTGGGATTCATACCAATCGATGTTCTAAAGTCCTGAAGTTTTCGACACAGTACTTTTTCCTGTACCTTCCCCATCACGTTTAGTAGGCAAATAGGGCGGTAAGATTTCGGCATAAGGGGATCTTTATCGGCACCTTTCTTAAGTATTACAACTTCACCATGCTTCCAGATGCTTGGTATTCTTCCTTGCCTGAGACATTCGTTGAATAGTCTGCACAGAATTGGAGCTACATCCAAGATCAACTTTTGTATTACTTCTGCCGGGATTCCGTCTGGTCCTGGTGCTTTTCCCACTCTCAGAGAATTAATTGCTGATACTACCTCGTCCAGTGTTATGTCACTCTCCCTTAAGTCACTCCCATAGGGCTGCCACATTTCGCGATAGAGCTCATCTTGTTGTTCACTGTTCTCCTCTGGTATGTCATGCGGCAGTAGGCTGTTCAACAGCTGGTCCACTGATTCCTTCCAGTTAGTTGTAACTGTACCGTCTTCTCTTCTAATTGAGGATAACGTGGTGGGAGGTCGTATTTTTCCTGCGGCTAATTTGTAAGGAATTCCCCATGGATTCACTTTCAGATTTTCTTTCACGAATGCTTCCCATCTAGTTTGTCTGGTTGTTAGAATTTTTTGCTTGTATTCTACTCTCATTTGCCTGTATCTGGCAAGAAGAAAGTCTCTTTCTTCTGCTACTCTGCTCCTTTGGTAGGCTTTCCTAGCTTTCCTTACTTTTCCTCTTAGTGCTTGCAATTGTGCAGTCCAAAAACTGTCAGTTTTACCACCAAGCTTCTTCAGAGGAATAGCAGCTTTCATTGCATCTTGAATTGCCCATGTTAGTTCCCTCGCCATGTTGTCGACATCGAAGTCTTCTTCCGCTACTGCCGGAGACAAGAAAGCTTCTCTCAGCCTCTGCCATGAAGCCCGTCTTATATTGTACTGCGTTTTGAAGTAGGGTTTTCCCGGATCGGCTGTTGTCTGTTCCCTTGCAATTTCGAATACTATGACGTTGTGGTCACTAGTGGTAAGATTGTCCGTCACTCGCCAGTCATGCAGCATATTTCCAGCAGCGTTATTTGTTAGAGTTACATCGATGTTGGTGAAGGCGCCAGTTGTGTTGTGGTAGGTGTATGGATTTCTCTCTTTGTTCTGGACTTCAAGATGCAGTTCATTTATAAGATCAACCAGCAGTTCACCCCTAGTATTAGTTCGACGACTGTGCCACAGGGCCGACTTTGCGTTTACGTCAGCCGTTATTACCATAGGTTGATCAGATAGAGCTAAATGTATCTCCCTTATTTTATTCAAATAGGGTTCAATTTCATCTCGATGTTGAAAGTACATGTTTAATACCACAAAATTGCCCCAGTGAGTGCTAATTTCTACACATGTGGTGTGTTCATCACAAAACTGCGCTAGTTTAGTCACTACAGTGTGTTTGTTGAACACTATTATGGCTGACATGGGTCTCGGTCCAGTTGTGATTATCTGCGACGTTGCCGGCATGTACGGTATTTTGCCTTGTTGTGAATATGGTTCCTGGAAGCATACAATATCGAAACCTAACTCCTCCACCAATTTCCTTACTTCATGCAGGACAGTGATACTTCTCTTGGCATTTAGTTGCGCGATCTTTAGCTTCGTGAGTTACTCAGGGATGCCTCGTGTAGACATTACATTGGGGCCAAGGTAGTTTCGTGTCTAGTACAGTCCTGCCATAAGTCTGTACAAACTGCCTGTACAAGATATCGGGATCGAAGATTTCGCCTCTCCTCTCAAAGACTTGTTTTACCAAGGTGAGAAGCTGTGCATAGTCTGTTGGCAAGTTATTTGCCTTCAGTTGAATTCTGTCGACTGCCTCGGGGTGAGGGAAGGTGACATGCTTGCCAGCCGGATGTAGCCCTCTCGTTAAGTGCCGAAGAGCCAGTGACAGTGTATGAACTTCCTCAAGTTTAGTAAGTCGCAGGTTGTTTTCAAAATCCGCGTATATTCGTTCCGGGTGTATCGGTGCATACTTGGGTTCACTGGTTTTCACTGTTTCTTGTTCGTGCGTAATTCTTCCAATACTTAGTGTTGCCTGTGAGTCATAAGGGTCTTCAGTCTTCCTGAGATAACCAATACCACACCGTTTCGATCGCGGTTTTCGTGAAGTTTCAGTCGTAGTTGATGAAACCTCTCTTATTTGCATAGCTGTGTCTTCGGTCTGTGTGCCCATATTCACGAAGGCTTTGTTAGCTTTCTGCGCCAGTTTCTCTCTGTAATTTGCTGCTCGTATTGCATTCCTTCTTCTTCTATATATATATATCCTCACCCAGTTATTATTTTGCTCTACCACTTTCAATGATAATATACCGTCAACAGTATCGATTATCAATCCAATATTTGAACTCCCCCCCCCCGCTCCCTACACTGCCATCTGCGCGGGACTCGCCATTCACCAGACTGTGGCCAAAATATTGCACTTATCTTGTGTTTTTTTTTTTTTTAAATTGTGTTCGTCATCGAGCTGCCTTCATCTGTGGTAAGTATTGGGTCATATTTCCCTATCCTTTCTTATATACTGTACATATATATGAAAGAAAGCAGTTTGACAAAGAATGGGAATTCCTCCATGAATCCACCAGACATCTTTTGGTGTTGCCCCATAACAGATCAGCTGTTGGGCACACATGTGGCTTTACTTGAATGTCTCCTCAGACTGGATGATGCAGGATGCAACTGATGACCTGTTAGAAAGTTTTGCTGTGTGTCTGAAAAATATCATCCAAGGGCTGGCCAAATAACGTTAAAAAGTTGTATGAAACTTCATGTTGTAAACTCTGGTCAGCAACAAGAACACTCGATGCTAAATATTTTATATTAACAATTAATTGTGATAAATACCACTTGGTTTGCTCAAGTGTAAAATTGATACAGTATATGTCCTGGTGGGGAAACTTCACATCTGCACACAAAAAAAAGAATAGTGGTTAGTGCCAACAGCAGAACTTGTGGCAAATACATCCAAATAAATTTAATGCTATACTACATCCAGTTCTTATATTTCCTCTTTATTTTGGAAAATATACTGTCTGTTGACTTGTTGCTAATACCATACATACTATTTGGAAAATGTGCTTGTGTGTCACTAATGACTCGCTCTTTGTCTATACAGCAGAGTATACATCATTCAGTGAAGTTCTTCCGTGCACAGATTCATGAAATTTCCTTTGAAAGATCACTGGTCATTTTAGCAGTACCTTTTCAAAAAATACGACATGTTTGCGATTTTTTCCCATTGCTAACAAGCATCAACTTGGACATTTTATGGAAAAAAAATGCAGTCTGCTTACTAGGAACATGGAGAAAAAAAAGTAAAGTTTATGTATGATATAGTAGGCAGAAGAAATTGCTTGTTGAAAACCTTAAGTGTAAATATTTTGACATGAAATTTGATAGTAAACTCGGTGGTGTAGGTAGAGGGTGATTAGATGTTCAACGGAAGTTAGATAACTGATTTATATAACATTTTTCAGATTATTGTTCGGTGTGGTATAGGACACACACTTTGTATACAAAGTTCAGGATTGTAGGGGATGCAAATGAGGGCAGTTATTTTTGTGGAAATCTCACAACAACTGATATGAGAATGGAGCTGGTTTTGAAGTTGTCGGAAGACGTGAGGAGGGTGAAGAGAGTGCTTGGAGTGTACTAGGCTCATATTGGCAATGATATCTGGATGGATTGGTAGGAGTAGCACGTAAAAGAAAGGGATGAACATGACAATAAGCTTGCACTTGATTTCAGGCATAAGGGAGTGAGAAAAATTTTCTTTTGTGAGTATGGACTGGAATAAATTACCAAGGGAATTGCTGAATAATTATCAAAAACTCTGAAAGATCTTAAAATTTGTAAAGGCCAAATTAGGTGGGTGGTGAAATGAACTGAAAGAATTTAAAATAATAATAAACATGAAATTGGAAAGTAGCTGAGTAGGGAAGTTGCCACCAGGACGTGTGACGCAACACAGTTGAATGAAATAATTTGCCCCATGTCTTGACTGTATGCCTCTGTGCAAACAATTAACTTCCACAATTACATATAATGTATGTATGTATGTTTGTTTGGGCCAACTAGGACCACATTAAGCCTTCGTTTGGCTTGAATTTCTATTGATGTGTAAACATCAGTGTTACAACTAGGGTTGTTAGCCCTGTGAGGGGACCTACAGTCTAATGTGTAATCCGAATTGTGGAAACATTCAGGCGTACTTCACATTACACAGTAAACTGTGACAGAAGTGAACGTTGGGTTAAGGCCTTATGAAAATTGCCACCCAGGCAGGGATTTCAACAAGGGACCTTTCGATCTCCAGTCTGATGCCTTAACCACTGAGCCACAATGGCGTAAATTACAGGTATTATTTTAAGCCATACATTTTTTTGTTATTATTTACTTGTAAATGGAATAATAAAAAAATATTTAATTTGCCAATGATATATTATATATCTACAATTTGCGAAATGTCTCACCCTGTTTCTTTTCTGTGCAAGCTGTTTGTGAAGATTATAAAAACTGTGATGGTATGTGGGAAGATACATTATTTAGATGACTTACGCACATGCTTAATAACTTTTGGGCAAATCTCTTAATTAGTTCAGACGTATAAAAGAAGTACAAAAATAAAAAAATTAGGCAGCAGCTACAAAGCTATGTTGTATAACAGATCGTTCATTAGAAATGACATGATGTATGTGCTACCATTCCTCGGAGGACTGTGGCCACATTCCTATAGAGCGGTGTTTGTTAGTGAAGTGCTGCGTCCTGGAGGTAGCATGTTCGTAAACGCCGTGTAAGGAAAGTGGCGGTGCCGTTTGGTGGCACGAATGAAAAATACTCGCCGCTGGTGAGCGCGCTTGTGACGCCAGACGACCGACTTATAAATTACCTTTCTTCTCATTGTCTTTGGAAGTTCTCATGAATAAATTTAGCCGCGAGATGCCTTAGTTAAAATTTCTGCCTTAGCGATTTGAAGAATGGAGCAGTAAGGTTGATTTAAGAGGCAGGAAACATCTGTGGCGAGTGCGCACCTGGACGAGAGGAGTGCGTGGGCACCATAAACCGGTAGCGAAAGAGCTGACAGCGCTTTGGAACCAGCTCCACTTCTTATTTAATTGCGATGGAGCGCACGCTCTGGTGGCAATTTCCCTACACACCCATTTTATCCCTATCCTGTTCACACCTACTTTTGCCCTCTACAAATTTCAACTTTAAATTGTTTCACCGTTTTTGGCAAATTATTCATCAATTCTCTCGGTAACTTATTCCAATCCCCTATCTACGAAAGAATATGTTCCCACACACTTGTGCCTGAAATCGAGTGTCAGCTTGTGGTCATGGTCATCTCTTCCCTTCCATGCCTTACTTTAAATTCTTACACCAATATACGCCCTGTACACCCCCATGACTGTTCACCTTTCTACTGTCTTCCAATGAATCCCATTCTAGCTCTTTTATCATATCGGTTACTGAATATGTTGTGCTTCCTGTTAATTGGATTTCGTACTACGTCTGACATAAGCGGTAACCTCGAGCTCTTGACATTCAGCGAGACGTGGTTGGAACATCCACGTTCCAAGAAGCTGTCGCGGCAATCGCCTGAATTGATTTCGGGAAACTATGGAATACCGAAATCTGGATGGCCGGACAGGGGATCGAACCAATATCCTACCGAATGCCAGACGCGAGCATTAACAATTCACGCCCCCAGACTCGATGCCACATTGGCGATGAGATCTGGATACGTGTTAGTAGTAGGTGAAAGTGGAAACCTGATGCTGGTCATAAACTAGCTCTTGATTTCACGCATAAAGGATTGGAGAAAGTTTTCATTTGTTTGCAAGGAAGTTAGGGGTTCGAATTTCCACTAAATTGCTGCCAAAATTGGATTAAAAATCTCATACCAGCAAACCAAAGACAATGCGTATAGGCAATACAGAAAAATACACAGATCAGACGAGTTGACAAATACAAATATTTGGTGGAACAGTTACAATTAAATGGACTGGGAAATAGCTTTGTAACTTAACACCAATCAGATGAAACAAAAAAATCTATTTCATTTTAAGGAAAAAGCAAACAAAAGTAATAGTATTTAAACCAGAGGCATAACATGATCATAATAAATGACGTCGAGTTTGCTAACGAAATTGGAAAAGAAATAAATGAAAATATTGTGAAAAATGCAGTCACAAAAGAACAACGGTAACGTTTGGAGAAAGAGGAGTAATGAATATTTTTCAAGAACATAGAAAAAAATACAGATACAATAAGAAAACTAAAATTTCATGGATATCTGTATGTTGATCAAGAAGTTAGAAAACGCCATAGAGTGTCGAAAAGAAACAAGAGGACTACATTAACAGCAAAGTAGATGTATCAAGAAGTTATGGGAAGAAAATAAAAACGTGCTGTATTACAGTGTTTTGTTCAAAACGGTATATTAGTAGCACCATTCTTATTTAAAATGTATTTTAGTGTTGAAAACTAATAAAATTCACAATACATTTCAAAATCTTAAAAAAATATATATATATATATTTAACTTACATTATTATTTCTACGGTTGATAGCTACATGTCTTTGGCTGCAGTAGTTAAGGTTTTCACTATGTGAGGCAGAAAGATGATTAGGTCTTCTCATGGTTGGAATCGTCCTTCCCTTTCCTTTAAATTAACATTTTCACCAAATTCTGAACTAAATGCTACATTACTTACAAGTTTCTCTCGTCAGCTGCAGTATATTAAACCAGAGCCATTTCACCAAATACTTTCTCACATTTCTTTCTACAAGCAGTCAGAATATTTCAGTATGGTGTAATCAACAATAATCTATTCCAGCGTACCGCAGCCTTTATCAACCCGCGGACCTGTAAAATGACAAAAATAATTCTACGTACCACTAACTTACAGAGATTTAATTTTTTACCTGTGTTTATGTTATTAACAAATTATCTCAGTTATTGTTACAGCAGGAACCGCGGTCCCTTAAGACCTACGCCAAAATTCCTCATAAAACTGTCATTAAATGCTAGTCTCTATGATGCCGAATGGAAACGAATTTATTATACTAAAAATGCAGACATATTCCAGATTTCGTTGAAATATTTATGGTTTTTACAAAGTTTGGGCTGTAGATTTATACATTATAGTCTCTTATAGCCTTTCACAGTACGAAACCCAAACGTCGAAGAGGCATAAAGCCAGAAAAGAGGGTCGGGGGGGGGGGGGGGGGAGAACGACATGTTATCTTTAACTCGATTAGAATTAAGTTTTTAATATTCTGCCTGCGGATCATCTGTCCTCTCTTCTTGGACCATAGGTTGAAATACACTGATCTATCCGAATGCTAGTTTTTTTTTTTGCTCAAAGCTTTACGCCTCGTCGACGTCGAGATCATTAAAAGCGGGAAAGTACTGGGCACAGAGAACGGGATGGAATTCGGCCATGGCCTTTTTAAAAGGAACCGTCCCGGCATTCACCTGGAGTGATTCGGGGAAACCATTGAAAACCCAAATCTGGATGGCCGGACGGAGATTCGAACCTACTTCCTGCCGATTGCGAGGCTAGAGTGTTACCGTTCACCCACCAAGCTCGGTGAATGCTAGTAGTTGAGTTATAATTACATTACGGCTTGTTCATGTAGAAACATTACATTCAACGTTGATAGAGATCCATTCTCTGGGTTTATTGTTTAATTTTTTATGTAGAAAAATTCAAAATTGATTACACTCCAGCTACCATATTTTTAAGTTTGAGAAAAGTGTTGGGCTCACCATTCAAACCAGCTCTCGATGTCTGGTGATATGTTTGCTGTGTCGATAGCTCGGTGCTCAGTCGTTAATCAACTTTACGAAATCGGTGGACGGTTATTTCGGTCCCTGTAAGAAATAGTCCACAAGTCCAGACAATGCCCTCGAGGTCGGTAGATTAATTACGGCCAGGCAGTTAATCAGACGCAACTCGAGCGTAAAATTCCTTATGTGGCACAGCTGTGCCTAGCCGCACGCGCTGTGACGTATATGCGTCTCTGACTTCCATTCATTACGCCTGGCTGGTCCGTAAATATCCCGCACGATCCGCGATAGATATATAGCAAGCGTCCCGCCCCGTGCCTGTCGTCAACCTCGTGCGTCTTTATTTACACGGGTACCCAACAATTCACATCACAGCAGAAGGTGTTTGTTCATCCCTTACCAGTGTGTTCGGCTTCAGTGTAATATTTAGGGTTCCGTACTTTGGTGACAGATATAAGCGCATATCTCGCGCGTTGTACATCAGACAGGCTGCAGCTGCGGCTTTATTATAGGTACTTTAGAATGGAATGCACGCTCAATCTAGAGCATTTTAAATCGCCTTGCGTTAAGATATGGCAAAGTAGCCTCAAAATAAAAACTTATGAAGTACGTTAACGTATTTTTGTAATATTTTTAGTTCAAATGCAGGATTTAGTCCATACTGGGGACGAATTTCAAGTTGGTAGCTAATAGCGCTTTTGAGATAAAAATTGCCCAATGTTGAAAATTCTCTCTACTCGACAATTATAGACAACACCACCTGACAAACTGGGGTAGAGTGTCAGCAATAGGGCTCAGTTAAAATGAACATAACAGTTGTGTCGGATTTAAACTTTTTTTTAGTGTAGGCTGTTCATTTTGTGCCGCCCTTTTCTCCTTCATTCTTATACTAATCGCTAATTTCTATTACCTTTATTAGGTAGCAAACGATTATAAGTATATGTGAATGGAAAGAGATTAAACTTGATTACTTGAAAGTATTCAGATTTAGTCATAAAATAGAAACAAGAAAAATGAACGTTTATTATGAAACAAGGTTTCAAACAAAAAATAAAAATGTAATACATAATTATAGTTTTCTACGGGATTTTTGATTTTCTTTTATGTTTATAATCACGGCTTACTAAAGCGGGCACCCTAGGAAATTTACTGCCCCTAGGCCGGAGCCTATACAGCCTAATGGGAAATCCAGCACTTGCCCCCGACGAATAGTTGGTTGTTTGGCTCCCTTGCTTGTGACGTTTGATGAATAGCGCAATCTGCCTTCATCATCCCCTTACCTAACACAACAATGTAATCGCATCAGGTGACGGGACTTATGGTCGGTCGGATGCTGTCAAAATAAGTGAAATCAAACGTTCCGACTGCCGACTCTGCCACTACCTTCATGCGTTATGATACTGATGAGAAAAATTGTCACTTCTTCAACGGCTAACTTTTTCCGTCGCAAATCGTAGGGCTAAATTTTTTTAGGTTGAACACAACATGCTTATCTGCGCCGAATTGTTTAAAGTGGGTTTTGGATAGGAACCCCAGTTGGTGTGTTCTTCTAGGGCATAGTATTGTAATGAGAGTGCTCATTACATATGAATTAAACAGAGCGGTAATTTCACTGCAATACGTTTTATCACCACGTGACCAGTGTGCGTGTGTGGGCTGACTGTCTAGATTCGCTGTCGCGACCAAGAGACGCCTACCATCGAACAATAAACGACCTTCCTCACAAAAGCGGGTTTGAATGGAGGATTCGCAGAGAGGTAAATCCCGTAAGGTGAGGTGACCCTCGGCAGGTAATCCGCCTGAGCGAACACGTTAATTCACGAAGACAGCTGTTGACCCAAGGGAATTACGGAATTCCTGCTAACGAGCCTGGAAAGTCAGAGTCGAAAATAACAACGTTGGCCAATCTCTGCACAGAAAGTTTGTTGGCATGGATGAGTGGGAGAGAGTAATACCCAATAAAATCTTATACTTGAAACACTTGATTGTTTTTCTGGAAATTCTGTTGACATGTTAGCCGGGAAACGAGTCCATTGGTGATCCAACGACTCTGGATGGAGGGAGGGAGAACCCAGCTTGCAACGCGAGATAGAGGGTTTCACGATTTCCAACCCCACGACGGCTGGTCGGAAAACGTGAGCTGATGGTATTACACTATCAGACTTGAAGTGTTCAACGTTTTGTAGCCCACATTAGATTCTGCGGGTTTGTGAACATGAAATGAGTCTTTGAGCTGCCCACGACATTTGCTGCAATTATGTACGGTAAAATGATCATCTTTTGTCGGACGCAGTGCCGTGAACAAGTCACCACTTGCACTATGGCTTACTCTGTATAAAACTTAGCTAAAGATATTGCCAAGAGCAAAGAAAACTTCATCTATCAAGATCACGTTTTTAGATTAATGTATGGCGAACCCTGCGTGTCTATTAACATTGTAAAATCATTTTTGTATTGTTTAATGTCATTTTATGATTATTTTGAAGTAATCAATTTGGTAAAGCCATCTTTAAGTTTTATTCAGTTTTAGGATTTACGGCCTCTGTTAGGGGACGTCCATAAATTATGTGAGGTGAAATAGGGGGGGGTGGCGAAATCTCACCAAGGGGGAGGGGGTACAACGGAAATAAATCTCCCGTGAGGTTTTGGGAGTTTTTTAGACTGTGGGGTTAAAAAAAAAGGTCTACAAATGACGCGAAAGTCGATTTTAGCTTCTAGGGGAGGAGGAGGGTCTCTCCCGGACCAGATCTCACCAGAGGTGTGGGGAGGGGGGGGGGGTCGGTCCAGATCTACCGAAGTCTCACCAGAAAGGGGGGGCCGAAAACCGAAAAAACACCTCACGTAATTTATAGATGCCCCCTTATAGGGCAAGGTGTTGATTTTTGAACTTTTGATTGTTTATCGACACTTGACACAAAGTACACCTTTGTCTGCAGGCCATATGTTCTTTTATTAAATAAATTGGTCGGGTTACGATTTTTGAACTTTTGATTGTTTATCGACACTAAGTACACCTTTGTCTGCAGGCCATATGTTCTTTTATTAAATAAATTGGTCGGGTTACGACCAATGTCTAGATTGTATAGCTATGCCTTTTAAATTCGCACCTCTTTCACATTAATTAAATCAAGATCAAACAGTAATAATTATAAAAATAACCCCACAAAACCCCTTTTCATTGCAGTATGATGTGATGTGGTAATGAATGGGGTAACAGCATACAATCATACGACAATAACTGCAACAACATGTTCGTGGGTTGATTAATTTTGCGAGCATGTCCTGCAGCAAAAACACATCAAATTCAGTATACGAAAAATGTTTTGACTTTCCTTATTTTTAATTCCATTAACGAATTTCCATGACGCTGAAGCCGGTCGATAGATATATACCTGTAACCCGTCATTCATTTGAACTATTAAATGATTGCGTAAACTTCCGCTGTCACTGTATGTATTATCTTGGTCCTCCGGATGGAGCCGCGACGATTTATTAAAACCTAACGTTTCAGTCATCGTGCTGTGACTTTCTTCTGATGAAAGCTACAGCACGATGGCTGAAATGGTAGGTTTTAATAAATCGACGCGGTTCCACCCGGAGAACCAAGATAATACACGCTGAACTATTCTTGTTCTACTTAACAAATGCTAAGACGAAAAACTACGTCGGATAAGTCAGTGGTGGTGAATCACTGACTGGGTACAAGCAATAAAATGAAATTTGATAGCAAACAGTATTAGTATAATCAGTTCTTCTGGAATTGCATATTAAAAACTAGCTCAGTGTTCGGCGCACAAATTGTGAATTAAATTGAATTACCTCTTTTTTTTTTTTTTTTTTTTAAACGAATAGTTGATTTATATTTAAAGTTACATATGAAATACAAAAAAAAGTATTTACTATTCGATTTATGATTTTCTCCATTGATTAATACATATGATTTTTTTTGTCGAAATTGTTAAACTCAATCATTCAGTTATTTGTGACGGGCGGTCTGTGAATTAGGGCTTATAATGGGAGTTTTGGTATTTTATTCAGTGAATATTGTAGGTTGCTTGAGGCAAGCGGACAGTGTCTACGTGAGACTTTCTGCTGTGCGAAGCAAGCATCATGCGTCTAGCACGTGATCACACGCATAAGGACCCCCGCGTCGCATGGGATCATTCTATTCTGTAACTATTATGCCAGCACCTATGTAGAAGGTAAGACGTATGTCTTGTCTGCGCCTTTGACTTACCTATAGTCTTCTAATGTTAGTTATCATTTGATTAGGTAAAGTTGTTAGATAAATAAATTATTTAGTCCGTGTAACTTAAATGAGTTGTTTGCCGCTGTTGTAATAATGTTGTAATGCCTCGTGATAATCTTATTTGGGAATGAAGTGTTATGTTCCGCATCGTTAATTATTCAGTCATTCGTATTTAATCAGTAAAGCCATGTTCAGTTATATTCTTATGAAGAGGCTAGTTAATTCATTTAGTGAGTTGGTAACATTGTAACGATGCGTGCGTGTAAATTCCTTACAGCATAAAGTTAGACACATTTGCGGATCAACGTATGGTTAGGCTTTTATAATTAAAGTATGTTTAAATTATCAGTTGTGTCGCCTCAGTCATGTACAGTCGTTAGGTTATTTCCGATAGTTATGTGGAAGAGTTTTGTGATATATCGGAAAGGTAAGATCTATTATAAATATCACAATTAAAGCAGTCACGGGACTCCTGCTTTATCAATAGAGTCGCCCTGGTGTTATATTCTTATCCTGACAATTAACATCTTGGAGCCCACAAGTAGATAATTTGTTATAGCCTGGAAGATAATCTAAAATCGTAAGATGCTTCTAAGAACACTTCTCCAAATCAATCTAGGCGCCCACTAGTGGATTGCACGGCCATAATAACCCCCTTCAACACATAGTCCGCCACATATTTTACGAAAACCATAAATTCCTGAAAGATCGCTGTAATTATTCTGTAAACTTAATTGCACTTCATATCAATGTTCAATTTGACGCAATTTTTCTAATGAGTGGTTTCTGAAATAAATGGGAGGAATGTTAGAGTTATATTTTTATGGTATTTCACCATAAGCTTACACAAATCTTTGAACAAAAAGAAAAATTCAAAAATTTTGAGAGTGGGTGAATTGCCTGTTTTCATTTGATATTGATTATCTAAAGGAAATGTTCTGTTCGACCCCCCGATAGTTATTTAACATCGTATGATTTTTCGAAATTTTTTAGTCATATTTGTGTTGAGGTTAGCAAGAACTTAAGTAATCCTCAGTGAAAAACCTATAAGTTAAAGGCTTCAGAAAATTGCGATGGAGCGCAATTTCCCAACACACCCACTTTACCTTTTCTTGTGCCTATTTTTTCACTCTATGAATTTTCAGCATTTTTCTTAAATTGTTTATCATTTCCTATGGTTTAAACCAGTCCTTGACTTCCTTGCCTACGAAATAAAATTTCCCCACAACCTTATACCTGAAATCGAGTATCAACTTCTGGTCATGGTCGTCTTTTCGCATCCATGCACCACTCCTATTGTTTCCTCCAACATCTTTCCACGCCTCATCGCCAATATACGCATTGTTCATTTCCACCGCTCACTTCACCTTCCAATGAATAGCATTCCTGCTCCTTTATCATATGAGTTACTGACATATTATTAGACTTAAGTTGGCGATTAGGTCTAGATGAAAATTGGTTCAAGAATTAAGAGAAACATATGGAAAAAAAGAGGATCGTGACTATAAATTAGCTCTTGACTTTAGGTGTGTGGGAGGTAAACTGAAGTAGGCTCTGAACAACATTACTCACACAGCAAAAGAGCTTAATGTAAAAATGTGTATAAAACGTCACTAGATTTGTAGGGAGTGTACCAGTGGGGAGAAACTAAGGCAATTAATGTTGTTAATAACAATCGCAATAGAACCAATTGTTTGCCGGATGATATTTTAATGTCCAATTCTCTAAACGTAAAGTCTGAGAACGTAACATCCATAAAGCAGTTTATAGATCTTCTCTGCTTTATCGTGACGTCATTAAATTCGAAAGAAGTAATGAAGTCTTTAAATGCACTGCTTTCTCAAGTGCTGTCGAATAACACCTCCTCAATTAGCTGTAGAGTAGTTCGTTCATATTACAGTTTATGTTTTTTGGCTGGAAAAGATTGCGATCAAGCAATATTCTTTAACAACCAATAAAGAAAACATACCCATTAAGGATCCGAAATAACGTTGTTAAATACAGTATCGATAGGGCGACATGTGACAGCTGTTCGAATGTAAGGAATTCAGAATGAGGAAATCGATTGTTGTTGCCTGTTAATCTTGTCAGTTATGGTCATGAGTAACGTCTATGACCGCAAGAAGACTCATAAAATACGTACCAAGATCCTAAGGTCATCGATCGATTGTAACATTAATGTTTATTTATTAGATCAATAAATGCGTAGTAAAGTTAACGAGCTTGGAATGCCCACTCGTATGCGATTAAAAATGATTCAGTGTTTCGATAATTCTTAGTAGTACACTTTTTGTAGACGTTCATAACATTTGGGGAACTTTAGTGCCGGATTTTCAGGCCCAGAGAGCACTCAGGTCTTAACTTCTATATGCCAGGTTTATATTTTTAAATATTTCTTACCTTGGACACTGATTTTGCTTTGTTAGCGATTGGTTTGGATTTAATGGCTTGCAAATTTTCCACAACGTAATTTCTCTAATAAAAGAGCAATATTTGTAGGAACTAAAACATAGTTACAACAGAAGATTTTCACTCATGACATTGGAAATTGTTATTTTATTATAATTAATTTTAATTGCGATGGAGCTAACGCTCAGGTGGAAATTCCCCTAGTCATCTAATTACCCCGTTATATATATATTTACTTTTCTAATTTACAAATTTTAATTTTAAATTCTTCGAGCGTTTTTGGTAAATTATTCTTAGCTTCACTTGGTAATTTGTTCCAATCCCTGACGTCCTTACCAACAAAAGAAAATTTTCCCACTCCCTTAAGCATGAAATCGAGCGCTGTCAGTTACTGACTGGGTCCTGCGCTAACTTCCACAAACAAATCTAGCTGCTCTTCTTTGCACGCCTTCCAACTCCATTTGTTAACCAAAATGTGGGTCCCAGACTACACCACCATATTAAACCAATGGTCTGACCAGTGTTTTATAACCCAACTTCCTAATTTCTCTGATACATCTTCTCATCACCCTCTCCAGTAAATGAAGGATTTTGTAACCTTTACCTACCACCTGCCCAATGAGCTCCGCCCAAATGAATTTGTTATCAAACGTTATGGCAAGATATTTATCTACATCAGCCCGTTTACGTTGTTTTTTTTTTACCTTTCTGAGTTCCTTCATAATTTCTGAGAATTTACCACAAATTTTGTAGTTTTGTAGTTTCCTCATTTGTACTTTTAGGGCAAATCTCCTCTGATTCATTCCCTCCCATCACAGGATGATAGTCTCTTGTTGTCTCACTAAACCAGTCACTCAATATCTCTGCAATTTTAAAATCCTCAGAGACTTCAGCTCCGTTCTAATCTACAATAGTCTGAATACCTTCCCCTCAGTTTCCTCTTCTTTGCCTGTTGCAAATAAAAGCGAACCTGAAAGAACTCACATTGCTTATGTATTACAGATGGGTACTAATCTGCACACTTGTAATGTAAATTTGCCTCTCAGATGGAAATATTTGCGATTTAGTTAAAGTCGCATTTAACTAGTTATGCTTATCTAAATATAACTGATCTTACGTTAGTGAATAAAATTACTTCAGAAATGACCTCAGTTTTAAATAAATACCTAGTAACCTACTAAAATCTCTCGATGCTGTGAAAAATCAGTAACTAATATAGTAAACGAGCCGAAATGGGATTCATTGGAAGAGAGGAAGAGGGGGAACAGAGTTTAATTTATTTAAATTGCGATGGAGCACACGCTTCGGTGGCAATTTCCCTACACATCTATCTTCCCCCTTTCCTGCATCCACCTACATTTGCCCTCTACAAATTTTAACTTTAAATTTTTTCAACATTTTTGGTAAATTATTCATCATTTCCCAAGGTAACTTATTCCAATCCCTGACACCCTTACCTAAAAAAGAGAATCCTCCCACACCCCTGTGCCTGACATCGAGTGCTAGCTTGTGGTCATGGTCATCTTTTCCATTCCATGCACTACTTTTCATAACTACACCAATATCTTTCCATGCCGCATGTGGGAGTGGAGGCTTGGAAAGATATTGGTGTAAGAATAAGGAGTAGTGTTTGAAATGGAAAAGATGACTGTAACCACAAGCTGTCACTCGATTTCAGGCACAAGGGTGTGGGAAGATAGTTTTGGTAGGTAATGGTTGCAGGGATTGGAATAAGTTACCGGGAGAGATGATTAATAAATTAGTAAAACTGCTGAAATAATTTAAAGTTGTAATTTGGGCGTACCAGAAACTTCTTGGACAGCAGTTTCATTGCAACTCAGTCAGGCAATACGGATAATTACGGGATGCATTCGGAGGACGAACACCGTATGGCTTCCAGTGCTATGTAAAATTTCACCTCCAGCACTAAAAAGATCAGACGCTCTCTAAAAGGTCTGGAAAAACATCCTGAATAACCCTCAGCTGCCTATACATTATTAAGGAAAACACCAACGCTTGAAATCAAGAAAACCGCCGTGGCGCATTGAAATCAACCTTACAGAGCCCTCTTTCAACATCAACAAGCTGTGGGTTGCTCAATGGGAGCAGTCATCAGTAGCCAATAAAAATCTTGTTGAGGACCCTTCAGTTCGGTTAAAAGGAATCGATCTCCCTAGACGGTAATGGAGAATCATCAATCGGATTCGAACAGAACAAGGCAGATGCGGCTACCTATTACACAAATGGGGCTGGGTTCATTTCGCAAATTGTGTGACTGTGGAGCCACCTTACAGACAATCTATCACATCGTTTCTGAATGACCTCTTCGGGCCTACAAGGGAACAATGGAGGAAATACACTATGCGTCGATCAGTGCAGTTGAGTGGATAAAAATATTAGATCTAGAGTTATGAAATTGTACAAGCTTGTGATATGCACATTTGACCTCAAGTATTGTGTATCTTGTTCAATATCATACGATAAATAAATCATCAAGGTGAAGCTACCGGTCTTTTTAGTTACTGTACTACTCAGGGTCTCACGCAAGCAGATCCTTCAGCCTAGTCAACGCGTCAGGTAAGGCCATTAGTTGCCGGACTATTGGAATTCAGAGCGGTACATAAAGTGTCTGGGGGCCGTTTTTTGGCTACAGCCAGGGCCGTCATTGCCAACGAACAGTGTCCTTGCGTCTGGACTGACAAACAAACGTCCAGTCCTGACTGTTACGCTTGAAATACCTGCCGTAGCGACTAGGAGGGCTTTTATAGGGTCGTAAAGAGCGCACAGCGCAGCAGCATTTTTACAACCGACTTTCATTACGCAGCTTTCCGGAGACCCATTAAAAGCCGCCAGCTTTGGTAACTTACTAACGTTAACGTTCGCCAATGTAACAGCTCCGAGACGGTGCCAATTGGAGCTGAGCTTTCTGTTCTGCTTGCCGGGAGAAGAACACCAGGTGCCATCAGCTTAAGATAAATTATCCTCCGACAGTTTTAAACTTGGCTCAAAGCGCGAAAGGACTGTGAACAGCTGCAGGGTGACCTGGACAATATATCTATCTGTGTGGATCAAGATGGAATGAAGATAAATTGGAGGACGGGTAAACTTTTTGGATTCACATATAAAAAAAACTGAAACCTTTATTATGATTGTAGGATGGGCAAAGGATTACTTTTGAAGATCCTAATTTGATCTTAAACTCAATTGGCAGGTGGTAGAAAAAGAAATCCTTCATTAATTGGACAAGGTGATGAGAGGTTGTACCAGTTAAGTGAGAAAATCAGGTAACAAAACCTTGGTCTAAACATTGCTTGAACATGGTGGTGTGGGAGCCACAATTTGGGTATCAAATACAGGAGTTTGAGGGGATCTGAAGAACGACAGCTAAATTTGTTTGTGGAAATTAGCGCAGAAAACAAACAGTAAGTGATCAAGGAGCTGGACTGAGTGTCATCGGAAGACAGGAGGAGGGTGAAGAGAGCGCTGCGAGTGTACAAGGGATTTACTGATGATGACTTGATGAGCCTTTGATAGAAATTGGCAGAATAACTAGAAGTATAACACGGAAGGAAAAGATGACCATTACCACAATCCGGCACTTGATTTCAGGCGTAAGGATGTGAGAAAATGTTCTGTTTTAAGTAAATAGTCAGGGATTGGAATAAATCATCAAGGCAAGTGCTGAAAAATTAACTGAAAACATTGTAAGAATTTAAAAATCGTTAATGGCAAAAGTAGTTGGATGGTGATATTGTAGTTAAAAAATTAAATTAAAGAAAATTATGAACCAGAAAAGGAAATTTGTAGGACATTGCAAACGCCGCATGTGCTTCATCGCAATTAATAACATTGGAAGGACGAGCAAGGTGGATTTGGGAAAAGATTTTGATGATATCAGATGGAGTAAGATTATATATATGCCTATATAAAGAATCAGTTCTAAAATACCCATATATCATAGAAAAATAATTTATAATCTGTATAATAATTAGGTGCCTATAATAAAGTAGAGAATCACAATAGATAAGAACCAATTAGGAAAACATTTTGGTAATGTTAGATGGAGTGAGAAGCTATTATCTTTTCAAAAGAAAAAGAGTCTGTTGTAAAATACCCAGACAAAAAAATAATTTATAATCTGTATAATAATAAGGTGCCTATAATAAATGTATAGAATCACAATAGATAAGAACCAATAAACGTTCTAGAAGGTAATAGCTGTAGAATATTCTCATTATATTGAATTTTTAGGAAGAGGGAGCAACAAAATAAACGAATTAAAAATTTAGCACGTGAGTTCAAGGAGAAACAATCAGTATTCCATGATTTTCTGGTGACTTGTATTAGCAGAAAAGAGGACTTAGTATAAACCAAAGGAAAGCAAGACTAATGATAGTATCATGAGCAGGTTAAATAAAAAGGTAACATCAGATGTAGTAGAGGATGTAGGTGAGCTCTGTTTGCCAGTCTTCACTGTGTTGCTAACTGTAATCCCGGCTGATAAGATTTGACTGAATGCGAATTTCAACCATTCCAATGAAACTGCTGTCCAAGAAGTTTCTGGTACGCCCCCAACACATTGGTGGATTGTTCCGTCAATGCATATTTCTCCTTCTGTCCCAGACGAATGTGTCACTCTTTAGTAAAGCATAAGAAAAGACGCTTACCGTCGGGCTGACGCACTTTTGGCCGCATTCTCAAGGAATACGATAAACTCCCTTGGTAAGAAAGGTAAGATTATTTTTTTCAGTTTTGGTGGCGATAGGAAGACCTACCAAATCTGAAATATGAGTTTAGGTCATTAGAGTGTAGAACACTAATAATACACGAGGCTAGACTCTCACTTTATAAGTTTTTTTTATTCGTTTCACCATCCAAAACGCAAAGCCAGCGAACATTATCTTTGTCAACTACGTTTCATTTACAATGCGTACTGCGGAGACTCTTGACAATATACACTGTCTGAAAAAAAAAGAAGCACCAAGAAGGAGGAAAATATATTAAACTTGATGGATTGAGAGGGTATGTTATTTCAGTGATTACAAAAACGACTAAAATTTACAAAGAACTTGGCAGTATGCGCCCACTTATCAGTATGACGTTGCATCTCCTCTGGCCTGGATACAGGCACTGATTCGGTTGGAAAGGGTGTCATAAGGCCGTTGTATCCTCTCCTGAGGTAAGCCGGCCCACAACTGGTCCTTGATATCCTGGTTACTGGCCTGGGAGGGAGTTGACGTCCGAGCTGGTCCCACACATGTTCTGTCGGGAATAGATCTGGGGACCTTACTGGCCACGGGAGTATCTCAACGTAACGAAGACTGTTCATAGAGACACAATCCATGTGTGGACTGTTGAAAAATGGCGCCACGATACTGTCGCATGGTAGTTGCGGGGAGTCCGCTACTTGTTGTCGGATGACAGGTGCAGATGTGAAGGGATTACTATGTGCTTGGTAAACAATACGGCGATACTCCTTGGTGGTGGTCAGACATGGTCGACTGGAACCTTGACGACTAGTATGCCTATCCTAACGATCCATGCAGTCCGAAATAGGACCGATGTCTCATCGGAATGCCCCACAAAAGTGGATATTGTATTGTTCTACCAGCCGGCCAAATGTAGACCCACAATGATGCCCCTTTTAAATTCTGATAATGCAATCTCACACGAGTACGCGGAATTCCCGTCCTTCAAGTGATCACTCAACATTTGAACCGCTGTACATCCGTTATACGCTGATCAGCCGGATTAAAACAGCGCGGGCCCCGTAGCATTTACATTGCTACGTGGCTAATCCGGTACTGGATCAATCAGAACACTATTACCACCAACCTAATGGCACGGATAATAGCGGCGACGGATCTTGGCATGGAAACAATGAGACTTTGGTAGGTCACTGGAGGGTGTTGGCACCACATCTGCACACACAGTCACCTAATTCCCGTAAATTCCGGGGAGGAGGACGATGAGCTCTGACGTCACGTTCAATCACATCCAAGATGTGTTCCATCTGGTTCAGATCTGACGAGCTGGGGGATCAGCACATCAATTGCAACTCGCCATTGTATTACTCGAACCACTCCATCACACTCCTGGATTTGTGAAATGGCACGTTATCTTGCTGAAAAATGCCCTGCCGTTGGGAAACATGGTCGTCATGCAGGGGTGTACATGTTCTTCCAACAGTGTACGATACTTATTGGCCGTCATGGTGCCTTGCACGAGCTCCACTGGACCCACAGATGCCCACGTGAATGTTCTCCACAGCATAATTGAACCGCCGCCAGCTTGTTTCTGTCCCGCAGAAGCTGTTCCCTTGTAAAACGACAGATTCACACCCTCCCATTGGCATGATGAAGAATGTATCGGGATTCATCGGACCGGACTCTGCCACTGCGATAACGTCCAGTGACGATGGTCACCCTGCCCATTTCATTCGTAGTTGCCGATGTCGTGGTGTTAACATTGGCACAGGCACGTGTCGTTGGCTGGAGAGGCCCATCGTTAGAAGTGTTTGGTGCACTGTGTGTTCAGACATTCTGCTGAGCAATTCTGACGTTAGTTCCGCCACAGTTCGCCGCCTGTCCTATTCTACCAGTCTGCCCAGCCTGCGACGTCCGACATCTGTAATGAGGGGTGTCCGCCCAACCCCTTGACGATTGGACTTGTTTTCACCTTGGTTTTGCTACTTGTTGAAGACATTCACCACAAAACTCCTTGAACACCCGACAAGTCGTGCAGTTTCCGAAATGCTCGTGCCGAGCCTCCGGGCAATCACAATCTGTCCTCAGTCAAACTCAAATAGATGGTACGCCTTCCCCATTCTAAACACGGATAGCACGGTCACTGATACTACATGCATCATGCGTGTGTCTGACTAGCAGTCGTTCCTCGTCAGGTGACGCTGCTATCACCCGGACTGGTTTATATCGATAGTAGGTGGGTAGCCATGTTCTGACTGATCAGTGTATACCCTACCATTCCTGGCAACGACAATAAACATGAACAGCACTAATGCACTCTAGTGGCCGTTCTACCTTGAAAATTTAATCATTTACTTATCCATCAGGTTTTCTGGGTGCTTCAGTTTTTGTCGGCAAGTGTATCACGAATATCTCGTTTAGTTCTCACATGACAACATGAAATGAGATTTGATAAGGGCTAACTTAGCATAATGTGCAGCACATGGCGATAAAGATACTGTAAGAGATTATAAAAGATATACGATGAACATTGAATTTCATTCATTTAACAGCTACGAGGACAAAACATATCTTCCCATCAAAACTTGCGGCCGTGTAGACGACAAAAACCAAATTCAATTATTTTCTCTCTCTGAAGCTAAAACTGATATCAACAAAACTTATACGGAAAGCAGAGCCATAACTAAACAGATTATCACAGTTAGCACGAACGATAACAGTTATCTTATAGGATGTCAGTAAACTATCATCTCCTTTTTTATTTTCACACAGTATTTATTTAGTCAAGGTAAAATACGTCTTAGAAACTGAACTTCCAAGATGACTTCCGTTATGATGTCATTGAGTAAACAAGATTTTCTTATTGTTCTTTTACGACTCAGAACCCACGTTGGCGCTCTTCTCGCATACGCAGACATCAATCTCCATAAACGTTGCTAGTGGAATTATCAGGTATGATGTCATTGTATAAACAGGACCTTCTCATTGTGCTATTACGATCCAATACCTACTTTTGCAATCTTCTCACATAGGCAGACACAAATTTTCACATATGTTGCTCGTTTGAGAGTTGAATTATTCGACAAACCAATAAAAACTATTATAACAAATCTGTCTAAAGCTCATTTGTGAAAGAGAAAATGTAAATACATTCTGAGCTTCAAAATATTTCTATAAATTGATATTGTTAAGCCACTATTACTATAGCAGGAACGTTTCGATTAGCCATCAAAAATTAGCAGTCGTTGCCAAAAACTTTAATTTAGCCACTTTTTATGATCTTTTCAATGAACTTGGTGTATTTTATTCAAACGTTATTGCCGCACGATTTTAACAAAAGCTATTAAAGAACGAGCCTCAAAGAAAATGCTTAAAAACACGAATAGCAAATCCAATGTTGGAAACCCGCAAGTGCGTAGTAATTGTGACCATCAGAACTGGAGTTACAAGTCATGAGGTTATTAACTAGTTTGTTGTCACAGTGGCTCCACCACATTGTCAAAACTCCTGTCGCGTGCGTAGGTAACGCAGCTGCACGCGTTAAATAACTCATGGCCACCTTCATTAACGTACTAAATGTAAACAGCGTGTGAAGGATGTTACTCGATGGCATCTACAACTTTATCTCTGGCTTGTTAACGAATATAGTTCTGTTCTACATGCTCACAAAAACAGTTTGTCATCCAGAACATGCTTTGTAATTAACTCTGTTTATGTTTCCAGTT
This sequence comes from Vandiemenella viatica, assembly GCA_031002005.1. NCBI lineage: Eukaryota > Metazoa > Arthropoda > Insecta > Orthoptera > Morabidae > Vandiemenella > Vandiemenella viatica. The sequence goes on from JARYHS010011408.1 coordinate 24,413,004, forward strand.
AATTCTGATATCTCCGCTATAATTTCTACAATATATATATATCTTCTGAATAGTCTGCTGGTCATACTTGTAATACAATACGACACTTTCCTACTCAAAAGTGAAAGCGATACGATGGATAAAATACAGGCCAAGTGCCATTCGAACCTTGCACAGTTGGGGTTCTCTTCTGAAATGACATAACGAAATATCTTCAGTGTGGCGGAGCAGGCGACAAACGTTTGCCACAAAAATAAGTGATTAACACATTTTGAGGTTAGGTAGCAAAATCCAATCCACGGCTTTCCGGCGGCGCAGCACGTGGCCGTTCTCTCAGCTAATGCTTCGTACAGTTCGAATCAAGAAGATTATAGATACTTTGGCACGCAATATGCTCTTAATTAAGAGAACGTTCAATAAAATAATACTAATTCCTAGTAAAGTAACAGGGAAATAAAAACTTTTAATTGTTTTCTCACAACTTAAAAAGTATATTAAATGTGTTTTAAGGATTTTCCGTTTAAATATAAGATACTGTCGATATTGGGAAGAAATTTCAAGAACTTTGATAATAGCGTTTTATTTATTTAATAGATACGGTAACAAAATGGTCTAAAATTGTCCAATTAACGGCTGCTAAAGTCTATATATTATAGTAAAAAAAAAAAAATGAAGAAATATCTTAGTAGTCTTCTTGATGAATTCCAAACATCTGTGTCCCACTTTCTGGTGTTGAGAATAGAATTTTACAAAATTTTAAACAAGATATTCGGTTTTTTGTCAATGAAACACATCACATCTCTAGATTTGAAGTTTGAAATGAGATAGAAGCCTGTGACAAACGGAACGGCAGCTGGTCGGCAGCAATAGAGCTCCGTTCCACCGCGCGGTGGTGAGTGAGCCTCGGATTCAGGAGGACGCGGATTCCATTCCCCGACCGGGCATCCACATTTCATTTTTGAATGGTTTCGCCAAATCACTCAAGGCGAATGCCAGTATGGTTCATCCAAAAAGCCATGGCTGAATTCGTCTCCGTTCCTTGCCACCCGTCTTTTCATGCCTCTATTGACTTCAGCATCGACGAGACATAAATCCAAAACAAAAAAATTAAAACTTAGTTTTGTGCTTAGTATTTGGTTCTAGATGCGATTTTCATATAATCTCAAGTCTGTTTAGTGTTACTGATTGAATACTGTTAGTTTTCACAGCCAAATCCAACGGTTATAAAGAAAGATAGAAATGTTTGTTATTAGTGGTTTATAGTTCAACTGTGATTGAGGGAAAGATCTTTACGTGGCATTTTGTTTCATCTACATTCTCTGTGTCAGAAGGTTGCATTTCGATATCTCACCCTATCTTTCAGTACACGGAAATAAGATCTTTGCTAGTAATCTGCTTTTAGGCAAACGAAACATATGTAAAAATAAATAAACATGTAAATAGATGAATAAATAAATAAATAGAAAAACTACGATATACAAAGCCCAGGATATAGCATTTAAGAACACAAAACTGAAAGTTGATTATGATTTTAAGGTGTGATAGAAATTGATTGTTGAATACTTGAAACGTAAATGTCTTGGCATAACATTTGATTATAAGCTCGATTTGGCAAGACACATGGGCAGGTTGTAGGAAAATGGATCAAAATCCACCATTTATTCGAGAGAGTGATGAGGGAATGTAACAGAGAGTGAGGAATTGGTTTACAAAACTTTGGTCAGACTTTTGCTTGAATATAGTGGTGTATAATGGGACCCACATTTTGGGTCACGAAAACAGTATAAGAGGAGATTGAAAGAAGGGCCGCTACATTAGATTCTAGAAATTTGTGCGGAACACAATCAGTAACTGATAAGGGAGCTGGAATGGGATTCAGTGGAAGACAGGAGAAGGGTAAACAGAGTTCTGGGAGTTTAAAAGGGGAATTAAGAGAGGGCATGGAAGGGAACAGATTATCACAAGCTGGCATTCGATTTCAAGCATATGGGTGTGGGAAAATTTTCTGTCCTATGGAAGGGAGTCAGGGGTTGAAATAAATTACCAAGAGAAGTGATCAATAATTTATCAAAACAATTGAAAGAATTTTAAAATCACAATTAAATAAATAAATAACTAAAAAAGTTTCTCGAGAAATTTAATTTATTCCTCCAGTAAAAAGAACACTCGATTTTCGGTAAGTCTTAGGTTTGATAGTTTCGTCAGTGTGATAGATGTAGGAAACTTTCGAAAATATCTTTGTGTAATTGCTATTAAAGCTCAATGTGTCATTGTCGGGTGTACGACGAGACGTCCATGGTTAGTGATGTAACAGTGCAGAGACTCACACGTGTATGAAAAATTGATGAAGTCATCAGAGAACTTTTTTGCCGACCATGAAAGGAAAAAACTCGTGCTGTAAGTCACGGCTGTGCGTGTTTAGTTGTGAATTAGTTGCGCACCGCAGTGTCACTAATGTGACCGGCGACAGCTAATACCCTGCAACACTGCAACTTTTCGTCAGAGAACTTCGCATGTAGCGTCCGTATGAAGTAGATTTTCATTCTTTTTTCCATCAAGATATTGGTATTAATTATCAATAGTGTAAGCCCGGGACAGCTTTTTGTGTATCGTCACGGGCCCAGAAAAGTGCAGTTTTTAAGGGTTTGACGTGATCTGTTCAAATACGAACTTAACCTGTAATTCACCCTTAGGGTAAAAATAAATCTCTTAAGCTTGAAGAACTCAGAAATATTAATAACCGTATAAAACACGGACAGAGACGATCGTGCTATCGTTTCAAAGGTCGTGGTTGGTAGAATCGAAGTTGCTGAAATACAAACATGCATTTAACCCTAAAAGTTCACTCTACAAAATTTGAATTTCTGAAGAATTTCTGTTTAAAGGGAGTGCGCAATTGTTTCGAAAGCATCACGTTGTTTTTTTTATTGGAGCTGGGAAAACATTCAGAATGTAATCCTTGATTACAGTGTCTGTAACTGCCAGAGAACTTAATTCAAATTCCAGATTAAATAGTTGAGCAACACCAAAGAAATGAATTGCCAGAATACTCGATTCAGCAAAATATTTGGTCTTATGTCCATTTTAAATAATCTAATAACTCACGTACAGCTATTATGAATAAAGACCATTAACGACAGTGGTCAGTAAAATACGTAAAAAGAAATAAACCGTAATTTATCAACTTTAGTCAAGCTGCAACATTAGCGATAGTTTTAATTAAATTTAGCCTAGGCCGGAGTGACAATTGGTATTCGTGATTACAGCAGAGACCATTAGTAATTTATGTTTTTTTTTTTTTTAAACTTTTTTGTGTTGCTTTCATTAGCAACTTGTTACTAAAAGCAGTTCCGCTTTTTTTCAGCACTAAAGCTTATATACATTTTTTTAGCTATGAAATGCTACGAAAAGCAACCTTAATGAATTGTAGTGATTAATTTGGTAGCAGTTGCTCAGCTATTAAATTGTGGATATAACCTTGAATTTCTTCTAATATCTCTGGTCGTTGTTAATTTGCGAGTGAGTGACCTATCGAGGCGAGTGAGTTTAGGAAATTAAATAGTAGATTTGAAAGAATTTAAAGTTAAAATTTGTAAAGGGTAAATGTTGGAAGATGCAGAAAAGGGGGAAGATGGGTGTTTAGGGAAATTGCCATCGGAGCATGCGCTTCATTGCAAGTTGATTTAATTTTTTTTTTAAAGTTTCTACGAGGAAAGGAACGATTCACAAAATAAAAAAATGCAGGATAAACACCGTGATATATTTTTAGACTTCGCGATTATTAGCTGGAACATTGCTGGTATATTCTTTTAGATACAAGTTATCTAATGACTTCCTTTGTCGAGGAGGCGTAAGGCGTAAAGCCCTAGACTCAAATTTCTTTTGTTAATTTTTTCGGGTGGATTGATCTCGCTACTTTGTCGTCCTTGTTTTAAAACTTTATTCCGTTTGTGGATGCTTAAATCTAAAATTTCCTTGCCACACTGTCTTTTGTGTCTTCAAAAAATCTGTAAAACGGTTGTTGAAGGATTTAAATAGGTTAGTATTTCTTAAAGTGGATCTAATAATGCTGCTGTTTTTGGCATTAGGCATTAATTTTAAAATATTGTAATTTAAGTTTTAACGTATGTTATGGTGTTTGTAAGTAGTGTAACCTAATATTAATACGTTACTCTGTAATGTTAAAAAATATGCAATTACACACAACTCGCTCACACCTTAGCCAGGCGTACTTACAGCCATAATAATCTTTAGTATTCGGTGTGAGGAATTTGAACTTTTCTTCGTATAAAATTAAATCAACGGTTTTGGATTTGGTCCTTCATGATGTCTTGATATCGCCATGTTTTAGTTCGATGATTAACGACTGACAGGTCGTATCACACAGTTCAGCGCACAGACAGACGATATGGCTGCAAATTGCCTCTAAACGTGCCCAAAGCATGCTGGTAGCGGAAGCGCATGCGCAATGCGACGATCGCTTGTAATTCTCACTTTCATTCACAAACGGATCTCATTTTAAAAAAATAACACTTAAATTACCGAATTTTTTTTTCAGAGTATCTTTAGTCGATATATGTTCTTAGTAATCTACGTGTAAAAACAGTACATTTTAAAGACTGACTGTGTGTTCATGGCAAAAGCCCAGATCTGTGCCTTATATAAAGAATTGTTAGTCATAAACCCATTTTTGAATTATCTAGACCGGGGGTCCCCAAACTTTTTACCCCGTCGACCCCTTGACAGGATATTTGCCTTCTTATCGACCCACACAAGTATTTAATAAAAACATTAAATCATTTTTGGCATTTCTGATGCTAAGCAATAAGGAGGCCCGCATAACAACTCAGCGAAATAATTTATAAAATCCACCCAATAACATTAACAGAAAAACGTGATACTTTCCACTGTTAATACAATCTCAAAAAATAGGAACAAAACTATGGACAGATGGAATAAATTTCAAATAAAGACCTGCCAAAAAGAACAGATGGTTGTTGAAATATGTGACAAGTTAAAACAGTACAACATTTACTTCACATGACTTCGCAAACAGACGAGAATTGAGAGGATGAGCTTTACTTTAATTTATTGACATGATTTTTAGTAGAGCATTCCTATTATCTTTCCCGTAAAGTTTAATTGATTCTCTTCAGTATTAATCGACCCCCTTTCGACCCCTCTGTATTAATCGACTCCTGGAGATCTCTTATCGACACCAAGGGGTCGGTATCGACCACTTTGGGGACCCCTGATCTAGACAATCTCCGCTTCATAAACTACACATTTCACAAACAAAAATACTTATAATACAGAACGCGAAAAGTTACACGTTTCGCAGACACAAGATTTCCTCTGATAGGTTTAATTCATGGGGTCTAATAAACCCGGTTTGTTCGGGCAGGACACAGGTCCTTCCCCCACCCCTCTCATGATTCACACTGGCACCTGAGTAAAACCGGGGGCCGGTGGCATGTGGTCGTAAAGTTAATTTAATTTAATTGCAATGGAGCACAGGCTCCGGTGGAAATTACCCTACACACCCAACTTCCTCCTATCCTGCACACACCTACATTTGCCGTCTACAAATTTCAACTTTAAATTCTTTTAACGTTTTCGGTAAGTTATTCATCATTTCCCTCGGTAACTCATTCCAATCCCTGACACCCTTACCTAAAAAAGAAAATCTTCCCACACCCTTGTGCCTGAAATCGAGTGGCCACGGTCATCTTTTCCCTTCCATGAACTACTTTTCATACTTACTGCAATATCTCTCCATGCCTCATCGCCAGTATATGCCCTTTACATTCCCATGACCATCCTCATCCTCCTCCTGTCTTGCAATGAATCCCATTCCAGCTCCTTTATCATATCTGCAACTGATTGCATTCTGCGATAATTTCCAGAAACAAATCTAGCAGCCCTTCTTTGCACCTTCTCCAACACCTGTATTTGATATGTAAAATGTGGGTCACATACTAAACTACCATTTTCAATTAATGGTCTGACCAAAGTTTTGGGTGGGGAGGGGGGGGCAATCAGTGAAAGCCTGAAGGAAATCGATTACGTGGAAGATGTTAAAGGTTATAGCTACATTAGATTGAAGAGAAAGCAATCCACATAGCAGCTCAACTGTCCCTAGAAGCAGAAAATCAGTACAGGTGGAGACATACTGCGCAACATATCGCTACATGACTTACCAACTTTGGAGGTGAGGACGATTACAGATGATGATATTCCGATAAGATTACTGTTCTTTTGGCGATATGAAAATTAATCTGATTTATCGGCAAATAACAACAAAGTTCCTGGAATCAGATTCCAAGAAGTGCTCATGGGTTCATCCTATGTACGTTACTTTTGACTTATCTTCTTCATTTTTTGTTTGTTTGTTTGTTAAAACGATGGATTTGTTACTGGCTAAAGTTCTGATTGCGATACGCTGATTGTGAGTTGTCTACATTGCAACAAATGTACCTTAGCTTGGATCCTGCTCCTCCAGATATCCCCAAGAAGCAGTATCTCTGCAGGAGCCAACTCCAACTTGAAGTCTATCGATTGACTTCCATATGGACCATGGTTGTTCAGATCCAGGTGATATACTCTCTTTCGATTTGATCCAATTAGTTTCTGTAAACAAGCGTGGTGGGTGAACGGTTAACGTTCTTGCCTCGCATTCGGGAGTTCGCGGGTTCGAATCCCCGTCCGGGCATCCAGATTTGGGTTTTCTATGGTTTCCCCAAACCACTGCAGGCGAGTGCCGGGATGCTTCATTCAAAAAGTCCATGGCCGAATTCCTTCCCACCGAGCGTGGTGGTGTAACGGATAGCGTTCTGGCCTCGCATTCGGGAGGACGGCGGTTCGAATCCCCGTCCGGGCATCCAGATTTGGGTTTTCCATGGTTTCCCCAAATCACTCCAGGTGAATGCCGGGATGCTTCCTTCAAAAAGGCCATGGCCGAATTCCTTCCCATTCCTTGCCCCCATCCTTTCCCGTCTCTAAAGACCACGTTGTTAAAAAGGGACGTTAAACTGTAAAAAAAAAAAAAAAAAAAAAAAAAATCCTTCCCGTTCCTTGTCCCCAGTCCCATCCCGCCTCTAATGACCTTAGCCGTCGTCGAGGCGTTAAGCAATAAGTAAAAAAAAAAAAAAAAAGTTTCTGTAGCTGTTCGACCGGAAGGCAAACTTGTATTCTGTTACCAGGAGACGCCGGAATATAACGTCACTCTTGGAGGCACCTTGGTTGTTTTCGAACAATGAAACAAACAGTAGAGGTAGCTAGTAAGAAAGGATGGAGCGCAGGTCATGAACCTTGTCCCTCACAGTGGTTCGTGTTTCCAGTTAGAACTAACTCCGCAAGTCCGCGCGGGGTGCCACGCGATATCTTGAAGTCAGCTTCTGTGACTATGTATGGCGCTCGGTAATTATCGTGCAAGCGATATGTTCCCTGGCGTGAAGCGAAACGCACGCCCACGGAGGTTTCTCGGGTCGCCTTATTAGACGGAGGCTGCGCGAAAGCTGTTATTTTTGTTAGCGCAGACAAATAGGGTGTTCGGTACACGCGTTGGTAGGGGTACACATGCTTTAAGGGTCTTATTTCATGTCAGTAATAAACGGACACTGTTGTCTTGAGAATAAAAACGCAATAACTTTAACATTGACTGAGTATTAAGTGTTGAGAGGCTATATTTCCTTTGTAGCAAACAACGCCAGTGTGTCTTAAAACCTTAATTAACGACTTGTGCTGAAAGACTTATATTTAGATTTAAATTAACAATTCCATTCATGCTGGTATTTTAAGAGGTCTGTAGTGATTCATTTTCATGCAGTTATTATTACTTTAGTTATGCTGGAGTGCATGCTTCGGTGGCAATTTCCTTAGTCATTTAATTACCCCTTTTTACTAATTAAAAAATATTTTATATACTTGATTGTTAAATTCCATCCTTCATCTACATATGTCATTTACGAATTTTAATCTTAAATTCCTTCAGCGTTTTTGCTAAATTATTCATCATTCCGATGGTAATTTATTCCAATCCCTGACACCCTTATCCACAAAAGATAAATTTCCCCACTCGCTTATGGATGAAATCAAAAGCCAGCTGGCGGTCATGATCATCTCTTTCCTTCCATGCACTATTCCTAATTCTTTGACCAATATATTTCCAAGCTCCATCACCAACATACGCCTTGTATGCTCCCAGCACTCTCTTCACCCTCCTCCTGTCTTCCAATGAGTCCCAATCCAGCTCCTTCATCACATCAGCTGCTGACTGAGTCTTGCGATAATTTCCACAAACAAATCTATCTGCTCTTCTTTGGACGCCATCAAACTCCTGTATTTGATACTCGGAATATGGGTCCCATACTACTACACCATATTCACGCAATGGTCTGACCGAAGTTTTGTATCGCAATTCCTTAACACCTCTAATACATCCTCTCATCACCCTCTACAGTAAATGAAGGATTTTACAAATTTTTCTTAGTATCTGCCCAATGTGTTCTGCCCAATTGAGTTTAGTATCAAACGTAATGCTAAGATATTTACCCTTCGAGCCTTCTACCAGAAATTCTGACTCCACCTTATAATCTTAACATTGTACCTTTTTCAAAAATAATATTTAGTTAAGGAACATAAATCGAAATGAAAAGTAACACCACTGAGATTTCATTTTTCATATTCTCCATAAATATGGTAATACATACGTAAATGTCTAGCTACTTTCTCGTCCACTGTAAGTATATAGTGAGTAAGCTTCCTGCCTCCATACAAAGTTCCGTTTTCGCTACGATCTCTGATTTCAGTGTTTCTTCTCATATCTTTCACGTTTCATCCTGCTGAGTCTTTTTCTCACATATTTTCTGTACTATCATGAAAATATTGTTGTTACCAACCTCTTGAAATGACCAAAGCAAAATTGAATAATCCTCCCAATCCTCTCTCTCAGACTATTCATTACCCGATACTTTCTTTCTTGCTGATTCTTTATCTCTTCTTTTCTTCTGTATTACCTCTCTCTTATATCTCATCTCTTCAGCCTGGACTATACCCCAATTCTACTCTGTTATTGTCCATGTCTCCGTGACGCATATTGTTATACGGCTGTAAAAGGAATATTACTCGATTAAAGATGGTTCAGAGGTGATAATATACTCGTCTGAAATTTTTATTACGAAATTTAAACGGGTTTCCTTTTCGGATATTCCTGAAGCTATTTTCATCGGTCTACCAAACAAATTTTTAATTTTATTTTATGGAAACAACCAATCGAATAATAATCTATAAATACACATGAAATTGAATACAGCGTTGTAGTGATCGAGGTCGATCACTTGCCTAAATAGCTCGCATTTCTCAAGTTAGTATCCAGGACGGGCGAGCATGAAATAGATAAGCAATGTTAGGATGCTACGACCTGGAAACGTAGCACGCCGATCAGTTGCCAAGTGCCAGTAATTACTGTAAGCTGGTAAAATGACTTCACACAGCAGGTTAGCGAGGAATAAACCCCTCTCCACACAGTGGAAATAGGAAGGGGATGAACCTATTTAAACTCTGGGGGCAGCAACAGCGGGGTCTGTCTGTCTGGCTTATTCAACGTACCCCATCGACGTGGACGCTGAGGGCGTCGTCATCGGCGCCGCCAGGCGGCGGTCGCAGACACGAAGATGATACCAGATGTCTAATACAAAAATGGGCTCTACTGTGATAGCGGGATGTGGACAGTCAGAGGGCCAATCGTTTGGCAATCGTCTTGTGGGTATATTCTTGCACAGATGCTACCAATACTCCATTTGGTTTTGGGCTGCGTGGAGCCCCTAAGTTACTGCTAGCTCTTGTCCTTGGCCCTATCTCTAATGATGCAATTAAACGGATGACGATGTTGTTACAAACCAAAGTAAACATTGTATATATTCAAGTATGCTATTAGTCAATTCTTCTATAAATAAATGTGTAAATATGTCATTGCCATTTACCGTAAATTATCCTAGCCTTCTCAGTCATTCCTATATTAATATCTAAACAATAAAAATTGTCAGGTTTTGTAGCAGGGACCTACGACGAATATTCACATTAGAACTATCGTCGACTTCTACGCTCGACCCTTAGCCACGACTCCAGTAAAAGCTTACCCTGTCCGCGGTTGTCGATCAGCTTATCACTCACTACAAGAAGGGAGTAATTTTTGGTGTCAGGTGTGGGGTTAAAAATTGTCAGTGTGCTTAGATTTGACTATTTATCTAAGTACATTCTAAAATATAAGGTTTAGAAATTTATTCATCAAGAATTTTATTTGATAACTGGAATGAAAACTGAAAAACGCAGGTGAACATTTTCTATATAGTGTTTATAAAACAGTTAATTAAGAGAGATAAGTATCATAACAGTCGGGATTTTGTATTGATTAATGTTTTGTTTAACAGCGGTTGACACACTTACTGGAACAGTTATAATTCGTCACTAATAAAAACTCTTTTTTAGCTGTTTCGACTCAGATCTGTTAAAGACAAGTTTAATTCTTTGTTTACCACTAAGCTTATTTTTTTTTATCTTCGTACCTCGTCGACGTCAAGGTCATTAGAGCTGGGAGAGGATGGTAGGGCAAGGAACGGGTTTATTGAAAGAACCATCCAGGTGATTTCGGGGAACAATACAAAACCGAAATGTGGAAGGCCGTTCGGGAATTTGAACCCATGTTCTCCCTAATGTGAGGCACGAGAGTTATTCTTCACACACAGTTCAATGTGATGACACTGCCATTTCGAATCACAGGAATGGGTACCAATGACCCGGATTGACGCTATTGATGATATTCGTTGGGTCGTTGAGCTTGATGATTCCATTGTTGTCTTTCGGAAAAGCAGGTTTAAATAGGCAGACACCGAATTTCACTCTCTCTCTTCCTTCATCTTCGTATATACGTCACAAAATTTCTTTTATCGTGAGGGCTTTGGGTATCGTCAACGTCTTGGTCATTAGGTTCGGAAATGAATTTATTGGGGGGTGGGAGCAAGAAACGTGGAAATACGAATACGGCCAGAGTTTTTTTTTAGAAAAAAGGCAGCTAGATATTTGTCTGAACTGATTTCGGTAAATCAATGAAATTCAACATGTGGGAGGACGTACCAAGGAGGGCATCCTCCGCAATGTCAAGCCCTGGCATTTCGCGCTGACCCACCAGGCTCGGTACGCAACACTACGCTTAAAGTCATCACAGTGAATTATACACTTAAATAAATACTTAGACGCGCGGAGGAAAGGAAGTGGCCATTCTAGTCTAGTATGACTCTTACTGGATTATCTAACCTACCCCTGCACAGTATACCACAGTTACTTAGGCAAATATAGTAAGTGCAATAATTCTAGTTTGATGAGTATGAATTAACTAATACGCTAGTTACTATCAGAGTTACCACAATTTAAAAAAATTAAGCATGTAAACATCCAGACGATGCAAGAACATACGTATATTATCTCATGGCTCTACAAGATTCAGATAACAAATTTTGGTCAATAAAGAACATCTGAGGGCGAAAATTAGCTCTGATAGGAATATGGTGGTTATGAAACCGATACAAACCAACAAACAAACCCATTAAAGCAAAGAATTGCACAAGAAACAAAATTCTGTAGGTATCGTGAGGGCAGTATTAAGGAAATATTTGAAGAAAATCCAATAGCAGGATGATGGACCACATTGAATAGAGAGATAAATCAGATAATGAATCAGTTGGCATGGGAAAGAAGTAGGAAGAAAACCAGAGGGGTAGCTTGAAGCGGACGGATCAAAACAGCAAGTATAGAGATGTTCAAGATGAATAAAGAAGGGGATTACTTATGACAACAAATCTTCTCGGGTTTGCAGCCGGATTTTATTAAAAAGCGACAAGCTTTCGGCAGCTAGCTCAGAATTGACCTGAAGATGGCTGCTGAGCTAGTTGCCGAAAGCTTGTCACTTTTTAATAAAATCCGGCTGCAAACCCGAGAAGATTTGTTGTCATTTATTCGCCGAGAAAGCCTACACTCACATATGGGATTACTTTAATTTTAACTGGCAAAAATCTATATACGTAAACAAAAATTGTAAAATATTTGAGTCTGTTTACGTAATTTATTTTAAAAAAGTGATTACTAGGGTTCGGATCTTTATTATAAGTCATATTTCTTTCTTGACTTCTTTTTGAGCTGTAATACTGAATTATATACTGATTGACTGTTTCTAATTGTATTTAACTGTATTTTATATAGCATATGTGTGATTATTCAGGCTATTTTCCTAGTTTTATTCATATTACAATAATATTTATGCTCATATGGCCACATTTTGAGGAAAAATCTTGCAATTTTTTAATAGTACCGGGAATGCAAGTCGAGCAACCGCCGCCATGAGCAGCAGTCATCGACTTTCTTGTGTGTTTAATCTAAAGTGTGGTAGATAGACTTTGTTTTTATCTTTAAATTTTCTGTGTAGGCAGTGAGTCAGCAGTCGAGCAACCGCCGCCGTGAGCAGCAGTCATCGACTTTCTTGTGTGTTTAATCTAAAGTGTGTTAGTTAGACTTTGTTTTTATCTTTGAAATTTCTGAGAGTCAGCAGTAGTCAGTTGAGCCTCAGCGACCGTAGCCGACATTTGTGTGTGATTTGTATTTTACTGGTTTTTGTGTTATCTTTGAATATTTCCTTTTTAGGTAGTGATCCAGTGAGTTGAGCCTCTGCGTGTGTAGCAGCAGTAACCGAATTGTTGTGTGATCTGAAATTTCCGTGTTTCGTATTATCTTAAATATTTCCTGTTTAGGTAGTGATCCATTTAGTTGAGCTGTAGCAGCGGTCTGATTTTTCTGATTAATTTGTTTGTGACTGTGTTTGGTTGTTTGTGGGACATGGTTTGCGCAATGTGTTACAGTAGACGTCAGGCTCTCGAAGAGATTCGTACTACGATGGCATCTCTTCAGGCACAGGTGTGGAGCATGTTAGATGACGAACGGCAGTGCGTCGAAGAATTACCGGAGGCTACTGATGTAGAACCGGCAGGTGAGGAATGTCAGGTATCTGTTGCAGGGAACGACTGGCACCGGGTGGATAGGAGAAAGGCATCAAAATTCCAAAATAACCGACGGGAGAAGGATATGTTGCCCCTAAGTAATGCGTTTTCAGTTTTGCAGGAGGTTGAAGATCTTAGTGCGAATGGCCCAGAAGCACAGCAGGGAAGATTTACTCGCCTACACCGAGTGATGCCAGGGAAAGGATTACTTATCATTGGAAGCTCCAACGTCCGACGTCTAGAGAAACCCCTACGAGACCTAGCTGAGAAGAATGGTGCAGACCCTCGTACTAACGTTCATTCTGTGTGTCTTCCAGGAGCAACCGTGCCACGAGTCATGGAGGCTATACCAAAAGCGATTAGAGAATCGAACTGCCGCCAGTTGAGGGTAGCGGCGCACGTCGGAACTAACGACTCGTGTCATGTTTCTGTTTCAGATATAGTAAAATCTATGGACAAGTTGGGCCACAAGGCGTATGAATCAGCGCGTGAGAATTCGGTAAAGTTGCAGTTTTCCATCTGCAGTGTCGTGCCGCGCATCGATTGTGGGGAAGCCGTATGGTGGAAGATTTATAATTTGAATTGTAGTCTACAGGAGCTGTGTCGCAGAAACAACTGGGGCTTCGTCGATCTTCGACCGATGATAGCTGCCAGCTGGGACGCATTTGACAGGTCGGGCGTCCACTACACACCGAGAATGGCAATCAAGGTGGCTGCTAAAATATGGAACCGTCTTGACGTGAATTATTTTTTAGGAACACCGTGAGGCCCGAGGATCCCTCAGTTCAACGAAGAAGACGCGTCGTTAATCTAGATCTTGGTTCTGGAAGTGACGGCGTGAATAAATCGAAATTTACAGCTCCAAATACTTCACCCGTTTCCTTTGGAGTGCAAATAGTAAAAATGCGAATTTAGACTCTACAGATACAGATATAAAACCGCTAAGGATAATGGTTCTTAATTGTCGGAGTATTAGAGGGAAAATAGCCGATTTCCACGCTGCAGTTACAACTAACGATGTTGATATAATACTAGGAACCGAGAGCTGGTTGACGCCAGAGGTAGAATCTAGCGAAGTATTTGCTCCTCAATTCAATGTTTTTCGGAAAGACAGAACTACCTCAATGGGCGGAGGTGTGTTCGTGGCTGTTAATAAAACCATCAATTGCTCCGTAGTAAATGAAACGGAGAATTGTTGCGAGTTAATATGGGTGAAGGTAAAAATTGGCAGAAGTTTAAAGTTCATAATAGGATCATTTTACCGACCTCCGGACTCTGGATTAGATAACGCGGAATATTTTAGACAGTCACTTAGTAGTATTTCTCGGAAGTTTCAGGGACATACATTGATCATGGGAGGTGATTTTAATATACCCTCTGTTAACTGGGACACATTTACGTTCAGGTCAGGCGGAAGAGATAGGTTAATAACAGAAACGTTCCTGGAATCATTCGCGGAAAATTCTCTTGAACAGATGGTCGAAGATCCAACGCGGAGCGTCAAAGATTCCTCGTCCATTTTGGATCTTTTTCTTACTAACAATCCGGATATTGTAGATAAAGTTTGTATAGAAGACGGTATAAGTGATCACAAGGCGATTGTGGTAACTTTAAAATCTAGACTGAATTTGAAGCATGATAAAGACAAACTCGTATATTGTTTCGATGCGTTTATGGTCGATCATTTGGCGAAAAATTTTGAAACGTACACGCTTAATACAAATGTTGAGGAACTTTGGTTTAATTTAAAAGAAATAATATGGACCGGCTTAAATCAATTTGTTCCCAAGAAGTTTATTAAGGTTAGTAAGAACTTCCCGTGGTGCAACAGAGAAGTGAAACGTTTGCTCAGGAAGCAAAGGCGTTTACATGCGACGGTAAAGAAATCGGGGGACTCATCTGATCGCGCTAAATTAGTCCACTTGCGAGCGGACGTGCGTAAGGCAATGCGTGATGCGTTTAAAGGATTCCAAACCAGAAATTTATCCGAAGATCTAATTACTAATCCAAAAAAGTTCTGGTCATATGCTAAATTAATAAGAGGCTCTCGTAAGGTCATGCCGTCGTTGATTAATGAAAATGGGGAATTATCAGAAACTAGCGTCGAGAAAGCAGAAATTTTGAATAATGTATTTAAAAAAGCTTTCACAACAGAAAACTCGGAGGAGATTCCGATATTTAACAATTGAACCAACAAAATTATGAATGATCTCGTTCTCGATGTCGAGGGAATAACTAAACTGCTTATGAATGTAAATCCCAATAAGGCTCCAGGACCAGACGGTATTCCTTGGTGTAACGGATAGCGTTCTGGCCTCGCATTCGGGAGGATGGCGGTTCGAATCCCCGTCCGGGCATCCAGATTTGGGTTTTCCATGGTTTCCCCAAATCACTCCAGGTGAATGCCGGGATGCTTCCTTCAAAAAGGCCATGGCCGAATTCCTTCCCATTCCTTGCCCCCATCCTTTCCCGTCTCTAAAGACCACGTTGTTAAAAAGGGACGTTAAACTGTTACAAAAAAAAAAAAAAAAAAAAAACGGTATTCCTACAAGATTCTACTCTAGGTACGCAAAGGAAATTGCGCCGTATTTGATGAAATTATATACCGCCTCCTTGGATCAAGGAAAAATACCAGCCGAATGGAAGACCGCCATCGTAAGTCCAGTGTTCAAAAGTGGGAATGTTAATGATCCTCAAAATAATAGGCCGATCTCGTTAACCTCAATATTTTGCAGGATTTTAGAACACATCGTCTATTCAAATGTCATGCGGTTTTTGGATGAAGATGAGCTTTTAAACCCAAATCAACATGGATTCAGAAAAAACCGATGCTGCGAAACACAACTTGCCCTCTTAATTCTCGACTTGAGCCGTATTATAGATGAGCAATCCCAGGTTGATTTAGTTTTATTAGACTTCAAAAAAGCTTTCGACACTGTGCCTCACAGTAGGTTACTTAGGAAACTTCGCGGTTACGGTATATCTAGACAAATATGTGATTGGGTTGCAGACTTTTTGAAGGACAGAACACAGTGTGTAGTTCTCGACGGTGAGCGTTCATCTCTTGCCGAAGTGAGGTCCGGGGTTCCCCAAGGAAGCGTGATAGGGCCTCTGTTGTTTCTCATATACATTAATGATTTGTGCGATGTAATAAGGGGAATGAAAAGATTATTTGCCGATGATGCTATTATTTATCGTGAAATCACAACCCAGGACGACTGTGCTTTGTTACAAGACGATATAATGAAAATAATTGCGTGGTGTAAAGATTGGGAGTTGGAGTTAAACGCTAAAAAGTGCCAAGTCATGCGTGTAAGTAAAAAGGTGAAACCATTTAGCTTTGAATATACAGTTAATGGCACTGTCCTTAGAACGGTAGATTCCGCTAAATACCTAGGGGTAACAATTCGTAATAATTTGTCGTGGAATGAGCATATCGAGAATGTAATTGGGAAAGGAAATCGTATGCTTCAATTTCTAGGTCGTAATTTAAAACAATGCACTCCGGAAGTTAAATCGATTGCGTACAAGTCACTGGTAAGGCCTCACTTGGAATATTGTTGCTCTGTATGGGGTCCCCATCAAAAGGGATTAATGGAGGCATTAGAGATGGTCCAAAGAAGAGCCGCCCGATTCGTGACAAGTATATATAGTTGGAGGGAAAGCGTAAGTGCCATGTTGAAGGATTTAGGTTGGGAAGACCTGGAGCACAGAAGGCGTTGCTCTCGACGGAAGCTAATTGAAAAATTCTCGACTGACGTATTTCGGAATGACAGCAAACAAATATTGCTACCAGCAACATTCATATCTCGGAATGACCGCGAAAATAAGATAAGAGAAATCAGGGCCAGAACTGATTCATTTCTCTACTCATTTTTTCCACGAGCGATTAGGGAATGGAATAGAATGGATGTACCGGGCGAGTAAACACAAAATCGGACAGGAGGAGCTTCCGATAAAGCACTCCGGCCATCCTGATCTGGGTTTTCCATGGTTTCCCTAGATCGCTCACAATAGCCCATGGGCGCCACCTGCCATATCCCGTATATCCCTTCCAAACCATTACCTTTCCTGATAGGTGCAATGCACCCTCCGCCAAACACTTTTAGTGAATCGCGGAGTAATAGTAATAGTAATGCTCTAGAAGTTACAGATGAGAAGAAATTAAGATAATTATTCACAGTAAGGTACTCTTGTTATACACTGGAGAAAAAAATAAAACTAATTGCCACTGAACAGGTCAGAATTCACCAGTCAAAGTCGTATATTATGTCACTCTCTAAACGTTTATGTTCCGCTCGTCTTTTAATCTCCACAACTCAGCAGCCGTTAAAAGTGTGGAAACCTAGATAGGTCAAGCAGGGGGCAGTGTGGCTACTTCGCTAAAGAACAAAATTGATTAAGTGTTGAGTGGGAATACTGAATATAAAACAATTTGTAAAATTCTTGACATTTTACATTCTGGTGAATCTGTTTTGATTGAAGACGACCAGCAATTAAATTTCAGTCACTTGACTCAGTTTACGCTCCCATGACATCTTGCGATGTTGAACGAAGCTTCCCTTAGTACAAGACAGTTTTAAGTGGCAATAGGAGAAAATTCCTCTTCGAGAGTGATAAAAAAAATGCTCCTATGGTCGTAATGACCGGGTGACAGAATTTTTTCATTGTCTGCGCATTCCGCCCCAATCACAGCCGCCTCAACCTAACCCGGTAAACCTACTAGGTTTAGGGTACTTACAGTTTAACGTGGACTCTGAACCAGAGGTTAAGGGCCTTTGAAAATCCCCCCCGAGACAGGGATTCGAACCTGAGATCTTTCCATCCCTAGTCACATACCTTAACCACTGAGTCAGCAGACCGCTACAAGAAATGCCGATAATTCTTAAAGGATTAAGCAGAAAATGCAGGCAGCAGGCATTACTGATGTATTGCACAGAGTGCTATGAGAACCAGTTTTCTCTTCCCAAACCTTGGTTCGTGTACACTTTACGTCTTCCTGTGTACACGCAGAAGGAAATTCAGGGTTGCCAATTAAACAGGTTGCCGCAGAGAAAGTCCTGTCGAGTCATCAGTCTAGCAGTCCTCCTACGCAGGTGCGCGTACTTGTTATTTCTCAACCAGCTATCTGCATGCTAATGAGAATGAGCACAATTAAAAACGCTTTTTAATGCTTCGCGAGGCTGACCATTTTTCGCCGACCAAGGCTCAAGCGCGGAAAACCAGTTTATCATTTGCCACGCGTGTCTTATTAAAGGAACGGGTCTTGTAAAGTTTGGCTGCTTCTTTATCTCCATCGGAATGGGCCGGCGCAGTCGGTTAATTCATTGAGCAGGGGGCGAGACAGTGCGACGGAGTCCCCGCGGTCACACAGGGCCAGGTATTAATTAAACCCGCTGCTTTTTGTTATCTCTGCCACTGTCGCTTAGCGTTATGATTAATGGTCCGTCTAAACATAGTAATTACGCGCATTCGTTAAGATAAAAACAGCCGTGACAGACGTCAAGTTCATTGCGTCATGGCAGTCACGGGAAGTCCTGGTCGCTTAGCTTTGCGGATATCGTCATTGGGCTCTGGTTTTAGATTGACCTACTGCAAACAGGTTCAAGATTCAAAATAGTATCGCTCCAGATCACCAAACTGGTGACATGAGTATTACCGGGAATGACAATAATAAGGCCCTCAAGTAGGCTCCTCTCCCGGAAACAGACTACCGTATCCCACTGGGTAGTTTCAGCGGAAGTAGAATTCTCGTAAAATTTCTCGATGTTGGAGTGTATTGGAGGTCATTACCACATCCAGCTGGTTCGAATCCCGAACGAGTGAATCTGGAAATCCATTTATGAGGCAATGGGCTTGCCTACCCTTAAAATATATGTGCATATTTGTAATCTTGCAGTTTATTAAGTGTTTAAGTTTTCAGAAGTTGGCAGGACGAATGAAAAATGAAGAGGGAGAGTATCTTTGGCGCTATCGTCAACAATATAACAAGATTATTATGGCAAGTGTGACACAGAGGAATTACTTGTAATCAACGAGTTCAGCTAGTGCGTAGAAATGGTGACAAACAGATGGATATCGTGTTAGTCTATATAAAGCTGTCTGTATCGTCGCTCATGCTTTGTTTTTCTCGCAGTCAGTTTGTGCATGATCTGTTCATAAATTTATTATTATATAGTATATATTGTCTCTGTTTATTACATAGTATGGATGTGGATTTTCGCTGCATCAGATTATTATTTTGTGTTTACTAAAAAGTTTTTGGCATCAATACATTTTATCTTCTTTTTTTGTATGCCTCGCAGGTGCAACTAGCAGAGCACAAGCTGCTTAAGTTATTAGAACGCGAGACCCTGACGATCATGCTGAAGAAAGAAGACAAGACCAATCTGAAAGACAAACTGCCCTGAAGGCATCAGAGATCTCCGAACAAGTTCAAGCCCGCCGGTCTTTAGACGTAGAGCATCCCGCAGATAAACCCGCTTCAGTTTATTACTATTTTTAAACATGTTCTCTTCATCAGACAGGTTCGATGGCAAAAATAGTCCTTTCAAGAAAGGAGATCGGAGTGATCCTAGGAATTATCGAACCATATCTCTAGCATCTGTCTGCAGTAAAATTCTTGAACATGTCATGTGCTCTAACATTATGAAGTTTCTAGATGAGAACGAGTTACTTAAACACGGATTTCGGAAGAAGAGATCGTGTGAAACACAATTGGCCCTATTTTCCCATGACGTAATGAAAGTTATCGATGCAGGTTCACAAGTTGATGCAATTTTCTTGGATTTTCAGAAAGCTTTTGATTCTTATCCACACAACCGACTTTTAGCCAAGATTCGAGCATACGGTATATAGGATCAGATTTGCGAATGGATACGTGATTTTCTAACTGGTCGATCACAGTATGTCGTTGTTGAAGGGGAAGCCTCTTCTAAGATAGATGTTCCTCAACGAAGTGTAATAGGACCACTTCTTTTCTTAATATTTATAAACGATCTAGGTGACAACGTCAAATGCTGGTCGCGATTATTAACCGACTATGCAATTATCTATAGGGAAATAAGGTGCTCTGACGATTTATTAGAAATTCAGAGTGATTTGGACGTTATTTCCGATTGTTGCCGTAAATGGCAGCTTAAACTTAATTGAAAAAAGTGCAAGGCAATGCGAATAAGTAACAAAAAGAATCAGTTTGTTCAAGAGTACAAAATAAACAACTCAGCTGTTGACACGGTTGATTCCCTGAAGTATCTGGGGGTGATAGTTCAAAGCAACATGAAATGGGACTTGCACATAACTTCCGTCGTAGGCAAAGCTAATTCTAAATTGCGATTCATAGGTCGTATTTTGAGGAATTGGAATGCTCATACAAAGGAGATAGCGTATAAAACACTGTTGTGGAGTTTGTGATCCGTATCGCGAGGACCTGATTGACTCAGTGGGAGAGGGTGCAGAGGAGGGCTGCTCGATTCGTGACTTGTTGTTACAGCCCTTATGAAAGCGTCACAGAATTGATACATAGATTGGGCTGGGATAGTCTGGAAGAGAGACGACGTAGTTTGCGTTTGAATTTATTGGAGAATATGCGAAAATCTTTAAATTACGAGTACAATGAAATACCTCTTCCGCCAACCTATTTAGGTCGCAATGACCGGAGGGATAAGATTAGAGAAATAAGATGCCGTACTGATGCTTTTATGTATTTCTTCTATCCTCGTGCTATTAGGGATTGGAATGCGCGGGTTTGGGATTTGTTTTCAGCCTCCTCTGCCACCCCTGCCCTGTTTGTGATTTGCAGAGTATGGATGTAGATGAAGATGTAGAATGGCTTCCCCGTCATATTATCTGGACTCTATGTAATTCTAACGATAAAATTCTGAATCCCCGCTTATGAAGTTGCGGGTAACGGTTAGTATCTGTATAAGATGCTGTTAAAGCTTCATTGCTAGCCTTACAGCTGATTATCTACAACTCAGAATTTAATTTTAGACCTTTTCTTCGTTATCAGGTCCCATAACAAAATGAAATAAAAGTAGATTTTCAGGCTCAATTAAATTGGCAAAGAGGTCATTATTGCCATGTTGTAGTTTAATTATATTTTGAGCTTTTGAGCTGATAATTCGGAATCATTACTCTGACAGACATGTTACTGGATGCGATTGCCATTACTTTGGCTGGCAGGCTTCGCTACTACTGCACCTGGCGTGAAGTCAGCGCTAAAGACGCTCAACGGCCGTCTTTGTCAATGAAGACTGCGCGGAGGTGGTCCGCCTGGCAGGTGACCTCCGGGTTCAAGGAGGCGGCCTGCTGCAGCCTGCAGCACGGACACACTACAGATACGTGTCGTAACACTCAGACTTGGCGCAGCGAATCTTCAGACGATATCTCAAGTAGGCTCCTGTCGTAGTATATCGAATGTCAGTAGTCAGAGTTATGAAACCTGCCTCTGTCACTATCGAAAAGCCAATAAGTTTCAGTGATTAAAGATGATGATGGATAAAAAGGTGATACGATTTAATTATGTTTTAGTGTCGTTGTTGTAGATTGGATTTGGGATGTATGAACAGTAAGATTATGCCGTGTCCGAGCGTGGGCGGTTACCGCGGGGTATGTTTCACCCTCCATGGCAACGTCTGGGAAGATGAACTGGGGTGGTTTCCCGTTGCCTTCCCCAGCGTGACAGTGTTCATAAGCGTTACTGTAGTGTGGATGACTCTGATAGTGCGAGTGTTCATTGAAGAGCATAGATTCCCAACCTTTTTTGCCCTATCGCCCCTTAAAAAAAAAAAAAAAAAAAAATACCCACCGCTCCACTTTTCGAACAAAATACCGAGCGTGGTGTCTGAGTGATTAACGCTCTGGCCCCGCATTCGGGAGGACTCTTCGGTTCGAATCCCCGTCCGGGCATCCAGATTTGGGTTTTCCGTGCTTTGGGGGCGTCCATAAATTACGTGAGGTGAAATAGGCGGGGGGGGGGGGGGTTCGGAGAAATCTCACTAAATCTTACCAAGGGAGGGGGGGGGGGTTTCAACAGAAATCTTACGTGAGGTTTTCGAAATTTTTGTTGGACTGTAGAGCTAAAATTCGTCGCAAAATGTGGGTGTAACCGGCTTTTGGAGGGTGAGACCTATAAAAAAATGGTCTTAAAAAGTTGCAAGGGCGATTTCTAGGGGGGTCTCACGGACCAAATCTCACCAGAGGGAAGGGGGGGATCGGACCAGATCTCATAAAGTCTCAACAGCGGGGGGGGGGGGGGGGACCGGAAATCCGGAAAAACACCTCACGTAATTTATGGATGCCTCCTTTCCCCAAATCACTCCAGGCGAATGTCGGGATGCTTCCTTCAAAAGGCCATGATTGAATCTATTCCCGTTCCTTGTCCCCAGTCCCATCCCGCCTCTAATGACCTCGACGTCGACGAGGCGTAAAACTGTAAGTAAAAACACAAAAAATTGCTCAACACCCCATTTTCAGAAAAAAACAACACACCGATTTCCCTTCTGGAAATAAGTAATATAACTTATAGAGCCCCAATTTTTTTTGGCTGATAAACCCATTTTTAAAAAATATTTATTCGATGTCGTTCCTCTTAGATGAAGCACGATATCATAAGTCCTGGTTTTTCTATGTGAATTTTTTAAAGTACTTTATTAAAATGCATAAATAAAATTGATGTATAGTTCACAGTTTAAAAAATACGTATTATGAAATATATTATTAATCAGAGGGCTGAGATTGGTGTAATGAAACCAACTTTTAAATATTTCGTGCGTTAATCGTGATTTTAAATCACCGTATTACACTATTGAAAATACGTTTCTTCTCTAAGCCAAAAAATTGGTAACTAAACTAAATCTTTTGGCTACATACGATCATGGGAAAGAAATTAAAAACTTCTTTGTATGAAGCCTTTAAAGTCAGAAATAATACTGGAAATCAGTGGGGCGGTGGTTGGTCCTGAACGGCCCTTGAATTTGCCTTGGACCAGTACCGACCCCGTTGGGAACCACTGCTGTAGAGTGTTGTGGATGAGAGATGAAAGAAGGGAGACGGTGTCCAACTGTCTACTCTTCTGAAAGACACCATGAGGCCCTCCAGACGTAACGTCTGCATCCAAGGAACGTATCACCATCAACAGTGTCGTATGCCCCCACTCCATACACACTGTGGAGAGGTTACGGGTTCCGACACAGAATTTTGGTGCACAGTATGGTGATTAGGAATTGTACTCCACCACCTCTACTACACTGACGGCCAAGTCCGGATGATGGACATTTCTTCCACCACCAGGACCCGAACCAGCTAACCCCGTGTCAGTGCCAAGCACCATCACGGTGGGGCACAACTGCCAACGGGGCGAACTGGATAATTGTTAGAAAGCACTTGATATTCATTGCTAATAGTAGGCGAGGTAAAGTAAAATATCTGGTGAAATCTACTTAATGTAGCATATCACTAGCTGAAGCGACCATTTCCTCAAGTGCATTTTCCATCGGTGTTAACAAGTCGGAGCTAAGCCGAGCTGCTGGAAACCAACCCCGCATCTGCCTGGAGTGATTTGGGAAAACTGTGGAAAGCCGAATTGTGGATGGCTGGATCCAAATGCTACGCCCGAGCGTTACCGCTCACTCACCACAGTTCACTAAGAGGTTCTGTCTTTCCAAATTTAACTAACGACTTTACAGTATGAGCTTATGTTACTCGCGTTTTAATTTTTTTAAACTATTCTGTAGTAAAAAAGGTCCCTACAGATACAACAAATATTTATACCTCAGTCTATTTGATTAAAAACGAATCTGTAGGGATCTTTAAATTAACTATAGAATACGTGTTTAATTAGGCTCAGCAGGTTGTAGGCTAACGTGCTGTTTTATGGGGACTCTAGTTCTGGTTCATGTAAAGAAATGGGAGTTTTTGATTTAGCCTTGCGTTCGTCTTATGTTGGCTGCACTTCGTCGAAACAGTTTATTGTGGCAAATGACCATATTCATTGACAGAATTATAGCGTAGTATCAGAAGCCCAATACAAATACTTATTATTAAAAAAGTTTAATGGATGTTTTAGTAAGTGCTTGCTCAGTTGATTAAGGTGCATGACCGAGCGTGGTGGTTGAGCGGTTAACGCTCTGGCCTCGCATTCGGGAGGATGCCGGTTCGAATCCTGTTCCCATTCTCCAGGCGAATGCCGGGATACTTCCTTCAAAAGGCTATGGCAGAATTCCTTTCGTTCCTAGTCCCCAGTCCCATCCCGCCTCTAATGACCTCGACGTCGACGAGGCGCAATACATTAGTAAGTAAGATGCATGAACGATGTATGGAAAGATTCTGGTTCGAATTCTAGTCTCGACTGGAACTATTACGGGCCTTAAAATTGAGCTTTACCTCTGCAAAGCTTTGCTTTATTAATGTGCAGTTGCTAGGATGGTCTGTGGTTCGAATTACACGTTAAACTGCAGATGTTCTGTACTTTGTAGGGTGACCAGTTTAGGTTAGGTTGCTAGAATAGAGGTGCAATGTGAAGACTAAGAAACTCTGTCACCAGGTCTTTGAGACCACACGAAACTTATTATGGACACTCTGTTGTCTTTGATTCGTTTATAAGGGCCGAAAAGAAAGTTTTTGTGAAGAGATATTGCTGACTTGGTTCAGTGTGTTTGTGCATCTGAGGATGGCTGGCAAAAGATACTAACCCAGGAAGGTGGGGCGTTGATCCGTGGTCCCTGCACAGTGTGCATGCGAGCGCCAGCATCCGGGAGGCGATTCTCACCGGCCAGTAATAATTAGGCACCACCGGCAGAGCCAATGAGCGCCGCTTCTAGTCACAGACCTCAATCAGGTCGAATCAAGACACGCGTTACAAAAGAAACGCATGACATTTCTAAGCGTTCCTCTTTTCTTTTTATTTCCTTTTTTTTTACCTGTGGCCTCGTTGACGTCGAGGTCATTAGAGGCGGGATGAGACTGGGGACATGGAACGAGATGGAATTCGGCCATGGCGTTTTTGAGGAAGCATCCCGGCATTCGCCTGGAGTAATTTGGGGAAACCATGGAAAACCCAAATCTGAATGCCTGGACGGGGATTCGAACCGGCGTCCACCCGAATGCGAGGACAGAGCGTTATTGTTAAAGATTTTGATGAAATAATTGCTTCAATCAATAATAGTTTCCTTCACCGTACAATCACAGAAAACCACATAAAACCTCTTTTTCATTTCTCGGTATCCGAAAATACGATTTGGAACTGATCTTCATTCCGTGATTACCAACCCAAGAACATATAATGTCAAAATAATTTCTCCTTTTAATCCTTTTATCGACTGGTAGTACTCGTTTCGAAGTTTATGTTTCTCACTTGCAGACAATTTTCTATGTGGGCGTCGGTGATGGCTGGTGAAGCCGATCCCGCTATAAAATAATCGCCCGCACACGTCGCTTCTTACTGTGGGTAATGGACGTGTTTGGCTTTTTCGAGTATTTTTGTGTATTACGAGTTTCTGCTGGTCGTGTGCGACAGCCGCGTAGCTGCTTTTGCGCTAGAGAGCGCGCGGTCTTCTGCAGGGCAGTCCCAGGTGTTCAGGTCTGTGTTGCTCTTCATGGTCTTTGTAGCGGTGCAGGGGGGCAACACGAGGTCTCTTGCCAGTGCTGAGCTCACCATATAAAAGTGATCGGGGGATTCTGTTGTTACAAGTTGAACATGTCCAATCCATCTGAGTTAGTGACCAATGATGAGGGCTTCAATGTTATAGATTCGTATCCTTTCTAAAACTATAACGTTGGGCCCATAATCATTCTATTTCCTCTTATACGAGAGGGGGGGGGGGGGGAGGGGGTACCAAAAATAACCGGAATAGCACTGCCGTGGGCGGAGCTATTGTAGTACGCGTTTCTGCCGCTAGGCGTTTATGGCGCAACTCATTGCTCGTTCATTGTCACCTGTGTTGTCGACCTGGCTTGCTTTGTTAATCTGCAGTGATTGCTTTTGCTAGCGCCTTTTTGTTATTATTTGGTTTTTGATGATGGCAAGTTTAAGTGAACAACGTGCAGCTGTGAAATTTTGTTTTCTACTCATTAAAAATGCTGCTGAACCTTTTGTAATGTTGAAAACAGCTTACAATGATGCCGCTATGGGAAAAACTCAATAGGCGTGGTTTGCTCGGTTTAAAAATGGCGACATGTCGATTGATGACAAACCTCATTCTGGACGTTCATCACCTGCCCGAATCAGGGGCGCCGACTCTGTGGGTGCTCGGGGGCTCTGGCACCCATGAGAGGTAAGTAGTGGGTGCGGAGCACCCATGAGCATAGACGTCAACAGTAATCAGAAATGGACTTCGAACGACACCTGAATTACCTACGAACTTGCTTAGGATGTGAGTGTTCACGTCATGCCCAAGGAGAATATAAACACTACGTTAGGTAATACCTAAGGGTGAAAACATGCCGAGCAGCTCGCGCTGTAGGTCGCGGTAGATGCTTGCCGCGCAGCTCGCCGTGAAGGTCGCGGTAGATGGTTGCCACACATAAGCAAATCGAGCAACTCGACCCCCCGCACAAATCCTAGCCCCCATCCGTTGCGCTTCACCCGTCCGCTGCACAGCCAGCGCTTTCGTCGCCACAGCTCGCAGGCTTTCAAAGATGTCTCACTAGTTCTTAGTCGAGCTGGTAAACAAAACACGTGCTTAAAGAGTACGGAGCGCTTGATGTTATCGTGTTTATTTCTGAAAATTAATAGTTTCTATAGATAAATTCGTCCTTCGAAATCGTAGCCTGAAGAACCTTCCACTAGTAGCTCTTCGCATCTTAGTACATCCTTAACAAATCCAATCAGAAGATGTTATTTCTGCAATTTTAAGCACAATTTTAAAAGTGCGTGACAATTATTTCATGGCTGCTAAATTGATGAAGATATAGATAAAGGTATTTGCCAAACTTGTAAAGAAACCATGTCTAGTGGCGTTTCTGCGCCGAAAACATCATCAAGAGGAGATGAGTACATTAAGGCACTCACTCAAGGTAATGTTTCATCATGAAATAAAGCTTTAAAAAGCATGAGGATACTGAAGTTCACTGTTGTTGTGTACTGCATAAAGCCAATTTAGAACGTGGCGTCAGTATACATTGAATGCTATCAAAAAGTAAAACTATGATATAAAACAATTTTTTTTTTTTTTTTAGTGACCGGGAGCCTAGCCATAAGGGATCACGAGGATGAATATTCATATTGCATTCGATGTTGAAGCGGTGAGCAAAGGATGTTTTCGAGTTAAACACGAGGCAATAAATATGGCGGTTGTCATACGATAGCGTGTGAAATTCTGAGTAACGAAACACTGCATAAAATAATAAAAGTAGTGCAAAATGTGGTGTGCTATTCAGTTATGGTTAGTAAAACTAGCGATATTCCCAGTAATAAAGAAGTCACACTCTTCTTTCATTATGTAGACGCAAAATGTAATAAACACGAAACGGTATCAACAATATCCGACAATATTTGTTTGAAGTTTTGAATTAAAACAGTACTAAAAAGATTCGGCATAAATATCAAGATGTGTGGGGGTCTATATTCGAGTACAAATGGTGCTTCTGATGTTGAAGCGCATACTGACTTGTGGATTAATCCTGTCGAAGCAAGGTCAATTCATGTGCATTGTATCGCTCACTCGTTAAACCTGGTTGTTCAAGAGACTATAGAAGAAGTAGGTACATGTAATAAGAGATATTATAGCGTGTTGTTTTCGTGCGTGGTTCATCGAAACACCAGGCTTGTTTTGAATCACTACAGACTGCTAGCGATGAACCTCTCTTTGCGGCCTTTTTAACCAACAAGACAGTGCAGTATATCTTCCTTAAAAACTATTCTAAGCAGTTATAGTGTGATGCTACGTTTTTTTAACGACACGAAAATCTGGATGATAATACCTGCGCGAAAGCAAAATGATTTTTCAAAATTCTCCAATCTTTTGAATCTTTTTTTATTAACATTTCTGATAGAAATTTTCGTTCGTATCGAAGATTTAAACGCAAATTTACATAAGATTTCTTTCCATCTGCAAAAATCTGTAGATAATGCTGTTAAGCACGTCGTATCATCCCAACGAATAGGCGAAAAATTTAAAAATCCGTGGAAATCGGCTCTTGACTCTGTTTTTATATTGGATAATCAACTACTCAACGTTAATAACTCCAAAAATAAGGAAGATAAATAGACATATGGACGATTCATCAAGTGAAAAGCATTAATTTTCTTCGCGCGCTGACTGACAAAAAATATATCTTGTAGTTTTATATAAAGTCACTAGCTTCTAGCCCGTCAAAAATGACGGTTGGAACGCCATATTCTGGCAGTTCATTTTATTATAATTATTATTATTTTGCAGTTGGTTTATTGTTATTAGATAATGCTAGTGGCCTTGATTTGATAATGTTCTACACAGCAATACAGTAGTAACTTCTACTGAATTAATGAGGGCGGATATATAGAACCAATAAAATGAAAAATAAATTAGGAATCCAGAAACTTTTGCTATCCATGTAATATCAGTTTTATTTCTAGTCCAGGCACACTTCAGCACGATAGGTACGAACTACGTTCACCCGCATTTATTGATACCTTCAGTAACTTGGCGCATAAGAAAGCAGTTTAATTGGTTTGTAAAACTCATTTCAGAGTGAATTACGCCGTAATCAAATGTGTCGGTGGGCTTTCTGGTCAACTTAACCACAACCCTCCATTAATATTGCTTTCGAAAATCATAACTTCTACTACTCTTAAATGCTGCAGTCAATCGCAAGACATATTGTTTTTAAGCAGTGATTCCGTTGTAATACAGCCTGTAGACTAACATTATTTTCAAGCAGAAATTAGGTTGTAGTACATCCTGGACGGGCATAATACAGTTAAATGTACTACGGAAAATATTTCTACAGGATTCTTCCATTTTACCACAGCAATTCCTGGCAGAATCGCGATCTCCAGTAATACCGATTTATTTACATTATTTTACTTTAAATGACGGGAAGTATAATATCAAAAACGGATAATCTACCATTTATCTAATGATATATATCGTGATTCGTACATTTTCGTGTAAGCTTCCTCTGAGTTTTTAATAAACTTCATCGCTTCTTATCTCTGTGCAAAAAAATAATAAAAAAATAAAAAAAAAAAAATCGTAGGTTGTGTTTTAACCTAGTACTCATTATTGATACAGGTAATATAACGTACACATACAATATCCTTCTCCTTATATGAATTTTTACATCTGGTTGTCGTAGATAAATAAAAAGCAATTTGTAAATTTAAACGAATGTACTAATTGTAACTTTGTGAAACAATAATTGCCTCGCATTAATTTTTTTCCCTGCTCTCCGTAGTTCTAATATCTCTACTCACTGCTCTTTTGCGGCAATAATATCGTTGTTGTATTCCGAGTGTCATATCGCTTATACCTGTAAATACTGTCATAACCTTGTCTGTTTAAATGTAATCAAAAGTTTATATTAAATCTCATTTAATAGTTAACACATGTATGAAAAACTAATGGTATCATATATAATGGTAGTAAGAATTTATTCTGGAAAAGCTTATAAGGAGAAACGAATTAGTCATTTTTAATAATATCTTTTGTTATATTAATACGTTACTCTGGTTAGATTATCAGAGTATTTGGTTAGGATTTTGCATAAATAAATTCATTTTACTTAAGATCACGTAGACTATAATTTCGAAAACGGATAACTGTTGTTTATTTGACCAATACATCATTACGTTTCTCCGAGTTTTAAATACACTTCACTGTTTCTTACCGTCTGCCGAAAAAATCTTAGGTTATGGTTTAACCTAGGGCTTATAACTGACACAGATAAAATAGCGTAAATATTGAATCCCTTCTCCTTACATGAATTTTGGCGTATAACTGATACAAATAATATAACATAAACATCAAACACCATTCTCCTTCACGAGTTTCTGCATCTAACTGTAGTAAATAAACAAAATGCAACATGAAGGAAGGAATGCAATATGGTGGCTGTTGATTGGCGAGTGACGGCTGTCACGTGACCGTTCTGTAGCCAATACTGTGTAGCAGCTATAGACGACGCACTGCAGACGCCAGCGTTAGCGTTTTATATAATAGGATTGGCCGTAGCGACCAGCACTTTACTAAAAATGCTATGGCACATTTGAGTAAGGTGGAGCTATTTGTTACTGATTAAAATGAAGCAAGCAGCAGTTTCGTGAAAGGGTTCCACGGAAGGTCTCATTGATGTGGATAGTTTGGTTCCTCATCGTGCTATTAGCAATTGCATTAACAAAACATGTCAGACTTAATAATGTGAAAAACGGTTATATAGATTCGCAAATCTACCCAAAATATGATGCCTGAAATCATCAAATTGTTAAAAATCGTTCCAACTATTCCAGTATCGGCATGCACCGCAGAACGATCATTTTAAGCATTACGGAGAAGAAAAACTTATTTGAAGAGTACTATGGCTCAGCAAAGATCGAATGATGGCACGGTAGTGCACATAAATCGAGAAATAGCGGATGATGTGAAACTACAAGATTTTGCTGATACATTTATAAATAGAGCTGTTGTTTGAAAAAATAAGTTTGCATTGAAAAAACTGATTTTATATAAATTAAACATTGTAGCTTCTTAAAAAGGTTTATTAATGTTGATTTGTTGATCATACAATCCTCAGTAAAACTGTGTAGCCTACATGAAGTATGTGCTAATACACATATCCAGCTAATAAAAATTATGCTACACACTGTTAATACAATGATTTCATTTTTATTATTATGATAGGTATCCGTTCCTTATTGTTCAATCTAGTATTTTACATGCATCTTTTTTTCCATCTCCTCTGTACTAGCTGTATCTACGACTTCATTCACGTAGCGATCCTTGCGAACACAAATCAAAAACAATAATAAACTCCTGCTTTCTAATAGGAAGAGACAATTTATTGGTTATCTATCTATTGCTATAATAAAGTTGAAAATCTATAACTATATAACTCAATCACGTTAAAAAGGCAGAACCCATTTTAATAAAATTTAAGTATATTTTTTGGCCTAGAACAGAATTTATAAAATGCAAAATCTTTCTTCCCTGCTCTGCCTGTCCTGTTAGCTTATTACTTGAAATCTATCTACTGGATGGATTTAGATGCGATATTCACTATTATGCAGTACTATTTGGTGCTTGTGACTTCGTTCATGTTTGTCAAGGTTTTTATTTAATTTTCATGGAACCCTAAATGTTTATATGGATAAAAAGAAGCGTATGTTATTCCCTGCCAAATCAGCAACCCACCAGTGATAGCCTTGTCGGAATTAGTTCACACTTTGCTGGTACAAAACAAAAAAAGTGTCATCACATGGGCATGAGCACCCACGAGGTTTTCTAAAACTCGGCGCCCCTGGCCCGAATCGACGAAAATTCGAGAGCTTGTGCTCTCAGACCGTCGACAGACAATTGATCAACTGTAATAGATTAGTGGGTTATCTTGGAGCACAGTTTAGTGAATTTTAACCGAATATTTCGGAATGAAATGGGTTGCTGCCATGTTTGTTCTTCGGGCTCTAACCAACAATCAAAAAGAACGTCGAGTTGAAACATTTTCTGTCAAAGGTCATTACTGGTGATGAGTCATGGTGCTACGGTTACGACCCAGAAACAATGCAACAGTCAAGACAAAGGAAGACGTCATTGTCACCTCATCCAAAAAAATGTCGTAAAGTCAAATCAAACATCAAAACAATTCTCGTTTGCTTTTTTGATGACAAGGGCGTAGTTCATTCAGAATTTGTTCCGCCATATCAGACCTTCAATCAAACCTTTTATTTGGAAGTTTTAAGAAGATTACGTAACAGTGTTCGTCAAAAAAGATCCAATTTGTGGCAGACGGGAGACTGTTTCTTCCACCACGACAATGCACCTGCACACACAGTTGTCACCATTAGGCAGTTTTTGGCTAAAAGTGGCACGCACCTTACTCGCCTGACCTGGCTCCGTGAGACTTTTTCTTATTCCCATGCATGAAAAGGGGCATGAAAGGACACCGGTTTGGCAACATTGAAGAGGTCAAGAAAAAAACGAGGGAGGAGCTGCCAGCCATTTCTAAAGATGACTACAGAAAATGTTTCGAACAGTGGAAGCACGGGTGGGACAAATGTATTAGTTGTTATGGAGAATATTTTGAAGGGGATAAGGTTGTTTTGTAAAAATTTTGAAAACATGTAGCTTTTAAGAAATAATTCCGTTTTTTTGGGTACTCCCTCGTACATCATGACGAAATATGTAAACGAGTTATCTTTTCAATAACGAACGTGTTTTATAAGCAGTAACGCTCTGGCCTTGGCTTTGAATCCCGGTTCGGCCATCCAAATTTTGGTTTTCCATCGTTTCTCCAAATCACTCCTGGCAAATGCGGGGATGGTTCCTTCAATGAACCTTGGCGGAATTTCTTCTAATTCTTTGCTCACAGACTTTCTCCGCCTCTAATGACCTCATTGACATGGCGTGAATCCATAACAAAAATAATAACTTTTTACTGAGTTGTAAATCAGCAAAACAGTAATTCATTATTTATGTTCTCAGTGAATATTCTTCAGAATCAAATCTGTCACTATCACCGAATGTCGTCACCTCCTCTTGACATAGTAAGCAGATTAACAATCACTTAAGGCGGCCAGAAGGTTCTCCAAACAATGAACCTGTTTGAGCTGTGTCTCGTATTGACAAGTGAGAGCACCCAGTTAAAATTGGACGCCATCCTGTTTCATCAGCCGCCGCTCCCGTCACCTGGTTGGCGCCATCTGGTGTTTGCAGCAAACACGCCGTCGCCCCCGAGTGCCCCTACATGGAGAGGCGCTCGGGGGTGACGCAACCTTGTTTGTTTTGTGCGGCCTCTAAACAGGAATGTCGAGAGGATGGCGCCGACACAGCTGACTAATTCTGTGCACAGTTTCGGATCACACCGATTTCTCTTTCCAATGGTTGGTAATTGTATAGATCTCGTCAGCAAGAATTTGCTTGTCTACATGACGCATCTATAAACTCGTTTTCCCTGTATTACAGTCCCTGTAGATACTTTCGTCAGTCACGTATCATGGGGTGTTCATCCTAGAAGCCTCGTGGTTGACTTTCGGAAGAGGAGGCTCGGGTTTCACCCTCTCCCTTATTTCACCTTTACACTGTTACAATGGGAATGTCAACCACCCCCGATCATCTTCCCATACGTCCCCTAGAAGGGGTAAACATCCCCCACGGTTAACGCGTACGCTAGGCACGGTCAAGGTGTTCAAAAGAAGAGAGAAAATAAATGAAATGGTTCATTTAGTGCAATTACGTGTAATTGTTTCGTTGATGTGTGGTATTTTGGTTTGTTTATTTTGTGAAGCTACTGTGAATGAGCGTGTCAAATGTGCTAAAAGAATTGAGACACCTGTCGTTTTAATTAAAGGAAATTACTTGTTATGTATTGGCAGCTATCTTTTTCAACGCTTCGTCGACATATTGAAATTGTTTATTCTGGTCAATAAAATCGCAGAAACTTGTAAATACTTGGTATTTTCATTTAATATTTACATTATCACGTTTGGTTTTTTGGAACCAGGTAGCGGAGCCTTTTGTTTGCGTTGTGAATTTCCTGTCGGTACAATAAAACGTTGCGCTTTCAGTCCCCATTCACTTCGAAAAATGCTAGCAGTAACCTACGTAATTTTTACTATGCAATGCGACTTTGGAGCCTTTGATAATGAGTCTGGTGCTCATTTTAAATACGTTTCTGCAACCCCAATTCATTCCAGGCGGATGCCGGGATGCTTCCTTCAAAAGGCCATGGCCCAATTCCTTCCCGTTCCTTCTTCCCAATCCTATCCCGCCTCTAATGAATTCGACATCGACGAGGCGTAAAGCCATAAGTAAACAAAAAGTTTCTGCAATACCTGTTAAAGTGAAGTTTACCGTCTGCTTTCTCAAGATACCTTTCGTAACAACCGGCAAAGTTAGAAACTCTTTTGGGACGTTATACTCACTTGACGCCCGGATCAACCAGCAATTCTAAAAGTTTATCATAAAATGAAAACGCATTAAAATTCCGATACATGTATTTTGATTGTTTTTAATTGTGGTGACTTGTATTAGCGCAATTGTTGGTTCACCTAGTTTGAAACTGAGGCAGGCGCAGGAGTAGCAAGCCTATAACCCACCATCGGAAGCCATGAGGCACCTGACCAATACAGCATATTCTGCTGTCAAAACGTTTTGTTTTTCACGACACCGTTCCAGCAGGACCTCCCAGAAGATGACATTGCAGCCATAGGACGGGAAAGTCTAACATTTACAGCTTCTTGTCTCCTTCCTCACTGATTAGTCTGCTTGCCTGTTCGGATCTCTCCGAGCAACTCTACGTGGTCTTGTAAGCAACTTTAGATCCTCGTCAAAGATACTACTCTCTCTCAGTACACTGTTCAAAAATACTCAAACTTATGTAAATCAAGTACATTATCTTCGATATAATAAATAAAACAATTTGCATTACTTCTCGTTATATTGAATGAACAGCAAATTTAAGCATAGAGTATACAAAAAACACGAAGAGATATTAAGGGAGCATGCATAAACCACGTAGCTCCATTTTGGCCTCCTGTGAACCTCCCTCCCCCCCACGTAGCCCTACGTGGCTTTTGCCTCTACCCCCCCCCCCCCCCTACGTCGCGCGTAGCTATATTCCATTTTTGATTCCAGAAGACATTACTATGCAATGCGACTTTGGAGCCTTTGATGAAGAGTCTGGTGCTCATTTTAAATACGTTTCTGCAACCCCAATTCATTCCAGGCGGATGCCGGGATGCTTCCTTTTCTCGTCACACTATCGTAAATTACAAGCGGAGTTAATTAACTGAGGGAAATAAATATTCACAAGGTGTTGTGTGTTCTGTTACTCATTTTAACTGTGAAAAATGTTATGAATGGAAAGTTACGTTGCCCGGCTTGGAACCCCCCGTCCTCCCACGTAGCCCAGCGTAACCTTCCAGCCAACCCCCCCCCCCCCCCCACCCCAGAACCGAGCCACGTAGTTTGTGCACGCTCTCTAAACTAATAAAAGTTAAGTGTGGGGGAACTATATTCCCTTACAGTCTTCATATGACACTTCTCAATCTAGTACTAAACTTCTCACGACCTTCAAAGCTGTGGGTTATATTCGACTTCTATCTTTCTTTCTAAATATCCATGTTTCACTTCCATACAATATTGTTGTGATTGCCATTGCTATATAGAATTTCATTAGTAATGCTAACTAAGTAGTTAGTGTTACTAAGAATGCACTTATTAGAGAGAAAACTACGTTTACATCGAAGAATATTGGAGTAACGGGATATCATTTAGTTTAACATTTTAGTATTAAAATCGTGTAAGTTTGTTAGGTTTCACAGCCAGTCGTCGAGTAAGCACGTCCTGTTTATTCGACTCAGAACCTGCTGATCATGAATTCAGTGTACAAGTTACACGTGTGGTTCTGAGCACCTGGTCGATACTTCACCAGCAAGCCAGGATACATGGATCACTCTCACTTCTTCACTGTCGGGCAACAAGTAATACCAGCTAGGCCTCGGAATGGTTAGCTGCTGCACCAACCTTACCATTCTCTGTTAGTTGTATACTGCAGGGCTAAGTCTCATCCCTATGTTCAGTAGCACGGGTTACGGAATACCTCACCTTTATTGTACATCAGCAGCTGTAGTTGGTTTACGGTTTAGTACGGATTAAACGAGGTTTTGTGAAGAGGTTGTTTGATTCAAGTAACCCTCAGCTGCCAAACTCCTCTCCTAGATGCAAGCTCAAACCTCGATGCTTATGTTTATTTAGTGATTGATATTAGTACAAGAGAAGAAGAGGACCGGTCCGAAGAACAAGAGCGCAAGAGCAGAAGAAACACGAAGATAAATGAAGACAGTCAGCGCAAATAGGGAAAACCCACGCATTAGCCATCCATACCCACACCACAACTACAATCACCACCACATTAGTTTAAGGGCAAGGAAGAATTTGGTAGAGCAGTATATATGGGGCTTTGCAATCTATGGTAGTGAACTGTAAATCATAGGGGAGGGAGAAAGGAAAATACCAACTTACTATATCTAATGTGAAAGAATATTGAAGATTAGCTGGAAAGAAAAGTTACAAATGAGTGTGTTGTTTTCAAGAGCTGAAGGATGCAGCCGTTTCCCTTTATTTCCTTCGAACCTTGTTCCTAGTAGACGCAGAGGTCATTAGAGGCGGGAGGGGATTTGTGACAAGGAATGGGAAGGAATGCGGCCATGACCATTGAAGGGACCATCCCCACATTCGCCTGGAGTGATTTCCGCAAACCATGGAAAACTGAATTCATGATGTTCGGACTGGGATTTGAACCCGTGACATCCAGATCGCCAGGCTTCCTATCGCTATCAAAGGTAAGAAGGGGACAGCTAATCTGACTCTTACTGAGAGATGAAGAGTTAACGAAAAGTGTGACTGAATCGGAAATAGAAGGGAAAAAACACAGAAGAACGCCACGACTGGTTTATTTTCCTATATTGGACAAGGAACGGGAAGGAATTCGGCCATGATCCGGAATTTACCTGGTGTGATTTAAGGATGCCATGGAAAACCAAAATCTTAATGAGTGGGCGGGGCTTTGAACCTGCGTCTTCTCACGACTGGAGTATATGAATGAAATAGTGAAAGGGATGAAATGAGGTTAGTACAATGAAATTAAAAGGAAAGCTGAGACGACAGAAGAGTGGAGAGCTGTTGCCAAACAATCTGCATTGGATTGATTGACTTTTGTCTCAGGCGCTGCATAAAGAAAATCGACTTTTCATTCCTAGTAACAGTATGCGTTAGGAATGAGTCGACAGTTTAATTATTACTTTGTGAGGCAGCACTATTATAACCGCAGTGCTGCAATTTGGAGATGGATTCTTATGAGACAAATCGGAAGTGAAGAATACTGGTACAATTTTTGATATCTCCCATAGTTCTCGAGATATCGACCACCAAAAATTAGTTATAGTTCCTTGTGCATTTGGCGACGTTTTTATTCTGGTCCAGACCACATTTCAACCTAACCACAACCGCTAGGAAGAAAACAAAATACCCATTGTGCATCTCCAGCGCGTAATTCCATATCCCTTTGGCGATTTTTTTTTTCTGTTCTTGGTCGAATTTCAACATAACCACGTCAGTTTTGGGATAGCATTACTCGAGAACTAAGCGAAATATATATATAAAAAATTATTCTTCACTTTCAATTTGTTTTGTCGAGTTACATAAGAATCCATCATCAATTTGCGGCGCCACGGTTATCGTAGAATCCCCCCTTTCTTCCTCAAGTGAATCGATGTTTTTTGAAAGGGCGTAATCAACATTTTTTCACATTTAGTTTTTTCTGTCGTTTTTTTGTTCCTTGAGGATAGAGCTATCAGTTTATTTTGAAAAGGCGCCTGTGTGAGCATTCTTTACCAGTTAAATAATAATAATTTCGTGTGGGCGGAATGACCTGGTGACAGGGTTTCTACTGGCTGCGCATTCCGCCCCTGTCGTAGCCGCCTTAATCTAATCCGGCAATCCTGCCAGGTACAGGGGACCTCAGTTTAACGTGGAATCCGAACCACGGAAGCGTTCTGGCGTACTTCACGTTTCACTGTAAGCTGTGCCAGAGGTGAAGGTTGGGTTAAGGGCCTATGAAAATCCCCGCCGAGACAGGGATTCGAATCGGGGACTTTCCGATCTCCAGTCAGACGCTTGACCACTGAGCCACCAGACCGCTCCCAGTTAAATGACTTAAACAAAACTGAAGAACTAGATTCCACATGATTATGACATGTATTCTGAGGAGCTATTTCCCCGGCCAACTACTGGTGCAACTCCAGACAGCTGCTTTGAAGAGGACGCCGAAGGTCAAGAAAAATAAGAATACTTTGTATGAACATAAAGTTAGCCTAATATAGACAATGTGCCAAAGTACTCGGTTATATATTCACTCATAAATTAACTGTTATTAATTTAGTGTGTACTTTGACAGATATCTAGCGAATAAATGCAGAATTATATCTCCTTAAGATTATTTCATCCCAATTAAAGTTTTTTTTTTTTTTTTTTTTGAAAGGGCGTGCTTTTCACATTTTTAAACTGCCATCATTGCGAGAAAATATTTTAAAATTATTTCTCAAATAATGGGACATGTTAAGGTATCATATTTCAAATGAAAATACCATATAAAGGTAAACTAAAATTTCTAATAAGGCCTCAGAAATGTTTTTTTCTTCAGTTTTCCGAAAGTTTACTTTTGGTCACGTACGCCCATTCAAAAAACACCGATTGAATTAGTCCTACGACACGTGGTATTGCTGTGAGTGAGGGATACTCCCGCGCCGTCTAGAGCAGGCGTCTAGCCACGCGTGCCGCCGCCTGGCCGCGTGCGTGCAGGATGTCGTTGGGGATGCGAGGCGCACGCACAGTGATTCAGCCGGGGTCGAGCCCGTGCCAGCGGGCGAGGCGCCAGGATTCAGCTCGCCTCCACCCCGAACCGCGCTCACGTGAGTCGACTAACGGCACTCGCCGTGACTCACAGCTGCCCAGCACCTAGCCGGCTTTGTTACCAGCGAATTAACAACGCGATTCACTCATCTGGTGGCTCTCCACGACTTCTGCCCTCCTTCTCAGGTACACGCAATTCCTGTTTCCCTACATATCATCTTCCTCTCACTCTCCTCCTACAAACTAGTACTTTCAAGGCGTCTGTTAACTCTCAACGAGTGTCCCATACCGTTCTTCTTTCTTTCTTAGTTTTCTCCTACTACTAACCCTTTTAGCACTTGTGAAACAGCTCATTTTTCCAGAACAGCTTATCCTCTCCATTCTACTTCACATCCACATTTCAAACGCTATCCTTTTTCCACCTTCTCATCTCAGTGTCAGACTCCATACCAAACACTTGCCAAGTGGTTTCCTCAGGGAACGGCAAAATATTCCGTGAAGACCTTGCGATTGAACTATCCAGAAGTTGAGCGTTCTTGTGGTTCAGTTTGTTAACAAACGTGACTGGGATCAAAAGATTACTTCTAGTGGCATAATTGTGTATCTTACTGTTTGTTTAAAATAGAGTATAATTTGTGATTATAAAGGAGATTAATGCATATAGCCAGAATATTATTGCATATCATAGTAAGGAGTCAAAAAATAAACAAGATGAACTAGTTTCCTCATAAGGAAATCACCTGTTGCTGAAATTGTGCAAATTGCAAATATAGATGCACCAATCGCTTCAGTAAGTGTGCGATATAATATGTAGAAAAACGAGCAGTCTTTATTAACAGACTAGCATTTGCCCGCTGCTTCACGCGCGCGTGCCTTGGCAAGTGTAGAAATTATTTACCGATTTTATTCTCTTATCAGACATTAACGTGGAAAGGCATGAACTGTTAATGTATTCTGAATAGTTTCGTTTGTTTCGGTTAATACGTTAGGTTCGGTTTTCATATTGATGTCAGAGAGTTGTTTTATAAATTTATGTAAATATAGCAGTAATCTACGACTTAGTCCTCTTGGAAGTGTGCTGAAATATAAAAATTCGTTACCAATAATCACAGCATCTCAATTTTTCTGATTTATTTATTTTTTGTTGTTTTTTATTTTTTGTTGTTTGGATATTGGTTTTATTTTATGTTGATACACCATCAATTATTCCTGCTTTAAAATAGAAATTTACGTGAATTGGAGCTACTCTTGATTTCAAATCGTCGTATCATTACTGTCATTATTTCAGTCAGATATAATCCAAAAAAGTCGAGATGTGATCATGGTACAGTTTATGTAGTAACGTGCATGTAACTGAAACAATTATTTCTGAGTGGCAACATTATGGCAAGTTGTGAATCGCTTGAAATGCAACCTGACAGCTGATATGATGCTTTGTTATAGGCCTAAGAGACGATGCCTGCAGCTTTATAATCTACGCGGTGTAGCATTAGGATATGAAACATTTTTAATTTAAGTTTCTTTCAATATAGCCGTGTTTTCTATGTAATTATTTCAGTCGCATGTAAGTACCTGGCGAAACAACAGCCTGGACCAGATGACAATTGACTCGTTTTGTTTAGCATCAGGCATAACGGGTTTAGTTTTAAAATTTACGCGGTGTAGAATAGAATTTTAGGATGCCTAGTTATATTTGAAATAAAAATTCGTTAGCAATAATCACAGCATCTCAATTTTTCTGATTATTTATTTTTAGTTGTTTTTTATTTTTTTGCTGTTTGGATATTGGTTTTATTTTATGTTGATACACCATCAATTATTCCTGCTATAAAATAGAAATTTACGTGAATTGGAGTTAATCTTGGTTTCAAATCGTCGTATCATTATTGTCATTATTTCAGTCAGATATAATTAATTCAAAAATGTCAAAATGGATCACGGTACAGTATATCTACTAATGTGCATGTAACTCAAGCAATTATTTCTGAGTGGCAAAATTATCGCAAGTTGTAAATCGATTGAAATGCAACCTGGACAGTGATGACAGCTGATATGCTCTGTTATAGGCCAAAGGGACGATGCTTTTAGCTTTATAATTTATGCGGTGTAGCATTAGGATATGAACATTTTTTTATTTGAGTTTCTTTCAATATATCCGTATTTTCTATGTAATTATTTGAGTCGCATGTACCTGAATTTTCGGATGCCTAGTTATATTTGCACGTTATAGCCACGAGACATATTAATAGAATAAAGTACTTCCAAATATGTGCAATTCCGCACAAGTCATTATGAAAGAAGTATGTTTTATTACTTGCTGATATTTATAATAGCTGTTTTTCAGACATCACTCTTCGAGAAAAAACTGAATTTCGTATTAAGTATTGGCTTATTGTGGCTGTATTGTACAGCGTTCACGTAGCAATTTTGTTCCAGAGACAAACTGTATAACAGTCTACCAGAGACAATACATGTCTTCAATATTAGTAATATAACTTTTTCGTAATTCAACAGACCTGTTACGATTCAAGTAAATGCTGATTATACTTGATTCACGTATTCTTTTTATTTTGAAGTACTGCGGTCCAGAAAAATGAATCGCAGAAGTAAAAAAAAAAAGGGAAATCCTAAATTTTGTCAGTTCTCTTTTTGAAAGGAGTGACCATCTGAATGTGTATAATTATCTGTGGTCTACAGTTTCACATTTCTGAAGTTTTTTACTGACTTGCTTCTTCCCATGGTACATATTAGTCGTTAGCTACTTCTGCAGATGTTGATCAGCAACATTAGCTTTAAAAATTTGGAAACACCATGCAAATTGATGCGGTAGTTTTGCTTTATTAGAGATCAAGCCTCACTACAAACGCAGCTTGCTTACAGATTTATAATAGTATAGATATTAACAATATTCCTTTATTGTTCACAATATGATCAGCAAATACATATTATAAAAATGAGTAATAATTAAAGTGCTGAGTTCGGTGTAAAGGCAGTACTTTTTCGATATTTTAGGTCTTATTTGTCATTAACTATCTTAAATCACCACATTCCAATATTGATAATCTGTTTATTTTTTGACTAATAAATTGCTGACTACATCAAATCCGCTTTTGGCATTGTATGATCATGGGAATGCAAGCAAAAACTTCTTCGAAGCAGCCCTTAAAGCTGGGTAGCGTACTGGAAAGCCCCTACGATCTTCAACCCCCATCCTTGGGCGGTAGCGTCCCCTTTGGGAACCACAGACCTACTAAAACCACCTGTAGACCAGAATCAGGCTGAAATGTGCTCCAGGCCTTTGGTATGAAGCTAATCCCGCCGCAATGTGACCGCGAGCTATAGCTCAGCGACTAAACTGGTGTAGTTATCACGCAGAAGAAAATATGAACATTAATAAATATTCGTATTCCCAAATCGCATTTTTCTTGGAGCTACGTACTATAATGAGTGGCGTTCCCGAAGTTAGGGCAACGGAGGATGATTCAGTGAAAGCGGTTTTTCGGCGAACTGCCGCCGCTGTAGGCTATTCGTTAACCCACCTGCTGGGCTGACTCCAATATGAATGGGAGCTGTAGGGAGGGCCAACAGCGATGACAAAAACATTGGGAAGTATTGTGAGGCATCGCAGCTTTCAGAGGACTCCTCGCATTCGATAACAACAGGGAGACAGCCAGCCTAGGCAAAAGAGGGACACCCCACTCCGACCGATATTTTCTTTTATCTGTTTCATGGAGCGCTGTCTTGAAGCTGGCAGTGGAGGCAAGGTTTACTTCTGGTTTGAGAGTGGAGGTGAGCAGACGGACTGACCAGAACACCGCCATATTCTGTGGGTCCGAGATAGTGTCGACAGAAGGGCACGGACTTGATAATGTGCCACAAAAGAATGCGACAGTTTGCAACATGTCAAAGAGCCCGTACAATACTCCTGAGCAGCTACCCTGATTAGCTAGAGACTGGTTAAATGAGCCTACTGAACTTAAACTCTGCATGACTGTCAAGGTGTCAAATTCTGTGTTCATGATAGAAATAATTTTGTTTGTGAAATAAATTTATTACTTATTTGTGAACCCATTTTTTCTCATCATTTGTAAACGCCTGAGACATGTCATGTGTGGGGCTCAATATTAATAACACGCAAGTTGACAGAGTAATATCAAGTAGTTTTTCCGAGCTGGCTCAATTCAGTGCCCCTAAGAGGTATCAAAAATATAACCACCCACTAAAGAGATCATTACAGTACGGTTCAATAGACGTAAAAAGCGACAAAAGATGTATGTACAAGAGTCCACGTTGCTCCAACCAGACTCAGTCCTTGGTACAGTTGGATGGATTGGTTCTGTTGGTCTTTGGTCTCCCCGTTGGCAGAATCTACATCTTTTCGGCCATTGCCTCCTGGACACAAATCTATGAAGAGACAAGAAATGTTACGGGTGATTTTGGGGAGCCAATAACGCAAATTGAGGCGCTGTATGAACTGAATTTTGCCATGTGAATGACCTTAGAATCTGACGGGGCAGTAAAAACATTTTTTAATTCTGGTGGTATATAGAAATGTAGCAGAAATGATACAAATACTAATAGATTAAATATAAAAATAGGATCGGATGCAATAGGAGAAGTAAGTGAATTCTGTTAGTTGGGAAGCAAAATTACAACCGATGGCTGAAGCAGGAATGATGTTAAAAGTAGAATAGCACTAGCAAAAAGAGCCTTCATGAAAAAAAGAAATATTTTAGTTTCAAATATTGATCTAGGAATTAGAAAGATATTTTTGAAACTCTATGTTTGGAGCACAGCACTTTACGATAGAGAGACATGGACTTAAGGAATACCGGAAAGAAAGAAAATTGAAGCATTTGAAATGTGGTGCTACAGAAGAATGCTGAAAATTAAGTGGACAAGCAAGGTAAGAAATGAACGAGTTTTGGAAATGATGGGCGACGAAAGAAGTTTGTTTGAAGAAGCTTACAGAAAGAAGAGACAGGCTGGTAGGTCATATTTTGAGACATGCAGGATTGGTTAATTTGCTTGTGGAGGGAACAGTCGAAGGTAAGAACTGTAGAGGAAGACTTAAGAATATATGAAGCTGATAATTGAGGACGTGGTTGTAAGGGATATGTTGAGATGTAGAGGTTAAAAAAAAAAAAAAAAAGCCAGACAAACATTGTGACTAATATTCTAGTCTTATTAGGTGAATGGGAGGGACTGATATCCTTGGAGGCAGAAAGCAAGCGGCATTGGAAGACACTAGCGAACTGGCTTGAGTCTCTTGGTTCTTAGAGGGTAGGAAACACGAAAGCAGTCCCTAAGCATCCAGTCTACTTTTTCTATGGTGTTTGTACTCATAATACTGCATGATTGCAATATATTGCGTATAGTGTTTGCGAAAACATTAAAACAGTTTTGAAGATATCCCACTGGACGGTAATTTTGTATCAATGAGAAAGCTATTACTATGGCTCGTAATTACCAGTTATGGCAGCGCTGTCAAAGAATAAGGACACGGCATCACAGCTGCAGAAGAAGATATCGGAAATCTTCTTAAGGGACAATGTTTCTTGCACACTGGTGATTCCTTTACTATGGTACATAAGGAGATACAGTGACGAACTTCGCCGGAAAA
Organism: Vandiemenella viatica; assembly: GCA_031002005.1. NCBI lineage: Eukaryota > Metazoa > Arthropoda > Insecta > Orthoptera > Morabidae > Vandiemenella > Vandiemenella viatica. The sequence goes on from JARYHS010011408.1 coordinate 24,457,196, forward strand.
GATATCACAGAAAAAGTCGCTATAGTAATGTAGTGAGTAGAATGGCTGAAGTTTATAGTTTTTGGATAATCGAATATGTTATTTGTACTGGCCTCTCAACGTTACCACCAATAAAAACATTGCGGTGGCGTAGTAACCATTTGCAATAGTCCTTCTTACGCACGGAAAATTCCTGCCAATCAGGTCTCTCGTTGTTAGCTTCAGTAGTATAATAACTGTTCTGGACCTGCCTAGGAGGAGAACTGGTTTTTTTCCTTATGGCTTTACGCCTCTTAGACCTCGAGGTCATAGGTCATTAGAGGCGGGAAAGGACTGGGCGCAAGGAACGGGAAGGAATTCGGTCAAGGCCCTTTGAAGGTAGCGTCCCAGCAGGAGAACTGAGCTCCCTCGCTGAGATATTAGCGTAGGTCAGTTTTACCTGTGTTACTTTTTTTTAACCGTATTGCTTTTAGCGCTGAGAGACTCAGCAGGTTTATCGGCTCTCCTTTGATGACGGAATATTTAAATCTCTTCCTCTATCTTCTCTGCTCGGAAACTTATTGTTGGAAGCAAGCATATATGTTGCCATATGGCTGTGGAAGTAATATTTGTTTTGTACGTTAAGTACGAGTATATATCTGAACTGTTTGTGTTATGGATCTTTTGTCAATACAAATGCTTTTTTTTTTTTGTATACGCGTTTGGTCTTTGTTTTAAGGGACCGTCAGTACCAATTTTTTCTTATGAATCAGTGTGTTCGAAGTTCTGTACCAGCCTAATATTTCAATGTATTACTTTTATCTTATTCTATCGTAAAATAACGATTGATAGCGAGACTGCAGATGTTTATCAATTATATGAGTCTACTTGGAACTATTATGGTTACTGCGAGTCAGTTTATAAGACCACTGTGAAGGGGACCTAAACTTTAACGTGGAATCTGAATCATGGAAGCTTTCTGGTGTTCTTCATATTACCACAGGTGAAGGTCGTATTAAGGGCTGGTGAAAATTTCCGCCAGGACAGGGATTCGAGCCGGAGACCTTTCGATCTCCAGTCAGACGCTTCAACCAATGATCCAGCAGACCGCCCATCATAACTAAGAAAGATACAAAAAAAAAATTAGCAAGCGGTTTTGTGTTTGTGAGATGTGTGGTTTATGAGGGGGAGATTGGGGACCGTCTCAACTTTCGTCTAGGTGACTGCGGAAAACCACCCGAAAACCGCAGTCAACAGGCCGGTACGCTGGCACCTTCGCCCATTGTACCTGTCCTTTCCGGGGTGGTGGCGATTTAAGGCACGCAGCCTCACTAACGGCTAGATTTGTTTTGCAATCCAATGGCCAAATGATCTACTTAAAGCGGATCTTTCGTGGGTAATCGCTATAACGTGGAACTAGAAGTACTTATTGGAAGAAATCCCGAAAGCAGGTGAGAACTATGGGAGGTGGCGAAGAGAGGCTGCCTGTTGGTCGGTTTGTTGTGTGTCCTCCTCCAGACTGGACGGTGTCGTCAGCGCCTGGCGGACGACGGCCGTGGTAATTAATTCGTGCGAGCGCCTCGTCACGTCCAGGACCACTCGCACGTCGGCGAATTCATTCTCCGCCCCTCAGCGCGATCCGTCGCGGCGTTTCCTGTCCGCCCGTCCACCACGTGTCTGTCCACTCACACATAGTCTCCTCCTTTGGTGTTGTGTCTAGAACGAAATACGTAAATACTTCATTTCAAATGATTTAAGCTACTTCCATCTATACTAATAAAGGGTTATCGCATTTGCGAGGACGTCGGTTCGAATCCCTTTCGGGCATCCAGATTTGGGTTTTACATGGTTTCCCCAAATCACTTCAGGCGAATGCCGGGACGTTTCCTTCAAAAGGCGATGGCCGAATTTCTTCCTGTTCCTTGCCCTCCAAGCTTTTCCGCCTCTCCACGTCGATAAGGCATAAAGCCATAAGCAAAAAAAAAAAAAAAAAAAAAGTTAATGTTGGACAGCGTGTAGCAAGGTCCGTGACGTTGAGGTAACGCAGCCAGCCTTTGTTGCTGGATTACCAGAGATTTTATTGCGAGATAGCAGAGTTTATGAGTATTATTGAATAAAAGTTCTTTTATTAAGCATCCGCGAAGGAATAAAATGCCAAAACAAAAAACAATGAAATGAAATTATTTATTTCGTTTAAATTAACATTTTAAATTATTAGTTGGTTTTTACATATTTATTTATACAGCTTTGTCAATCCTTGTTTCAGGATGTAACCTCTTTAAGGCAGATGAGCAAAATTTTACAAGTTAATGCTACATAATTTTACTTATTTATATTCGTTAAATGTAAATGTTTTTTTTAAATACGTAAGATAAAAGATTTAGTTTTCGAACAGCACTGTTAGTGGAAGTTTTGATTATCCTGGGTAGTGTTGTAAATTGAAAAAAAAAATATTTTTTTTCAGCTTTGTGAAAAAAACCTAGCAACCTGGTTTTTTTTCTAAATTTGTTATTCTTTTTCAGAAAACAATAAATTTGATAAATTATAGCTTTATTTACGGAACTTACATTTTACATGTGTGTTTTAAATCTTACTGAATCATATAATGTCTTACATAATGATTTATAAACGTATCTATATAGGTAACATAATTTTATTCATCCTCTATGGCGGTACCACATTCACTAGTATCAGCACCACCAACACTAGTTCGGTCGGTGTCGGAATTTTCTGTTTCTTCTTCTGTCTCCTCTAGATCCATAACTTCAGAAATAGTTAAATTTTCTTTTACTGGTTGTTCTTGTATTTTACGCAAAAGATTTTGAGATGCAATTTTAAATTGTGAGCAAAATACACACTGTGCATAAAGACTACGCTGATAATTCTGTATTGCGGTCTTTTAAGTTTGAATTTAAATCTATTATCATACAAAATATGAGCTTTATTTCTTTTTCAATCGTTGGTTTATGCCAACGGTTGCAAAGAAACGATTCATAATTACTGACAATTTAATGAGTCAGTATCACTATACGCTGAGAGTCTAACAAGTATACGAATATAAATAAAGCACAATAAGTAATAAAAAGAGGCAAAAAAACCGTAGATACATTTAAAATTGCTAATTTTTTTAAAATATCCGTAGGTCTACAGATAAATTCGTAGGGCTGGCAGCACTAGTTCAAATAGCGAGTATCAATCCAAACAACGGGGAATGGGGATTCCTTCTTGCGCAACCAGGCCTCGTCGGGAGGTCCCCGTTGGTAAAAGAAAAAACTTCAATGATGTCAATATTTTCATAATTTTCTTTTCTGCTGAACCAGAAAAGTATAGTAGATTTAAAAATTAAGATAAGTACTTAGTATAAACTCTAAAACAGTTATATTAAACGATAAATGCCTTACAAATTTGAGATTTAGTAGTTATGAAAAAAAGTGTCCCAGAAAAAAACATTTTTTTTAAACAGTTTTTTTCATGTTTTTTTTTTAAGTCAGAAAAAAACAGTTTTTTTGCAACACTAAGCCTGGGTCAGAATGATAACTGGCATGAGTTAGGTCAGTTTTTTTTAATAATTTGTTTTCATGAGCGTCATGTTACTTCGTCTGAATGAAAGCAGTTCCACATTCTATGCGGCCTAGACCACGATAAAGCTAATAATACGCGGCATAACGTAAGTTCTTGAGATTTACTTTTAGTTTCCTTTGCTTTCACTTGCACCATGTTATTAAGGTCATTGTTTCAGCCGCATGTAAATGTGTCAGCCGTTCGAGCGTTGTAATATGGATCTGAATCACGAAGAACTCGGGTGAAGTTTATTATATCGCGATTAATGGAGTAACCTTTTTGCAACGAATGCCGTGTGCACGATGATCAAGCTTAACCTTTCATTAGTATCGATGAGGAAGAAGAAGAAGATGATGATAATGATGATGATGATGATGCTGATTATCATCATCAGTTGTTAACTCTTAGAATTTTTCACAATATTCTTGACCATGTGTGTGATTACCTGTGCAGATTTTCAGTTTCCCTGAGGGACTGCTGAAGATGTGAACTGCTTTACTTGATCCGGTCTTCTGCCCTCATCCTCCTCTTGTAGCATCGATTTCTCCAAATTTTGTCGAAATCGATGCTGCAAAAGACCTCTCAGTGTCCCAAGAACTTGAGGATTCTCTGCATGATTCGGAAAGAAAGAATTTTGGAGATATTAAGTCACTGTTTAATGGACACATCAATTCTCCTTTCAGTCGAGGAACTGACAACATAATGGAGAGTAAATCATATATGTATGGGTGCTTGCTGTCAGTTGGATGATACCTGGAAATTTCGCGATTGCAAAAATTTTATATTTACTGCGACATTAACAAGCAACTAGCAACATAAAATCAGGTACTATGAACACGCATCGCGTAAATTAGACAACAAATACCTCCTTGACGATGTTAACATTTACGACTAGACATTCGCACATTTCACTACTCGTTCCTAGTTTCCTCTTCCTACCTAAAGAACATTCTCAGATCCAGTGTTATACAATGTTGTCAAGTAAAAATAACAACGTTGATAATACTATAATGAGCGGTTTTCAGCTTCTACATCTATAATTATTTATCCTACTTTGGTAAAATTAATTTATATTTCGTTTTCTAACATTTTATGTTTTCCCACGAAAATACTATAGTGAGTTAATTTTTCACTTATAACTAACTACTTTTATTTTAAAACATTTAAGCATTAATAACGTGATGGTAAAACAGCATAAGTATGTTTTACGCCAACAGTTTATAGCAAGGCTGACCAACCAATTTTGGGGACTGGCCACAACTTCCATTATAAGTTAGCCTGAGGGCCATAGTTTTAATTCGGAATTAGCCTGCTGGCCACAGTTTTGATTCTGAGTTAGCCTGCGGGCCACAGTTTTGATTCTGAGTTAGCCTGAGGGCCACAGTTTTGATTCTGAGTTAGCCTGCGGGCCACAGTTTTGATTCTGAGTTAGCCTGCGGGCTATAGTTTTGATTCTGAGTTAGGCTGCGGGCCACAGTTTTGATTCTGAGTTAGCCTGCGGGCCATAGTTTTGATTCTGAGTTAGCCTGCGGGCCACAGTTTTGATTCTGAGTTAGCCTGCGGGCCACAGTTTTGATTCTGAGTTAGGCTGCGGGCCGCATAATACTAACCTATAGTTACAGTAGATATTTAAATATAACAAAGATATAAGTAACACAGCCTGATTACAATCAAAAAGTAAAAACCATCAGTGAGACCTTGCAGAGGTTTTTGAGCTGGCAGATTCTAGACCAGTGGTGGCCAATCCATTGCCCGCTTTGAATATTTTTCCGGCTCGCGAGATTCATCACACGTTTACAAAATATATTTATCTTATAATGGCCAAAGTAGTGAAAACCAATGTATTAAAAAATACTTTATTTGTGTATCCATATATTCAAATTTTATTTAATTTGTATTTATATATCATTTTTAGTGTTATATATTTCTTTAAATTGTGCATTTAGTATCATTATTATTATACTATCTATATTTACATGTAAGAATAACAGTAAACACAATAATAATAACTCATTACATTTCAATTTTTCATTCCAGAAAATTGTCTATAGTGGATCTAAATCAAATGTGGGGATATATAATTTTATATGCGGCCCGCGGAGTTTTGATGCATTTCCAAAGTGGCCCGCAAGATAATTTGGTTTGGCCACCCCTGTTCTAGACCGTTGTTGTTGGTGGGCAAATTCAAATGCGCTGGCGGGACACTTCGTGGATCGCGGTGCCGGGGTTGACCAGCCTTGGTTTATTGTATTAGAATTGAGACTAAAGTTCATAGCTTATTTTAATGTTTTGAATTAATTCATTACAATTTTGATCAATGTTAATAACTGCTGAATTATCTGTTCATCATCATCAACAGTTTCCATCTACTTTCTTCCCACCACTTCTCTTTTACTACCTCGGTAAACTCCCCTCAGCCAACTATCCGTTGGTCTTCCTCGGGCTATTTACCTTCAATCTTCATATCGTGAATTTTCCTCGTTATTCTCTACTCCTCCATACTATTAACATGTCCATACCATCTCAGTCTGGCCATTTTTAATGAAGTGGAACTACTTGGTTTATCCTTCTGTAATTGTCCTGGCTGCGGTTTTCAATTGGCTGGCGGTGCCACTGTGTTCGATTCTACTCGCGTAGCGTGGTTCACAAGGTGAGACTGATTCTGTATTCGCTGCTTTTTCGTGTGTAATAAATAGTGGTAATCTGATAGGCTGAATGTATGGTGACAGAGCAAGGCTCCGACCATTGGATTTAAATTTTTGGTGAAGTTAAGACTTTCCGTTAAAAAAACCTGTGTATCAGTGTCGCCGTGTGTCTCACTATTGTTATCATTATAACGCGAGCGACATTAGCCACTCATGCTGAATGGTAGGTTATAGATCCTTGACAGCATTAGCAGATGGCGTCGAAGCGTCGTGGTAAGACATGTTCACATTTGTTCCAGTGCTCCTGTGTGGAGCCAACATTGTGGGCGAAGTTGTTGTGTCTGTTTCGGTCATCCAGCACTGTGGTAACTTTGCACGGTCCAGTACCCGCTCCTCGCTGTGTACGACCCTCCCCTGTCCAGGGGCTGGACACGCGCGCGTCATTGCCGTAGCCGCAATGTCACGGTGCAACAAACTCATTTTTGTTAGACCAATGATTCTGCCACGTTCGTACTCATTCACGAGCTGATATTGCGCCCTTCGACGTCCACAAGACATACCAGCACTTTCTTGCACGTTTCCACTTCGTTTGAACATTCTGGACCGACTGAGTGTGGCATAACACTGACGTCACACAAAATAGAGCGCTGCTGGGACTACGTCAACGCCATCTCCCTGCAACCTTAATCACTTATTATGTTTCCACTATTCTTCACAACCTCTGATTCTGGAGTGATTCAAACCATTCCTTCTGGGTGTGGCAGTTTGCAGAAACAGTAGTGTATGTTCGCTGTATTTCGTGTGTAATAGCTGGTGGTAAAAGATAAAGGTATAGGTCACCTGGTTTCTACAGATCCTGCCTCTTTGCGGCGGTTGAGGACCCGCACCTCTGTTTTTTTTTAGTTTTTTTTATCTCTTCTGCATTCGAAGGCGTATATACCCCCTTAAAATCGGTATCCGCGTTGTTTTTACCCCTTATAGTCGATATCCCTCTCTTAGGTAGACTTTTTTTTTAACTCTGCTGTCCTTTCTAGAATTTCAAAACCTCTTTGTTGAGATTTCTCCCCCCCCCCCCCCCCCACTATTTCATCCCACGTAATTAATGGATGCCCTCTAAGTGCTACGGTTCGACCGTTCTTTACCTTCCCGCGGAATTTCCTCCATGGTATTCATTGGATAACGGCTTGGGTAGCCGTTCCGGACGTTTAGCTTCGAGAAAGGATCCTCGACTTCGTCGGGGACCAAACCACGATCGTAAGGTGGCAGCAGACTCCCTACCGCCTGAGCTACGCGGCCGCCCAATAGCTAGTGATAATCTGAAAAAAATAATGTCAGGTGACAGTGCAAAGCTCCAGCCTTCGGATTTCAAGGTTAGGTCAATTAATGCCGTTTCGTCATGAGATCTATCTGTATACCAGTTTGGGTGTGGGTCTCCCACGTCTTACTGTCATAATTATAACGCGAGTTTTGACTTTTTTTTTGCTGAATAGATTTTTATAAAATTTTAAAGCAATTCTGTTACCGTTTATTTCTGAGAGACGCACTTTAGTGAGAATCCGTAAAAGGAAGTGGTTTACAACAATCGACGTGGTGGTGTAACCGTTAGCGTTCTGGCCTCACATTCGGGAGGGCGGCGGTTCGAATCCTCGTCCGGGCATCCATATTTGGGTTTTCCATGGTTTCCCAAATCACTCCAGGCAAAGGCCATGGCCGATTTCCTTCCCATTCCTTGCCCCCCATCCTTTCCCGTCTCTAAAGACCTCGCTGTTGAGAGACGTTAAGCAGTTAAAAAAAAGGTTTACAAAAGTTTATTAAAAACGACTTATGGAGGGAGAGTGTCCTCTAATGCGCAGCGATCGGTTTTCTGAGGCGGCAAAAGTGATGATTTGAGCTTGCAGCGACATCTTACAGTCAGTACGCAAGCAGAAGTAGGAGACGTGTCGTCTCGAAACGGAATTTACGATGGACGTCACACAGACCGACAAAGAAATTTTTTGTGTCAAGAGTAATCACTGAGATAATTAAAATGAAAGAAATTGCAGCTATAAAAGCGCATCAGATATTAAACCCCTTAGTACCTGCAAGTAACAAAAAGCCGCCAATGTTTTGCGTCGAGCCATTAAAGTTTATTAGGTTATTTGTTTTAAAATATCGGAGTACTCTTCTATTATTTCTTCCAGCTACAGGTAATGAAGTTCGCAACGGAATGTAATAGTTGTTCTATCAGTTTTTAGGAGGCATAACGTTGATTTATCTTCATTCATTCGCAACATCTGCGACGGCGAGGCAGCTAACTGTGAAGTTGGAGAACCTGTCTATAAATTCCTCTTATTGTTCAGACGGAGGCCCGTTATGAATGCTGATTATATATCTGATGTTCACTATTTCCGACGAGGTTCGTAAAGCCTGTTGCGATGGCCTCCACTCTGTTCGTTGTTCCGTCATAGTTTATGTGTTACGACTAATGTCATAGCTTTAGGTAGACGGGACGTTTCACCTGTTCCGTAATATATTCGTCATTACTCGACACACGATGAACGCAGTCGTGTTAAACATAACGGTTTCATTTCGAAGGACCAAAGCAGATTCATTTTTCCCTGTGGATCATCTGAACTGGACATTTACCATGATATTAAGAACGATTTCATTGATTAAAACCTTCAACCTTCTGCGCCGGGAATAAATTTCTATTTGTCTCACAAAAAAAAGTGCGCACAATGATAGTAATTATTGAATATGAGGAACCATTTGAAAGTATTGTATTTTATAAGGCTTTGCCCAGCATTTGTTGCAATGCCTACTTTTCTTTCTTTCTTAGTGGGTAAATTTATGTAGACACATTTTCATGTACAAAATTAATGAAAGACAATGAACTTTTTTGCTTAAATTAAATAAGATAAGGTTTATTCTAGCGCTTTGGGATATACAATATTTTTAATCTTTGGGGACATCCATAAATTAGGTGAGGTGTTTTTCCGGATTTCCGGACCCCTCCCCCCCCACCCCTCTGGTGAGATTTCGTGAGATCTGGCCGGAACCCCCCCCCTCTGGTGAGATCTGGTCCGTAAGAACCCCCCCCCCCCCTAGTAATCGCCCTCTAAACTTTTGGAGACCTTTTTTTTTAGGTCTCACCCTTCAAACTCCGGTCACAAGCCCACTTTTAGGCGAAATACCTCCCTAAAATCGACTTTCACGCAATTTGTAAACTTTTTTTTAGCTCTACAGTCCAAAATTTTTTTCCCAAAACCTCACGTGAGAATTCCGTAGACCCCCTCCCCTTGGTGAGATTTCGCCGAATCCCCCCCCCTATTTCACCTCACGTAATTTATGGATGCCCCCCTTTCCATCTTCTGCAAAAGCAGAGTGCCCAGTTTTGCTCGGAGGCTGGACATGAAAGTTCTGATGTTTTATCCCTTTCCATCGGATTGTCGTAAACATTCTGCATCACCCTCAACTTTGGCCGATTTCCCCACCTTTTTTTGAGACATTATGGCCTCAAGTGTAAATTGCGTTTGAATTGAGTGATGGAGGGGAGTGGCTAGATTTTGTAAACGTAATTAGCCAGTATTTTTCCTCTTTGTTTTAAATTATTCACGTGCGAAGTTCCATCTAAATCGGATAAAAAATGTAGCTTTGTATAAAGAACATTTGCAAAAATTAAATGGCGTAAAGGGAGTGAGAGGTAAGGTTTTTTTGTAAAAAGAATGTAGACAACAATTTTCTCTTTGTTTTAAAGTATACGTATGCAAAATACCGTCGATATTTGGCTAAAAACTGTGGATATGTATTAAAAAGGTAACAAAAAATGAGGGGCGTGTAAAAGATGAAGAGTTGGTGGATTTTTGTAAAACTAATGTGGACGGTATTTTTCTCTTTGTTTTAAAGTATACAAAGTTCCATCGAAATCCGATAAAACTGTGGGTTTGTGTAAAAATGAAGGGGTACAAAGGGGGGAAAGGAGGTGATTTTTGGAGTTTCTTTTTTTGGTTTGAAACCTTCTCCGTGAAAAAAATACATACATGTGCCAACTTTTCATTGTGATTGGTCAGGCGATGTCGAATTCTGTTAATCTCTGATATATATACCAACATCTATTTTAATATATAAGATTAAACAAACAAATTAGTACAACGGTAAGCCTGGAGAATTGTCGTGAAAATTTTTGATGGCTTTTGTATGGCTTGAGGGCTTACCTCAGCCATTGTCATTTCAATATTGAAAATTAATGTTTATATGCCAGGTTAACTTAGGAAAAATGAAATCGCTCCATAGCATTCCAATACCAGTAGAAGAGAAGCGTCTACACAATCTGAAAAGCGATTTTTGCCTTCTTTTTTTTACCAAAGCAATTATTGGGAGACCCTACACCAGTGGGGCCATTTTCGCGGATGGTATTTTCCAACTAATTATAATATCTCACCTAAATCTAGCAGGCAAAGCTTAATGTTGAGCCCAAACTATGGAAGCGTTCTAGTGCACTTAACTCACATAGGTAAGAGTTGCCAGAAGTGATGGACAGGTTTAAAGGGGCTTCTAAAATCTCAGCCAAGACCAGTATTCGAGCTGCAAATCTCCACAAGTCAGACACATTTCGATGGAGACGCCATACGATTCTCATCTTCAACCATTCAAGATATCATGATTTCAAACATAGCTGAATAGCTCGTGACGAGAAGTTTATTTATTTATTTCTGTTACGACAATATTAATAAGAACTTGAGAGAAGTTAAAAGAACAGAAAGAGAGGGAGAGAAAATAGTATGGCAATCAACAAAGGTCAATTCAAACTGTAACCTGGCAACCTGGACAACGTTGTCCCTGGCATTAAAGAGGTCTTCGAAGTGCTGTTTGCCACTTCGGACAATCGTATAGATTCTGGATGGTCTGCTCTGCCCCACATTCACACTTAGTATTTGTACCTTCGAGATAATGCCATCTTGATAAATTATCTTTCGTTATGCCTGTACCACTTGTCAGTCTGTTTAACGCTGTCCATGTTTTTCAGTTCAGACTGCCGCCTGGTTGTAGTGCCTCTACAGTAGGTACCCATTGGTCTACATGGGTAAATCTCGCTCGCCACAGACTGAGCAGAGCAACTTTCGGAGGTACATCTAATGAGCCATCGTCCCCAGGAAACTCTTCCTAGTTTAAAGCCTGTGACTGGAGATTTGAGGCTCGAATAATGGACGAACCGCATTTTGATTAACCTTACTCCAGTTTTGCAGCTTCGTCCCGTCATATATCAGAGGGTTTAAGTCCAGCCAGACCGTTTAATTTTTCAGTTGGTGTGGCTCTGAGATGAGACATTAAACTTACCACACCCGAAGCTACATCAACAATATGTGAAATCACTACGTTTGTCACCACACCTGTAAAAAACTACCTGAGAACAATGGTCGGAAAACCGGTAACGGGTCTTCTGACCAGGCTAGTAAATTCTGAGCTATATAACCGAGTACTACACATTCAAATTCGCTGTCGAATGTGCTGAGCAGTAGTAGAGAACAGTTACGATTCGTCAGTCAGAGTGGTAGTTGATACAAGATGCTACAAGCGTGACCAGTAACGTTTGGTTTAAACATGAACGTGGTCCTACAAACAACTATCAAGACAGAAGCGTCAAAAAGTCTATAAGCCACGATGAAGCGTTGTTCTGACCATCGTGGTACATGTTTGACATCACGTTGGGTATCGCTAAGCTGCAACATCCATTGTCTTCCCACACCTGTACAGCTTAGTGGAGGGATAGAAAGGATTCCCGTAACAACGCAGTGCAATCTACTGGGTAACATTCTTAGAAGACGTAATAAGAACTGAAGTAGTCACGGTGTACGAATTCATTGTATAGTCGAAGGAAATGAAACAGAGCAGATATTTTTGGATGGGTAATAGAAGGTACTCAGCATAACAAAATGCGAAGATGTCTTACAGAAGTTTAAGGGTACATATGCTTTTAAAAAACAAAAAACCGGATCCTAGTAATGATTTTAGTTTTTCTCAAATTTGGTGTTTATCGCTGTTATCTTGACAGTTATCTGTTATCTCGGCAGTACTTTTCATTTTCATGGATAAGAGGCTGAAGTCTATTTACCGATCATGGATTGTGACAGTGGATATGGTACTAACAGCGAGAAATTTATGTGTTCAGAACTGCTGTGTGTTGTGACCGGCCATAGTAAGGCGGCCATAGAATCGAGGTTAAGATTGTATCGAGACAATCTCAACCACGTAATGGAAATCACACTCAGAAGTGTCGTGTTATAGTGAAGGCTCGAAGTAGTGTATTGTGGTCCGACTTCTCGCCCAAGAATACACGTTACTTTCAGAAATGTAGCTTGGGACCAACTCTCCTTCACAGCCAGTTTGGTGAACGGTTAGGTTCGAGTATGGCATTAAGGTGGATAAGGGTTCGATCCCCAGTCAGACATTTCAGATTTCGATTTGCCATCATTTCCCCAAAGAACTCCAAGCGAAGGCAGGGGGTTCTTTCAAAAGTCCATGTCTGAATTAATTTCCATTCTTTTTTCGTAACTTTCCCAACTCAAATGACTTCGTCCTTAGCGAACCGTAAAAAAAGAAAATCCTTTGTACCTTCCATGTAATCGTAATTATCTATAAATTAACATGAAAGAGTTTTACGTCTTCTTTCTCACCTGTACTTATGGAGAAATCGGGGTTTCATGTCATCGAGCATGGTGAATGAACAATAACGCTCTGGTCATTCATACGGGGGGGGGGGGGGGGGGGGGGAGGAAGCGGATTCGAAATACTGTCCAGTGGTGCAGATTTGGGTTTTTTGTGGTTTGCCGTAATGACTTCAGACGAATAATGAGATGGTTCATTTAGAAGGACACGGCTGAATTCCTTCCCGTTCTTTGCTCCCAAACTTTCCCACCTCTAATGATCTTGACAACGAGTAAAGCCATAAACAGAAAAAGGATGTTTCACCGCAGAATGGTTCTTCAACACTTTCGTTGAAAACAGGAAGAATAGAGACGTCCATTATAACAAACCTTTAATTAGCTGTCTATAATATGCATTCTTGCCTCCACCTCCTTTTCCAATAGTTTCTAAGATAACTGACAACAGAAAGTGCGAGATGTACGGAACATTTTTTACGAGGTGTAGTTAAAATCATAGTCAGAAGCTCTGAATGGGAATTGTACAGCGCCATCTAGGCGAACTATGAACGGCATAGGTAAAGGCTCGTGTGGTCGTAATCACCAGGTGGCATTGTTTTTGTAGGATACGCATTCCGTCCCTATCGTAGCCACCTTAACATAACCCGGTAATCTTACTGGGTACAGGAGACCAACAGTTTAACGTGGAATCCGAACCATATAAGCGTTCTGGCGTACTTCACATTACACAGCAAGCGTAGCCGTAGGTGAAGGCCGAGTTATGGGTCTTTGAAACTCCCCGCCGAGACAGGGATTTTTCGAATACTGAACGGTTATCAAGCTGGAAGGTTCGACGAGCTTTCCTGCGTGGGCCATACAGCTGTCTTTCTCCCCGGTCCACTGCATTAAATTTTCACCGTCCCCACAGTTTACTGGCTTCGGGCGACCGTCATTTTCTAGAGGTGAGCGTTTGACCTCTCAGTCGATACCGCCTGCTCATAAATCGACGGAAGGTCGCATCTTACTTAAGATCTTCCTATGCTGTTCGGGTTCAGGAAAGGTGATCTTTCTTCTATTCGGATTTATTATTAATGGCAGTAGTAACAGGAAAGTTTGATGTTGACATCCATATTTTATTTTAATTTTAAGTAATTTATGAAGTTAATTGATTCAGAATCTCAAGTCATCTGCTCTATCATTCTGTTAAAAAGGGACATTAAATATTCTCATCCGTAATTCTGCAAATTATCGGAGTTTTCTTTTTTCTTTTTCTTTTTACTTATGGCTTTACGCCTCGTCGACGTCGAGGTCATTAGAGGTGGGATGGGACGGGACAAGGAACGCGAAGGAACACTGCAGGTACCCTATACCCGATAGGATATCCAGGTTAGGTTAAGGCGGCTAAAATAGGGCCGGAATGCGCAGCCAGTAAAAAAAACCTGTCACCAGGGCATTAAGACCACACGAGCCTTTATGTTAAACTCCATTCAATGAGGAGTTGGATGGTAGATGTCACACGCCAGTAGAAAAAAAGACGAGGAGTATTGTGTTGTCAGTATAATAACAATTAATTCCATGTGGTCGTAATGACCTGTTGACAGAGTTTCTATTGGCTGAGTATTCCCCCCTGTCGTAGCCCCCTTAACATACATTTCCGGCAATACTACCCGCTATAGGGGACTTAAAGTTTAAAGTGGCATACGAACCACTGTAGCGTTCTGGCGTACTTCACATTACACAGCAAGCTGCACCAGAGGAGAAGGTCGTGTTAAATGCCTATGAAAACCCCCGCCGAGATGGAGATTCAAACCAGGGATCTTTCGATCACCAGTCATACGCCTTAACAACTGAGCCACTAGACGGCTTGTGTTATCAGTAGAGAAGCAACAACAGCGGAGTCGGCAATGATTCAACATTTTTCGGTCCACAGGGTCAAATAGTGTTTCGTGAATACGCAATTTCCGGTATTGTCTTCCTGCGTGGATAACGCAGTGGCCGACCACGTTTACTTAATGAACGAGATCAGCGACGTGTGCGTAATAGTTTCAGTGTTGTTTCGACAGACAGGCATCACTGTGTCAAAGCGGACATCGTGATCGTGCGGACAGTGCAGCGAAATTTGGCTCTGGTGGGATATGGCAGCAGAAGACCGACGCAAGTGACTCTGCTAACAAAATGACATCGGAAGCAGCGCCTCTCTTGGACCCGAGAACAGATCGGTTGGACAGTAGTTGTCTGGAAATATATTATACTGTCATATGAGTCACGATTCTAGTTGGTAAGAGCTGATGGTAGTGTCCAAGTGAGGCGCAGACCCCAAGAGGCTGTGGATCCAGGTTGTCAAAAAAGAACTGTATAAGCTGGTGGTGGCTCAACCTTGTATGCGCTGTGTTTACATGACATGGATTGAACCTCTGATCAAACTGGACCAATTATTGACTATAAATGGTTATGTTCAGCAACTTCGCCATTCATTTTCCCAGACAACGATAGACTATTACAGAACGACAAAGCGCCATGTCAACAGACCAAAATCGTTCACGATTTCTTTGAGGAACATTCTGGACAGTTACAGCAAATTATCTGGCAACCTAGAATGACAGACATGAACTCAATCGAACATATCTGGAACATGACCGAAAGGTAAGTTCGTGCGCAACATGCTGCACTGGCAATACTTCCGCAATTATGGATGGCTGTAGAGGAAGCGTGCTTGAATATTTTTTCAGGAGACTTCCAACTTGTTGAGTCAACGCCACTTTGGGTTGCAGCACTTCTCCGGACGAAAAGAGGTATCAAGGCACGAATACACGAGGCCAACGAACGACAGCTAATGTATTGGGTCGGACAGCGGTCACCAATGCATTGGCGTTCGTTCGGCCTCTCACCCTCATCAAACTAAGAGCTTGGCGCCAAGGGATTGGGCCACGTGGAGTGGCAATTGTCTCTGAAAGTTACGTTTTAATTACAGTTTTACCGGCTGATATAAGGGAACAAGCGTATTTTTCAGTTTTCGCATGTACAGCATTTATTTTACGGTAAGGACCCGATCGGAAAAAGAGAAATAACGACGTTAGTGGATGACCTCTCTTTTGAAAAGTAGGAAGGAGTGTGGGGGTACAAAATTAATGTCTCATGGTAAATCTGAACTGGAATGCGGGAACTTTTATAATTTATTTTCCGAATGAAAGATGCAGATTAAGATTTTTTATTGAATTGTGTCGGACCCAAAAATTTTAAAAATGATACCTTTTTAGAAGATCTCCATCTTCAGCAGAAAGATTAAATGGCCACTCTGAGATATTTCGCTACTTAGGATTTGTATACCAGCTGTCAACAAAAAATTTCATTTTCTTCTTCACATCTCGTACATTAACTTCTAAAAGTTCACGTACTTCCCATGAAGTGTCTAATCTCTTCAATTGATTTTTATTTAGACAGGTAGTAAGGTCTTATAAACATTTCCGTTCACTATAAAAATCGACCAGTTTTAATGCGGTTTCATTATTCCACTCCAAACTCCAGTGTTTTTAAAGAAAATAAATAAGAAATTCACATACACACACCCGGTCGACAAGGAAAACAACAAAATAATGAAGCAACGTTGGTTTGGCGTCTACACCAGAAGGGTGTCCTAAGGCCAACCCACGCCAACCCTTTGATGTTACCGCCAGTAGCCAGAACCTCAACCAAGGCCAACGGCTTCCTTGGCTATGATTTGCCTCCCGTAAAACACTAAGCAAATCTCTCCCAAGGAAGCGGTTGTACACCGTTCGTTGGCCGTGATTTACTCATTGTGTTCGCGCCTTTACAGGATGGTAAGAGGTATCCAATGACTTTTGGCACTTCGTCGTATTATATTACACAGATTAATTAAGGATAACTTAAGTGGTTCCATTGATAGTTCAGGGGGATACTAAGGATATGAATTCTGCAAGCGAAATAAGCATTACTGAAACGAGTATCTGTTACGAGTGTGGTAAACGCGTTAAAATTGAACTACACACAAAGCAACGCCACTGATTAAAAGTAAGCAAAGAGGTATCATAACCTAGAAGACTGTAATAGGAGATTAGAAAACTTCTATATTAAGGAGATATGAATTCAAAAATATGATCTGTTGAAAAGTGGTGGCAGTTATAAAATTTAAACCGTAAGAGACGGTGAGGTGTAAATCATACAGAACTAATTTATTTTATTCACTTGAAGCATTTGCCTTTTATGGCTCATTCATTATAACTGGTCCTTTACTTAGTGAAGAATGCGCTGAGCGCTAAAGTTGTTATGGAGGAACACTAAACTAAGTCGTCTCGCCCTAATTTATTGGTTAAGGCGTCGTAAGCACTAACTTATTTGTCATATTATCTCACTGAGTTACGACATCGTAAATACCTCCGTAGTTAAGTACACCTATTGTTGACGCTAAAGAAGAAGTATCGGCAACGTTTACGGGCTTTCATCTTACAGAGCCTACTGCATGTATGAATTACGGTTCAGAGGTAATTTGAGACCGAATTTACCTAATTAATGCTTTAAAGTTAACTGTTTTTCTGTGGAAATATTTCTCAATAACCTGGTGACATTGATTTTCCTTATGGTACTGAAATACCGTGTCTTTTGGTGATTTATTATTATTCTTACCTGAAATGTTAGTTGAATGCTTAATGATTATTTAGCAACAGATCTATACAATGGGAATCTGTAAGTGAGTTGCCAATGTCTAAGTGTTTGAGGAGGCCTCAAGTAAAATACTACCTCACTACCCCACTAATTTGGATAGGGTTTTGACATTTTGAAAGCTTATCGCGTAGCTTGCAATGTGCGTTATATCTTATGACTTTACGTGACCCGTTAACGGAGTGAGAACTGATAATCAGTTTCAGATAGGACAGATAGACGCCACAGATCACACTTTCAGGAGATACTTGCAAAAGATAACAATAGTATCCCTTGGATTCTGTTGATACTTTTTTTTGGATTTAGTTGTTTATTTCTTCATTTTTCTGAACTTTAGTTCATTATAATAAACGTAATACTTAAATTAAATGTAGTAAGTGTAAGTAATATTTACAGTTAACATCTTTGCGTTTTAAGAGATACCAAAGATCACACTATTACACTTCAGATTCTGTTAGCAATCGTTTTTAACTTTGGTTATTTACTTCTTCAGTTTTTTGAAATATAGAACATTAAAATAGACGGAATATGTTAACGAAACCACTACATCATATACTAACACTTCAGTAAGCGTAACTGATTGTGATATTTTACTTACGATAAACATCTTCTTTTTCCTAACCAGTGTTAGGTCTGGTGGCCTGTTACGGTCTCAATCCACCTTCTTGGTGGTATTCCTACATCTCTCCTGCCTCTGGGGTGGTATTGAAAATTCTTCGTGGGATCCGGTCCGTCTTCATCATTAGTACATGGTTTGTCCAAGACGTTCCGTAGGTTTGCACAGTTTGGAGAATTGGTAAATTGACTGTTAGTGCCTTAAAGATTTCATCAGATCTCTTTCTGTCTCGTAATGTGTAGCCAGCTGTTCTCATGAATCGCACCTCAGCCACCGTTAGTCTCTGCTCATCACATCTGCGTAGTGTCCAGGCCTCGCTGCCGTACAGTAGTGTAGGTTAAGCCTGGATGTTATATAGAGGCCGTTTTCGGCCTCCTACCTATCATTCGGGAGGACGAGGGTCAAACCTCGTTCGGCCATCCTGGTTGAGGTTTTCCGTGGTTTTCCTCAACCACTCTAGGCGAATGCTGGGATGGTTCCCTACAAGGCCACGGCCGACCTTCCATCCTCCTTCCCTCCCCGTAGAGTAGATTGGCTGAAAAGAGTCTTCGTGATCTCCAGCAGCCCGCCTCCCAGCCTTCAGCTGGGAGGAATGTAATAGTAAATAAAAAAAAAAAAAAAAAGCTTGATTCTTGAGTGCCGTTGAACGAGAGATGGTCTTAAGATGTTAGTTATTATTCGTGAAATTTGTGATTTTTTGTTGCATATCGGTTTCTAGGATGTAGCTGAGGTTGTAACCTAGGTATTTAAATTCTGCTACTTGTTCTATGGCGTGTTGTCTATTGAGATTTTGGTTCTTTTGTGTTTTTTTCCGACAAAGGCCATAACCTTGGTTTTATTGAGGGAAACTTCTTTTGTTGCCTTATGGAGGTAAGTCTCTGTAAGTCATCTTCTGATTCAGCAAAAAGCACTTGGTCATCTGCAAACAGTAATGTATCCAGGTTGGTCTGTCTGTCTATTTTGATTCTGCCATGGGGTTTTTGGCGCCAGTCATTAAGGATTTAATTTTGTATATATGCTGAAAAAAAGTAGCAATAGGCAACATCCTTGTCTCACTGCTCGATTAATAGGTTTCTATTCTGACAGCTGTTGTCCGGTTCTGACTGCGATTACATTGTGGCTGTAGATGTTTTGAATTGCTTCTATGATCTGTTGTGGGGTGTTACTTTCCGCCAGAATTTGCCAAAGTTTTCTTCTGTCGATTGTATCAAAAGCTTTTTTGAA
Source organism: Vandiemenella viatica (assembly GCA_031002005.1). Lineage (NCBI taxonomy): Eukaryota > Metazoa > Arthropoda > Insecta > Orthoptera > Morabidae > Vandiemenella > Vandiemenella viatica. The sequence goes on from JARYHS010011408.1 coordinate 24,476,497, forward strand.
ATCAATAAATACCAAGTGTGTTTCCAGATTAAACTCTTTCCTTTTCTCAGTTAGCATCCTGAGTGTGAAATAACCACCTGCAAATGATCTGCACATGAAAACCCATTTTCTTCTTCTCCAAGAAGTGGTTCATAAAATTTTTGCAGTTTTGATTTAGTAATGCTAGAGTAAATTTTATAACCAGCATTGAGCAAGCTTATTCCTCGATAGTTATTAAAGTCCTCGAGATCGCCTTTTTTGTGAATTGGGATGACAATTGCCCTCTGCCAGCTTTGAGGTGGGTATTCTTCTCTCCAGATCCTGCTGATAGAGTTCAACTGCCATTCTTTGAATGTCCTGTCACTGAATTTAAAAAGTACCATATGAATGCCATCCTCTCCTGGAGCTCTGTTACTTTTACAGGCTTTCAGCACTGATTCTAACTCTTTGTAGTGAATATCACCTGGGCTATTAGTCTCTGGTGGTGACATTACCTCATTGTCTGCTTGATTTTGGGTCCCCAACTCTTGAAAATATTTTAGCCATGTCTCTTTGTTTATTACTTGAATGTCTGAGTCGCATCTTACTTCTCTGTTTAACTTTTTAATACTTTTGAATGTTGTTGGGTGATGGTCTTGTTACATCTGATTCCAGATTGTTGAAGCGGTCCCATTGTTCTCCGTGGCTTTTCCGAGTTTCTCTTTCAGCAAACCCTCTTCTCCTCTTATGTTTAGTAAGATCATCTATTTTCTTTGTTGCTAAATATCTCTTATAAGCATTTCTCTTATCTTCAATATCACTCTTAATTTCTTCATCCCTGGCTCTTAATCCTTGTTTTCTATTCCAAACGTTTTTTCATTCATATACTCTCGTTTGCCGTTTCTTTCAGAATTTTGGTTCGGTTTTCCCATTATGATTCAAAATTTCCCTCTACTTTATACTTCTTTTCTATTTCACTTAATCTTCTCTGATACAGCCATTTGATGCTTTGATCTTGTAAGATTTCAACTCTGTATGACATTGGGTTTGACTTATTTATTTTTTGTTTCTTAACGTTGCTATTAAGCCTGCGTGGTGGAAATCTTGCTGTTCCTTCCAAGAGGTGGTGGTCGGATTCAATCTCATAAGCTCTAAACACTCTTGCGTCAAGTATCAATTTTTTCAGTTTTTCATTTGCTATCACGTAATCTATGATTGATGTTTGGCCTCTTGCAGACCACATGTATTCGTGCGAGTCTTTGTGTGGAAATAGTGTGTTACATATGTACAGCTTATTGTAGATTACTGTTTCGATCAGTTTTTGACCATTGCTATTTTTTGCTGGTTCTTCGTGTGGTCCTATTTTATTCTCTATCCTTGTGTTTCCAACCCTTGTATTGAAGTCGCCCATTAAGAGAAGATAGTCATGTCTATTGATTTTATCCAGGATTTCTTGAAGTTTTGCGTATAGTTGATCAGTTTCTTCCATTCTACTCTGTTCTGGAGCGTACACACCCACAACTGTCAGGAAACCACCTTGTATTTTTAGTCTTATTTCTATTATCCGTTTATTCCAGAATGTGTTGTGAACCACTTTTGTTTTTAGTGACTTATGTACCATGACCATGACTCCTGCTTGTGCTCTTACATTTCTGTCGACTCCACTGAAGATTTGAACATTTATTTCGACAATTACCAATTACTAAACTCCAGAAAAAATGTCTGATTTTTTTTTTTTTTTGCGAGAATTTTTAAATATATATCTAAGGCCCTATCAAAATTTGTAACGTGAATCAATTACTTTTTTGTATTTTTAAAAATACAAGATTGGGGTATTTTGGCTCAATGTTAACAAATCCAAAAGTGTCATTTTTTTTTTTTTTAAATTCTAAAACAACTTAACTGCCGAATAATTATTGTTGGCTTTTGATTCAAATACTTTTATTAGCATAATTTTTTTTGCACCTTTCTTATATGCGCAGTACCCGGCGTACCGAGATAGGTCAGGCAAACAGTCGATTACCTACTCATCTATACTATCGATACTGCTATGTAAAATCCCTATATGCACCAAAAATTTCATGAAACAAGCGTCATGAGCTCTTGGACTACAGTTATCGTCGCTGCACTAACCTATGACGATATTCTTAAAAAGACTGCTAATAGAGATAATGCAGTATCCACAGCAATTGATGTATTAATGAATAATAATGTCAGTATTCCTATATTTCGCCTAATATTGATGTTGCAGATTATTACAGTGGAATCGCCAGGTTTGCTGCAACAAGGATCACTTATTTAAGTCTTACGTTGTTGGGGTTGTAACTACGTAGTCATGCTAAGCGGGAGGGTATTGCCGTCTGTGTATTTCGAAGCTCATATGTCGTAACTCATAAGCGGAATTACAGTTACATCCTTTCCTTGAGAGAGTCTTTGAATGTACGGTGTTTCGCAATTAGAGGCGAGATTGTGTGGCAGCGGCTCGTCTCATTCAACTTGTTTATGCGTTGCCATGACGGCAACACGGAAATGGAGACTCCGTGGGAAAGCTCAGCCCTGAGATTACCGGCAACGCGTCTGCGCTTGACCTGGGGTCCGCGCTTCACCGATACTGCTTGCTCGGACGTCGGTTAGTTATGCTGATGGCGCTCGTGGCTGCTTATTCGATCAACAAGAGTAATTGAAAATTGTGTTGGCCAACTCACAAATATGCTCTGGGGTCACCCGTATTCTACTGGTTGGCAAAGAAGAAGCTGTAGACCTGACGATTGCAAGTTATATTCTGCTCACGTTTTCTCATTGCATGTACGAAATGGGGAAAAATAAAAGGAAGCTGTAATCGAATCGTCATCAGTACTGGCAAATAACTTTACTGATATTTATGAAGATTAATTCGGGAATACATAATTTTAAAGACACATACCTTCCATTTAAATATAACTGAAACATGCCTGATACGAACAGATACTGCTTAAACGATCTTTTAAAGACGGTGAAACGTGTATACGATTGTGTTAGCTGTGTATTACTGATGATATTACTATTACCATTACTATTACTCCGCGATTCACTAAAAGTGTGTGGCGGAGGGTGCATTGCACCTATCCGGAAAGGTAATGGATTGGAAGGGATATATGGGATATGGCAGGAGGCGCCCATGGGCTATTGTGAGATACCATCCCAGCATTCGCCTGGAACGATCTGGGGAAGCCATGGAAGACCCAGATCAGGATGGCCGGAGTGCTTTATCGAAAGCTACTCCAGTCGGATTTTATGTTTACTCGCCTGGTAAATCCTTTCTATTCCACTCCCTAATCACTCGTGGATAAAATGAGTACAGAAATGAATCGGTTCTGGCCCTGATTTCTCTTATATTATTTTCGAGGTCGTTCCGAGATATGAATATTGCTGGCAGCAATATTTGTTTGCTGTCATTCCGAAATACAACAGTCATGAATTTTTAATTAGCTTCCGTCGAGAGCAACGTCTTTGGTGTTCCTGGTTTTCCCAACCTAACTCCTTCAACATCGCACTTACGCTTTCCCTCCAACTATATATACCTGTCACGAATCGGGCGGCTCTTTTTCTTTTTTTAACTGCTTTACGTCTCTCAACAGCCAGGTCTTTAGAGACGGGAAAGGATGGGGGGCAAGGAATGGGAAGGAATTCGGCCATGGCCTTTTTAAGGAAGCATCCAGGCATTTGCTTGGAGTGATTTGGGAAACCATGGTAAACCCAAATCTGGATGCCCGGATGGGGATTCGAACCGCCGGCCTCCCGAATGCGAGGCCAGATCGGGCGGCTCTTCTTTGGGCCTTCTCTAATGCCTCCACTAACCCCTTCTGATAGGGAACCCATACAGAACAACAATATTCTAAATGAGGACGCAATTGTGACTTGTATGCAATCGATTTTTACCGAGAGTGGTGGGTGAATGGTTAACGTTCTGACCTCGCATTCGGGAGGACGAGGGTTCGAATCCCCGTCCGGGCATCCAGATTGGGGTTTTCCATGGTTTCCCCAAATCATTCCAGGCGAATGCCGGGATGCTTCCTTCAAAAAGGTAATGGCCGAATTCCTTCCCGTTACTTGACCCCGGTCCAATCCTGCCTCTAATGACTTTAGCTGTCGACGAGGCGTAAAGCAATAAATAAAAGCAATCGATTTAACTTCTGGAGTGCATTGGTTAAATTACGACCTAGAAATCGGAGCATACGATTTGATTTCCCAATTACATTCTCGATATGCTCATTCCACGACAAATTATTACGAATTGTTACCCCTAGGTATTTAGCGGAATCTACTGTTCTAAGGACAGTACCATTAATTGTATATTCAGAGTTAAATGGTGTCACCTTTTTACTTACACGAATGACTTGGAGCTTTTTAGCGTTTAACTCCAACTGCCAATCTTTACACCACGCAATTATTTTCATAATATCGTCTTTTAACAAAGCGCAGTCGTCCTGGGTTGTGATTTTACGATAAATAATAGCGTCATCGACAAATAATCTTTTCATCTCCCTTATTATGTCACACAATGTATATACTGTAAATACTTTAATTTACTGGAGAAAGTGGTAATTGGATGTTCCAGAGAAGTGAGGGAATTGGCTTACAGAACTTGGTCGGATCATTGCTTGAATATGGTGATGTACTATGGGACGCACATTTTTGATAACAGATGCAGGAGATGGAGTGGTTGCGAAGAGGAGCTGGATTTGTCTCTGGAAAACACTGCAGAATACAATCACTAACTGATATGGGATTCATGGGAAGAAAGAAGGAAGGTGATAAGAGTATGTTGGTGACGACATGTGGAAGGATATTGGTGAAAGAATTAAGAGTTGTGTATGGAAGGGAAAATATGACGATATCCACAAGCTGGCAATCGATTTCAGGCATAAGGGTACGGGAAATTTTTCTTTCGTATTATAACGGTCCTCAGACACATATCTTTAATGAAATTGTATTTTAAGAATTATTTGTAGCAAGTTGGCTGTGAGTTGAGTAAATATGATTTTGTATATTTTTCTTGCTATTAATTATGTATTTGTGTAAATGAACATTGTTTTATGGAAATAAACTATGTAAATACTATTTAATATGTTCAAGGACAGTACTATGCGTGAAACATTGATTAAAAGTTTATAATTCTAAGTACTGATGTAGGCTACGATGTTTAGACGACAATTTGTGACGGTTTGGACTGGTTTATGTAGATAATTTTGTGCGTAAATATCTTTAATTTTCATTTCTGTGCGTTTCATAATGATTGTGAACGATTTTGTATTAGTTATGATTTTTTAGTGTGATTTAAATTCTTTAAGTATCGTTAGAATTGGATAAACGTCGGTCGGTGATCTTTGAATTATTCTGAAATTTTCTGTAACGCATATATAAGCAATTGGCAGAGACGAGTTAGTTGAGTTTTAATTTTATAAATAATTCCGTTAAAAACAACTGTTTTGATGAATTTTGTTTTTATTTGATACCACAGGCGCGTTTCGCCCTTTTGGTGTAGGGCATCTTCAGTGGCTGTAAAGTGTTTTTAGGTGTGTTGTTACAGTAATTATTTACATTACAACTCTTTATATATATATGTGTGTGTGTGTGTGTACACACTGTACTCACATTTATAATGGTACTCCTCACATACCGGTCTGGAACAGCACTTCACACACTTTCACATCACTTTTCTTTGCAGTTACATTTGAACATTATATCACTATTTGTTTTTTATGCTGCACTTGTTGTAGTGAATATTTTCTGTTGATTTGCACATGTGAGGGATACCTCTATATTTGCGAGTACAGTATGTACATATGTAGTTATAAATATATATATATATAAAGAGTTGTAATGTATATAATTATTGTAACAACACTTTACAGCCACTGAAGATGCCCTACACCACAAGGGCGAAACGCGTCTGTGGAATCAAATAAAAACAAAATTCACCAAAACAGTTGTTTTTTAAGGAATTATTTATAAAATTATTGTCCAACAACTGCGGAAATATGGCCTATCACCAGATTAATATAGTTGAGTTTTAGTTTTGAAAAGTTTAGTTTTGAAGGCGTTGCATGTTAGAAACTGGAGTATTTATTTACGTTTGTACGTAATATCTTTGTGTGGAGTTTGATGCCTTGAAAAAAATAAACAAACTGGAAATTGACTTTCGACTAATTATTTCAAGAAAATCATGTACCTAACGTTGCTTTCACGACAGGAGAGGAACTCAAGAAATCGTAATTAACGAAATAATTATCAGTATGTTGTGGAGTAAGGAATTGACATAAATTACCAGTGGAAGTGATGAATAATTTATCAAAAACTTTACAAAATTTAAAATTTAAATTCGTAGAGGGTAAAAGTAAGCGGGTACAAGAAAGGACAAAATGAGTGAGTGGAGAAATTTCCACCGGAGTGTGCACCCTTTCGTAATTAAATTAAATTAAATAAATTTACTTTTTCAGCCTTGCTTTCCAAAGAAGCCCGAAAATGGAAGAAACGGAGATATTAAATTAGAAGATCTTTTAGATTCTAAGAGATCCAATAACTTCAATGATTTATGCAAAAAAATAAAAAAGTTTTAAATTGATAAAATTTTTATTCTATACATTTGAGTAATACTTCTTCCCCTACTCAGTATTTATACATAAGAATTGCAGCCTGTATCAGTGTTAAGTCATTTCACTGCTTGCAGAGACACGAACAGTTAAATCCAAAATAGATGCTTTGATTAATATAGAATAGTAATTGTGACATCAGGGACTATGATTACGTCTTTAGTCAAAGTCTTTGAGTGTAACGTTCTATATCTATTATTCTTCATACAAGGATGATATATTAGAAGCAATTAATTTCGACAAGACTCTTGCTTATAACGCATCGGAAATTGTTACTTGTGCACGTAATACGTATATGTTACTTACAGCTGTAATTTTTAAGATGATTGATTGTTATTGAGGCTGTAAATGTAAATGTTTAATCGCTGAAAGCTGTTGAATGTCCCACCATATTCATTTCTAAACGACGCTATAAATAAGCAATTCGCCAGTGCGAAAGCAATGCCACTAGTAAGCTGTCTTATGTTATAGCAAATAACAAAATCGAATGGACGTGGAGGCAATAAAAACTTGATGCCGTCACTCTTTGCCACTAACTTCTTCCTCTTGTTTATGTGGTAACTATATTTCAGCCGGAACAGAAGATATTGCGGCAGGAATTGATTGATACGTGCCAATAAACGCCGGGAAGTTTTCGCTCAATTCGCACAAAACGGTAGGTGTGATTTTATTATAACCTTCACACCTGTCGATAATTTTCTCTGTGGCTTATATAATGTCATTCTAACAGCATGCAGCAGAATCGCTCACGTGGGTTTCAATCGATTTGGGTTTTCCATGATTTCTCCAAATCCCTCCAGGAAATTTCCGTAGGGTTCCTTGGAACCCGTTCCTTGCCCTTAATAGTTTCTCTTCTCTAATGACTTCGACGTAGTTCGTAAATACCGGGCACGCATTTAGATTTGAGGAACAACGGTGCTGGCCTAGGCGAGTGAAGGAGGCGTTTGAAATTTTAAAAAGATAAGCAACAATTTAAACAATAACAAGGGGGTACTAATCGATGACGTCTGGTGCTCTTTGCTAAAAAAATGTAAACATAACATAGTAAGTCTGATGAAGGCTCCAGGATGACAGCTGGAAGCTCGATCGATCAAATAAAAACACGAGATTACCCATAAAACCTATTTGGCATTATTAACGGAGAAATTCGCGGAAGCCTACGACTGCATTTATTCTTAGCAGTTTAGTGTAATGTTGGATACAATTACCAGATAGAGTGTACTGTGATACTCGTCTTAAGCAAATTACGTTTGCCACAGAATTAGAACCGATGCCTCGAAGATAGAAAAGGTAAACTGTGTTTTGATGCCATCCGCATTTTTTAGGTGAAAAATTATTGTAATTTAGTGGTTCTGCGTGGCGGAAGGTTCTGTCGTGATACAATTCTCTTCATTTCTGTCTGTGTTCTGCTCATCTCGTCTTAACATCCTCCAGCGTTTACATTAACCAACATTCCAAAAATTTATCTGATGCTCCAAACTTACCATCCGATATCTGCGTTATTATCTGAAACACATTTATATATACTGTGCCCAATCTAAATAATGGTTGTAATATGAATACTTGTCAGCATAATCCTTTCTCCTCAGCATTTCTCATTCTGCTTCCTATCCTTCCATTTTAATACTCCTATTCTTCTCCTTATTTGTTTCTCTTGTGAATCTATTCTTCGTTAATTTCTATTTCTTTCGAGTACAGTTTCAGATCCGTACAGTGGAATACTCTACACAAAAACTTTCCGCGAGAACATTCAGAAAAATAGTCAGATTTTCATATTTGTTAGAATCATCGTCTCTTTGCGTACTCTTCTCAGCACCTCCTCATTCTACTACTCCTCCTTCAATTTTACTTCTCCCATTCTTTTCTCTTTTATATCTTTTTATATCTTATGTCTTTTAAAGTTAATTGTACCAACAGCAATATTCCAGCACTAATTCGTGAAGGTTCCGAGGTTAATGAAAGCCGCGATAAAGCTAACGTACTAAATACTGTATTCAAAAATTCATCTACAAATGAACATAAGGATAGTATTCCCGTTTTCCCACGCCGTGGCGAGTCGGTGATGGAATCATTACGAATAGATACTGCAGGTATCGTTAAGCAATTAGAGCTCCTGAAGTGGGGGAAAGCACCGGGCCCGGATGGAATTCCAGTAAGAGTATTTTCAGAGTATGCTGCAGAAATCGGGCCATTTCTGTCTGATATATTCAGTAAATCATTAGAAGAGCGAAAAGTACCTTCAGACTGGAAAATCGCGCAAGTAACTCCGATTTTCAAAAAAGGTGATCGAAGTGATTCTGGGAACTATCGTCCCATATCTATAACATCTGTTTGTAGTAGAGTTATGGAGCATATTATATGCTCGAACATTATGAATTTTCTAGATTATAATAATTTGCTTACAACAAATCAACATGGATTTCGGAAGAAAAGATCATGTGAAACACAGCTGGCCCTATTTACACATGACGTAATGAAAGTTATCGATACATTTTCACAAGTAGATGCAATTTTTTTAGATTTCCAGAAAGCCTTTGACTCTGTATCACACAACCGCCTTTTAGCGAAGCTTCGAGCGTACGGTATATCGGATCAGCTTTGTGAATGGCTAAAGGATTTTCTAACCGGTCGGTCGCAGTATGTTGTCGTTGAAGGAGAAAGTTCTTCTAATCTAGATGTTACATCGGGTGTACCTCAAGGAAGTGTAATAGGACCACTTCTTTTCTTAATTTTTATAAACGATCTCGGAGACAAAGTGAAAAGCCTTTTTAGATTGTTTGCTGATGATGCGGTTATTTATAGGGAAGTAAGAACTTTGGCCGATTGCTTAGAAATTCAGCGCAATCTGGATGTCATTTTGGCTTGGTGCGCTGAGTGGCAACTTACTCTAAACTGTAAAAAGTGCAAGGCAATGAGCATAACTAACAAAAAGAATCCGATTGTTCAGAAATACGAGTTAAACAATACAGTTATTGATATGGTCGATTCTATTAAATATTTGGGAGTAACAGTACAAAGGAACATGAAATGGGACATACACATTAATTCTTTAGTAGGTAGAGCAAATTCTAGGCTGCGATTCATAGGTAGAATCTTGAAAAATTGTAATGAACAAACAAAGGAGATAGCGTACAAATCTCTTGTGCGTCCACATTTGGATTATTGTTGTGCCATTTGGGACCCGTTTCGTAAGGGATTGATCGAAAGTATAGAGAAAGTACAGAGAAGAGCCGCTCGATTCGTGACCGCTTGCTACAGTCCTTATGAAAGCGTCACAGAACTGATTAGTAGATTAGGTTGGGAGTCTCTGGTAGATAGACGACACACGTTTCGTTTAAACTTATTGGAAAACATGCGTACTATAACTTTCACTCATGAGTGTAGTGAAATACTTCTTCCACCAACCTATTTGAGTCGGAAGGACAGGAAAGATAAAATTAGAGAAATAAGGTGCCGGACTGATTCTTATATGAATTCTTTTTTCCCTCGTACCATTAGGGATTGGAATGCACAGCAAAGAGATTAGCTTTGGTGCTGAGCACCCTCTGCCACCCACAATTTTGTGAATTGCAGAGTATATATGTAGATGTAGATGTAGATATCTCTATTGCAACAATGTATTCAACGTTACAGGTTAGAAAGAACCAAACGTACTTCATTGCAGCCCTTATCATTATTCACCAACTCAGATAGATTGGACACGTTCAACGCTTGAGCAACATTTTATTTTTATTTTTTACTGAGCGTGTTGGGTGAGCGGCTAACGCTCTGGCCTCGAATTCGGGAAGACGCCGGTTCGAATCTCCGTCCGGGCATCCAGATTTGGGTTTTCCATGGTTTCCCCAAATCACTCCAGGCGAATGCAGGGGTGCTTCCTGCAAAAGGGCATGGCCGAATTCCTTCCAGTTCCCTGTCGCCAGTTCAACCCCACCTCTAATGATTTCGACGTCGACGAGGCGTAAAGCCATAAGTAAAAAAAAAAAAAAAAAAGTATATAAATTTTGTATAGTGACATCAGCACTGGAAAAAGATATCCGCGTACTCGCTGAAGAGTTACAAAGACCAGTTCAAGAAGACCATGAAGAGCACAAATATTGACTTGAACATCTGGAACTACCTTGCAAAAGACCGCGTTGTCTGGCACATATGACCTCCGCGGCTGTCGCATTGCTTGAAAAGGTACGACGAAGACGGGCAAAAGATAAACCCAACAATATGCTCCAGCTTTAATTGGGCTCAACGTGTACGGGCGATTGTTTTACGCCAGGGTCGGCCTGATCAGCCATACGACTGCGAGTATTGGCCCACGACGACGCATGTGTCCCTTCGAGTACTAGTGACAGGTCCATACAGTAGGAACACTTCACACAGTAGCCCGCGTCACGTGCCGTCGTCACGTAGCGTAGCACGGGAGGGCGTGTCTGATGCCGAGGCGGGAGCTTTCATCGCCCACTCGGCGGCTGTCAGCCGCTTTGTGAAACCCTACACTGAGGACCCGGACCTGTCTCCTCGCGACACCACCGCTCCCGATCACTCTCCGCCGTCCATACGCGATACTACGCAGCCAGTACTGCGAAATTAACATTTTGTAACATCAGCTGAAATACTATTCCCAGTTCCGTCGAGGCCGTTGCCACATTTTTCTGCGAATTCTTTGACTACCGTTTACCTTTCCTAGGATTTTTTTTGTAGTCTAAGAAGCGTTTTTAAAAAAGATTGGTATCCAACCCCGACTCTTCTCGAAGGATTTCGCTTCGTTATTAGAGGCTGGATGGGGCTGGGTACAAGGAAAGGGAAGGAATTCGACCATGGTATTTTGAAGTGCCTGGAGTGATTTGGGGAAACCATGGAAAACCCAAATCTGGATGCCCGGACGTGTATTCGAACCGGCGTCCTCCCGAATGCGAGGCCAGAGCGTTAACTCTACTCGTACCATTAGGGATTGGAATGCACAACAAAGAGATTAGCTTTGGTGCTGAGCACCCTCTGCCACCCACAATTTTGTGAATTGCAGAGTATATATGTAGATATAGATGAAGGAGGTATAGAAAACCTGGTATATATATAGGTAGGGTTGTTAGTTCCTTTAAACTAACTCGGAAATCCTACCGGGTGAAGAGGACCTACAGTTTAAAGTGGAATACGAACAATGGAAGCTTTATCGTGTGCTTCACATTACACAGTGAGCTGTGTTAGAGGTGAAAGTACATGTATTCGAACCGGGTACCTTTCGATCTCGAGTCAGACGTCTTCACCACTAAGCGACCAGGCAGTATTTGCCCGCTGCTTCCCGCGCTTTGTTCTTGGTGTGGGTAGACATACTTTACCCTATTTTCTAGTAACAAATATAAATGGAGTGACAAAAACAATCATAATTCCGTGTAGTTGGACTCAGATAAGATCTACTTCAAGATGTCAAATATAAACGTTTTCTTATTACAACGAAAGTGCAAAAAATGATAAAAAGACAATCTATCGCGCCAATCCATTCAGAGCGAGTAACCTTCACTGTGAAGTATGGTGTAACGCTCAAACGTCTCTTTGCTTCGTAAAATGTTAAAAAATAAAATAGAAAAATATTTATTTTATGTATAATAATTATAAAGTGCAATGTATTAAATATATAATAAATGTATATTGGTGATACAAAATGCTAATCAGATGTTTTTGAAGAATTTCTAATAGGAAGGAGAAAATGTTGCGGCTTGTCATGGAAGATTACAAAATAAGAATGGAAGGAAGAAGGATTGAATGAAGGAAGTTGACTGAGGAGAACGGTACGAGATGAGAGGAGAAAGGGTACTGGTAGGGAGACACCGGAATATGAATGGAACTGGAATTACGGAAAATATTTACTGCTGCGTCCATAGAGGACACTATTGATACTGAAGTTGTGGTACATTAATTTTTATAGTGTGAAAAAGTGATGTATAGAGAATAGTAATATATAAAGTGTTGCAGAAAGTTTTCACGGTGTTGCTTTTTTTTATTAAAAAAAGGAAGAGATTATAAAAGAATTTCAGGTAGAGTATAATGGTTTATTTCAGATGGTAAGAAGAAAGATAATGAATTATAACCAGAACGGCGGGTGTTGAAATCCGTCTTAGTAAAAAGAGCAAAAAATGTTTTTCCTTCCTGGTGGAAAGTCTTAAGCTCTACGGCGAGGTAAAGGACAATATTGTAAAATTATTTAAAATAATCGTTGAATGATCAGAGATGGGATTTGAATATTTATTATAAAAAGTTTTATTGTATGTAAAAGATTTCCATATGCCAGGGATACACCGAGAGGGTAGGTTATAATGTGTAGACACAACAATAAACTCCCGTGAATACAGAATTTATTTTGCTAAGAATAAAGAGCAGGTTTTACGCTGAGATTTTTTTTTTTTTTTTTTTTTTTTTTTTTTTTTTTTTTTTTTTTTTGTAAATTTTGTTTGCACCGTCAACAAACTGAATTAGTAGTATTACCATAGGCCATAATATTTCGGATGCCTTGATTTCAGGACTTTTAGTTTTACTGTATCGAGGCTGCATTTCAACTTAACAGGCAAACAAATTCAACGCTTGTTGATGCAAATAGCTAGCGAGCTACCATTACTCACGGATAGGACTGCGCCACGATAAATAGTGCCAACGAAAATTACTATTGCAATGAAATCCTCTCGGGTGTCCAGCAGGATGGTGTTGTATAAACACGACGTTTCGGCAGCTAGCTCTGCTGTCTTCATCAGAAGAGACCTGACACCTGATGAAGACAGCAGAGCTAGCTGCCGAAACGTCGTGTTTATACAACACCTTCCGGCTGGACACCCGAGAGGACTACAATGCATCAGTACGCCGGGAAAGTCTACACTCGAAAATTACTATTGCTAATCCAGTTTATGGATGGTTCGTAGGAAAAATAAAACATGTTTACGGAGTAATGTCTGTTTTATATTAGTACCAAAATAAAGTGCACAAAACATATTTATATTTGTCTTAAATTAAACCCACAATTTAGTTACACATTTCGAAGTGCATCTATGAAGTAGCGGCTTGATAACGCAGGATTCTATGATAACCGTGGTGCCACAGTTTGATTGATTGATGGATTCTCATGTGTGAGTGGAGACTTTCCTGGCGTATTGATGAAATGAAGTCCTCGACTGATGCAGTGACAGCAGTCAGCTTACAACACCTACAAGATACCTGATGAAACGTCGTGTTTACACAACACCATTCGGCTGGACACCCGAGAGGACATCATTTCATGGATTCTCATGTAAATCGACAAGAGAAATAAAAGTGAGGAATAAATTTTTGTTGATATCTCGCCAAGTTATAGAGATATATTATCTCAAAAATGAGTTGGTTGAAATGCATCCTGGACAAAAGAAAAAGAGAGAAAATTTGCTGAAGGCATAAGGAACTACACGTTGGACATGCAAAATCGATGTTTTATTTTCTTCCTAGGTTGAAATGCGGCCTGGCCAAGAAAAAAAACATTGCCAAAAGTAGTCAAGGCTAATTATTGACCTTCGATATTTCGAGAATTAAATGAGACATCAAAAATTGTATTATTCACTTTCGACTTGTCGAGTTGCATACGAATACATCAACAAATCGTGGCGGTTATCATAAAGCTACCGTGATGTCGATCAAAACAATTTAATATACATATTAAATACAAAGTTACATACCGGAAATTAAATATCTATTACGCTTATTGAAGTGTTACTCTGTTATGTTGGGGTTTCATTAAGATATACCGTTTTTAATTTACCACAATTTACAAGACCTACTAAGTAACAATATAAACACGATCCAGAGATTAGGTAAGATTTCTTCAAGTACATATAAATATTAATTATGTTTGTTACGTTTCATTTAGGTATTCCCTTTATTTAATGAATTCCAAAAATCTGAATACCTAAATAATCAATATCAAAAATAATGGAAGAGATAGAAGTCTGATATTTTGTCGGCGTTTCGTGGAAGGAGTGCTCATCTCAAACACGGAGTTATCTGTGGCCAGATTTGTTCCGTCTAGAAATTACTTCATTTAATTGCTCCGTACCTCTGTTCATACAAGTCATTAGCTGTTTCCGCAGATTTTGATTCGGACCGTTAGCTCTAAAAATTTGAAAACACCATCCAAACTGATGCGGTACTTTTTAAGTGATACCTTTTCATACCTCTCAGACCCACGCAGCTTGCTTACGGAGTTTTAATGGTATAGCTTCGCTGGCAGACTAGTAGCAGCCAGAGATGTTAATACAAAATCGTACTGATCATGGTGGATGAGCGGTTAACGATCTGGCCTAGCATTAGAGAGGACGCCGGTTCGAATCCCCGTCCGGGCACTGAAATCTGTGTTTCCATGGCTTCTCCAAATCACTCCAGGCGAATGGCAGGATGCTTCCTTCAAAAAGGCCATGGCCGAATTCCTTCCCGTTCTTTGTCCCCTGTCCCCTCCCGCCTCTAATGACCTTAGCCGTCGACGAGGCGTAAAGCAATAAGTAAATGTAAAGTAAAAAACGTGGAATAACGTGGGTGATTTTCTTATTACACTGAATTCAATGTGAAAATTTAAGTTATCAAAAGGGTTTACTTCAATTATGTCTGCGTTCCGCCGGTTCCACTTCCATTTTCTATCACGTACTTTAACAATTTTCATTGAAAATGAGTGATAATTTTTCTAAATTTACTTTTATCGATCAAATGTTCTTAAATTGTCCGACATGGTGCATTTCATACGAGCTGATTTTATTTTGCCTCAGTTATAGCGACTAGTGAGCGGAAGTTCCGTCCCTAAGGCCACTCGGCTTGCAGTGAATCGCTGTCTCCTTAGGGGGCGTCGATAAATTACCTGAGGTGAAATAGGGGGGGGGGTCAGGCTAAATCTCACCAAGGGGGAGGGGGGTCAACGGAACTCTCACGTGAGGTCTCAAAAAGTTGCGAGGGCGATTTCCAGGGGAGGATCTCTCGGACCAGATCTCACCAGAGGGAGGGGGAGTGGAAGATCGGACCAGATCTCACGAAATCTCACCAGAAAAGGGGGGGGGGTCCGAAAAAACACCTCACGTAATTTATGGATGCCCCCTTACCCGCCAAATCGTAGCCCTTGCACGCGAAGAGAGGGGGCGGGAGAGATTCAGACTTGTATGCCTGATCCTTTGAAGTTTTCTGTGTCAATTGCCTTTTACGTCGTTATCCTCCTTTCAGAAATCTTTGAGTACTGACCGCTTCAAACTGAACAGCTTTCATGCCGCTTGTAATTCTGGGTTTCCACCCAGTACCAAAGTTGGAAGACGTACGTGATTAACATCAAAAATTTTCTAGCTGATTTCTGTGATTTAGCCGGTTAAAGTTTAGGTCAATAAATTTTCATGTGAACTTACTCATTTAAATGTGATCGCTGGGGTTTTCATACAACTGATTATTTATTGCGTCCATTTATTTTTGTTCTTAAGAAGAGAATAGATGAGTAAATACGATGCTACACTATTAACTTATTTAGTTCATTTTCCTTCGTGTTTTTATCGACTGAAATGAACGAAAGTACTGGGGTTCTTGTGGTTACATGGTACCTTTTGTTGCAACCACCAAGAGTGATCTGTGAGCGGTAACGCTCTGGCCTTGCATTCGGGAGGACACTGTTTCGAATCCCCGTCTGGTCATCTAGATTTTGTTTTTCCATGGTTTCCAAAAATCACTCCAGGCAAATGCTGGGATGGTCCCTTCAAAAATCCATGGCCGAATTCCTTTCCGCTCGTTTACCCCAGGCCTTTCCCGGCACTAACGATATCGTCATCGACGGGACGTAATGTCATATGCTTAAGGAAAATGTTTCTCGCTTTGATGTGGATTGTGACGATTTACAGTTAGGTTTGATGAGTTTATGTTGTCATTACACGCAAGTAAATGTCAGATTGTGTTTTGTTTGGGAGCTAAGCAGAATGCTTGTAGCTGAGATTAGTATCGAGCTAGAAGGTTTACCATAAATTATTGTGCGCAATGAATATTTAGTGTGCTTGTTCAGCTTTCATTACGGTCTAAGTTAATTCCGTCGAATGAAGGAGAGAATGTGTTAAGTACCAACTCAACGAGTTGTGTTTCATAACACCTTCAAGGTGTTAAAAAATAAATGGAAGAATACAAGGCGACGTTAATGTGAAAGTATAATTTGGTAAAAAGGAAACATACACAGACTTTTCGCCGAGAGGAAATTGATTCATCACACCTTTAATAGCCACCTGGAACAGAAACACACTAGTATTAAAGTAATACTGGCGAGCCTTCATTTTACAAATACTTCCCTGTCTAGAACACTGCTCACGTGCACCACATACCTCTTAAATGAGCAACATTCTAATTCCTGCACGAACGTATAATCGATGGCCTGAAATTATGTATGTTAAACACTGGACTGGACAATCTTTCTAGCTGACACACGTGTCCTTTAATTCCGGGTAATTGAAGCGTTTTTCTCCGCTCAGTGGACACACCATTTAAAAGGAATATATAGTTTCGATTTGATTTATCACGTGTAATTTGATAAAATTAGGAGAGCCCAAGTCCGTTCGGAGCCTCACAATTTCGAAACAATTACCACGCTCGAGGGAGAATAAATCAAAGAGCGTCGGGGCCCTGTGCGGCCATTACTGTTTGTCAGTCCCGGGTGAACGCAACAGGTGTGTGGCCCGCCTGCTGAGTACAACTGCTAACGACGTGTGTATTCTCTCGCCCCCCTGGCTACTGCTTCCAACTGGATCAAAGAGGTTAAGCGCCTACAGTCACAAAGTTTCAGACGTTAATTAAACTGATGTACTGTTATGCATTTTCAAGTAGTTTACGTCGAGTAAAAGAAATGTTTACGCTGTGGAGCTAACTACTGCATTACGTTAGAATGGCTCGTTGAAGACATGAAATGTCTTGGCATAACATCTGATCAGAAACTCAGCTGGGCAGGACAGAAAAATCCTTGTTGGAGAGAGTGAGAAAACTAAGGGAATTGGGTTACAAAACTTTGGTCAGACCACTGCTTGAACATAGTAGTGTAGTATGGAACACACTTTTTGGGTGTCAAATACAGGAGTTGGAGTGGGTGCAAACAAGAATTGCTAGATTTTTTTATTCTTTTTTTACTCCTCGTCGACGGCTAAGGTCTTTACAGGCGGGATGGAATTGGGGACAAGGAACAGGAAGGAATTCGTCCATGGCCTTTTTGAAGGAAGCATCCCGGCATTCGCCTGGAGTGATTTGGGGAAACCCTGAAAAACCCAAATCTTGGTGCCCGGGCGGTATTCTAACCCGCGTTCTCCCGAATGCGAGGCCAGAACTTTAACCGTTCACCCACCACGCTCGGTTTGCTAGATTCGTCTCTAAAAAATTATTGCATAACCCAATCTGTAACTAATATAATAAAGGAACTCTAATAGTATTCATTGTAAGACAGGAACAGGGCGAAGAGAGTCATGGGAGTGTACAAGGAATATATTGGTTAGGAGGAGTGGAAAGATATTGGTGGAAGAATTAGGAGAGTTGCATGGAATGGGAAAGTTGACCATGACCACAAACTGGCACTTGATTTCAGGCATGAGGGTGTGGAAAGATTTTATTTCATAGGTAAGGCGGTCAGGGACTGGAATAAATTACCAAGAGAAATGGTGAATAATTTACCAAAAACACTAACAGAATTTAAAGTTGAAATTAGTACAGGGCAAAAATAGGTGCGAAAAGGAAAGAGGAAAATCGGCGTGTAGGTAAATTGCCACCGGAGCAGGTGTTCCATGGCAATTAAACTAAATTAAGTTAGAGTGATCAGTGTGGTTCTCATTAAACTGTATCCGGACGAATCATGGCTGTAAGGTGCTTCGCTGTTGCATTGGGGAATGTGAGAGTCGACAGCTTTTTTAACGCGTCTTACAGAGTCTTGCAAGGAACAACTTAAGATTTCATGCATAATTCTGAAAGAGCAATCGAATAGATTAGAGAGACTTGGAATTAAACTTTAAATCTGCTACTAGTTCTTATTTGTGCTCGGTTTTTTATTTTATTTTTTTTCCTATGTGAACTGTGCGAAAATTTCGGCAGTCTTATTCGATGAATATCGAGGTTTGTGGTCCGTAGTAGGATTATAAAAGAACCGGCTCTTTTGTAGCAATTATCAACTGATACAGATATGTAGCAATAAACTTACTACGTCTTACGTAACATTTCCCTAAACGAAACAAAAATGACGGAAAGGCTCCTTGCTGTACAAAACACACACAGCTTGTCAATACCTCTGTAATATGTGGTGCTGCAATCTAGCGGGAATGCGATCACTCCTTATCGATGCTAGTGATGCCTGGCGGCTTAACTCTGAACTATCTCATACCTGTCATCATGATTATTCATATTTTTGCCATTTACGAGTTGAATTTCAAATAATTATTTTCTTAGTTAATGATATTGAAATGATACCTCATTTATTTATTTTTGTTAAGTATGAAGGGATAAAGATGGAACGGCTCAAGAAGACACATTTTAGGAATAATGTATATGATTTTTGTTTCTGTTGTTATTCAGAAGCTAAATAAAATAATAAATAAGTCTGGCTTCGAGATCCACAGTCACAGATTGGTTTTGATTGTCTTAGTCACTCATATAACCTGTACGCACACATAGAATGACCAGCGTGAATTCTATTGAGGTGTTTCCAGAATTCAGGACTGAGTTTAAACCACAATGCATTGTGATGACAGACCTGAGGAGCGTTTCACATCAACTGGCATTAATGTCAACGTAGGTAGCAGTAAGTATTTGAATCAATACAGTTGAGGATTTATGTAGTTTAGACGATTTGTTGTTGGGTGAGTAGTGTCATATTGAATGAGCAGTACAGGGTTCTTCATAACTTTACTGCTTCATGAGAGCCTTCTCTATATGCATAGTTGGCGGAGATTTATGGGATCGATAATAGCAGAATAAACTTGATGAGCTCCATAATAATAGAACAAACTGTAGAATGGATAGAACATGGAACTTGTTTGTAGTTGCCCGAGTTTGCAGTGGACAGGTGGACATACAAACTGCACAGTGTAAAAAAAAAAAAAAAAAAAAAGATGCAATATGTCAAAATGTGGAATGTAATTATTACATAAAGTACACCTATTTGCTATCGAACTGTCGAAGCAGATAGTGATGTAATAATAATTCATCTCATTTAAGCGAAATCCATGGTAAGTAAACTGAACACACAAAAGTAAAGCAAAACCTATATATAAAAGCATCTGTTGATATAAATATTTAAAAAATTAAATGGACGTAAATATTAATACAAGGTTATTATAAACGTTTCTCTGGGTTTAGTGAATTTATTACACGTGAAGTATTAAACATATGGTTAAGATTATTTCACGTATGGGGAGAGAATGTCTCAAAGGTTTGTTCTATATCGCACGCCATTCAGTAGTTCCATAGCTTGTTGTGCCGTTCTTAGTTTTCCTTTCGTAAATTCGCTCAGTTTCCAGGTCTCACAGCGTAAGTCAACACAGGGAGAATGCTCTGGTCGTAAAATATTTTCGTAAGATTCGTGAGCATATTAGAATCGAGGATAATGGAATGCCTCCCAAACCTTACCATTGCAGCTTGATGCGATGGAAAACTTCTGGTCTTCTGCCTCCTCTCATATTTACAAGCTGGCAAAGATAAATATAAACACTGAAATTTTCTAAATATATATTGTGGCTCATTTGTTAGACATAACATTTTTAAAAAGATTCAAACTCAGGTAAATTGCTTTACAGTTTGAGACGAGATCGGTAACTGAGGTTTGGAGTTCGTCAATATCATTAGCCACAAACGCAATTTTATCAGCGAATCTCGAGTTGTCAAGTCTTTTGTCACTGATTCTAATTCTTTTTTCTGCCCATTCTGGCTTTGACATTGGAATACAGCTGAAAGTAATTCGGAGGGATGGGTTCAGCTTGCTTAACACCTCGCACAACATTGTAAGTATGAGAGGTTTTCAGTAATTCCCTCAGATCACTGACATGCTTGGTGTGTGTGTGCCCTTGGTGCGTCTGTTTTTGCGCCGGCCTCCACTGTGTCTTTGCACCTACGTGACCGCCACCAGCGAGTCGTACCGTGTGGTTACAGCCGCAGATGTTAAGTGTTTCTCGCAATGTAACGGCCGTAAAATTGTAGTAGCACCGGCGACTTTTTAATGCGGGCTCCCTTCAAATTGCAGGGGCGGCCGTGTGTTTTGTTCTGTAACTGGCAGCTGTATTGACCGAACCGAAGACTCCGTCCATAACCGCATTAGTCGCGCTGTATTCCCTTCAACATTTTCCAGGCGATTTACATTTTACTTGTGTTATTTACGTGTTTGCCACACACGTAGCGGTGGATTGTTCTGACTGTGCATAATGACTGCCTCCCTCGAGTGGAATGAGGTCTTTTACATCGCTAAATTCCTAAAACTGAACGTAGATCTTCTTTTCTTTTCTTACATTCAAGACACACACAGGTCAGTGTCTCCTAATTTATTTCTTTATTTGTTACTCTTGTTACATAGATCCCTGCTAAGGAAGGACCTCTGGGATCTCAAACATGTCATGGTTAAAATATATACATGCAATATTAGTAATAATAATAATAATAATAATGAAAAAGTTATTGTAAGTTACAGAAAAAGATAAAAATAAAATTAAAATAAACATTAATTTTTACAACTGAATTTTGTAAAAGGTCATTTTATATACGCTTAATTTTTTGTTCACGGTCATGCTAGTTTCGTCAGCAAATAAAACGCTTTTCGGATAAGTTCCCACGAATATAATTGATGTATAATAAAAACAGTAGGGGTCCTAGGACCGATGTTGTATTTTCTCCCAGTCTTATGGAGCATCATTACTGATTTTAGAATAAAAAGGGAGACTTTTGCATTCGACTTTCCATGTATGAATTAATCAATTCACCTGCCGTTCCACAAATACCACAGCATTTCATTTTTTTTCAAAATTAATTCAAGATTATCGCAGTCAAATGCTTTTGTAAGATAACAAAATATTCCTTCAGGGCACAATTTATTGTTCAGTTCCTCAAATATGTTATTCAAAAACGAATATATAGTCTTTTATACGTATAAACCTTTTTGTGATCCAAAGTGTGAAGTACTGATAATGTTACAGCCTGTAACATGTTTTATTACTGTGCGAACATGACATTTTCAAAACTCTTTGAGAATCCTGGAAATAAAGAAACGTGATGGTAGTCCACAACCCGAAGGTTGGTTAGATCCTCCCCAAGGAGGCATACTGAGCCGTTGTGTCAGAGGTAGGATGGCCAAATGCTTTCCTCTGAGACCTACAGTTTAACGTGGAATCCGAACCACGGAACGGCATGGCGTAGTTCATATGATCAAACAAAACTCTTACAAATTCCTGCATCCACTGTACGAGTATAACATTTTAAGTCTAAGAGCATCTTTTGAATTCTCACAGCAACACAGCTATGAAAATGGAAGTGAACTATTAAAAGTGAACTGTATGTTGAACACTCTTCAAACTTGTTAACCAAATGAATAATAATGTTGTGAACTGATAAATGGAAAGAGTAAGCTGCGCAAGCCGACCAGTACACGTGAGTAGATATACGCTACCTCATAACAAAATGGCTCAACAGACGATCCTCTCTAGGTCCCTAGTACGCTTCGGTCCAATCATCCTCCAATTAGATTTAGGTGTAGGTTTAGTTGTTAGGTAAAAAAAAAAAAACCACCACACACAACAAACAAAAAAAACAACAACAACAACATAGTTCACATGTACATACTTGAGCCCAGTATACCATAAATTATGATAAAAACAGTAAGGCTAATTTCAAAAGTAAATTCAGACATTAACAATAGGAAAACCTTATGGTGCTACAGAAAATATGCAGCTGTTAACTGCGAAATTCATGGATGGATGGATTTAAAATAAAGAAAAACTAACAATATTATATTATTATTCTTAGTTAATTTATTTTTGTTATAATATCTTTAATTTACTGCATCGCTTATCCCGCTAAGGTGCGCGTGAAACCATTAATTTGCATTGTCTTTCTTATTCTTCTTGTCTTCCCAAAATCTCCTCATCGTTTCGCTGTGGGCTTGACGTCGCTCCTGTGTCCATGCATTTCCAAGTTTCAGATTTTTTGCTTTTGGCATCTTGGATGTAAATTTATGTGAAGCCATTATTTATCTATATATACTCCGTACAGATGTTAATGGGTCTAGGCCGACTTCTGCCAGATCCTTCTGGGTTTCTAAAAGCCAACGTGCTTTGGTTTGTTCTGGTTGGTGATGTGGAAGATTTTCTTGGTAAGTCGCAAGTCACTCATTCGTGATATATGTCCATTGAATTTCATTCCTATTTTCCGTACGAATGAAGTGAATATCTTTAATTCAATTAGAAATAAATTTCGTTTTTATTAATGTTGATTGGTGCGAGATGTATACTGTCAGGAAAATGGAAGTACTTTTTTTTATTTTGCTGGTACCATGTCAGTGTAGTATGGTTCCTGTAAAGTCACAGTGTCATTTTCACCTATTTAATTAACGTTTAAATAATTATTTTCTTTAATAGACCTTGAATTGTTGTTTGTTATATCTTAGCTATTTAATTTACTGGCGTACATAACATCCAAAAAAATTTCTAACGTATTTAATATTGAACAGCATGGCTGAAAACGAATGCGTCAATTATAGAATGAACATGTATCACCACGCTACTTTCAAAATGCTCCACACGTGTCACAGATATTTAATACTATGTAGTTAGAAATCTTTGGTGTCTTTGCAGAACTGTAATCATTGCGTTTAAATAAATAATGATATTCATTCACTGGGAGAAGAATTCTAAAGTTAACTACTTCGTTATTCAAGATTTTTTAGAGCAAATGATATACTATTCGAGTTTAATTCCATGATGGTAACTTATTTTTTTAATTTAAGTTAAAATATAACTTAATCTAATACAAATACAACGCCGAAAAAAGCGACTATACTCAGATTAGTATTGTGCCCACTTCGTGACAAAATTCTGTGCAGTAGATTTCATTGGTACATCAGATGTTGCGTGTTTTTGTGCAATATCGATTTGCTTTAATCGACCAAAGTAAAGAACCGATAATATTATCGGCGTAATTGATACATTAATTACATACCCATTGCCCACTTTACGTTACCTTATGAATTGAGAATAGTGTTCGGACAGTTCCATTTATCAGGCGATTATCTGAAAACAATAATCGATTTCTTTCTCTTATAACAGCCAGGTCGTTGAATGGCACAATGTTATTTGTAACTTAATTATCATAAAAAGTAAACTCGGTGGATTATCCGATTCGAGTGTCGTGATACAGGAGAATGGCGTCATTCTGTCTAGTAGGACATTCAGTTCCTTTCCTCCATGTGTCTAACACAAGTATTTTTGTATCTATGTAGATGATTGTGCCAACTGTTGCTTAGCCAGTGTGTTGCTTTCTTGTAAGAAGGTGAAACCCGTTAGTGTATTTTTTTTTTTTTTACTTACGTCTTTACGCCTCGTCGACGTTATTAGAGGCGGAAAAGGACTGGGGCAAGAAACGGGAAGGAAGCATCCCGGCATTCGCCAGAAGTGATTTGGGGAAACAATGGAAAACCAAAATCTGGATGCCCGGACGGGGATCGAAACCGCTGTCCTCCCGAATGCGAGGCCAGAATTTCAACCACTCACCCATCACGCTCTCCCCTAGGACTCCAAGTGTGCCTCCCAGATTAACCTCCCCACGTGACCAACGAATCACCACCAACCGAGTCGTGTGCCCTCAGTCTGTGCCGAGAGGTTTGGGAATTAACGCAGGAGTGTGTTACTCCAGACGAGTGCCGGGATGGTTTCTTCAGAAGGCCCTGGCCGAATTCCTTCCAATTCCTTGACCTCATCTCTTTCCCACGTTTAATTACCTCGACCTGGTCGAGACGTAAGACCATAAGCAATTTAAAAAATCAGATATTTTCCCTACAACTGTTTTAGGCATGCAAGATTTGTAACATCTGTTTCGATCACATAGTTGGTATGTCATATTCCTTCACCTCCACTCTTCAAAACAAACCTAGTCACTTAATATTTCTCAGTTCCAATTGCAACGGGACGTCATTTAGTTTAATATTTTAATCACGTTAAAATCACGTTTGTTAACTTTCACAGCGGCTCAGACGTTGAGCCAGCACGTCCTGTTTGTTCAACTTAGAACTTGCCGATTGACAGTCCAAAATACAAGCTAGACGTGCACTGCTAAGCATGCAAGCCAATACTTTACTAGCAAGCCGGAATACATGGATCCCGCTCACTTCTTCACTGCCGAGCGACAATTTATCAGTTAGACCTAGTCCTGCGCCAACCTCGCCATTCTCTGTGAGTTGAATTCAGTAGGGCCAAGTCTCCTCCCTCTGTTTAGTAGCTCGAGTTACGGAATACCTCACGTTTATTGTACATTATCAGCTGTAGTTTGGGATTAAACGAGGTTTCCTCAACTGATTGTTTAATTTCAAGTGATCCTTAACTATCCGCTCCCTCTCCTACAAGTCTCCAAGATGCATACTCAAGCCTCGATGCTCGTATTTATTCAATGGTTAGAGAAGCATAGAAGAGAAGAAGAGGACCGGTCAGACGAGCTCAAGGGCAGAAGATACGTGAAGATAGTCTACGCATATCATAGGGTATCGTTGGGAAACATCATAAAAACCACGGGTCAGCCACTCATACACAACCATTCAGTTACACAATGAAAGGTGCTAAATGTTCGCAGAATTTCTACTTATTTTATAACTTGCTGAATAGTAAACACAAAAATCTTCACTATAAATTTTCTCGTTGTTCAAATTACCTGAAAATTAATACATCAAGACTTCAATACCCGTTAAGGCATTTTCCCCAGCACGGCCATTCTATCCTTCTTACTTGATTGCCTATCCTGCTAGTCCTCTAAATGGACTTCTGAATTATTAATCACTATCGCTCGCTCGACGAAAATGACTTATACTCGCCACTCTTAGGAATTGTTCATAAAATTCATGGCTCCATTTTGGGCCACTTTGAACCCCTCTTCACCTCACTTGGCTTTTGTCTCCAAAGCACCTCCACCCTTACCCGTATGGCTAATATATTTTTACCCTATTAATTCCAGAAGACATGTCATACTGTTTTCTCTTGTTGCGTTATGTACTTTTCTGAAATTATAAATAATCTGAATGAAATGTTGTCACTAAACACTCATTCAAATGATCAATTACTGGGGAAAACCTGTTTGCCCGGTACTGTCAGGGATCCTTTTCTTCTTGAGGTGTTACTAAAAATATTCTCCGTATCTCATTCATCATTGCTCATTAATCCATAAAATAGAACAAACTATACCATCTAAGAAACAAAAAAAAAAGAACCCCAAAAAAAACCGAAGACTAGTTGCACTTTTTGTCTTCTATTGCTGTAGTTTTTTCATCCTCCATTCCACATTACCCAGGAATGATTATTTGATCTTATTAAAAGATTTATATAACTTATTGGATAGTGAAAACTCGTTGGAAAAACATGTGTAAGGATCCATCCATAAATTACGTGTCATGGACTTCATGATGTTTCGTGCCTCCCTCTCCTTGTTACAGGAGGTATCACCTGTGTGACCCCTCCCCTGATGTGACGTCACATACAGGGTGTCCAGGAATGAAAGGATAATCCTGCAGCCACAGATAACTCACATCATTTCCTACTATATGACAAAATTTTATTTTACTTAAAGTCTCACCATTTTCGAGATACTGATTTTTTCGATACATGTGACTTGGTCAGTTTATTTTATGCCATTTCTAAAAATTAAAACTTTTTGAACCCTACAATTTTTAAAAAATTTACTCAAAGATATTTGAGTCATCTAAAACATTCTTCTTTTTTATGAAAATGTCAAAAAACCTTACAAAAAATCTTAAATGGTATAATTATTTTACACTTATTTTAAAATGATTGTTTTATGGTAGATCAATCTGACAAAGAGATCATTGTGCATTTTAAACACGTAGTAAAAAATGATGGTAATTGTTTAAAAAAATAGATTTTTTAAAGTTTTTTGTTTAACTTTTAAGAAAAAAAAACATTGTTTTAGACGATTCAAACATCCTTCAGTAAATAAAAAAAAACTGTGTTCAAAAAGTCTTAATGTATACAAATAGCATGGAATAAACTGATCAAAATCACATGGTTTTTTTTTTTTTTTTTTTAAATCTGTATTTCGAAAATGGTGAGACTTTTACTAAAATAAAATTTTATCATATACGTAGTAGGAAATGATGCAGGATTATCCTTTCATTTCTGGACACCCTGTATGTGACGTCACACCAGGGGAGGGGGTTACACAGGTGTTACCTCCTGTGACAAGGAGAGGGAGACTCCAAACATCATGAAGTCCATGTGACGTAATTTGTGGATGTCCCCTAACACGTACATAGGCTTTTAGCGGAGAAGCTGTGCCTGTGTTGATGTTACCAGCAGTAGCTAAGGCGCTCGTGTCCGGAGCGAGGTCGACCGCTGGAGCCAGCCGGAGGGGCCGTGTCCTGCTGGACGGACAACCCGACATTTCCCCATCAAAGCTTTGCTCGCAGAGACAATTGCCTCCAGGTGCGCGGGACCAGTCATTATGGCGGCACGTGCTACCGGCAGGTCAATTAGCCGCGCGCTCGTGTGGGCGGAACATCCGGTCCGCACAGCATCAAGGACGCCTCCACAGATCTCAATCTGCCCGCCCACTAGAGCTCCACCACAGGAAACATTACTCGCCTTCAGACGTGACGCGGGTACCAAAGGCAATACACCTTATCCAGTTTCCGCTACTGCGTTTACTCTGATCTCTTTTTTTTTTTTGGGCATAAGTCCCTCTACTCTCATTCTCAGTTAATATCTTCATCTCACGCTAGTCAACGGCGGCACTGCCTACCCTTTTCTCGAAGAGATTCCGGCAATTTTTGTACGTCAGTGTATTAGATTGTATTGATGCTTGTGAGGAAACATAGCCCCTCACACCTAAAATTTATTGTTTTAGTATTCATTTTTTTCCATTTGGTGTTTATGTTCTTATGTAACATTGTGCTGTTGATTTAAGTTTAATGATAAACATTGCAAATGATTGTATTTAGGATATCGAAACAGTTTGTACGTAATTATCTTTGAAGTAATCTGTGAGCAGAGTGAGAATATTCTTTGGTGAGTCCAGAGATAAAAATGATGGCGAGCGGAGGCATGAATTGGTATTCCTCGCTCGAACAGTAATTGTATTATTAATCGAGATAATAAGAGAGAATATTGAGTTTTTAATGATTTGTTGAAAGTGCAATTTGTGAAGCAAATGATGGGTGAAATATATAGAAAAGTGAAATGAATTTCTCTTTAGTTTATTGTATGTTGTTTGAATCAGACCAATTAAGTAGCAGAAACTGCAAGATAACATTCCATGGATTCTGTGGTGAGCAATATCCACCCGAGGCAAATCCAGGAAGCGTAAAAAGATCAGTTTCTTACATGCTACAAGCCTCAAATTCTGTTACATATAGATATCAGCAATCTTAGCAAACATACTAAATTTTATTTCGTTACTGTTCATAGTTCGCATATTATTTATTAATAAAGGAATTTGAGTGATTTTGTCACTCACTCACTCACTCATTGATGATCATCAAAACTCTAAAGTACTTCCCGCAGTCGTAGAAAGCTGACATTTGGTAGTGCTAGGTCCTCCTTACAAATTACTATCAATTACCCGAAGGTAGATAGCACGCCAAACTCAACACATGGCCCAAGCGTTGTCTCTCGCGATAGTGCTATTACCTAGCATATTATTACTGCTCTCAAATTACACACTTCTGCGCAACGGATGTTAATGTTAAATCAAATCCACCAATATTTTCATTCATCTGCACAATTTATTGAACACTTTAAATACTCATATAACACAATACATAGTCGTCACTGTACAATTAATACGTTCCCTCGTGGTCTCTCTGCGCCATCTTAATACGCTTCCTTCTTTCTCGACCAACCGTACAGTAGTGCCAACTATATAAAATTACATTACTACAAAAGACTTAAAATTACCCAAATATCTATACACACTACTTACGCTGTGAAAGTCTATTATTTGTTAATCTATTTACAATTTCAGCAATGATTTGTGAGTGGGACCTCACAGTAGACTGATAACTTTTTACGCACGTATTATAAGAAAAGTCGGAAAATCGTATAAAGTATTTGCGTATATTTACCCATTTCCCTACCCCTAAGATGAAATCGCTTTCTACGCTAATAACTTTAGGTACCTCCGATTTTCGTTGTAGGTTGAGCTTACTGAATTTAACTAATGCGTTAAATTTTATTTCTTTCCTTTCCTTCCTTTGAAAGTTAGTGAAATTCAAAATTTTATTTCGACCACGACATCCAGACATAAGAATTCCACTGCACTGCCAGTAATCCTAGAGACAAGTACCGAGCGTGGTGGGTGAATGGTTAATGCTCTGGCCTCGCATTCGGGAGAACGCCGGTTCGAATCACGTCCGGGCATCCAGATTTGAGTTTTCCATGCTGCCCCCAAATCACTCCAGGTGAATGTCGGGATGCTTCCTTCAAAAGACCTTGGCAGAATTCCTTCCCTTTCCTTGTCCCCAATCCCACCCCGTAAAGCCACAAGCAAAAAAAAAAAAAAAAAATAAAATAATAAAAAATTAAAAAAAAATAAAAAAAATAATAAAAAATTGGTACATATTTAATTACAGTTCCAAACATGAAAAATTGTGTCATATATATGTGAGTTAATTGCTTTGCTCCGGATGAAGCTATATGCCTGAGATTTTATAATTGCCTATACATCATCAAGTCTAACTATATAACATATAAAGTTTTACTTTGTTCCTATGCTAAGTTTGGGAGTTACTCGTTATTTACTTACGGTGATAGTTAAAACAGAGGCAATCTGGATTGCTTGTCTACGGCGCACACCGATTGTTTTCAAAGAGTGGCATATTGTTGGTAAAGTATATTGATGTCTTCAATTCGGAAATCAGTGGCGTAGCTAGGGGGGGGGGCGGTGGGGGCGGTCCGCCCCGGGTGTCACCCTTTTGGGGGGTGACACCCACATTTCGAAAATAGTAATCGAAATTAGAGTGAAAAAAAAACAACTTCTCTTATCCTTTGGTATCGAAACACGTCTACTTTTATTGTTATGAATATTTGTTTTTAGGTTGATCTAGCGCTTTTTTAAATGCGATCCAGGGGGCTGTGCTCATTCGTTATAGTAGAATATAATTGTTGGCAATACCGTGCGCTTAAACAAAGAGAGCATCGCTCTGTAGCTCCAACAATCACAAGAAATCGTTCATTGTTGTGCTTGCCTTCCGTCGCTGTTGTTTCGTTTGTTAGAAGCGGCGGTGGATATAATGTAAGTTTTCTTGTATAAAAAGAGGAAGTTTTAAAATTAAAGTTTATATGTAATTGCTAAAATCATAGTAATTAGACAGATAATTGTAAATCCTCGAAAATATTTAGAGAAAATTTAGAAATGAAAACCAAGCGTAGGTCGGAATACGCGTAGTCTAGGTTTTAAAATTGTTTTGCTTATTTAGAATTCCATTAGCTTTCAAGCTAAGATTTACAAGTGCTTTGAAGTTTTTCTAGTAATTTTTGAATTTATTATCTGACAGATTGGTGATGAACAAACTGAGTACATTTTGTGTTATCCGATTTACACTCTGCGTACCTGCCTATTATCGACAGTGAACCTATATTCGACATGAAATCGTATCATGTTCGAATTTATGCTAGTAAAAACTGTGAATTAAACTAGCAATACTGTCGGGTTTCAAATCAATCTGAACGGGTCCAAGTGTTCGTTGATGGTATCGTCCGTCGTTGGTAATGAGTTTTTGTAACCGTAACTGTTGTGTATAGAACTGTAATGTAAATTATATATATTTAAAACTGTAAAGGAAATGAAATGTAAATTGTTAAACTATGTAAATAAAACTGTAAAGTAATGAAATGTAAATTGTTAAACTATGTAAATAGAACTGGTAATGAAATGTGAATTGTCATAAAACGCAAAGAACTTGGCTGTGTGGCTGATAAGGCCGAAAGCCATTTAAATAAATAAATAAAAAAAAGTCGGAACCGCGTATCTTGCTAGCGAAATCGTAACATTAGTAAGCAATTAAATTCTAGGTTCATGTAAGTTTGCTATGCTTTCTTCTGATCGAGAATATGCAAATATGATCGCGATGAAATAAATAAGCGTATGATTCTCTATGAATTTTCCATAATAAATTTAGAGAAGAAGAAATTTTTTACTATGGGTAACCCCTCTGTGGAATACAGGTGTATTCCTTAAATCGACAGGGATGTCGAACTTTTGTTCCTGATCAAACTGAGCGAACATTTAAGCCGTTTACAACATTTTTATTTATATGCTACAGAGCGGCGCTAAGAATGTAAAATTAACACTTGAATACGGTCTTCGGTACATACAATGTCATATTTAGAAGTCTGTAGCTACGTGTATCTTAGGCGGATAGTAAAATACTTCACTTGTGAAGCACTTCATGTAAAGACGGCAGATATCGCAAAGGCGTGTTCTTATATTACCTAAGCCGTTTTTTTTTATTGCACTGTTTTTATATTGCAATTATTCTTCTATTTTTATGGAGGAACTTAATGTAAAGTTGCTTCTCTGACTATACAGTCTCTCCCAGGGTCTCACGACTTTTGGGACCCGGATTCTGGGTTTGCACCGATGGAACCCCATCTGGGTCTGGAATTGCTTCTACTTGGATCAAGCCACTTCTGTTAACTTTCCTCTCTATATCCCTTGCGAACAGTGGCGTAGCTAGCGTGGGTGACACCCGGGGCGGATATCGATGGTGTCACCCCTCGAAAATTTAAATTCAAAATTAAGTAAAATATAATATCTTGTAAGTGTAAAATATCATATTAATAAAATATAATTAAATAAACATTTATTGTTATTAAAAATTATAGTTAATAAAATTTTAATATTAACTTCATTTAAAAAAACACAATAAACTAAAAACAATCTTCTCTTTTTAGCTTTAACAGCTGCAAACTCGTAAATCACATCTTCAAAATTAACAATTTTAGTTACTTCATGTTCAATAGTCAATATGGCAAGATTTTAGTCACGTGTTGCTCACCGGTGATCGAAAGTGGTTTTAGAGAGGCCTCTGAAGATCGGGCCTCAGTCCGACACTCGGCCGTCATTGGATTGGTTTATGTTTTGACGGTGCTGATCAGTATCGGTCTGCTGGATGTGGAGAAGCGCATCGAGAGAGTTCGGAAATTTACCTTCCCTTACGACTAAATGTTGTTGTCATGTTATTATTTGCCTTAAAAAAAGTATTTTTTTTTCATCCATGTTCATCAGATGTTCGTAAAATGTAGGAAGAGTCCTAGCATCTTCGCATTAAAAAAATCAGAGCTTTGCCAGAGTTTAAGACCAATTTTACGACCCACAAATCCGCATTTGTAACCGAACCTCCCACATTCGAATCGCACGCCGTAACCAGACGCAAGACTAATCTAGAAGTACTGAAAAATATGTATTCAAACAAATAAACGTGGATTCGTGTCTTTTGATAGTAAAAATATATGGTATAGAAAAAGAATATGTTTATTTTATCATGTTTGAAAACTTATTTTTCATCACACCTATATTCTGACTGGTGACTCAAATGATTACTGCGTGCGATTTGAAAACTGTAGGTCCGGGTTCAAATCCCGGTCTCGACTGTAATTTTTGCGTGCCTTAAAATTGACTTTTACCAATGGCAAAGTTTTTGTCTTTTAATGCGAAGGACGCTCGGTGGTTTGAATTTCACTTTAATCTGTAGGTCTCTTTCAAGTTAGGTGACTACGATATAGGTGCACTGCGAGTTTCCAAATAGGAAACTCTGTGACTAGAACATTGAGATAACATGAAATTATTATTTTTACTATACAAAATCTTTACGACTTATATTTAAATTAAAATATGTTATAATCTCGTTCTTCACTAACAAAAAGTATTGAGTGAATCGAAAAGAACCTCAGACAAAACAAACACGTCAAGTGCGAGTGATTGACATTTCATTGGGATTACGTTGATATTGTTAATACTGCGCTGGGATACTATTTTGTACATAAAATATCCATCAGGTAGGTGATTACGTGAGTCAGATATAACGTATTTTAATGTACATTCGTACCAAAACTGTGAAGAATAAAGTACAGTACTCTATAATAAAGTAGGGTGTCAAACCTACCTGTCATCTGTGACTTTGCATCTCTTTAGAAAACCAGTAAAATTATATATTTATACTGATTAAGGCCAAAATATTGGTAAATTAAAAGTTAAAACGATTTATATAAAAAAGAATATAAAGTTTAATCAATATTGTTTGCTCAGAGATTGCTTGAATGGATAGGCTCTCTGAAGAAAAAAGAAAAAGAAAGGAGGAGGAGAAGTTAAGAGAATTGTTGGGAGAGAAGTGGCGAGAAAGAAAAACAGCAGGTAATCTTGAAAATAATAGTTGCGAAAAATAACTTTGATAGATCTTGTGTAGAAAACGAACCTGCAGATCTCCGGATATAGTGACAAACACGGTCGTTATTGGTATCAAGAGGATTTGTAAACAAATAAACGGGATAAATAAACTGCAATAGTTCATAATAAAACTTCAGTCTACAAAAATTATCTATTTATTTATCTATTAAGATCGCATGAAGGTATTTATATGCGACACATCCCCAACACTGATTCCCTGAAACAATCACTTGTAAACCTTGAAGGAGACTAAAGACGGGGTAGGAACACGGGTGAGCTATGGAAAAGTTTGGACGCGAGGGGGCGAGCCGTCACTCGGCTGGCTATCGTTGCGGTTACGGTACAGGCCAGTATTGGCAAAGTGCAGTTCGACCTTTACACTTAGCAACTGGTACACAAACTGGTGCAAATTAAAATCCCAGCACCCAGACGGTGTTGTGATAAACGAATGAAATTTGGCCCCAAATATGCCCGCATGAAGAGTTTAAATGATTTAACATTAAAATTTTTACATGTAATAATGTGAGAATTACGGTGCTATATATTATGTAAATTGCAATTTTTTATTATTTTTTTTTAGCGTATAAGTGGCAAACAGTGTGGTGTCACATGACACGTGGTTGCCCACAAGTTTTTGCTGTCTAAGTATGCCAAGGCGAAGAGTGACAACTCTCTACACCCAAATGTCTAACAGTGAGAGAGGTCGGAGAATTGACGTGTTTTGAAAGGGTGCATCATATCGTGAAATCTCCAGAACGATTTGCCGCAGTGCAATGTCAGTATACGGACTTTTTACACAGTGATGAAAAAAAGCTCTAATACTCTTAGAGCAGGCACAGGTCCATACAGATGGATAACAGCACCTGAAGACTGCCAAATTGTGTGGGTGCCTGTTGCTGGCAGATGGTTGACTGCAGGCCAGATCCAAGCAGTGGTTACACATAGTCACACCCCGCCTCCGCCCCTCCCCGGATGATTGTAAACTAATTGCTTGAAGCTGGGTTGCACTCTCTGGCCCCTGTGCATTGTGTCCCATTAATCTAATTTCATTGCCATCATCATCTACCCTGGTATAATGCGAAACACAAATGGACATGTGAATGGCGTACATTTGTGTTTGGAGACGAGTCTCGATTCTGTCTGTGGCAAAATGATAATCGACGACATGTTCGCAGGCGTAGTGGCGGAACGGCTTATCTGCTGTGATTTCAGAACCTCACACAAGTGCCGTCACCGGTGACATGTTTTGGTGGCAATCAGTTTCGATAGCATGACTGAGTCGGCTGTTGCTGAAGGCAATGACAGCCCATCACTATGTGGACGGGGTACTGCATCTTATTGTGATACCCTACATGTTCAACATACGAATCGTATTTTCCAAGACAGTGCCCGTCCTCATACTGCGTCCATCGTCACACAAGCCTTGCAAGGAGTTTCGATCACAATATGGACAGCACGGTTCCCAGATTTGTCCCAAATAGAGCATTTCTAGGATACCAGAAGTAGACACATTAGATCACATGGTCACCCAGCACAAACTGTGCAACAACTGACTGCAAAAGACATGCACGCGTAGTGAGACAATACACCAAGAAGACATCCGAACACTTGTTGTGTCAATGCCGGCAAGGATCCACGAATGAATTGGTGCTCAAGTTGGGCGCATTTCTCACTGACAACTGTAAAAGGTAATAACTTTGCCTGATCCATTTCCATTTGTTATTATTGCTTTTAGGTACGGCCCTGGATATATTTTCAAAGTTTCCTAAAATTCTACCATTCATGTATGCGTGTCGTGATTTTAATTTCCGCCAGTGTAACTATAGGGCAACCATAAGATTTCGCTATAAATTTAAATAAGTCGAAAAGTACCCATTTGTTATTGAAACGTTAACATAGGCTGTATTTAAATTACTTCACAACCTCGGTATTTGGAGGACCAAGGGATATTGAGAGGAAAGTTAACAGAAGTAGTTTGATCCAAGTAGAAGCAATTCCAGACCCAGATGGGGTCCCGTTGGAGCAAACCCAGGATCCAGGTCCCAAAAATTGTGAGCAGGGCCGCCGGTTGTGAGACCCTGGGGGATACTGTATAGTCATAGAAGCAACTCTGCATTAAGTTCCTTCATAAAAATACAGGAATAAATAAAATATAAAATCATAATTAAATGTAATTTAAAATAAAAAAACAACGGTCAGGTAATAAAATAACACGCCTTTGAGATATCTGCCGCCTTTACATGAAGTACTTAATAAGTGAAGTATTTTACTACCTGCCTAAGAAATAAGTAGCTGCAGACTCCTAAATATGATATGTATCGAAGCCCATCTCCATCTTTTAGATTTCTAGCACCGCTCAGTAGCGTATAAATAAAGATGTAAACGGCTCGAATGTTCGTTCAGTTTATGATTAAAGCTCAATTTTTGTTCAGGAACAGAAGTTCGACATCCCTGTCGATTTAAGGAACCCATAAGAATGTAGGTACGTGTATTCGACAAAGAAATCTTCTTCTGTAAATTTATGATGGAAAATTCTTAGAGAATCATACGCTGATTTATT
Organism: Vandiemenella viatica; assembly: GCA_031002005.1. Lineage (NCBI taxonomy): Eukaryota > Metazoa > Arthropoda > Insecta > Orthoptera > Morabidae > Vandiemenella > Vandiemenella viatica. The sequence goes on from JARYHS010011408.1 coordinate 24,512,266, forward strand.
TGATCGCGATCATATTTGTATATTCTCAATCAGTAGAAAGCATATCAAACTTACATGAACCTAGAGTTAAAGTGCTTAGGGGGCATCCATAAACTACGTGAGGGGAAATAGGGGCGGTTTCCAGCGAAATCTCACCAATTCTCACGTGAGATTTTTTTAAATTGTGTTGGACTGTAGAGCTAAAAAAAAAAAAAAAAAGTGAATTTCGAGTTTAGGGGGGTATTTCGTCGAAAAGTGTGGGTGTAATCGGCTTTGGGAGAGTGAGACCTAAAAAAAAAAAAAGATCTCAAAAAGTTACGAAGACGATCCGTAAGGGGGGGGGGGGGTGTCTGACGGGACCAGATCTCACGAAGTCTCACCAGAGAGGGAGGGGAGGAGGAGAGGAGGGTCCGAAAATCCGGAAAAACACCTTACGTAATTTATGGATGTCCCCTTACTAATGTTACGATTTCGCTAGCAAGATACGCGGTTGCGACTGTTTTAAACACATGCCCTACAAAAACTGATTACCGACAGACGATAACACTATTGGACTCGTCCGGATTGACTTGAAACCTGAAAGTATTGCTAGTTTAATGTAGTTTTCCGAATCATTTTATTTGTATAAAATCGAACATGATACGATTTCATGCCGAGTATAGGTGCACTGTCGACAAAAGGAAGGTACGCAGAGTATATATCGGATAACACGAAATGTCAGATGATAAATTCAAAAATTACTAGAAAATACTTCAAGTCACTTGTGAATCTTAGCTAGAAAGCTAATAGAATTCTAAAAAAGCAAAAAAGCAAAACAATTTTGAAGCCTAGACTACGCGCATTCCAGCATACCCTTGGTTGCTTTTTTTTCATTTTCAAAGGAAAATCTAACATTTTTCTTGAAATAATTTCGAGTAATTACAATTTAACTGCCTAATTACCATGTTTTTAACAATTTTAGATATATCCTTTAATTTTAAAACTTCCTCTCTTAATACAAGAAAACTTACATTATATCCACCGCCGCTCGTAACAAACCAAACAACTGTGTCGGACGGCAAGCACGAGTTCGTGTGATTGTTGGAGCAACAGAGCGATGCTCTATTGTTTAAGCGCGCGGTGTAGCCAATAATATTATTATACTCCACTGTACTGGATCGTATTTGAAAAAGCGATAGATCAACTTAAAAAGAAATATTCAGAACATTAAAGGTAGACGTGTTTCGACACCAAAGGATAAAAGAAGTCTATCAAAAATATAGATATATTTTGTATCACACAAATTTTGATTACTATTTTCGAAATGTGGGTGTCACCCCCAAACGGGTGACACCCGGGGCGAACCGCCCCCACCGCCCCCCCCTAGCTACGCCACTGCTTGCGAAGTCATTTAAATACAACCTATGTTAACGTTTCAACAACAAATGATTGGGTAGTTTCCAATTTTTAAAAAAATTTATAGCGAAATATTATGTTCGCCCTATAGTTACACTGGCAAAAATTAGAATCTCACCATGCATGCAGGAATGGTAGAATTTTAGGAAACTTTGAAGATATATCCAGGGCCATACCCAGAAGAAATGATAGCAAATGGAAATGGACCAGGATAAGTTATTACCTTTAGATACAGTTTTCAGTAAGAAATGCGTCCAACTTGAGCACCAATACCTTCGTGGATTCTTGCCGACATTGAATCAACAAGTGTTTCGAATGTCTTCTTGGGGTATTTCTCTTTACGCCTGCATGTCTTTTGCAGTCAGTTGTTGCGCAGTTTGTGCTGGGTCACCATGTGATCAAATGTGTCTACTCCTGGTATCCCAGACATGCTCTATTGGGGACAAGTCTGGATTGTCCCCAAATTGTGATCGAAACTCCTTGCAAGGTTTGTGTAACGATGGCCGCAATATGAGGACGGGCATTATCTTGTTGTAAGTTGCGATTTGAATGTTGAACATGAAGGGTATCACAATAAGAGGCAGTATCCTGTCCACATAGTGGTGGGCTGTCATGGTGCCTTCAACAACAGCCGACTCAGTCATGCTGTCGAAACTGATTGCCGCCAAAAAATGACACCGGTGACTGCACTTGTGTGATGTTCTGAAATCACAGCAGGTAAGCCATTCTCCAATACGCCTCCGAACATGTCGTGAATTATCACTTTGCCAAAGACAGAATCGAGACTCGTCTCTAAACACAAATGTACGCCATTCACATGTCATTTTATGTTTTGCATTACGCCAGGTTAGATGATGCTGGCAATGAAATCAGATTAATGGGACACATTGCATAGGGTTCAGAGAGCGTACTCCAGCTTTAAGCAATTGGTTTACAATCGTCCGGGGAGGGGGGTGAGTCTCTCTGTAACCACTGTTTGGATCTGGCCTGCAGTCAACTATTTGCCAGCAGCAGCCACCCACACAATTTGGCGGTCTTCACGTGCTGTTATCCATCAGTATAGACCTGGAGTATTAGAGCTTTCTTTCATCACTGTGTAACAAGTCTGTATACTGACAATGCACTACGGCCAATCCTTTGGGAGATTTCACGATATGATGCGCCTTTTTAAAACACGTCAATTCTCCTACCTCTCTCACAGTTAGACATTTAAGTGTATAGAGTTGTCACTCTTCGCCTGGGCATACTTAGCCAACAAGAACTCGTGGACAACAAAGTGTCATGTTACACCACACTGTACGCCACTAGTACGTTAAAAGAATATAAAAAAAATAGCAATTTACATAATAGATAGCACCGTAATTCTCATATTATTACATGTAAAACTTTCAATTTTAAATCATTTAATACTCATGTGGACATACTTGGGGCCAAATTTCATTCATTTATCACAACATCGTATGGGTGTTGGGATTTTAATTTGCGCCAGTGTGTGTATCAGTTGCTACGTGTAAAGGTCGAGCTCTATTTTGCCAATACTGGTCTGTACCGTCACCGCAACGACAATCGGCCGAGTGACAGCTCGCCCCCTCGCGTCCACAATTTTCCATAGCTCGCCCATGTTCCTACCCGGTCTTTAGTCTCCTTTAACGTTTTCAAGTGATTGTTACAGGGAATCAGTGTTGGGGATGACAGGTAGGTTTGACACCTTTACTTTAATTTGCACAGTTTTGGTACGAAAGTACATTAAAATACTTTTATATCTGACTCATGTGATAACCTATCTGGTTGATCTTTTATGTGCAAAAATAGTATCCCAGCGCAGCAGTACCGGATTAACCACGTAGCAGGAGGTAGCAAATGCCACGGGCCTCGCACCTTCTAGGGGGCCTCGCGCCTCCTTGGAGGGGCCCCCGCACCTAGGCTAGATGGGCGACCTTTTTTGTTTTTAGCTGCACAATTTTCCCCAGGACGGAAAAAATCAAGGGCCTCTTCTTCACATTTGCTACGGGCCCCGCGCTTTCTTAATCCGGCCCTGCAGCGCAGTATTAACAAATCATTACCACGCTGTACCGGAATGAAAGATTCTCGCATATTTCAACGCAATCGCAATGAAATGTCAGTCACTTCGCACTTGAAGTGTTTGTTTTGCTTGAGGTTCTTTTCGATTCATTCATTTTTTATTTTATTTTTTAGCAAAGAATGAGGTTATAACATATTTTAATTTAGGTCGTAAAGATTTTGTATTATAAATATAATAATTTCATGTTATCTCAAAGTTCTAGTCAGAGTTTCTTATTAGGAAACTCGCAGTGCACCTATATCGTAGTCACCTAACTTCGAAAGGAGACCTACAGATTAACGTGAAATTCGAACACGGAGCGTCCTAGAATCCTCGTATTAACAGATAAAAGCATTGCCAGAGGTAAGTGTCAATTTTTAGGCCCGCAAAAATTACAGTCGAGTCCGGGATTTGAACCGGGACCTTCAGTATCCAAACCGCAAGCAGTCATTTGAGTCACCAGTCCGAATGTAGGTGTAATGAAAAATAAGTTTGCAAACACGATACAATGAATATACTTTTTTTCTATACCATCTATTTTTGCTATCAAAAAACACGAATCAACTTTTATGTGTTTGAATACATATTTTTCAGTACTTCTAGATTAGTCTGGCGTATGGTTACGGCGTGTGATTCGGGTGTGGAAGGTCCCCGTTACAAATGCAAATCTCGGCTGCAATTTTTGTGGGTCTTAAAATTGATCTTCAACTCTGGCAATGTTTTGATTTATTAATGCGAAGATGCTAGAACAATTCCTCCATGTTAAGAACATCTTATGAACATGGATGAAAAAATGACAATTGTTTTAAGACCTACAATAACATGAAAGTAGCATTTGATCGTAAGGGAAGGGAAATTTCCGAACTCTCTCTATGCGTTCTCCACATCCAGCAGACCTACACTGGTCCACACCGTCAAAACATAAACCAATCCAATAATGGCCGGGTGTCGGCCGGCATGCCGTGCCCTTTGGACAAACTTCGACCGAGTGAGCGCCAATAGTAAGAAACGTGTCGGTGCGGTGACGGTGCGGAACAGTATCAGGCAAGTGAGGCCCGATCTTCAGAGGAGTTAACATTAATGTAAAACCACTTTCGATCACCAGTGATCAACACGTGGCTAAAATCTTGCCATATTGATTATTGAACATGAAGTAAATCAAATTTTTAATTTCGAAAATGTGATTTACGGGTTTTGCAGTTGTTAAAGCTAGAAAGAGGCGATTGTGAAAGCAATTGTTTTTATTTTATTTGTATATCTTTTAAATGTTTTTAATCTTACAATTTTATTAACTATTATTTTTAAATAACAATAATTTTTTATTTATTTGTGTTTTATTAATATCATATTTTACACCTAAAAGATGATATAATATACTCAATTTTGGATTTAAGTTTTCAAGGGGTGACACAATCGATATCCGCCCCGGGTGTCACCCACGCTAGCTACGCCACTGTCGGAAATGTTCTTATTCCACGATTTTCGAATGGAATCATTACATTTGAGAGACGATTCAGAATAAACGATCAAATTTAAAAAAAAGAGATCCCAGAAAAACAATTCTTGTAAAAATAGGCCAAGACTCGTCCTCGAGTAGTGGCAAAAGTTATGAGATCTTCCTCTGAGCCAGGTCTACGCTTTACAGTGTGCAGTCACTTCACTTTGTGAAGCAGAATGGTTTCACTCGGTTTTATAGATTTTATATAGATTAAAATAATTATGGTGACTTGGCTATTATGCGTGTCATAATTTTTACTGAAATGGAATGCTTGACAAATTCGAAAAATTGCGAGGGAAATCTTGGCTTTTATGAATTTGTAAGTTTGATAGAGCAATGTATTTAAGATATTTATATACAGTAGGTTTACTAAAACATGGCATGCACAATGGCCAAGAACCAGAATTTTTTTTACTCTAAATAAGATCTATAACACCGAGAGAAACCAAAGTGAAGTGAATACAAACTGAAAAGCGAAGACTTGGCTCAGAAGATCTCATGACTTTTTGTCACTACACTAGCAGATGAGTAGAAAGAACAGTTTTTTTTTTTTTTTTTGGATAAGAGACTGTCTTTGTGGGACTTGGAACGTACTCAATTCACGGATAAACAATTGCATAACAAAATAGATGTATAGAACAGAAGATATACTTTACAGAATAATGTGTACATTAATTATATCAACTAGAACTACACGAACTTTTGGCAACTATTTTGCAGATACCTTAGAATAGAAGTTGTCAACTAAAAATTCTTTAATTTTTTTCCTGAATTTAATCTTGTTCCCGCCAGACATTTAAGATGTGTTGGGACTTATTGAACATATGTATCCCTGGATATCGGTCCCCTTTTCGAACAAATGACAAGGAGTAGTAATCCTTGTGAAGACCATTTTTACTTCTAGTGTGTATTTTGTTATAAGTTTCAAATAATGTAGGCCTATTGAAAAATTATTACAAACATTAAAAATGCTCCAAAATTTTTAACGACAGATACTGGACGAATAGAGAAAGTAAAAAAAAATAATAATATCTGGGTAAAATAATTCCAGAAAATGGATTAGATGAATCCCCCATAGAAGAAAGGATACACAGAATGGAATGAGCGCACGATATCACTAAGAAATTTTATAACAAAAAGTGTTTGTCCTGGAATCTTTTTTAAAAAAGGCACTACAACCTGGTCTTGAAAACAGAATGTCTACGTATATTCTAATGAATGTCTAGTGTTGAACTCTAGGTTGGATAAATTGGAATTGTAAGAATCTTGAGAAAAATCTTGGGTCCAGTTAAAACAACAGAACTATGGATATTAAGAAGTAATAAGGAAATATACCAGAACATATTACAGAATCAATAAGAAAAAGGGGATCGCTGTATTTTTGTATATATTTGTATATTAAATATAAAAATAGGATCGGATGCAATATGAGGAGTAAGTGAATTCTGTTACTTGGGAAGTAAAATTACAACCGATGGCCGAAGCAGGAATGATGGTAAAAGCTGAATAGCACTAGCAAAAAGAGCCTTCATGAAAAAGAGAAACCTTTTAGTTTCAAATATTGATCTAGGAATTAGAAAGAATTTTTTAAAACTCTATGTGTGGAGCAGAGCACGTTACGGTAGCGAAACATGGACTTTAGGAATACCGGAAATAAAGAAAATTGAAGCATTCGAAATGTGGTGCTACAGAAGAATGCTGAAAATTAAGTGGACAGACAAAGTAAGAAATGAACGAGTTTCGGAAATGATTGGTGAGAAAAGAAGTTTGTGGAAGAAGCTTACGGAAAGAAGAGACAGGCTGGTAGGTCATATTCGAAGGTAAGAACTGTAGAGGAAGATAGAGATTAGAATATATGAAACAGATAATTGAGGACGTGGGCTGTAAGGGGTATGTAGAAATGAAGAGGTTAGCACTGGATAGGAAAGGATGGAGGATTGCATCAAACCATTCGAAAGACTGGCGAAAAAAAAAAACCAGACTAACGAAAGAGATATTCAATTACTTTTGGGAAAAAAAATAACCAGCTGGATTCAAGAGGTTTAGAAAGATTTGGAAAGAAATAAGATAAAAGTATGTAAAGAGAGATCTTTAGAAAGAAGGTATTAATTATGGAAGGCAGAAGAGAAAGAAATCCCCTCCGAAGTTGTCTGAGGAGAGAAAGAAGAAACATAGCTAAATGGTAAAATGTGGAAATAAGAATAATATACGAAAACATAAACATTATGCAAAAGTAATTTTTCTTTTTGATGAATTATAAATTGTAAAATTTCTTCGACATTCGAATGAACTTAACTTAGCATTAGCTGTATATATTGGGAAAATTGGGAATCATAGTAAGTAAGAGTGGAAAAAATTATGGTTTGGAATATTTGGTGCTGCTATTGTAAACAAAAGATGTGATACATTTATAATAACGGCTGGTGTTAATAATGATTGCACTTGATGTATGGACGCGCCAGTTCCAGATACAACCACCACTTTTTTAAATAAAATTCTCAGTTTATGAGCTTAGTCTCAGGTTATTATTTCAGAGGGTATAAGATGCCTATATCCCAACTAAAATACAATTGACGTATATACCTCAGAAGTACCACATCTTTAAACCCGAAGAGCATCATCTTTGCCTCGATATCTATAGTACAGTGGTTCCCAATATTTTTTGGCCACGGAACCCTAATACCCTAATTAGTCATACTTTTATTGGCGGATCATCTTTTTTATAATAAAATTGATTTTATCTTTTAGTGTGAATATTTTCATGTTTGACTTGAAAAGGAAGAATAAATTATAAATGAAAAATAATTATTATTAGTATTATAAAACATTTCCTGTATAAGACAGCAGAACTTCACTATTTTGTGTGAAGAATAATAAAAATTTCACATTCTTGCTTATAATAGCACTAAGATTGTGCCTAATGTATGACAATTGAACGCGAAGATCTGGAACCGCTTCCAGTCTGTTTCCGTACTTGTTTTTGGTGTAAGCGTAAGTTGAAAAATCGGTTATGACTCTTTTCTACGAACATTTTATTTAATTCTCGGGTGGAACACGGAACCCCTGTGACCCTTCCACGGAACCCCAAGGTTCCGCGGACCACCTTTTAGAAACAGCTGCTATAGTAGGTTAATGGTTTTACTCCAAATCATGCTCCGTAAAGAGTATACTTATCTTTATAAGATTTAGTAGTTTGCCTCCTTTATCTCTCAATATTGATAGACTGGAATTGACAGTAAAGAGGGAATTTGTTTCTCCGCTGTACCAACTTTAATACGTAACTTATAATCTTCCATATAACTCTCTTTAGAATTTAAAAACAACGCAACCGTTCTCACAATATTAATTACCATTCTACCATAAACAACTCATCATCTTTGGTATCATATAGTGTCCTTTTATATTTAGTTCAGTCTCTCGCAGCAATAAATATTCTCTATCATCCAGTCTTGCATTGATCATACTCATCTCTTTACTCCTTATATTTGGGCCATCTGCATTTCTTTAAGTATTCCATAGAATAGTTTTTTTTTTGTCATTAGTATCTCGATAGGTTTGGTGCAATCCTACGTTTCTTCCTATTTTGCGCTAACCTCTTCATCTCAACATATCCCTTACAACGTACGTCCACAATTATTATAGAATAGTAACTTATCTCAAACATATATTTGTATGAATAATTATTATTATTCATATTGTAATATTGCATCAAATACATTAACAACATATTCTTAATTTATCCCTCATGAAAAGTGATGAACTTTGTTTTTACAATCAAGTATTCAGATTGGTACCCTAAAGCCATGAGTAATTGAGTATTATGTGGACAGCGTGTTGACACTAAGTGGCCAGCAGTTGATAGTTGACAACAGGCAGCGGCGAGCAGTTCACGGCCAAGGTGTCGTACTTCATGGCCACCTGTCTGGCAGTTACCCAGAAGGCCTCGCGATTACGACTGTCAACATTAAATACAATCAGCTGACATACAGGACTCGTATATCATACCACAACACACGGCTGACTAATTGCTTAACCCTTCGCGTAGGCGCCTCTCTCACATGACCTGAGAATGCAACTGAAAACAAATTAATAAACAACCAACGTGTTATTACACGGTTCACGCACGTTGGAATTGAAATTTCTTTTGTATAATCGTTTTCCTAATTGGCAACATTTAGATCAGTAAAGATGGCGAAAGCAGCTACTAAGTTAGGTTATGATCAACAAGACTTCCAATGACTACACTTTTTTGTTCCCGAAATTGACGGCATTGTTTTCGGTGGGCTGTCATTTTATTCTATCTTAAGTTGATCATTATGTTTTGTGTGTGTGTAGGTCGCGTTTGTTATTACAAACTTTGGTTATCAGCGGCTGGCATGTTGCTATTCTGCGTCAATGTAACCGGTTTAAAGAAACATTACCATATATCTATAGATAAAAAGAGTCAGATGGGTTTAGAATAGCTTCATATTGTCAGTATGACGTGATATAATTACCACTAAGTGTTTCACTAAAGAGTAAAGCAGTTTCGCTTTAAAAAAAAAGGTATATTGGCTAATAGGATCAAAACGGGAAAGACAGAAATGGACAGAATATCTAACGGCGTAGGACAACATGGAATGAAGGTGAATGCCAAGAAGAGACAGCTTATTAGGTACATAAATAAAACACTAAGGTTTGTACACGATTATTGTGTGCAGAAAGAATTTCTTGTTGAAGACTTGAAGTGTAAATAGTGGCATAACATTTGTAAGTAAACACAGCTGGGCAGGACGCATTGGGCAGACAGTAGGAAAACGTTTCAAAACCTTCCATTTGAGAGGCGTGATGAGTGTATATACCTGAGAATTGAGGTATTCAGGTTACAAAACTATGGTCAGATCATTGCTTGAATATGGCTGTGTAATTTTTGACCCACGTTTTTGGTATTATTTAAAGGCGCGTATCGGAGGGTAGCTAGATTACCGCAGTACCCATTCAGGAACTGATATGATGTAGGATAGGAGAAGAGTGTACTGGAAATGTGTATGCTAGCGATGAGGTTGAAAAGATATTGGCCTAAGAATTGACTGTTGAGTCTGGTAGAGAAAATATGACTATGACCACAAGCTGGCATTCGGTTTCAGACAAAAAGGAGTTGGACAATTTTCTTTGGTAAGTAAGTGAGTCAAGAAAAGAATAAATCACCAAGGCATTTGATGAATAATTTAGCTAAAAAAAAAAATCCGTAAAAGGCAAAGTACATTGGTAGGGGAATTTACTCTTAAAGGATATAATAATCCGTGTTATGAAGATGAGGTTTGAGGTTTCAATGGTGTACGATTGGAGCAACGAAACTGGGCAAGTTACGAAATCAGCCAGTTAAAGGGGAGACTGTGCGGATTAGATCTGAAACGTTAAGACTCCTCTGGTATGGACACATAAGGAGGATGAGAGATGAAAGAATGCCAAAGAGACTGTATAGTTTGAAATAGGAAGGGAAGATACCTAGAGGAGGACCACAGCACAGGTAGATTAAGGGACTAGAAAAGAGTGTACAAGAAAGATGAGAAGAGTGGAGTACGGAATACATTGGAGGAGGAAGAATTGTGGAAGGACATGAGATATTGTAGAAGAATTGAAGTTATTAACAATGTTCGAAGATATCATTTGCGTGTATATTGGACTAATCTGGTGGTCGTCTTTTGTAGCAAAACCAACTGACGTAGCCACCTTTATCCAAAACACTGTTTACATAAAGAGGAATGTCTATCCCGATGTGATTATATAAATCAATAATCCGATGATGAGGATCAAGTCTTAATTACATTCCTTCACACTGGAACAGTGTTGAGATTGGAGAAACACATTGTCCTCATCACACATAGAAACGTAATGGCTAAATGTGTGTTTTCTCCTTTGCTGCAGAACGAAATTCAGAGAATATTTCAGTTAAAAAGTTCTCGGGCCTCCCACTTCGCCAAAAGAAGAAGCCGGAGATCGGCTTTGGAACGTGGTATCAGATTGACGTACTTTCCTGTGGGAAGCCCGAATTTTTAACACTTAAAACACGGGGAAAGCCTCCATCCTTTCAAAAATTCAGTTGCTATACATCGATAATTTTTACACTTTTATCGCACTCATTCTATCT